>JALMQS010000153.1:33090588-33130607 GCA_024734495.1 Forficula auricularia
AGACTTTAAATTTCAAAGGAAATCACAAAAGGTTTAAAAATTATTTATTTTTTTATGAATTAAAAATAATTAATTTCGTCTCGGATCTAATAAATGAGAATTTCTGCCTTTATCGGCAATTTCAACTTATATACTCAATTTAGGAAAACCCGTTTAAGTGCTCTTCAAATTTTGAAGAAATTCAAATTTCGAAACACTCAACCATCTTTTTTTAAACTATGGCATGGTTATGTGGTTAAATTTAGAATTACTAGACCAGAAATTTTACAAATGAAGATTTAAATCTTCAAGTGAGATATTAAGCGTGACATATACGAATGTACGTCAAAGGGGATCACCTAACAGGGTAGCCATTGGCTCAAATTGCTAATTTTGGCACTCGGGTTCGATTTCTGAGGGGCTGAAAACAACGCTGCTGACATATAATTAAAAATAATCCATTCCATTTCGGATCTAGTCGATTTTACTACCTCTTGTGATTTCCTTTGATAAGGCCCTTTCTCGCCAATGAACTTAGCACCCGCTGCGCCTTAAAACTCCTCAATTTAATAATAATAGGCTTTTAAAACAATAATAAAGATTATCTCCAAATATAAGTTTTAGAGATATTGAAATTTCTTATCTAGCTAAAAATTATTAAAAATAGAGAAATTTAAGTAATAATTCTGTAAGGGTGCCTTTTGGAGTCTCGATATTATACGAATGCTGCTGCATCTCATGCAGTTTTTAAGGGTCCCCGTTTATATATTGAGCTGCTGACTTTGAGCATCTCTGGGCTGCGAACCCGAATCATTTTTGAGAAGAGTTAGGGAGATGCGTGGGTGAATGTGAAAATTTTTACGCTTGATGAATTGTATTTTTGTAATTTCTTAAAAAATAATTTTTTTTTACTTTCTTGAGAATGGATCTTGTATTGTTAGAGATTTCGTTGAACAGGGTACTTATTAGTCAGACCATTCCTCCACACAAACTATGCTTAATGAGGGATGCAATGGGAAAGTATATTTTTAAGCATAAAAAAAGATAATTTTTTCAGGAAAAAAAATGAAAATTAACAATCTATATGTTGCAGTAAAAAACCCGTTTTTAGTAAGAACACGTTCTTACTAGATAAGAAACGCATTTCGCTGAATACCTTTATGGCAACTAGAGTTTACTGATGTTGCTTGAGTTTGGTTCAAAGGTCTAGAATCTTCATTTTTGACCTTCCGCCTCATTTCATGTATTTATTTTTCAAAAAATTTTAAACGAAAATGTCAAAAATTAGAAGAAAAGTTGTAGCGGATGTAATTTTTGACATTTTCGTTTAAATAATTTTGAAAATAAACACAAGAAATAAGGCGGAAGGTCAAAAATGAAAATTTTAGACCTTTGAGACCAAACTCAACCAACATCAGCTTAACTCTATTTGCCATAAAGGTATTCAGCGCAACCAGTTTTAACTAGTAAGAAAGCGTTTTTACTAAAAAACGGGTTTTTACTGCAATATATACAAGTACATGGGACATTAAATTTATTTGGAAAATACCTAATCCAACTTTTCATGAGATTTAAATTATATAAACTTGTAATTAATTTAATGAAATGAAAGATCTTTTTTTCAAAAATATATATATTTTTTTAATAAACGATTCAATATGAAAATTAATTAATCGATAATAGATAGATACCTTCTAGGGGAGAGAGCCACGTTTCGTTGACTGATGATCAAGATAGATGAATGAGGTATCACGATAGACAGATAGAGAACAGCCTATAAAGAAAAAGAACATATTAATATTAAGAAAATATTCAAATCTATTTATTTTTAGTATTTCTAAAGATTTTATTTTTAAAGTTTAAAAAAATCTAAATAAAAATCTAAAAACAATTCAATTATCTATTGGTGGGAGTGCAATGCATTATTACTATTCTTGTTGTATCCCCTTTAAATTATAGAGTTTCTGTTTTAAAACTTGTTGCTTTATTCAGTCAGGCACGTGTAGTAGCTAAGGGGGGCTGGGGAGGATTCAAGGATTTCAACCCCCCCCCCCCCCATACATGTAACAGTTAAATTTTTCTTTAGATTTCCTTTTCGAATTACTACACTATCATTACATAGGTGTGTCTCATTTATGAATATTAGAAAAGTATTTCAATTTTGTTTTACCTATGTCGGGGTGAGGGAGAATAAGATACCTCAACAAATCAATTGCACCCCCCCCCCATAAAAAATCTATGCCTACGTGCGTGGTTTTATTCTAAAGTGAGATTATTTCAGAATAAGAAACTCGCTGCATGTATATCGCCACTGTATGTATTCAATAATAATTAGAAAAGGTGATCTATTTAAAAGTAATGTGGATGAACAGCTAAGAAAAACTTTATAAATATAATGCTAAGTGAATTTTTAAGAAGAAATCAATGAGGGTCTCTCCTGCATACAAGGTTCTATAGTTTTTTATTTGTCGTCTATTGAAAGAACCTATACTAGGCTGATTTCGTAAATTTTTACATATTTTTAAATCAAAGTGTTGAAAAGTTATTGGAAGAGGTCATATTGCAAGTGATTTTATAGGAACAAAATGCCCAACTAGATCCCTAAAATAAAAATTAAAAAACAACATATAATTTACTAGAATTTTAAAAGACTCAATAAACATTACTCGGTAGGGCATGATAATAATTTTTCATCCCCATTTTTTATGAATGGACAGGACAGGGTCCACAAATTGTTTTTTGACTTTGTCAATTGGACTATCATGATCAGGAAACTGCACAAGACAAGTTCCAAGTTCTTAGATTTAATTTTTTTAATTTAATTTAACAGGTCTCTAAAAGGGCTGAAGACAAAAAAGACTGACAATTTGTCATTGGTGCTACCTGTTAAATTATGAAAACATGGATAGTATAATGCATTTCATTCTCTATCTATATCACCTGGGCAAACACCTGGTATAAAATATAAATTACGGATGTTTCAAAAGTTGGGTAATGAAACAAAATGATTCCACATATATTTTATATACGAGTATATAGGTAAGAAAATACAATTATTTTAAAAAACATGTTTAAATTTCATAAATGATCAAGGGAGAATTTTTCTCGAGATGTTTTATGTTCTAATAAAGGTTGTTTCTCGATTGTTTTTCTCCCACATCTTTTCAAAAAATACAACTATTTTAAAAAACATGTTTCAATTTCATAAATGATCAAGGGAAAATTTTTCTCGAGATGTTTTATGTTCTAATAAAGGTTGTTTCTGATTGTTCCCCCCCCCCCCCCCCCCCACACATTTTTTCATTATTCTCTAATTTATAATTTCCTTTAAACGAGGTACGTAGTGATAACGCTCGAGGGCTAATGATAAAAAACAATTTTCCCATATCGGGTGATGTGATTAATTGGGAGATGTACAAATCTTCAAATTTAATGATATTATATATTATAGGAATATATTATATTATTAAATGTATACCTATGGAGATCTTTTATTATATAAATTAAGATCTATTTTTATTTTAGTTGTAAATCTTTAAAATTAAATACAAACCTACACTTTGAAGAGATCAGCTGAAGTTCCCTTGGAGAATTTTCTCTAATGATGATTATTATCTTGATGGGGTAGGCTAAAAAATAGATTATAACAAAAATTAATATTGTAATTATTTATTTGTAGATCATTTAAATTTTCATAGGGATATATGGAGAACAAAATAAATTAGACAATTTTATTTTGACTTTTTTCAGCAAATCCAATCAGAATATTAGTCCATTCATTCAAGGTAAATGATTAATTATGTAGTATATGATTTCGATGAATCTACATTTTATACCTAAAAACCAGACTATTTTATGTATATTTTTATAAATTTTACAGAAGCTAAACTCAAAGCTATCGAAAAATGATGTTTTGTGAATTTTTGAACCAGAAGTACTAAACCTAAAAAGCCTAAAATCTAATCAGTTTCCCGCATTGGAAATACAAACATTTTAACACAAGAATGAACTTTCTATGACGTTTTGTCCTTAAGTTATCGTGGATGTCTGATTTTAGACAGAGACATAGACAGATAGAGAGATTGAGACAGACAGACAGACAAAAAACTTTTTCCAAGACTCTGTACGCTGTTTGCAGTTTTGATGAATAACACAAAACATATCTGTTCCATGGTCAAAAAAATTGATTCAAAAAATGGTATTTTTTGAATAATTTTGCATTTATTAACCAGAAGATCTGAAGCTAGAAAGCCCAAAATCTAATCAGTTCTTTACATTGGAAATACAAATATTTTAGCACATAACCTTCTTTCTATGACTTTTCGTTCTTAAATTATAGTAGGTACCTGAATCCAGACACACAGACAAATTCACAGACAGGAAAAATCCGTGGTTGAAAATAATTTTTCTCTACGTTTCAGACATTTTTAAATACAGTGAACAAAAAAAATTGAATTCAGTATTAGACTCGCCCTGCAGGCAGGCGAATAATAAAAATACACACACACTAAGTATATCTATGTATCTTACACAAAGATAAATAATTCACCACCTACATTAAATTTTATTGAATATGTATGTCCAAGATGGTTGAGAAACATATCCATATGTATTAGTGGTTTACTAGAAAAAGTAGACATTTTCTTTTATTTGGTGCAACTTTAGCCTATGAGTTAGTAATTCGCCAAATATATATGATGTATCAATGGATTCAGGTTGGATGATGAAGCTCGCTTACTCCTCATCACTTATCAAGACGATTTGATAATATACACTAAAATTTATCAAATAAATTCAATTAGCTACTTTTCTAAGTATATTATTCGAACTAGAATAAGAAAACAGCTTAATCTTGTATTCTTACCTTCCTTGATATCCGAGAAACCGAAGCTGAGATTTATTTTGTACCACTTGAACTAATTAGATGTCACGAAAGGAGTGAAAATCCGCTAATTGCGATGAGGTGGACGGCCATATTGTGATGTCATCACCTGGTAATGTACTATAACAAATATAAAAAAATGACTAAAAAAATCGTCTTGAGAATTTATTACAAGAAATTATTTAAGTATTTTTGATAACATTTTTATAATTTTTTGGGTTTTATATAAAATATTTAAACATACATTTGATTAATTTGTTGACTCAATCTGGGATTAGCAAAGAATATAATTTGTTTTAAGAAAATATAAAGAAAAGAATAATATCTCCGAGTATTATTTACTAAATGCGCTCGGCTGGAATCATTGATGGCTAGCTGAGCGAGCTGGTCGAGTGACGTCACTACTCACCGAACATTATCCTATGTCATTTCTCATTCATTTATATTTTATATTTATATTTAAAAATAAAAATAATCATTTCATATAAATAAACTATTAGCAGATAGGGTGTATAATTTATTGAATAAGCTTTTAGATCTAATAAATAAATATTTAAAAAAATTTAATTTGCTGATCGTGGTAAAATAAATGTGAGTTTTCTTTTGAAATTTAAAAAATATATATTGAGAGAAGATCGGTACGCTCTACACAATTTTTACTTTACCATACGGGGTATCGTCTAGTATGTGTAATCGTGCATGAAAAAAGTGGTTTTTTTTGCTTCTTTTTTCCGAAATATCTCAAAAACGGCTAAAACTAGTTTGATTAAAAAAATTGAGCTAAACCATGGCATTTCGGTCTACAAAAAAGCCCTATTAAGTGAACATCGAAACATTACATTTTTCGAGATAATAATTGTTTTGTCAAAATGTCTGTTTGTGCGTTGTCAAATTTTTGAGGACGAGCTAGCTCAAAAACTAGTGTGAATATCAAAACTAAATTTCACACATAGTTTTGGTGCATTGAGATTAAGAGCTGATTAGATTTTGGTGCATATCGACCCAAAATTAACGGGGATCGAGGGGGGGGGGGTTAAAAATTACAAATCTAGGCCATTTGAGCAAACTCAACCAAATTATGTATACATAATGAACCCAGAAGTCTAAGAATACAAAAACTAACCACCCAAAATAGGGGGGGGTCAAAAAATCAAAATATAGGGCCTTGTACCAAAATCAACCAAATTTTGTATACATAATCAGTGGACCTCCAGAAGTATAAAAATGCAAAAACTATCCGCACAAAATGGGGGGGGGGCGTAGGTTCAAAAAATGAAATTCTAGGCCCTTGGGCCTAACTCAAACAAATTGTGTATACAATATCAGTGGGCCCTCAGAAGACTCAAAATGACAAAACTAACCACCCAAAATGGAGGGGTGGGGGGATGTAGGGCCAAAAAAAGAAAATATAGGTCCATGAACCAAACTCAACCAAATGTTGTATACAAAATCAGTAGGCTCCCAGAAGTCTAAAAATGAAAAAACTAACCCCCCCCCCCCCTACATGATTATAAATAATTTTATTAAATATTAAGTATAAGTTATGTTGATTAATGTCCATTATAATTAGTAGATTAAAAATTCACAGTTCATTGGACAATGTTTTTTATTGAAGCTCTTATTCAATTTTTGTAAGAAAAAATTCTACTATGTCTCAATTATTTTTTATTGTTATCTCAACCAATGTTGCTCTAACCAATTGAGTGCTTGGAAAAAGTCTCGAGAGAGACGAAACGTTGTACAAAAATTGAATAAGAGCTTCAATAAAAAGCATTGTCCAATGAACTGTGAATTTTTAATCTATTAAATATAAGTGAGGGGCCAGGTTGTATGGTAAAGTCAAGTGGGTGGCCACATCAGAACGTGTCAGTTTATTTCAGATAGTGAAATGGGTATCTATAAGTAACGTAATTAACAGACCATGAGTTGCGGGGTTAGAGCGCAAGATATGTTTGACCGCATTGAGAACAATCTAAAAAAAATATTTTAAAATAAAGGGGTTTGTGAGGGTCAATTCGTTAGTTACGTCAATGCAAAGGGTGCAAAAATTTTTTAAGATATTACATCTCTATATATCAAAATAAATAAAAGTACAATTTTTGTGGAAATTAAATTTTATTTTCATATCAAAATCGAATAAATTTACTCATAAGGGAGGAAGCTTTGTAAAATAAAGTCCAAAAATATATTTTTAGTATAGCCAAGTATTATAATCGTGAATGAAAAATGGCAAAAAAATGGGTGAATTCACGGCGTTTCGGTCTACATAAGTGATCATCGAAAAATTTATATTTTAAGAGATATTACTAATTTTGTCAATATGAATAGTGCCGGATGTAGGGTTCTTCGGACTCAAGGCGGTATAATACTATATTTTCTCCCCCCCCCCCCCCCCAAAGAAATTTTTTAAACACTTTTTTAATTATTTTTTTTTTTGTACATTTACAGACAATTTATTATATTTTGTTAGGTTAGTATTAAAACATTGAATATATTGTAAAAATTTTGTCAAAGGAAGGGCAAGTTATACCCACTAGACGCTATTATACTCCCAGTCAACTTATTACACTGTATAAGGCTCAAATTGGCCCCTTTCTCGAATATGGCTCTCATCTGTGGAGAGGGGCCTCCAAGCATTCTCTTGCCACACTGGATGCAATTCAGAAGCAAGCAATTAAACTAATAGGAGACCCTAACTAACTTATTCGACTCCCTGGCTCATCGAAGAAACGTTTCTGCCTTTTCCCTGTATTACAGATAATATCATGGTGTCTGTTCAGTCGAGCTGAAATCAATTATCCCCCTAAAGCCCTCTTTAAGAGAAACACGCGGTTTTGGAACGCTCAGCACCCCTTCGCTGTCAAATTGGATAAAAATCGAACAAGCGCTTTCGCTAACTCTTTTATTCCTATGACCTCCAGAGACTGGAACTCGCTCCCACCCACCATCTTCCCCGCGACTTATAACTTTCAGCTGTTTAAGACCCGTATCCACAGATACCTTCGACCCCTACCCACCCCATAAAAACCCTTCTTCTTCCTTTTTTCTCGATGGAGGGGCCAACCAAGGCCTTTAGGAGATGTAACTCCTTCTCTCATCATTTTCATTAAAAAAAAAGTTGTGAACAAATAATAAAAAATTTGGTATTAACTTAGTAAATAAATGAAACACATGTTCTAACACTTAAATCTACAAATAGTAACAATAATAATATTAAAAAAATAAACTTTACTATAGCAAAAATAAGAAAATAGATAAATAATATATAAAAGTATCTCCGACTGACCGGACCCCGGACAATTTTGTTTTTTGTGAACGCTCAAAAACCAATTAAAATATCAAAGCGAAATTTTATATTTAGTTATTTTATATTGAAATTTGATTTTGGATGAAATTAAGGGGAGGATTTTTAAAGATTTGAATTACACATTATCCAATTTGGATCAAATTTCGCACAGTTATTCTTTAGGGCCCTTGGGGGGGGGGGATTAGATATGTGGTAAAGTG
Source organism: Forficula auricularia (assembly GCA_024734495.1). Lineage (NCBI taxonomy): Eukaryota > Metazoa > Arthropoda > Insecta > Dermaptera > Forficulidae > Forficula > Forficula auricularia. Next base: position 33,098,957 of record JALMQS010000153.1, read on the forward strand.
ACGGAATGGTCACAAATAAGGGAGTAGCCTCTTCGATATCTTTTAAAGTTTTACCTACCATGGAATTCAGGTACCATTTTAAAGAGAGCATGAAAAACTATACTAGTTTCCGCTCTGTGTCTATGTGTTGGTAAGCAAAAGAGGGCATTAGTTATACCAAGTCATGTTCTGAATTACCATAATATAATATATCAATAATGAATCACGAGAAAAAATTCTTTGATTTAGCGTTGAGGTGACACAGATAAGAAATAAGAGAGTCAATGTCCTTTGCAAACGAGCAACTTGAAAGCAGCCCAGAGATACAGTCACGAATCTTCACCTTGCACACGCCCAAATTAAAATATAAATAAATATTCGTCATACATGCACTCCTAATTACACATCTCTCTCTCTCTCTCTCTCGCTTTTCCTGAAAACAAGTTTCAAGTTTGGGAAAATATTCAAGTCGGATCGAATGTTTTTAAGGTTCCGTTTAAAAAGAAAAACGGAGCCCTATTACTGTCGCTACATTGTCAATATGTCTATATGTATGTATGCAGTGAGCGCAACCACGGGGGGATGCCAGGGGCTGAACCCCCCCCCCCCAGGACAAGGAAAAAAATAACAAATGAGAATTTCGAAATTTAATCATTTAAATACAAGACTTTGAATATGTATAATATTAAATTAAATTATTAAACTTTGAAAGTGCCAAAACATTATTTTTTCGCATTTTACGAAAATATATAGGTAATACTATATATAAGAGCCTAAATTAATTTGTAACAACGCTCAGAGAATGCTGCCGGCAGGGAGCGCTGATGCCGTCAGTATATTTGCGGCAAATTTGAAATATAATTGTAATTGTAATTTGAAATGAAAGACTCCAAAATTAAGAAACATTAAATATATTGATAATTATTCCTCCCCCCCCCCCCTCAACACTCAAAAATTAAATATTCAATTCGCTTTTCTTTGCGCACAGAAAAATAAATTAATCACATCTTATTTGATTTATATTTTATATATTATTTGTTTATTTTTTAATAATTTGCCACTTTTTTATAATTTTTTAAAAATATTCTTATTTTTGGATTTTTACAAAATTGAACGACTTAAGACACGCATGCCCGAGTTTATCATGGCAATACTGGAGGGAGCAGCATGTCATACAAACAACACCTGATCTCTTTTAAATATTTGGAGCCTTATATCCATTATCGAATTTTAAAAAAATGATATAATATAATTCTCCTTCTCACAGGATCCCACTTATTTAAATAAATCTATTTCCACACAAAAAATATCACAATGCTGTAGATTATAGAAAAAAAAATACTTTCAGATTCATATCTAGAGCCTCATTTCTGTAGCTGTGTCCGGGCGAAAATGAGGTGAAACTTTTAAGAGACTATGTATTTTCGGGAGTTTACAGGTATACATTTGGAGTGTGGTGTTTTAAAAGGAATACAATTTTTGGACTGAGACGCTGCCCGCCAGGGCACCAGCCCGGAGGGCCGAGCTTCGAGGGCGCACGAAAAGCTCGTACTATATATATGTGTGGGTGGGTGTATTAGCTTCCCCCCAGGACAAAATCATGATTGCGCCATGTACTAGTATGTACTAGTATGTCCTTTTGTCAGATCATTGAAGCTTGCAAACTAAATAAGATATAAATTTGAAATTTACGAATTATATAGGTATAATTTATTTTCTCCGAGATCAAAAATTGAATTGAAATTTTGTTCGAATGATTATTTTTAAGAGAGTCGAAAATGAAAAATATTTTTATTTTATGTAGTTTGAATTATCTCTGGCTCTCTTTATGTAGAATTTTTTACCATGAATTAAAAGGTCTAGAATCAAAGATCTTATTAGATAAGTTTTATTAATCGTGCCAAATTTGATTTCCGGACAGTTGGCTTAACCCTAGACAGGAAATATAAGTAGGTATCATGCAAAAAAATTATATAGTTATATACAACTGGAATGTCCTGGCGACCTAATGGCATTTACAGTGAAAGGCCGTATTGAGTTTTATGAATAAAATCAAGTTTTTCAATTTTAAAATTATGGCTAGTATTATATTTTCGCCAAATAGTTACCTACCAATAATTTAAAGGTCAATAACCAAAGTTCTTATTAGATTTATTTTATTCATGTCAGAAGGAATCGTCCTCACAGGAGTCGAACTCAAGTGCTATAGAGTTAAGTCAACTACCCGGAAACCAAGTTTGGCATTAGAGCATGAAATAAGATCTTTGATTCTCGACCTTTAAATTCTTAGTAACAATTTGGTAAAAATACAGCCAGAAATGAAATTAGAGTTAATTTTTTAAAAGAGAATGAATAAAAATCAATTGCTTCTTACCAGTAATTTTTTATTAATTCAAGTGGTTAATTCAAATAGATAGTTTATGTAGAATCGCGTGCAAAAATTTGATCAATCCTCGATTAGCATCCAGTCAAGGAAGCAATTTATGCAGTGTCTGGAATAAATAGATTAAAAAAAACATAATGTTTTTTAAAAATTTAAAAACTAACTCGATTCTAATTATTATTTTTTTTAATTTATTTCTCTTAAAAATGATGTGAATGTGAGAGAGCCCCAAAGTGGCCACTTTTAGGTAATATTCGTACCTGTGGGAGTTGAGAAATGGCTTTACTTAAAATTATGCAAAAATTCCACAAATCCTCTTATGAATCCTTATCAACAAAAAATAAGAATTTATTTGATGTCTTATGTGTTTCGGAAGTTTTAAAAGGTGCAAATGGACATTAAGAAACAAAAAACTGTTAAAATTAATGATTTAGGATTGGTTTAGTTTAAGTTATGGTATCAGTATGAGCTTGGTTAAAGCTTCACATCAGAAATGTGAGTTCCAAGATTCGGATCCTGGATAGACCCAGGGTCTCTAGAAGGTTTTCTTTATTTTATCATTCACTTTATAGAAATACATCTCAGGGATTGGGTTGGAGTTAATCGAGGGATGAAGGGCGATTGGAATTAGGTGTACACGTCTTTGGAATTATGTGGAATTATTTTGGAATTCATTAGATAATGCCCCTTCATCTATTGTCATCTACTTGGAAATGAAAGTGGAAGTAGGTGTACACGATTTTAGGTCGCGGTTTACCCCTCGGAGTTGATGATACATGTGGAAAAAAATTCTTAAATGATTGAAGGTGTTAGTGAATTAAATACTCGGGCTTTCCTGAGAGTCAAATCTTGTCAAAATATTCTAACACTTTCCCCATTCACCCCCTCAGCCCCACTCATTCTACAGCCTTTGAATATTCTCTTATTTTCATAGGAATAAAGAATCTATCCAGACTCATTGCTTCTTGTAAAGTTTAAAGGCATATTGAAATTGAAATTCTGTCTTAGGCGAATTCTATTTATTTTCTTAGAAATAAATAGTAGTTTATGTAGAATCGCGTGCAAAAATTTGATCGATCCTCGATTGGCATCCAGTCAAGGAAGCAATTTATGCAGGGTCTGGAATAAATAGTAGCTGAACCGTTCGATAGCATGAATGGCAATTTATTTGCATATTGAATATTCCGCTATTTAAGTAATACAAGAAGCCACAATACAAGAAAGATTCATCAAAGGTTGTCCTCTGCTTGATGAAAATAAACATATATATAATTTTATATAAAAGATATTAGTTTGCCGATGGTAATAGATTCAAATTTACAAGAAATTTTACGCGTGTACATATGTCAGAGAGGTTCGCATCCTGCAGGTGAGCCAGGTGGCCCGGGTTGCTGTTACTGCCACTCGGGTTCGATTCCCGAGGGGGTGAAAAACAACCCCTCTGACATATAATTAAAAATATTCCATTCCATCGGATTTAATAGATGACACCAACTTATGATTTCTTGTAAATTTGAATCTATTACCATCGGCAAACTAATATCTTTTATATTAAATTAGGAAAAGTCATTCCATTGCCCTTCGAATTTTGAATCTCTTCAAAATTCGAAACACTCAACCACCTTTATTTAAATTATATGGCATGGCTATATTTTTAAATTTAGAATCACTATATCGCGAAATTTTACAAATTAAGATAACAATCTTTGAGTAAAATATTTTACGCGTGTACATATGTCAGAGAGGTTCGCATCCTGCAGATGAGCCAGGTGGCCCGGATTGCTGTTACTGGCACTCGGGTTCGATTCCCGAGGGGGTGAAAAACAACCCCTCTGACATATAATTAAAAATATTCCATTCCATCGGATTGAATAGATGACACCAACTTATGATTTCTTGTATATATATAATTATAATTTATTAATTAGAGACTATAGTTTTGAATGTTTGACTTTTATCATCAGTCCTTTTAATTATAAATATTTTATTTGTTATTTCTCATGGGTTCAAATATCCGATTAGATGTAGGTAAATTCACTTTGACGTAATAGCAAACTGTTCACACTTATCAAACAAATTCGTTTGTATATATACTATTTAATATATGTTTATTTGCATCAAGCAGAGGACAACCTGATTGATTTTTCTTTATGAATCAGCAGCTCTGCTACTCTCGGCAAAACAAAATGTTTTCAACAAGAAGAATTACCCAACAACATCTTTTGTTGAATTTTATAGATGTCCACGAAGTGGATTCCATGACTTGTAGAATGAAAATATTGCTAGACTCTCAAATCATGACGAAGTAATCAATTCTTTCAAAAATGTTCAATTTCTTTTTCTATTTGTGTTTACAAATATTTTACAAGAAGAGAATTTCCATCATCATTTTTCGTCTGTGTCTGGATTCTAATACTCAAGAACTGAGAGCAATAGAAAGATTGTTCTTGTTCAACATGTTTGCATTTTTTAAACAAAAAAATGATTAGATTTTTGGCTTTCTAGCTTCAGAACTTACGGAAGTAAAAAAATCTAAACTTTATATGGATAACTTTATTTCTTGAACGATTGTAGCTAATGAGATGAAATTTGGCATGCAAGTTAATATTAACATCGGTATTAACAAACTGCAACTTTTTGCCAATTTTCAAATTCTAGATAAAAGTGTTTTTCTGCAAGTAAATCGATAAAATCTAATCAGTTGTTTGTTTTAGAAATAGGAACTTTCTATAGATCTATCTGTTCTTCACATCCAGGAAATCAAAATTCAGACAAACAGAACAAAGAATCATGCTTAGAAATTATTTTTCTTCAACACGAAACAATTATTAATTTTTGATTTCAAGTAAAATAAACTAATAAATAAATATAACTTGTAAATTTCAAGATTGTATCTTATTTAGTTAACGAGCTACAATGGTCTGATAGACGCACAGACAGAGAAATATGTAGTAACACTAATAGGGTTCTGTTTTTTTACTTTTGTACGGATACTTAAAAACCTAACCGGCTTATTTTGTACTCCTTTTGAAACAATCAAAGAAATTAATCTTATTAGGATTTAAAAAAACAATTTAATTAGAAAAATAAATGAAAACAGTTTAGTTCTCTCATGATTGGTATCTAGTTTCGTGTTGATGATCATTCAAGCCCTTATAGTTGGTCTGTAATTTATTTTTATCTAAAAGAAAGAAAAAAGCTCTTGTTTGAACTTTGAGACTGACTTTACCTTTCCCTCGAGGTTAACCTGGGTCACGAAAGTGTGATCCATCTACTTGGAAATGAAATCGTTCTGAGCCTTTCGTGATCGTAATTAGACATTTTCTAAAAGCTATTTTCAAATTCAAGAGACTAAAATAGAATCAGACACTTTGGGAGAAATTTTAATAAGTTTTGTTTCAAAAGTGAAGATTATTTTAAAAATAAAAATGTAAAGTTTGTCCATGTTTACGTCTTCTTAATACTTATCTTCTTATATGTACCACATGACTTTCACTCAGCAACCTTATTTTCTTCAAAATCAGCCTACCAATTTTTACCTTTCAAAAATTAGCTCACCATATTCAATTAATTAAGAGTGGAAAAGTTGTTGTTCTTTGACTTTGGGAACAAAGCCCATTTTAATCAGTCCCTATGTGATAATACTATTTTTCTTTTCATATATGTTTATATAAGAGTGTGTGTAAATTGGTGTAGAGGTCAGATTGTAGCCGGTCAAATATTTGCATCGAGCCAGGTTTGAACCCAGGTCTCCTGTTAGTAAACTAGTACTCTATCCATTCTACCACTCTAACCCACAAAATATAGAATTCACTCATTTTTACATGCTTTATTTTATACATTGTCTGAAAGGAAGAAAAATTATTTGCGAAAATAATAGTTGTTGTTTGTCTTTTGATAACTATGATTATAAGTATAATTAGAATTGATAATACTATTTTTTTTCATAAATGTGTATATAAGAGTGTGTGTAAATTGGTTTAGAGGTCAGATTGTAGCCGGTCAAATATTTGCAGCGAGCCAGGTTTGAACCCAGGTCTCCTGTTAGTAAACTAGTACGCTATCCATTCTACCACTCTGACCCACAAAATATACAATTCACTCATTTTTTTATACATTGAAAGGAAGAAAAATTATTTGCGAAAATAATAGTTGTTATGTTTGTCTTTTGATTATAAGTATAATTAGAATTGATAATGGGGGGAGAGGGGGTCAGGCTCCAGAGGAATGTTCTCTACACCAATAAAAAGAAAGAGGTGAGAGTTCATATGTCAAATCTTTGTAAGAAAATTCATATACGACGTAGTTGTTTCAAATGTATAAATTTTATAATAAATGTAATTTTTGTAATATTTTCAACTCAATGGGGAGGGGGTTCTAACTCCCAAAATCCCTCCTGGTTAGGCCTATGTCTATGATTATTCAAGAACAGAAGGTAGTAGAAAGTTCATTAGGGCAAAATGTTTTTATTTCCAAAACGAAAGAACTCATTAGATTTTGGACTTTCTAGCTTCAGAACTTTCGTATCAAAAATTCAAAAAATCAAGAAATAATCGAATTATCATTTTTATGTTTAGGTGTAAAGAGTTGAAATTTGGCTTATTTCTATTAACATACCGAACTTTTTTCTCAATTTTCAACTTTTTATCTCAAACCGTTTGCTGAGAAAAAATTGCCAAATTAACTAAAATTTGCGGACAGCGTATTGAGCTTTTGCTTTAATAAACATTTACAAGTCTATCCCGAAAAATGATATCATCAAGGGTCATCAAAAATCTCTAGGAGAGATTGATTAAATTAAAACGCCCAAATAGTGGTCTCTATCTTTTCTTTTTCCTTCAATTAAAATAAATATATTTATTCAAATTTTTATAAATTTCTTTTTGTTATTAGCCGTGAACCTATACATTTGTTCTAGTTGAAAACCGTCTGGGGATGTCCAGACATTCGAAAGCTGTCACCAAACCATCAACCCATTCTTAGCTGAACAAATCTTTATTGCCTTATATGTCCAAGATGAGAGAAAGCTCATCGTAGAGCCCCAATTAACTGCATTCTTGAAGGAAAGAAACAAAGATAGCCATTCTAGATTCTAGTTTTTCTCTCATTTATCATTCATATTGCGATTAAAAAGAAGTGGATTAGTTTATCCCCTCTAAAGTGGCCTTAATCTGTTATTGTTTGAAAATATTTTCGATGATTGTCCAAAAAATGGACGTAAAATTAAATGAATAAAACACATCGTGACATCATCTCTCAAAATAATAGCTGCCTCATAAATGGAGACTTTAAATTAAATTTAATGACCATTCAGAGTAGGTGTAATAAATGGGAACGTAAATCAAGGAATTCAAAACCGTTTTAAAAAATGCAAAAGTAGATCAAGTGGACATCGGACATTTCCAGTACTGATGCATAAAAAAAAATATTTTCAACCCCACCAAATTTGCCCCTCACTAAAATAACCAATTAATAGAATTTTTGATATCGAGTAAAATGCATAAGTGCATATAACTTTTTATTTTCAAAAAAGACATTCAAAGGTCATTAGTAGCCTAAACCCTTTAGAACAGGGTTCTCAACCAGGGTGGAATCCCCCAAGGGGAAATTTTAGAATTTCAAGGGAGGAATTAATCCGCGTACAAATTTCAAAAGTTTTAAATATAAGGTATTAAAGAACTGGTAAAAAAAAAGTCAGCTTTCTCATTAGGTAAATATTACTTATCTCTAAATTAAAATATGATACCTTGTATTTTTAATATTAAAAGCATATTTGCACGAAATTTTCTCTGGAGAGAGACGGGCTGGTAGAACTTTTAATTGAAAGTAATGGAAGGCAGCCCAGGGGTAGTGAGGAAAGAAAAAATTAACACATATCCAAATAAGGTGTAATTTATTGGAATCCTTCCTTCTTTCCTTTCAAATCGCCGTTTCGGAGGATTCTTCCCTTCTTCTTCAGGGTTTCAAGGTGTCAATGAAGGAAACAAATAAAGGAAGGATGCATTTTATTTGTTTCCTTCATTGACCCCTTGAAACCCTGAAGAAGGAGAGAAGAATCCTCCGAAACATCGGTTTGAAAGGAAGGGGAGGAAGGATTTCAATAAATTATACCTTATTTGGATGTGTGTTAATTTTTTCTTCTCACTACCCCTGGGCTGCCTTCCATTACTTTCAATTAAAAGCATATTATTTGAAATAAACTTCTTGAGTTAGAAAATCCTGGACAGGGGGAATAGCATTCTTACCAAATTACAGAAGGGTTCATTGGAAGAAAAAGGTTGAGAACCTCTGCTTTAGAAAGTAATTTCTAATTATATTTAGCTAAATCTTTAGATAAATTTAGTAACAACCATAAATTTTTTTATTATTAATTTTAGCTATCTAAGGACTTAATTTAGTTTCATCATCATCATAGACCATACAGTATTAAGACTGGTTTTTTACAACCACCCGCCACATAGTGACTATCTGCAGAAAATTCTCCAGGTTAGACACTTGCCTCAAGCGCACCTACTCTTCTTTTACGGCACTGCTATTAATTATATAATATTATCTAAAATAACTGACTGCTAAAATTTGAATTGCAGATTTAACTTCAAAAGGAAAATGACAAATTGTTAAAACGTACAAAAAATAAACTGACACGTTCTGATGTGGCCATCCACTTGACTTTATCATACAACCTGGCCCCTCACTTATATTTATTATGTAATAAAATTATTTATAATCATGTAGGGGGGGGGGTTATTTTTTTGCATTTTTAGACTTCTGGGGGCCCACTGATTATGTATACAACATTTGGTTGAGTTTGGTACAAGAGCATAGAATTTCACCCCCCCCCTCCATTTTCGGCGGTTAGTTTAGGTTAGCATTTTTAGACTTCTATGCTCACGGATTATGTATACGAAATTTGGTTGAGTTAGGTACATAGGGCCTATATTTTCATTTTTTGATCCTACACCCCCCTCCCCCATTTTGGACGGTTAGTTTTTGCATTTTTAGATTTCTGGAGGCCCACGGATTATGAATACAAAATTTGGTTGACTTTGCTCAAATGGCCTAGATTTTTAATCTTTAATCCCCTTCCAACCCCTTTAATTTTGGGTCGATATACACCAAAAACTCATCAGCTCTTAATCTCAATGCACCAAACTAGGTGTGAAATTTGGTTTTGATATTCCCACTAGTTTTTGAGCTAGCTCGTCCACAAAAATTTGGTAACGCACGTATTAACAGACTAACTAATAGAATTATCTCGAAAAATATAATTTTTTCGATATTCCCTTATTAGGGCTTTTTTATTTGTAGACCGAATTGCCATGGGGTAGCCCACTTTTTCTAACCGAAATAGTTTCAGCCGTTTTTAGATATTTCGAAAAAAAGAAGCAAAATAACCTCTTTTTTCATGCACGATTACAATACTTGACCATACCCTGTATGGTAAAGTAATAAAAATATCATTATATTTATGTATTAATGTAAAACTTACCTGCATAAAAAATTATTAGTCTGCTACATATTCATTTGAAATAGTTAAATTGTTATGTATATTTGTATATTGCAGTGGGTTGATGGAGTTGTGTTTCTATTTTGTTGAAGGGTATTATTAAAAGAAAAGAGGTGATGATGCCCAAACACCTAATAAAGAATATTTTCAATTAAAATGAAATAAAATTAACATAAACAAATGTAATTTAATAAAAAAAATGAAATAATATTAAATTTAATCATTATTTTTCCAAGTGTATTCTATATATGCATTGATAATTGATATCATAAATAATTAACTAATGCATTGTGTGATCTCTTATGTTAAAATTATCACTTGAGAAATGTTCTATAATTGAAAGAAAAATAATTTTTATTACCTTTACTGAAATTAGATTAGAATAATTTGTAAAATGATTGACCCCAATTACAAAGATGTGTCTTTTGAAGTAGTAGCGTCCCAAATGAAGTCAAACGCATCCAACAATCAATAACAATAAGAATGCAATAATTATTTAAATTTCAAATTCAAATTTAAATTCAAACCCCGGACTATTTTACATGAAAATATGTTAAATGATTATAATATCTACTTAATAAAATTGTTTTAGGGAAATAAGGACAATAGTTTATGCAAATAATTTTCATTTTTTGCCAACGTTTCGTCAACTTTGTTGACTTCCTCAGGGCTCAAATAAATTAACTTCCTTGCATTAAACAAAGGAAGATATTTTAAGATTTAAAAAATAAAATATTTTCAATCTGTTTGATGACTGGCCTGATATGTTTGCTGAGAAGGAATATTGATAAAATGACAAATATGCAAGTAAGTTAATTTATTTGAGCCCTGTTGACGAAACGTTGGCAGAAAATAAAACTTATTTGCATAAGCTATTGTCCTTATTTCCCTACAACAACTTTATTAAATTAATCTGATGGACATAAATAATCAAAATAATATTTACTATTTGCATTTATAATAAAAGCCATAGCTAGAGACAATTATTAGGGACTTCAATCAGTGGCATGTAACCACAGAGGGGGAGGGTCCGAACCCCAATGATTTGAAAAATAAAAGAATAAATTTATTGTTTATTCATATAATAAATAAAATATATATAGAAAATCATAGATCAAAGATGGTGTCATCTATTAATTCCGATGGAGTGGAATATTTTTAATTATATGTCAGAGGGGTTGTTTTTCACCCCTCGGGAATCGAACCCGAGTGCCAGTAACAGCAATCCGGGCCACCTGGCTCACCTGCGGGATACGAACCTCTCTGACATATGCAAACGCGTAAAATATTTTACTCAAAGATTGTTATCTTAATTTGTAAAATTTCGCGATATAGTGATTCTAAATTTAAACATATAGCCATGCCATATAATTTAAATAAAGGTGGTTGAGTGTTTCGAATTTTGAAGAAATTCAAAATTCGAAGGGCAATGGAATGACTTTTCCTAATTTAATATGAAAGATATTAATTTGCCGATGGTAATAGATTCAAATTTACTAGAAAATCATAGATCAAAGATGGTGTCATCTATTAATTCCGATGGAGTGGAATATTTTTAATTATATGTCAGGTGGCCCGGATTGCTGTTACTGGCACTCGGGTTCGATTCGAGGGGTGAAAAACAACCCCTCTGACATATAATTAAAAATATTCCACTCCATCGGAATTAATAGATGACACCATCTTTGATCTATGATTTTCTAGTAAATTTGAATCTATTACCATCGGCAAATTAATATCTTTCATATTAAAATATATATATTTAAAATAACAAGGTAAATGAATTTTCATACCAATGATATGACATTGAGTCCCCTTCCTTCTTTTTACTGGTGTAAAGTCTTTCCATCTGCCTCTCCAATCGTCCAGGTTTCACTTCTGTCCTTGGCAATGCTTCATTCATATCTCTTTTAAGCAGAATCATTTTCTTTTCTTAACTATAATTGAAGAGCATATATATTTGTTTTGAATCAAGCCCCATTTTAGCTTGAGCTATTTAATTTCTTTTTGGATCCTCCCGTCACAAGTGATTTTATTTCCCATATAGCGGAATCTTAAATCCCTTTAAATTGTCTTCGCCTCTTTTTATACACTCCTTGTCTCGTTTACTCTTTTTGGGCTTAAAATAAATAATTATGTGATGTGCCCACTCATGACTACCAAAGACCTAATCCTATACCTACTAAACCACTATATTAAAATTGATTATAAAAAAAATCAATTTTATTATTTTTTCAAAAGTTTCTCAGGGTCCTAAAGAGTAACTGTACACAATTCTTAACCCCCCCCTAATTTTTAATCCAGCTAACAACATCTATTCAACATTCAACTCAAAATCTCACTATAAATTATCTAAATATAAAATTTCGATTTGATACCTTCAGGGGTTTTTGCGATGAGTGTACACAAAATTTGGTAACATACAAGAGTAAGCCACTAATAGACCTAATTAATTAATTAAAACAGGAATAGTAGAGAATTGGACAATAAATAAAAAAACAGAGTTTTTATTAAATGGGGCAGACGTTTCGTCGATTTATTTCGACTTCCGCAGTGGCCCATTTTATCACTCTCTGTCAAAAGACAATTCCGCTATGCGACGAAAACATCTTTAATCGCATAGTGGAATTGTCTTTTGACAGAGAGTGATAAAATGGGCCACTGAGGAAGTCGAAATAATCGACGAAACGTTTGGCCATTTGATAAAAACTCTGTTTTTTATTTATTGTCAATTCTCTGCTATTCCTGTTTTAATTAATATTTATTATGGATGCGAGCAAGGGCGGATCCAGGAATTTTTTTATGGGGGGGGGGGTGAATGTATATAAGGTGCCAGAATTGTCCAAGCGGGGGGGGGGGTGTCAGAGACGCCCCCCCCCCCCCCCCGCATCCGCCCTTGGATGCGAGTGATATACTAAATTAATATTTTTTAAAATACAAATTTTTCGATGTTCAGTAAAAAGATTTTATTGTAGACCGAAAAGCTATGGATTTACTCATTTTTTTTTTAATAGTTAAAAAAACTTTTCAAGCACAATTACAATAGTTCACCATACCCCAAATAAATAAAGAAAAACAAAATTGATTAGGAAAATCCACTATAAAATCACTTTAACGGGACGTGCCAAAAAGAAATGATATCTAGAATTGTTCAAATTAAAATAAATATGGTTTAATTCAAAAGCAAAATCTATGTTATTCAATTAGTTATTTCACAGATAACTTAATTCTTCAACTCCTAAGTTCTCTTCGCTTATTTTTATACACTCCTGTGTAGTTTATTGTTGATTTAATAGAATTAAAATTATATTACTAGGTAGGTTTCACAAATAAAAGAAATATTGCTCATGAGCGAGACTTACTTATAGTATTTCAGGAGACGACATCCTCAGGTTTTACATTGATTGACTTGTCGCCCGAAATACCATATATTGTATAGTGAGTCTTGTTCATAAGCACTTTTGCTTTTATTGGTGAAACCGAGGGGTGAACCGCGACCTAAAATCGTGTACACCTACTTCCACTTCCACTTTCATTTCCAAGTAGAAGACAATAGATTATCTAACGAATTTCAAAGTAATTCCAAATAATTCCAGACGGTGTACACCTAATTCCAATCGCGGATAACCCTTCGGGTGAAACCGACCTAGAAATCTAATTTTAATTTTATTTTAAATATATTTCACCTCGAACCAACACCATATTCCCTGAACAAAATACTTTTATTTTATTAAAAAAGAAAAACTTATTTTCGACTATTGGTATAATCTCTCCAATTCCTAAATTTGATTAATTTCTGTGTTAATTAGAGCTAATTAAATTTTTTTAAGAAGTGAATTTAATTTTATAATGGATATTTACCTAACCTGGGTTGATTTTTGAAAAAATTCCATCTTTCTTCAAAAAAAGAAACTCAAAAAAAGGTACTTAAATCTTTTCATTATTTAATTTTTTTTTCTGTTTCTTTTAGGCGGGCACTCGCATAAGGAATCAATGGAGCACAATCATAGTCATCATGGGCATGAAGAACAGGCCGATCATTGATGCAATCTCCTAAAGCTCAAGTGATGAAAAAAGAAGAAACGTTCCTAGAGCACAAACTCAAAAGTGAATGAACTTGTCCAAATCAATTCTATATCTATAATATAAATCAACATATTTATATACAAATAATTATATTTTATATTTTGTTAAAAATGAATTAATTAAATGCTATTTTTTATTTATTTACAATAGATCCTTTCTGTTCATACATTCATAATTTTTTTTATATAGAGAGTACATTTGATTTCTATAGTGACCAAATTGGAGGTTTTTGGGTTTGGGAAAATATGAATTAAAATATTATATTAGAACTTTATTCAAACGCCTCCCAATCAAATCCAGGCTGATGCCAAGAGGATAAGAACTAAGGCTCTTATGAAGGCATCGCAGCGAAAATGCGAAGATCCTGGGATCGAATCCGGGCTGATGCCAAGAGGATAAGAACTAAGGCTCTTATGAAGGCATCGCAGCGCACATGCGAAGATCCCGGGTTCGAATCCCGGCTGATCCTTTTGTCTATAATACAAAATATTTTCTTCGTTCCTTAATTTAATTATATTAGAACATTTCGTCGCTACTTATGGAGTCAAGCCAGTCAGTTTTCAAGGGTAGATATATGTTGATGATATAAAATCAATCTTTTGGTATTAGTAGGAAGCAGGCTCTTTCCTATATTCTACGATGACTTGGCTAAAACATAGATTCAATAACTTTTGAAGAAAGGACCTAAAGTAAAGGCCGAATGTCTCGATAATACAAGAAAATTCAATTTAAATGTTTAATTGAGAATGTTTTTTTATCAGTCATGTACACTGTACAGGTATAGGTTTACTTAGAATAAATTTAATAATGATTTTGCAAACTTGCTAGCATTATCAGCGGTTTGACTTATTTCTACTCTATTTATAAATTAAGTAAGGCAGTGGCGCAACTAAGATTTTTTCCTGGGGAGGGAGTTAATATATATACATACAGGGTGTTTCAGGAGGAATAGTAAATATTTTAAGAGATGGTAGTATAGACGAATTGCAATAAAAAATGCCATATAACATGTGTCCAATTTTTATTGAGTACAGAGACACAGCTGTTAGTATGTAACCCAATATCGGCATATTCAGCATATGTACTATAAATGTTTACATGCTACAGTACAGTGGACTTGGCCAACAAATCACAATGAAAACTTCAATGTAAACTAAAGCACAACTTCACAGCTTGAACATCAACACTCTACTGCTGACATTCGATAAATACGGCCATAGCAACCAGTGTAGCAAGACGAGAAACGAAAATGCATTGAACTCAGCTGTATCTCTGTACTCAATAAAAATTAGACCCATGTTTTATGGCATTTTTTATTGCAATTCTTCTATACTACCACCTCCCAAAATATTTACTATTCCTCCTGAAACACCCTGTATATAACATTATTGTAAACAACCTGTCTTAGCCTTGTGGGTAGTTTTTCAATTTTCCATTAAAATTTCAAGACCCTTGTTTCCATCCGGCTCAAGCCTCGGGGCCGGAGACACTTTGATCACCCAGGCATATTTTTGGAGTTCACATTTATCATCCACCCAAGCTGAGGGCACCCATAGTCTCGTAAGGTATTAAAAAATGTGCATAATTTGATGCAGTTAGGATAAAGAGTCTAAAAATAAACCTCCCACATTTTGGTAAGGTGTTTTTTGACCCCAATAGTTTCGAAGGGTCTTAAAAAATAGATCATAAGGTACATAATATATTATTTTTTCTTTTCATCTCGGATCTAATAGTTGTCACCCTCTTGTGATTTTCTCATTATTTTTATATTTATTGAATTCTTACAATTTAGTGTTGATATACAATGTAGATAGTACTATGATGAAAATATTGCAAATTAGTATGTTTACTTCAAAAGTAGTGGTTCTAAGGATCGATGCAGCCTTTCCACTATTTCTAAAACCGAATATGGACTTTTATTAAAAAAAAGTGGTCTAAGCTGACAAATATTTAAAGATCATTTATCAGAGATAAACATTTTGTTTGAAAAGTAGTGGACTGGGGATGACGTAAATTTTTCGATAAATAAAACTTCCAAAATGCATTTTTGTAAAATAAAAGTTTATTAATAAAAAGAAGTGAATATGAGTTGGAATATTAAACACAGGTAGGTGCAAGAGATAATGGAGGCTAACGCCATGTTATATCTGGAAGAGACAAGCGCTATTGAAAATAGCTGAAAAGAAACTGTTCTGACTGAGACAGGTTGCTAGCTGTTCAGGATGAGATCAAAATGAATAATACTTTTATTATAGCTTGTAATTGAGAAAGCAGTAAAGTTGGGAGGTTGACATAGAGCTTTGTAAAATAAGAATAGATTGTGGTAATCCTTCCTTTGATGGCTTTGTCGTTGACTTTTTATAGAATACTTGGCAAATGGAGAGATGCTCGTCCTTGGTTTAGTTCAATAAAAACAATTTTGATTGAAAAGATAGTTTGCCGAGAGTAGCAGATTTATTTGTTCAGAAGAAATCGTTGAGATTGTTCTCTGCTTGACTCAAATAAACATATTCGTTTGTGAAGTCATTATGGATTTTGACATAATAAAAATTATCTAAACACCTCGGATTTATAGTATAAGATGTAGCTACGCCGCGAAAAAAAGAATTTTAGAATGGATGGTTTTTTGATATTCCTTTTCTTATTGAAGCTTGATAGGGATGCGGCACATCTGGCTTCTGGAAGCGGTTGAGTTTACCACTGCGCATCCCATTTGTACAGGTAAAAATTTTGAATTTTCCAATCATTTTCGGTTCAATTTTTTTTTTCATAATTTTCTATTCTTTTGTGATATTTATAAATAGCTGCGACGCCCGCCTTTGCCGGGCCTCTTCGTGGCCATCTGATCACTCTCCAACACACTAACCCTCTCCGACCAGATCTCCCGCCTTCGGTCACTCTCCACTCAATTTCTAGCTCTCTAGAGACCCACAGATTATGTATATAAACATTGGTTGAGTTTGGCGCAAAGGCTTGGAATTTCAATTTTTTGACCCTACCCCCATTTTGGGTAGCAAGTTTTTGCATTTCTAAACTTCTGGGGGCCTACAGATTATATATATAAATTTTGCTTGAGTTTGGTTCAATAAATATATATATAAGTGGCGTGCAGTCCATGGATGCTGTGGATGCGGCGCATCCCTAAAATTTCTAAACATTTAGAGAATTTTCATACAGTATCATAAAAATTTAATATTAAATTTGAAAAATAACGAAAAATTTTATGATATTGTTTCGATGAAATTTGGAAAAAGAAGCAAAGAATAAAATAAAATTAAAAAAATTAGTTATTTTTTGGACAGCATCCTCTGGTTGAAAAGTCACCGCCCGCCACTGATTTATATAAGAGAAAGTTTGAAAACGCTCATGAGTCCAAAAGTCAAGATGGTTAAATTATTAATCTGATCGTTTCTGAATTGCATTAAACGTGGCAAGATTATGCATAGAAGCCCCTCCGCACATAGAGTCTTGTAGAGGGTAAAAATTTGCGGGGACGTAAAAAGTTTGCCGAGTTAACTTGTGGAATATTTCGCCACAGAGATCATATGCGAATGAAACGACCAGCTTATCACGCCTTGGATTCAAAGAGAATGTCTGGAAAATGTCTATACTTACGCCAAGAAATTAGACAACATTGGATGTTGTCTGCATTCAAGTTAACTAAATTTTGAGAGACCTATTTTATGAAAGAGTTCGTGTCGTGGTTGATTGAAGAAACAACACTGTTGCCGTAAATATACAAGGGCGAGGTCTCACGTGGTAAACATTATTTTAATGAATACTTTACTGTCAATACCTTCTAAATAGGCTAAACAAATAAGTTTGTAATGAATAAGGAGCTAAATATGATATGATAAGTTTAGCTCTCGTCAAAGGAAAAGAAAAGTGCAAGGCATGAGAAAGAAGTTAGGGACACTTGGCTCGGGATCCTGTGGTCGCCATCCACGTACTCACTTATTAAGTGAGCCCCTGGGAGAAATTTTTATCAAATGGATTCATTCAAATGCCAAGGTGATGAAGCCATTATTCTTAATTTTAGTAGAAGGGAATCAAATAAATGAGATATTATTATAATAAAGAAGAAAATATTTATTACCCTTGCTCAGGTTCTCCCATTAATTCATTCTTCAGATTCTTTCTTTAAATCAGAGGAAAAATCAAAAGTTAAAGAAATAATTTTTGTTTTCAACTTGTTTATTAGAAATCACCTTTTGCATTAGTATATTAATTAATATATAACAAACAAAATAATAAAAGGGTGATGCCACACGACTTTGATTCACAACCTCCTCTTCTTTTGATATCATCCTACCAATTTTCCCTTTTCAAATTAGTCCTCCGTAAACTAAATAAATTCATAGTGGGAAAGGGAAACTTACGGCTGGCCCATTCAGATCAAACCTTTTCTCTTATGTTTTTAGCTCATCTCTAGTATATTTTCAAATTATTTGGCTTTGCGACTTACAGTGTTGGGATAGAGTTTTTAGCTAAACACCTAATCTAAACGCCCTCATAGTAATTCGATCGATATACAGAAATTACATATCACAGAACTTATAATACTTGTTAAGTAGATTTTAAAAAATCGTGGGAAGAAAAAAACAGCCGAACCTTTAAGTAAAAGAGTACAAGCGTTATGTCGATTTAAACCAAAAGCTTGCCATATCGTTGCTGGCTAATTCCTGGTTAATGTTTAAAATTTCGATGCTGTGACATAGACACGCACAGACACCGACCATTGAACTCGCTGGTAAGTTTTGACTCAGGCTCAGTTTCTCTATCGTAAGTCCATCGAATACTTGGGGTAGTCCCAGGGACATTAACTTGTAGTTTTGGAGAAAGAAGACTTCGAATATTAAACCTCTGAAAGTAAATGCAATATTAATTTCATGTTTAGCTTAAGTCCAACTAATAATAGATGTCCCGGTCACTATACATGGTATTATTATTAAGACTTAACTGTCATTTAAACTTAATCAGATAAATAAAGAGATTCGGGGCAGTTATCAGGAGCCAGAAAAGTATCTGGATGTGTTATCATACTTTTAATAAACAAAAGGTCTTATGTATAATTAATAGGAATTGTGGTGTTGGTGCAAGGTGAAACATCTTTAGGTCTTATATATAATAGAGGAAAGCGTGGTTTTGTTCTACTTTTTACTAAACAATTCAACGACTAAAGTTAAACAAAATAAATGTATTAAAGAATTTCTATCTTGATCATTTGTGGAGGGTTTTAAGATAGATTTAAATTTTCTTTTTCGATAATATTTATTAAAGATTAACTTTAAAAAAGATCAATTTTTAAATTTTTGTTTAATAAATGTTTATGCTTGTTGAGACTTTGGTGGTTAGGTTGATGAACTGAAAATTCTTAAGGATTGGACGACCCAGGAAGATGCAAGCTGCAAACGACTCGTGGAAGACAATGTTCTTACTTAGCTTATATTTTATTTATTAATAGAATTATTTAGTGAAAGCTATCCCATTATTCTGTTTTCTGATAAGAATTATCTCATTAAACATAATTTATCTATGTATTTAATTTCAAATGAAATCCTTCAGCTTGAAAACATTAAATTCAGAAATCTAATTAAATAAACTATTATATTCAAACAGGAATTTTATTTGAAATGTTATATTATTTATTGTTTGCAGTCTTGTGAATCTTTCTAGAAATTTTCAACATGATCCCACCTGTTATTTTAAGAATTTAAAAGTTATTAAGTCTAATAAGGGAGGACTAAACATTCCTAATACACTGTATTAGATGAAGGAGGAGGTATCAGCCAGTTCAATAAAACACCTTTAATAAGACGTTTCGGCCTGAATTTTATTTGGCCATCTTCAATCAATTAGGAGTTATACACAAAATGCGGTACACATATGTGATCGAACCAAACCTTGTTTGTTTTTTAGTTTTTTTTTTTTTTTTTTAATATAATTTATTTTTTGACTTTTTAGTCTTAATTAATTTTATAAAGAAATGTTTGCAGAATTTAACAGAATGAAATGTATTTATTTTTATTATTTTTATATAATTTCATTTAAATTGAGTAGGTAAACAATTATTTTTATAGAGAAATGTTTGCGGAATTTAACAGAACAAAAGTCACATTGATGGATACATAGATACAAATATACGGGTGAAGCTAATATAAAGCATGTAAAAATAATAGTTTACTCAATTTAAATGAAATTATATAAAAATAAAAACATTTCATTATTCTGTTAAATTCCGCAAACTTTTCCCTATAATAAATTATATTTTAAAAGAACTAAAAAACACGCTTCTAAAAAGTACAAAATAATGTAATAAACATAAAATCAAAAAGTGTGAGGTGCAGAAGCATGAACTTTTTAATTAATTTCGACAAAGTGCCCCACACTTTTTGACTTTATGTTTATTACATTATTTGAGCTCCTCTGAAATTTCCCTATCTTCTTTCTCTTCTTTAAGTGCCATATCAGGTCTCTCTGACGTTTCGGCTTCTCTCCACATATAGCTGTGCTGAGTGTGTTTAGCTGTTTTTACACAGATATACGGGACCTACTTTTTAACGCCGGTTCCGAACGGCTAGTTTGGAGAGTTTACTAGGCATTGCCATTGCTTTCCAAGAGGAGGTGACTGCAAATATCAGTCTCGAACCAGCGTACTTCAGGCCAGCGGCCCGACAATCTAACCACTGAACCACAGTCTTTTTTTTAATGATATTGATGTGAGAAGGAGATACACCAGAAGGTGCATCCCCTAAAGGCTGTATGGGACGGCCCCTCCATCGTGAAAAGAACAGAGTAGAAGGAAAGAAGCCGGGATCACAAGCCACATCTCAGAAAGTTAGATACAATCCAATTTACTAAGTTTTTTAAGGGCTTCGGGCAGTGGTAAATTCTCAGTGCGATAAATTAATTTAAATTTATCTTCCACTTAATTTTTTTTTCCAGACCCTATACTTACAGAAAAAATGTCTGGGTATAGCCGGGAATTGAACCCGAAACCTCCGGGTTGCCAACCAGAAATGCTGACCAATACACCAGGGAGGCGGTCAAAGTCTATCTTCTTTCTAGGGATGCGAATTAATCTTGAATTATAGGTGTTTGTAAAGATGATAAGTTGAATGTAAAAATTTAAATTGAAAAAAATTCATTTATTTATTTATTTTTCGAGATTTGAAATACAGCATCTCGTATGCGGAATCTCATCACTGATCACAAATGGCTTTAAAAAAGAATGAAATGTACATATAACTTGACTCCTGATAATAAAAAACTGAAAAATTGAAAAGTATTAAAAAATAAAAATAAAAATGATTTTATTACAAAAAAATTCTTTAATATGAACAAAAATGAGACTTAATTTAATAAGAAATCTAACTAACATATAATGAATTAACTTATAGATAAATATATATATCTTTCATTATTCTTATAAAGATTTAAGATTTAATATTTACACAAATTTACAATTTTTTTTTTTGGTAATAAAAGATATTTTTTCTTGAACATGAAAATTAAATTAAATTAATTTTATTGATATAGTTATTATCTTATACACCTATAGCGTTTTTGGTTGGACACCGGAAGAGGACTGAACGAGGGTGCTGACGCTATCGCTCTTATTGTTAACATTATTTATGGTTTCCAAGGCAACCAACTGTTGCACAGAGTTCAAGGCAATGTGCACAGAAGTGATCAACGCAAAACGTTATATGTATAGTATTATTAGTTATAAATTATTATGTATCATTTTTTATTTGCTTTTTATCCTCATTCTATATTCTTTTTCCCAAGTCAGTTCAATTTATTTGAATTGTTTATTCTAGGATCGATTAATTAAGTGTCCCTGGACGATTCCGAAAAACTAAAGGAAAAAAATGAGAATAAAATAAAAACAAATGAAAATTATTATCACAGTGAAATACTTTAAAAAAGAATGTTTAATATATATTTATATATATATTCTATGAATATTTTTTTTTTCTTATTTTATTTTCTTCTTTTATGGAATTCGATTGAGGGAAATTATTTGGATATTAATTAGAGATCTATATAAAAAAAGAAATATATATGACCGCTTGAATATTCCCAGAGGTTAAAGCTAAGAAAATAAAATAAAAATCAATATTTTATAATATATAATATTTTATGAATGAATATAAAAATGAAAAATTGAAAAAAAAATATAAGATGAATTAATATTAAAAAGAAAAAAAGAATAAATAAATAAATAAATAAAAAAAGGATGTTTTTTTTATATAAAAATATTTTTTCCATAAGTTAGAATAATTGAGTGGATATCGATGAGGCAGTCCAAAAAAAGAAGATAATTTACACTATCTTTTTATTGAAGGAGACAATAAAAGAGTGTGTCTATTGTTAGGGCGCTCGTGTGCTAAGTGCTGTGTGGCGCTTTGTGCCGCGCCCCCCACCAAGTCGATGGGGTCCTAACAATCTGTTGTGCAGGTTGTTAGTTGCGTGCCCTCATGGGTGTGTGCAGGGGAGGGGCTGCTAGTTGGCGGTTGGCCCCTCCAGATCCGAATGCTCGCATCCGATTAGATTGGTCAGTCGAAATCGAGTCGCTTCAATTATAGCATGGCTGAAAACATTTCAGTCATGCAAAAGCGTCGCAACGATCCGACTGAGTCATCTAGCGGCCGTGTCTCAAGGCTTGTGGCCATAGCGACAGCGGGCCGCTACAGTGTCTTCTGCTGGAAATTATAAATTTTATTTATTTATAACGAGACTATAGTTTCGAGGGCTTTGCCCTCTTCATTAGTCTATTGCAATTGAATAAATTAATTCCTGTGAATCAATTGTAATACTGATGAAGAGGGCAAGCCCTCGAAACTATAGTCTCGTTATAAATAATCAAAATTTACAATTCCAGCAGAAGACACACTCTTTTATTGTCTCCTTCAATATATAAAAATTCTGCTACCTTCGGCACAAAAACTTTCAATTTAATATCTTTTTATTCATAAAACCGACGTTTCGGAGACCATTCCCTCCTTCAGGGCTTTGAAAAGTCAGTGGACGAAATCCAATGCAACATTCCCCCCTGTCTCCTCTTTCAGTGGCAGCAACAACAATATATTGTATTTCATTCTCATTTTAAAGTAATTCTGCTGAGAATGAAATACAAGACATTATTGTTACTGCCACTGAAAGAGAAGACAGACATTTCGCTGACTTTTCAAAACCCTGAAGAAGGAGGGAATAGCCCCCGAAACGTCGTTTTATGAATTAAAAAGATAGTGTAAATTATCTTCCTTTTCTGGACCGCCTCAACGATATCCACTCAATTTCACTTATCAGTCCGTCTCCAAAAATTACTCCAATCTTAGAATAATGTTTCTTTTTTATTTATTAGTTTTTTTTTTTTTTTTTTAGAAAATGATTACACGAAAAAATACTGTTTGGATAATGTATATAGGTATTTTTAATTAAAATAAATAAAAGGAGATAGATTAATATTTGATTTTTATACATTATTTACAAAAAAAGAAAAATGTAATTCTTTAGTAGAGGAGAGGGAAATCAAAATCGAAATTGAGAGAAGGATTATATAATGGATAAGAGGAGGAAGCAGGCATGGTAGGATTCATACCAAGAACTGGAGGAATTTGCTGTGGAGTCGCTGGAGGGGAGGGACTGTCCAGCGTGATTATGCTTGGGCTAACGTAGCCACTCGAAGTCACCGAAGCCGGAGTAGGAGCGCTGCGGGTACTTCCACCACTTAGTAAGACTGACGAGGAACTCGTAACACTTCCACTGGAATCTGAGAAAGCAATAGAAGAAGCTAACTTTAATTGAAAATACGAAAAGGGAATGGAGGAGAATCCGATAGTAATGAGTCTCTCTTGAGTGTTATAATTAATTCTTCTCAGGATAAAAAAAGGGAAGAAAGGTAAAATATAGAAAGACATTGAAAGTAGATGATTCCCTGGCAGATACCATAAAAAAGAATTTTTTTTTACTTTACTTTTGCAGTTATGTATTTGTTTTGTGTATGTACTTACCTTAAAGACTAGTTTACAAGGCACTTAGTACTTGCCATTAGTACTATTCCATTTACTAAGCACTTAGGGCCGGTTGTATGTCGCAAAGTAAATGCTTTTTACCACTAACCAAGGGTAGATGGTAAATGGAGGGGCTGGGATGGCCAATCAGATGACAGGAACTTTTGGCAAAAAGCATTTGCTGCGACATACAACCGGCCCTTAGCAGGCTAAGGGCCAGTTGTATGTCTTTTTAAACGTTAACAAAGGATAAAACCTTATAATTCACCTTGTGGCCGGCGGGATGGCCATCCTGGACTTACTACCTTGTTATTGTCTTTTTCATATATTCACATAACATAAATGAAAGAAACTGTTTTTTTTTTTTGCGGGGATTTTCCTAAAATTTATACATGTATGAACATTATGTTAAGGAATCCCCCCCAACAGTTTGCTATGTATATATAGGGAATGTGGGGCTTTGAATTTGAATTTTCTATCGACTAATTTTGTTGTTAACAACAACAAAAATTGGTCGATAGAAAATTATTCTTTGTTTTGTTTTTTTAAACTCTACCAACGACCTATTCAACTTACGACCGATGTGTAGGAACTTATCTCGGTCGTTAAGTCGAGGGATACCTGTTTTAAGGATGGGAAAAATGATATTTTAAAAGATATTGGTTATTTTGTCAAAATGAGATAAGTTAGTTCCTACGTTGGTGGGGGGTCAAATTTTGTGTGTTTTATCTTAAAAAATAAATTTCATTTTAGTTGTTTCTTTTATTTACATAGCGAAGTATGAAAGTTAAAAGTATTTCATTCACTTTAGGAGGTACATTTCTCGATATTCTATCTCCAAAAGTCTATATAAGTTATTTTCACTCGGACAACTAAATGTGATAGTTATTCGATGGCCTTGAGATGGAAAGTTTATGGTTGGCTAATTTGAGTAAAATTGGAAGAATGGTTTCATAGAATGGGAGGTTGTGTGGTGACCAGTATTTATATTGAAATCAAGAGCTAGTGGTGAAAACAAAACGGTTTACTCTTGACATTTTTAAAATACTCCTTTGATCAAAAAGTTCCCGGAATTTATTCAGAAAATTAAAAATACAAGTTTATTCATCTAAATCTATATTTTCCCCTTCAAAGTAATCCCCATCGACTGCAACACACTTATGCCAGCGCTTGATCCAATCCTCGAAACATTTTTTATATTCGGTTTTCGGTATGTCCATCAGTGGTTCCTGCGATTTTTCCATTACTTCCTCTCGACTGCTGAAACGCGTTCCCTGTAATCGTTTTTTAACTCGATTGAACATAAAGAAGTCACAGGAAGCCAAATCAGGTGAATTGGGTGGCTGTTGGATGGTATTTGTTGCATTTTTCGTCAAACAATTTCGAATAATGATGGCACTGTGCGACGGTGCGTTATCATGCTATTTGCTGCTACACGACGGAAACCCAAATCATAAACCAAAATGTCTTGGACGGATCCATAGGCAATGTTCAAGCCCTCTGCTATCTCTCTGATGGCTAATTTGCGGTTATTGACCAACATTTCTTTTATTTTATCAATGTTTTCGTCGGTTTTCGATGTCGATGGTCTGCCACTTCGTTCATCATCTTCGATTGACTCACGACCACTTTTGAACCGCTCGTGCCACTGGTAAACGACCGTTTTCTTTAGAGAATCGTTGCCGAAACACTTTTCCAACATTTCCAACGTTCGCGCACCATTAAATCCGTTTTTTACGCAAAATTTAATACAAGTTCGTTGTTGCAAATTTAAATCCATTTCTAAAATTGTAAAAAATCGCCAACACACACAGAGATAGATGTACTCTTGGCTACGTAACTTTTGCAAATGTCAAGCTATGACGCTAAGATTTAGAGGGAATACCAACAACAGATGTACCAACTTAACAAAAAAACAACTCAAATCGGAACGATGGGAGCGCCACATTTGGGGAGGGGGGTTATTCCCGGAACTTTTTGATCAAGGTAGTATATCTCTTAAAATATCAAATTTTTGATGTTTACTATTTAAGGGTTGAAGAAGTAGGTCTTGTGGACTACTGTAGTTAGACGGCGTTGGTGTAGATATCTACTTGATTGTGTGTCTGACGTGATGGTCTCTGAAGAGAGCTGAGCCGGAATATTGTGGGGAGATAAGAGCAAGATGGCAGGTACCGTCACAATACTATGGTATTCCAAGTAGAGATGCGAGCTTCATGTGGATCCAACAGATTCTAAGGTAGTATAGCTAGAGTATGAAGAATGTCCTCCACGTGGAGATCAGTAAATTGTGTTAATGACATCTTGCGTTCACCAGGCTGACTTTTTTGTAGGCCTTAACGACGTGATTTGGTTTAAATATTTTTTTGATTAAAATTTAGATATTTCGAGAAAACTAAAAAAAAGACAAATAAATAAACATATATCTTGTGTAATAGAAATAAAATTATATAATTATACGAGAGAGGGAAAAGTGCATAGTAAATTCTCGTCAGTTATTGGATTGGGAAAATGAAATTAAAAGAGTAAACAAGATTGACAACATTTACTTTTTTATTTGACTTAAGGTAAAAATTTGAAAGTAGCGGTTCGAAACAAATATAAAAGACAACTAAATGTGTTATGAAAAATATATGTAATATTTAATTTATGTAAATTAATACGTGATCTTATGAGTGGTACCTTTTCAAGGGTAATCTTTTAATTTCTTCTTTTCACCATGGAAGGGCCAATCTAAGCCTTTAAAGGCTGCACATTTTCAGTGTAACCCCTTCTCAATCGATTCAATTAAAAAAAAACAAGGTTCTAATAAACTTTTTACTTTTACTCATATCATTACATGATATAAGTAAAAGATAATATGTGTAACTATTTTGTTCCTCTCCAGAGATTTTGAGATAATTTGAGCGTTTCAATCTGAAGGTTTTTAAAGTTACTTTCATTTTGTCAAATCTTGTCATATTGATTATATATTTTTCATAACACAAATAGCTGTCTAAAATATTTTTTTAAAACCATAAATTGTTTACCATAGTGTTTATAACAGTAAATAGGTATAATAAATAGTTTTTGAGTTTCCAGCAGAAATTGTGTTTTGAGATCCCCGTCCATAACGATCATTTTCTGCCTCTTGTAGCTTATTGCTTATTCTTCTTCAAATAGGTCAATGAATAGTTGTTTTTTTTTGCGGAGTAATGGGGTAGTTAGCCGTGGAGCTCAAAAAATACAGCTGGTTAAGCAGATATATACACTCTTTTTCTTTGAAGAAGTATTTTTACTTTGTAACATTTATTATTTTATTTTTGGGCCAAAATTCGGATTAAAAGAGATTCTCGAAAGCCTTTTATTGCAGATGCTGTTAAAGAATATAAAATTAAGTTAGGATGATTTGAAATTTGTTGGAAATAAAAAGGGTTTGTAAAATTGGTTTCACCTAGGATATTCAGCCAGTGGCCTCGATTTCGTTTTGGCACTTGGGTTCACTTCGCAGGGGGGATCAAGCCTTCTTATATGTAATAGCAATTATTCATAACTTGAATTAGCAATCTTATTTTTTTCCAAAGAAAGTGGATCTATTTTTCTCGGCAAAGTGAAATTTTATATATACCTACTATAACAAAGAGCCTATAAGAATATAAAAACGCTTCTTATAAAAAGAAGTGAAATCTCAACAAAAACACTTATGTAAAAAAAGGCCAAGTTCGATTAATAAAAACCGATTGCCAAAAAAAGAATTGAGATCCAATGTGGTACCAAGTTCAATATCATCAATTTAATAAATGAGTCAAGAATATAGTAACCTCAATTAAAACGCATGTTTTTCATTTTACTTGTCCATCTTATTTATTGTTTTCACATTTTTAGTTGAAATTACTTTCCTAAAACTTGCCTTTTACGCATTCTTATGTATGTCACGAATTATGTTACCATATCATGAGACCATAATAAGAGAGGATGGAAGGGCTAAAAAGGTAGTGGTGGAGGCCCGATCAGACAATAATAATAATTTAATGCGTAAAAACCAAGTTTTAGGAAATTAATTTCAACTAAAAATGTGAATTCAATAAATATAGATGGCCAAGTAAAATGAAAAACATGCGTTTTAATTGAAGTTACTATATTCTTGACTCATTTATTAAATTGATGATATTGAACTTGGTACCACATTAGATCTCAATACTTTTTTTGGCAATCGGTTTTTATTAATCGAACTTGGCCCTTTTTTACACAAGTGTTTTTGTTGAGATCTATTTTTCTCGGCAAAGTGAAATTTTATATATACCTACTAAAACAAAAAGCCTATAAGAAGCGTTTTTATATAGTTGTACTTTATTGGGTCCATTTTTATTTTTATTTTTTTTAATTTAAAAGATATACTTATATACAAAGGTGATTTCTAATAATTTGAATTTTATAAAAATATTTTAAATAAATGATTTTTGGATTAAAATAATAATTGTTGTACAAGTTAAAAAACAGCATCCACTGTATTCAATGAATTCAACATTAGAAAGTGGAAAATGACTTAAGACATTCACTCATATGAAACTTTTGCACAATATTAAGATTGAATAATAGTAAATATCAAATAAGTCTAGAATTTTATGGAATTCGTTTTTTTAAAGGGTCCTAGTTTTAGAGGATCTCAAGACTCAGCTCGCCTGGGCCTAGCTTTAAGGACATGCCGAAGGCAAATATCAGTCAACATCACAACAGCAGGTATGTTCAAAGCACCGGTTTCCAGAGGTTCTATGAAGTTAAGCAATATGTAGCGCTGTTCATTATTAAGTGAGAGAGCCTCTTCTGACACCATGTGCTATTTCGAGTATTCCTAATCCCGGTGTTGCATGCATCCGTATCCCATTAGAATTGATTAGGAAAGCTTAAAGGTGATAATGGGAATCGCATCCATCTTCTCTAGAAACACCTGCATTGCTTGTAAAGGCAGAAGCTGGTCAACATTAATATGTATCAATGAAAAATTCACTTTTGAAGAGGATATTGAGGGAAAAAATCAAAATAAATTTTTTTAAAAATATAACTTTTAATTTATATTTTTATATAAAAATAATAGAAATATTTGTACTATTTTAGATTTCGTTTTTGATCAAAGAAACATATTGATGAGCCAAACTGATTCACAAGATCTATGTATTTTTTTTAATTATTATTATTATTAATTTGTTAAACAAATTAGTTTTTGTTTTTTTGACTTGTATATCTGTCATTTAGTATTTAATTTAGCAAGAACATTTGTAGAGTGCTATTATTTATAGCTTTATTATTATTTTTGTATTTTAATATTAATTATAGAAAATAATAACAATATTTATTTATGTTTCTTTTAAATACTTCATAAGCATTCTAGATTATTATTTTATTATAAAAATAACTAAATTTTATAGGGATTCTCAAAAGAAGCCGTTTATCTTTATGAAAAAATTAATCTATTCATATATTAAATGAATCGATTCTTTATAAATCATAAATGTTTATTATTATCTACACGTTTTAGGGGAAATTTTAATTTCATCAATGAAAAAAATTGTGTTGCTTTATAAAAAGAATAATAATAAAGTGGCTAAATATATAAATATATTGAAAAATAAACAATGCTACAGTTGTCTAGATAAAATGTCTTACTTAGTTGGAACCCAAAAAAATGAACCAAATATTACAATAAAAAAATGGCTCAAGTGATTTTTATCTAGCACCAGAAATAGGGACCGAAATGTTGGTATTATAAAAAAAAAAATTATTTCAAATCATTATTATATGATTTTACTTTTACTTGGTTTTAGTTTTAAATTTTAATATCTTTTAAAACTAACTATAAACAATAAATAAATACAAAGGGTTTGAAAAATATATATGTACATTTATAAACAATCTTATGAACAAATTAAAAAATATTAAATTAAGTCAAATGCTGACAAATAGTTGAGATTTTTTAATTATTAATAGTCATTAAATTAA
The DNA here is from genome assembly GCA_024734495.1 of Forficula auricularia. Classification (NCBI taxonomy): domain Eukaryota; kingdom Metazoa; phylum Arthropoda; class Insecta; order Dermaptera; family Forficulidae; genus Forficula; species Forficula auricularia. Next base: position 33,128,907 of record JALMQS010000153.1, read on the forward strand.
TATCCTATTTATTGAAAAAACCAATATCTGGTAAATAGTGTATTTATATAATATTTATTTTCAAATAAATATTATTAAATATATGAGATATTTGAAAATGAGTGGTATAAATTATAATAATTTAAGGATAAAGAATTTTTTTAATAGACAACCGCATAAATAAATAAAAATTATGTCCAAGTGTTGTCTCATAAAAAATTATACAAATGAGTAAAATAATAAAAAAAAAATCAAATACTTGCATTACATTAAAATAAAACTATATATGTATATAATATAATATATCACAAAATCTCAATCTCTTGGTCATCTGAAGCCGTCTTCATTAGGTAGACTAGTTGAATGAAATCCGTTTCAAAAGTGACGACGTTTTGCTGGTGGAAGTATTACACAATCTGAAAAGTTGATTTGTCCTAACCGGGAAATCACTAACAACTAAAAATATCGTGCCAAAAAAAGCAATCTCATTTACTTACCAGAAGCATTTGGTGCTATCTTTTCATGCTTGTTGCCTCCTGAAGAAGATGAGATCATCCTTATGTTAGGGGCCTCGTCTTCTTCATCGGAACTAAAAGTTAGATCGACTACTGTGACTGCTTTGCGTTTTAGACTTTCTTCGCCATTAGTAGTTTGTGGAGGAGAAGTGGATGGCGCATGAGGAATTTTTCCATTCACTGGCACTGGAGTGGCAGGTTCCATTTTTTTAATCGGCGAAATGACCACTTAAAATAAAAAATAAAAAAATTAGATTCCAACTGTAATCTATTATATAGGATAAAGCTGAATATATATGTAATTCTTAGATAATAAATATAATTTTTTTTTTATTATAATAATGAAATTATTTAGATGAACAGATTAATTTTTGTTAAAAAAAAAATCCGCGTTCTTAAGGAGGTCCTTTCGCTCCAGTTGAGTCAAAAGAAGTGTAGTTATCTAATATTTAATAAAATAAGTTAAAATACAAATTAAAAATAATAGAATTAAAAAATAAATAGTATGAAAGCCGTAAATGTTTGAAATAAAAACAATTATAAAAAAAAATAATTAAATACAAAAGTTGGTTTGATTTATTCAAATCAGATGATAATATCTCTTGTATGATTTGGCAATGCGTTGTATTAATAGCATTTATGTGATTTTTTAAGTAAATAACTCAGTAAATTAGTCGGCCAATGATATATATTTTATTTCAAAAAAAGAAACCTGCATCTTTCAAAAAGCTAATTTTTAGTTGTGTTTTTTTTTTATAACTTTTATCTACATATTCAACTAATAGTAGTATAATTCAAGAGAAAGTGTCAAGATCTTAATTTTCCATAAGACTGAGAAAATGTTTCAAAAATTTATACGCTAATGTGTGATTGAAACTTCAACAAAGCATAGATAGAGATTTGAACTATTATAAAAAAATTAAGTTAGTTATAATCTAATATTTTTTATTTAACATTGCCGGCGAAAGCAACTCCTTAAAAATTCTCAATTAAATTTATAAAATCACGACATCCAGGTAAATATTTATTTCTTGTCCAAAGTAGCAGAGTTGTTGAGTTTTAGTAGTAAATTGAAGTTTATTCATTTATATATATAGTACCTGGCCACCGAGCGATGCTCGGTAAGTTTTTGCTTCAGTTAATAACTATATATTAATCCGACCCCCCTCGCCCCCGGACCCCCATCAGTTCACCCCACCCCGGCCCC
>JALMQS010000153.1:33130707-33154095 GCA_024734495.1 Forficula auricularia
AATCGTGCGAAAGTGTTGTTTATTTGCTTCTTTTTTGAAGTATCTCAAAAATTTTGATGATTTTTTTTTAAATCATGGCTTTTTGGTCTACAAATAAGCCCTGAAGAGTAAACATGGAAAAAATTATATTTTACGAGATATTCATTATTTTATCAAACTGTCTGTTAGTTAGTATAGTAGTTAGGTTGTTCGTTAACACATTTTGTGTACGCTCTAGTTCAAAAACTAGTAGGAATATCAAAATGAAATTTCACATCTAGATTCTTAATATTGAGATTAAGAGCTGATTAGGTTTTGGTTGAAATTGACTAAGGGGGAGGGGGTTCTTAAAAAATTAAACTTATAAAATTTACAAACTAAAAAAAAAATAATAAACTGATTCGTGGTCATCTACATGACTTTACCATACACCTGGCCACTCTCTTATATTTAATATTTATTAAAAAATTATTTAAGAAAGAACCCCCCCCACCCCCACACATACAAACACACTTAATTTTGGCCTATTAGCAATTAATAATATCTCCTTTTAATTATGAGACTATAAAAATATCAGCTTTCTTCGATTTTTGTTTGAAAATATCCCCCGAACCCCTTCTTTTTCGTCACTATCAATTTCACATAGTGAGTCATTTCCATAAGGTACATATGCCTGAAATTTCGTAAAAATCGAACAAATGGTCTAGGACATTTATTGATATTTTTGAAACCCCCGCCCCTCCCAATTTTGGCATCCAATAAAAATAATAACTCTCTTTTTTATTATAGGTTCATTTTACAGTAATTTTTTTTCAATTTTAATCGAATCTAATTAGCTCTTAATCTCAATGTACCAAATCTACATGTGAAATTTTGTTTTGATATTCACACTAGTTTTTGAGCTAGAGCGTACACAAAATTTGTTAACGTACTAACAAACATTTTAGCTTTAAAGTATTTTTATCTCGTAAAATAAAATTTTATCTATGTTCAGTCGATTAGGCCATTTTGAAAAACCACTTTTTCATACACGATCACAATACTTTACCATACTCTGTATTTTAAAGTAAAGAGAGTAATTACTTTTTCTGGGACCCAAATTGTTGAGGTCAGGGTTCAAAAAAGTAGAACTATCACTATAAGTCTTAGTCCCTTTGATTGATTTGTAGAAAATTTCGCATATGCACCCTATACGACCTTATGAAAATTGCTCACTTAGTGAAATTGATAGTGACTCAAAAGTGGCTAAAAAATCATTTTAAATACTAAAATTTTAAAACAAAAATTGAAGAAAGCTGTTATTTCCAAAAGAAGACTCTCATATTTAGAAGGAGATATTATCTATCCGAGCTGAGTCTGACATTGCTTCCACTTACTTGTGTGTCAGCCTCCTTTCATTTAACTTTCCTATCCTTCTTTTCTTGGCTAACTCTTGTTTTTTCTGACCCCGACGCTATTAGATTTTCGAGGTTTAGAGGTCTTCATTCTTCACCATCGACCCCATTTAGGGAAAGCGGTGTTGGTTTATAGTGAAACATATTAAACACAGGAGTTTTTAAAGGGTTATAGTGGTGTTTCACAAATAAAATTCGGTCATCAATCCGCCTGGCAAGCGCGGTGACTTATCGCCAACACCTTTCACCAAATCAAATAAATGTCTAGTTTCAAAACACAATTACTCCAGGCGAATAGAGAGAGTGGGTTCGTTGTTGGTTAGATTTAAACAAAGATTAACGTCAATATTTATTTTCGTTCAATATTTATTTAAAATTGCATAGTGAACAGACAGACTTTTTGTTTATTTCTTTCACTTTTTTGAATAACTATGGTATTTAATACTAAAACATTTTTTTAAATTAGATATAATTTCGACCCCATTTAGGGAAAGCGGTGTTGGTTTATAGTGAAACATATTAAACACAGGAGATTTTTTAAAGGGTTATAGTGCTGTTAGTATAGTTTCACAAATAAAATAAAAATTAATTATATTTTTAGGAGATTTATTGAATACTCTATATATATTTGGGGTTTTTAGCCCATCATCGAAGTTTTGTATTTACAAAAGACTGAAAAAAATAAAAAAAAAATAAAAAAATTCTTCATTCTTTTTGTAAATGCTAACTAATGATGGGCTAAAAACCCGTATATATGGTATTCAATAAAACTCCAAAAATATATTAAATTTTTTTTTAATTTTTCATTTTATTTGTGAAACACCCACAATAACCCTTTAAAAACTCACTGTAATTTCGACCAGCTGGGAATATTTCACCTACGTGAGCTAAAGGTTGAGAACCGTTGGTCTAGGAAATAAGATGAATAATTCTAGTTATTGTAGACCTATTTTAAAACACTCAATTCTTATTTTATTTAGAATAGTAAAAATTTATGAAATAATTAGCATAGCAAGATAATTTTAAAAGTAACATGCTATAAGAATTAAAATATTTAAGTATTTTAGAATATAAATTCGTGTGTGTAACCTTTGCTCGCGAGTTGAAGTAAAACTTCTTTGACGGTTGTGGGAGGTATTACTAAAAAGATTAAAGTTTAACGTTCAAAAGCGTCGAGGTTACTCCCAGACGCACGCTAAAGAAGTTTTACTTCAATAAATAAACAAGTTATAAATGATATGTACCAACGAATATAATTAATAAAATCAGTATTGAATTGTATTTAAACAAAATACACCACTATTATTAATATACATTTATTTGATTCAATTTTAGATTTTTCTTTTGAGTAAAGTGAGACACACCTCATCTGATGAGTTGCTAATGCACAAAATCCCGAATCTAAGAGAATTAATCTAGGTCGAAGGTGGTTTTTCTCTCCACTTTTTACTTTTTCTCATACCTTGAATGATGGATTTAGCAATTACCTTTATTCATATCAGTTCTAATGACAACAATATCCATCACAGAAATCTTGGGTTACCTGGATCTGATTGTGGAACAGACCTAATTAATCAAAATAGATATATACATTAAATAATTTAAGCTTCTGTAAAAGAAAGAAAATCGTTTAATTTATTATATTATTTATCAGGAAAGATGTTTCGGCTGAAACTACTTAAAGATAAGAGTAAATAGATATTTTATTTAATATGGATTTACTATGAGTTAAGGATACTGGGTCACTTATTTCACATTAAAATTAAAAAATTAAAAGATATAAAATTTTTTTTTCTTTTTCAATATATATATTTCGGGCTATCAACCCATCTTCAGGAAATACAGAAGGTAACTAAATAAAATTTATTGAATGACAGGCTATATATGTTTATTGAACAGAGAGACAGAATTTATCAAATTATTTTAAAAGGACACTTTCTCTTAAGCTGCTATTCGAAATTCAGGTTGACCTTTATTTAATAGGATAATAATAATAAACATATATAGCCTGTCATTCAATAAATTTTGTTTAGTTGCCTTCTGTATTTCCTGAAGATGGGTTGATGGCCCGAAATATATATATTGAAAAAGAAAAAAATTTTTTATATCTTTTAATTTTTTAATTTTAATGTGAAATAAGTGACCCAGTATCCTTAACTCATAGTAAATCCATATTAAATGGAATATCTATTTACTCTTATCTTTATTAAAGATGTTTCACCTTTGCACCAACACCACAATCTCTACTGATTATGCAAACTACTGTAGATTACACATTTTAATTTTTAATCAGAATGCAGTGTATGCACGAGTCGCCGAAAACATCTTTCCTGATAAGCAACTCAACAACCATGAAGACGACTAAATCTTCAATATTATATTACATTATCGATTATGCACCAGGCACATCAATGAGACTAAGTGAGTGTGTGCGTATCCTATCCCGTGAGGTATAATATTATTTTAATTTTTAGCTAAAGGAGATCATATAAGCATTTGTTATACTGATGCACTTTGGGGAACAACCAATAGAAGACATCATCTCCAAACAACAAAATATTTTTGGTGCAAATGTCGGCGATGTGCTGATCCAACAGAATTAGGAACACATTTTAGCTCTCTTTGTTGTACTCAGTAAGGATATAATACTATTATAATTCTTTATAATTATTATTAATTTGCATGCTCATTAGAACAAAAAAAATGTAAATTTTTCACATTTTCAATGGTATTTTTTGCTTAATATAGAAAAATATATTGATTTATTGAGAAAATAATTTCAATAATATAAAATTCGTCAATGTAACCTTTACGCGAGGTTGAAGTAAAACTTCTTTGACGGTTGTGGCAGGTATTACTAATTTAAAGATTAAACTTAAAATAAATATGTCATATTAATCCCGCCAGCAGCTAGGCCCCCAGGCTGGTGGCCCTGGCAGGCAGCATCTCAAGACGGCCAAAAGTTTGGTTCCTGAAATGCTAGATGAGAGAGTCCAGAGCGCATGTATGCATGGGTTAAGGGGGGTGAATGATGATGAGAGGTGGATCTATAGGGGAAGGATGGGATCGGTGGGATGGATGGGGGTTAGGGGAGGTGCGTCGGCGATGCTGGTCTCTTGCTACCTCCTCTAACCCCCATCCACCCCACCGACCTTATCCTTCTCCCATAGATCCACCTCTGGTCATCATTCATCTCGCCAACCCTATATATGTCCTCTGGAGTCTCCTCTTCCCCTAACTATGATCACCCCACGAACCGGGGTAGAGGATTAAAATTTGTGGACCTCTACCCATTAGAAAGTACATATATCAATAGAAAAAAATTTTAAGAAAAAAATAAAAACCAACTTCAAAAAATTAAATGCAACAAATAAAATACACTAAAAAGGTATAAAATAATTATTATCTTATTTAGTTACAACTAAACGACGAAATATTAACACGAAATTACTTTTTAAAGTCGGTGCCAAACAAACTATACCTATAAGCGAGCGTACCCGCCAAACGTACTAAGTAAGATCCGTCGAGTGCGATTCATAAAAGGTATATATTTGGCACCAACTTCAAAAAGTAATTTCATGTTAATATTTCGTCGTTTAGTTGTAACTAAATAAGATAATAATTATTTTATACCTTTTAGTGTATTTTATTTGTTGCATTTAATTTTTTGAAGTCGGTTTTTATTTTTTCTTAAAAATTATTTTTATTTTTCTCTTTTTAGTGATGTCATTAATAGTGATCATATCATCAGAACTTGACCAAATTAATATGACACCATCCCTAAGACACCCCCTTTAGGATAAAAAAAGAACCATCGAAATCGGTTCATAAACAAAGAGGTTATGTCTAAACAAATCTAAACAAACCTAATAAAAAAGGTCTAATACCTATGAAAAAAAATCGAAAAAAAAATGGGACCAATCGGAAGCTAGACTGGACCCAATGCAAAAAAATTTTCAAAATCGGTTGACAATTGGCGGAGATATGAGGTAACATAGGCACAAAAAAAAAAAAAAAAAAAAAAAAAAAAAAAAATTCAATCGAATAGAGAACCTCCTCCTTTTTTGAAGTCGGTTAACAAAGGAAAACAAAGTCCTGGTAGTAGAAGTGGGGTAGGCGCTGGCAGGCAAATATTTCAGGGAACCAATGTTTTGGCTGTCTCGATAGGCTGCCCGTCAGGGACTCCCCGCCCGGAGGGGCCTAGTTCTAGAGGTCGTGCCGGTGGCACGCCTGGCACAGTTAATATGACATATTTGTTTTAAGTTTAATCTTTTCAGTAATACCTTTCCACAACCGTCAAAGAGGTTTTACTTCAACCGCTTAAAAGGTTAGCGGCACGAATTTTTTTTTATTATACTCGCTGTGATAAATGATGTGTGTATTTATTTTATTAAGAGTGTAGCTTATTGAAATGGATTTATATTTTAGGAAATGTGGAGGCTATATGGTTCCAGTGGAACCTTTAATAGAAGATCTCGGAAAGGATGCTCTTATTCATAATCGACCCAGTGCGTTTCAATGTCAAAAATGTTCACATTGTCTAAGTTCCTATGAAGCATTTTCACTTCTTGAAAGAATTGGAGAAATATTAGTGGAAATCGGAAAGAAAGACGCTGCGTCCTGTGAAAGATTCCTATCAGAGTGTAAAGATAAATTACATCCGAATCATTATTATAATGTTGATGTGAAAATTGCGTTAGCTCAAATGCTTGGTCAAGAGGATGGCCTTAACGGGTTATCAATGGAAAATCTCTTAAGAAAGAAAGAAATATGCCTAGAAATTCTCACTCTTATTGACAAGCTTGTTCCAGGTATTTTTAACTATTTTATTTAATAAGTTATTTCCTGATTTGATAAAAAATCTCTACAATTTTTTTTATTTTTTCATCTCCATAAGGAGCGAAATCCATATACACATAAATAAATATTATATATATATATAAGATATATATATATAGTAAGATATATATACCTATATATCAATATATATATCTTTCTATATATATAAGATATAGATATAGACCTATATATATCACATCTATTATAGAAAAGGCAAGTAATTATTTTAAATATCATTTATATACATGTTGAATTTAACGTTGCTTTTAGAATAGATGAAATATATAGGCTGCTTTTTAGTCAATTTTTTTTTAATATTGTGGGATTTCTCTACGGGTTTCAATGAGAAGATAAAACTTTTGTGTATTTCAGACATTACAGTTTATTTATAAATAAAATATACAAAGACATCTTCTCGCTTCGTGATCATTCGCTACATCGATCCAACGCTTTACACCGATGAGAGCATAATGATCGTGATATTTTGTTTTCCGAGATATTTTTGAATTGTCTGTAAAAACCCCAGTCAATTGGAATGATACGTGGCCTTGGATTTTATAGAAACAGTAGGGACGGGAGTGCCTATGGCTTAGGCCTTAAGCCCCTTAATTCCATTAAAGTACAACCCTTATTATTTTAAATAATCTTTGTTCGACATTGAGAATCTTTTAGAATTCCCACAGTATAGAATATCTATTTTTTACTTTAACAAATGTAGTCTGGTGAAATAATGTAAATGTGCATGAAAAGAGAGGTTTTTTGTTTTATTTTTCCGTACCTATAGTATATCTAAAACGGCTAGAATTATTTTGATATAAAAATCAACTGGTGAATGCACACAGCATGACATTCATTTACAACAGGGGTGGCCAACACGAGGCCTGCTGCGAGTCATGTTGTGGCCCGCGGAGCTGGGTCAAATGAACATAAATGTTAGCTTTATTGTAATACCACCAAAAGAGCATTACATCATGAATCGTTTGTATCATATATTTTTAAATTATACTTAAGAGAAATTTTAAATTGAGGACAAAAAACTTTAGGTACTCACTTTCCTACATTTTCATTGCAATCAAACGTCACACAGGAGCCGGCGGATAAATACGTTTGATATTGACTTAAACCTCGAATTTTAAAATTGATTTCAGGATTTAAAAGAAACATCATATGCTTTTTTGAGCATTTACAAGGCCATTCGAGTTAGACGTGGATTTATTACCAGGAAGATTACAAATGGAACATTGTGAAATGTGTTGTGGTACACAGTTAAAGGACAAATTCCAACAAGTTGGTTTGTAAGAGTTCTACTCTTATAAAACTTATTTGAACAAGAATAAATATCCTGTGTTTTATAAATATGCTCTAATTAGTAGAGATTGTGGTGTTGGTGCAAGGTGAAACATCTTTAATAAAGATAAGAGTAAATAAATATTACATTTAATATTGATTTACTATGAGTTAAGGATACTAGGTCACTTATTTCACATTAAAATTAAAAAATTAAAAGATATAATTTTTTTTCTTTTTCAATATATATATTTCGGGCTATCAACCCATCTTCAGGAAGTACAGAAGGTAACTAATTCAACTTATTGAATAACAGGTTATATATGTGTTTATTGAACAAAGGGAAAGAATTTTTAAATTATTTTAAAAGGACACTTTCTCTTAAGCTATTGTTAAGTGAGAATATAAGGTTGGCGTTTGTTGACATAGCTATGTTTAGATGAAAGAAAGGTTGGTAAGTTCATTGACTTGTGTCTCTAGGTTGGGAATACATTTTTCGCTTAGATATTAAAAGGTCAATTATTATATTTTTTTTTACATCCAGTTGATTATTGACAATAATTTCATCGTTCGACAAGGCATATTTTATTTCCGTAGATTCAAGAAGATCCAATCTTAATCCTTTTCTTTCGAAATGAATAGGGGTGGGATTAGTAGGTGAAGGTAAGTGATCTAAAGAATATAGATGATTAGCAAATGCGGAAGTGGAATCTGGATTTATGGGCTGGTTTCTTATTAATTGTCTGTGGGATGCTAAATGTTCTTTATGCCGTTTTTTAAAAGATCGTCCAGTTTGTCCAATATAAATTGCCTCGCAATCGTTGCAATTTAATTTGTATACACCAGATCTATTTATTTTATCAATTTTGTCAAGTTTATTATTTATTAATTGGGAGGATAAATTATTTATATTATAAAGGGCTGGAGTGATTCCATGCTTCAGGAGAATATTTGTTATTGGATAGGTTATATGTTTAGAAATAAAGGGGATTCTTTTATAGATTTTTTCAGATTCGATTGTGAGTGAATGTAATTGCGAAAGCGTGTGCTTTTTATTAATTTTGATAAATATTTTTTTAATAATTTCCTTACTATATCCATTATTATATGCTATATCATAAATGGTATCTAGTTCATTATTAAAATTTGTATTGCTAAGAGGGGTTAAGATTAATCTATTGATCATTGAATAAAAAGCTGAAAATTTAGTATTTGTCGAATGGTTAGAAGAAAAGGGGATAATCGTGTCAGTAAAGGTCGGTTTTCTAAAAATATTAAATTCTAATTTTTGGTTGGTGATGGTTATTGTTAAATCTAAAAATGAAATAGTTTTATTGCCTATTTCTGATGTAAATTTAATATTTTTGTGGATTTGATTTAGATAATTACTAAGTAACTGAATCCCTCTGGTGGTACCCGACCAAACAACGAAAATATCATCAACATATCTTCTCCAGAATTTGATATAATTATATGAGGGGTTAAAAGAAGTCATTACCATTTTTTCAAAATTGGACATGTAAATTTCTGCGTGTAGGGGACTTAACGGGCTGCCCATAGGTAAACCGGTGTTCTGTTTATAATAAACATTGTTGAAGACACAATAATTTTGATTGAGGCATAGGTCAATTAATTTGAAGATTTGAGTACGTTGAATAGGGTCTTGAATATTGTCTTGAATGATTTGATTTAATATTAACTTGAGTTCAGGGATATGAATTGAAGGGAAGAGACTTTTCACGTCAAAGGATATGAGCTTATCAGAGTTATTAATTTTTAAATTTTGGAGATCTTTTGTTAAGTCTAGAGAGTTTTTAATTGACAATTTAGAAGTGAACATATCTTTTAAGATATTATTAAGATATTTACATATCTTGTAGGTGGGAGCATTGACATATGTAACTACTGGTTTAATTGGATGATTGGATTTATGGAGTTTGGGGAGCCGGTATAATATGGGAGGTTGTGGGTTCATTAATCTTAGAAAATATAAATTTGGGTTATTCGGAAGTTTTACAGTAAATGAATTAAGAGTATTTATTACATCATTTTGAAATGTATTGGTGGGATCAGATTTTAACACTTCTGCTCCACTTGATGTGATAAAGTCATTCACTTTCATGATATATTCACTTTTGTTTATGATAGTAATGGTTTGTCCTTTATCAGCTTTGGTTAAAATGAGATTGTGAGAATTTATTTTGGATTTGATAGATTTAATAATTTTGTGTTCATGGGATGGAGTTTTTATATGGGCTTTTTCTTCTTCAGATATTTGTTTAATTTTTACAGCTATCTCTGTTTTAATTTCTCTAGGATAGTTGTGTAGAGCAATTTCCGTATCTATTGCTAGTGATCGAAAGGTTTTTGGATTATTTATATTTGTGGGAGCATATTTTAATCCTTTGGAAAGTAATTCAATCTCATTTTTTTCCAATTTGATATTTGTAAGGTTAACCACTCTATCATAAATCTATCCTCCCAATTAATAAATGGTAAACTTGACAAAATTGATAAAATAAATAGATCTGGTGTATACAAATTGAATTGCAACGATTGCGAGGCAATTTATATAGGACAAACTGGACGATCTTTTAGAAAACGGCATAAAGAACATTTAGCATCCCACAGACAATTAATAAGAAACCAGCCCATAAATCCAGATTCCACTTCCGCATTTGCTAATCATCTATATTCTTTAGATCACTTACCTTCACCTACTAATCCCACCCCTATTCATTTCGAAAGAAAAGGATTAAGATTGGATCTTCTTGAATACACGGAAATAAAATATGCCTTGTCGAACGATGAAAATATTGTCAATAATCAACTGGATGTAAAACAAAATATAATAATTGACCTTTTAATATCTAAGCGAAAAATTTATTCCCAACCTAGAGACACAAGTCAATGAACTTACCAACTTTTCTTTCATCTAAACATAGCTATGTCAACAAACGCCAACCTTATATTCTCACTTAACAATAGCTTAAGAGAAAGTGTCCTTTTAAAATAATTTTAAAAATTCTTTCCCTCTGTTCAATAAACACAAATATAACCTGTTATTCAATAAGTTGAATTAGTTACTTTCTGTACTTCCCGAAGATGCGTTGATAGCCCGAAATATATATATTGAAAAAGAAAAAATTATATCTTTTAATTTTTTAATTTTAATGTGAAATAAGTGACCTAGTATCCTTAACTCATAGTAAATCAATATTAAATATAATATTTATTTACTCTTGTCTTTAATAAATATGCTCTGTCGATGGTTCCACTATTTGGAAACAGTTATGCTGAATAAGTCCAGAATTGACACTGGACCGTCAAAGATGATGGGAGAGTATTAAAAAGGCGAACTCTTAGAGAGATAAGACTAGTAGATAAGAGGAAGAGTTTATTTTCTTATTAAATTGAAGGGTTGTTTTTGTCACAAATATAACTTGAACGAGATGTATGTATGATTTCAAACTATTGTATATTTTACGAGATGTATGTATGATTTCAAACTATTGTATATTTCATTGTGTTATATAATTCTCTATAAAAAGAAAAAAATGTAAATAAAATGTTTCATTTCAATTTTAGAACTACTGAGGATGGTCAACCAGTGGTGACCGAAACGTAAGTTTAGTTTATCAATTAAATAAATCAAATAGTTATTGAAATTATTGTTTTATTATATTTGTGACAAAAACAACCCTTCAATTTAATAAGAAAATTTAAATCAAGTCACTTAAGTTCTGGAAGAAAGAGTTTATTATATATAAGTTTATTATTAAGGCGACTGACTGGTGGGCATTTAGAGTCTTGAAAAAGTTTCAACTTTTTCTTTAATTTTTGTTTGGTTTCACGGCTGGCTAAAAGATAAAGAAAGACATATAGGTGTGTTTTTAACATAATTAAGCAAGCCTTTGATTGAAGTAATTCAGCGCCGCACCTATAAAGTGAAGCGTATGCATTAAAATAGAACGCTCTGCAATGCGGGTTGCGTTGACAGGCGCTGAATATCGGACTAGTACGGTGGTTCCTAACCTTTTCAGTTTCATTACTCTTGTGACCAAGCAAGCCATGTATCTTTACTTCTTGTTAAAAGAATATATTATGAGAAAATAAAAATAAAAATTTATTAGGATTATTGATTCTTTACCATTTGTTTTTCTACTAAAAATCCTTAATGTTCTTTCAGTTTGGATTTGTAGAAATTTGATGGTATATGATTAGGTACTATTTAAATATCAAAATTAGCTAATCATATTACAATAAAAACATATATACTTTGAGAACTAGAAAAAGTTTCCTTTTCTTATACAAATTAGTTTTATAATATAAAGGTGAATATTAAATAAAAATCAAGTTAAATTAATTCATTGTGATTTCAAATAAAGTTACGTTCATATAATCTTTTTCAAAGTCTGATCTGACAGCCGGCTTTAGCTCAGATTATTTCCTTCTGCGTATGTGAACAACACTGATATCTAGATAGGCTTACCATACGACTCGGTTTGACCGAGACTGTCCCGGTTTGAAGGTATGGTTCAGGTGTCAAAGTCAGTTTGTTATTTTGTCAGGTTTTTTGGAAAAAATTATTAAGTGCTGCCTCGGAAAAGTTAATTGTGAACTAAATTTTAGTGAATTTCTCGACGCGATTAAAAATACAAAGAAATAGAAGAAAAAGTAAAAACTTTTTCAAGACTCGATACGCTAGTTAAAGCGGCAACAAGTAATTTTTTTTGTATATTTTTGTCTGAATTTTAATTAAATCCAATTGAATATACTCTCTCTTTATAAACGAGTATCGTTTTGGTCCAAGTGCAAAAGGCCATTCCTAGAATAATAGAAATTAAGAAATTAATCTCTAATAGTCTGAACTTGTATTTGGAACCCTTGCAATACACCTTACCTCTAAAGAAAGGAAAATGATTTTATCCGAACTCTTTGAAGTTATTTTCCTCGATCAAATTCTAATGAAAGAATCGCTACCAACACATTGAATAATAAAAAAGTTTCAAGATTCGGTACACTAGAGCTGGCCTAGTAATTACTAATTAACTTTATAGATTATTCATTTAAGGCTATGGTAAATATAACATCCTCTTAAAATCTCAAATAATAATATTTTCTGTCTTTTGAACGATATATTCCAAAATCTAATCATTAGTATGTATTAATACAAACGAACTTTTTTGAATTTCCGTTCTTGGGGTATCGTGGGTATCGGAATTCAGACACGGAAAGAGAAAAAAATCATAATTGAAAAATATATTTCTTCGCGTGTCAGACATTTTATAGCACAATGAGCAAATATTTATTTTTATGCGTAATTTAATGCCAGGGCCGCCTGGGAGGAGAGTAATCTATAACCTGAGTTCATGCTAGTGATATATATTAATAATTTAGCTCAGTTAAGAGTAATTAACAATCATTAATATTTAATTGTTTTTCTTTGTTAACCACTTCACAAAAAAAGACCAACTTTTTGAACCATAAATACTTTGCTTAATATAATTCTCTATTTGTAAAATCACATAAAAGTTGATCAATTTTGGGTTCGATTTCAACCAAAATCTAATCAGCTCTTAATCTCAATGCACCTAAACCACATTTGAATTTCGTTTTATATACACATAGTTTTTGAGCTAACCATCTTTTTTTATTCAAAGCCGGAGGTTTATTCCCTCCTTCTTCAGGGTTTTGAAAGGTCAGTGAAAGAAATACAACGCGACATTAGCCTCTGTCTCCTCTCTCAGTGGCAGTAACAATATTATACAGTATTTCATTGTCAGCAGAATTTAGTACACTTTTTTCCCCACCTCCTCTTCCTCGAAACTAATATGAGCTGCCCCCCCCCCCCCCTAGGTGAAATCCTGGGCATGCCCTTGTACAGTTACCATATGCATGGCTCCTCTCTTATATTTAATATTTAATAAAATCATTTAGACCTTGGGGAGGGTCAAAAAACAAAATTGTAGACCCTTGGACCAAACTCCCAACCAAATGTTGTATACATAATCAGTTTGTCCCCTGGGGAGAAAGCTAAAAGTTCAAAAACTAACCAAAACTATTTAATATTTGGTTTGGTTTGGTCCAAGGTCCTACATTTACATTTTTTGCGCCCCCCCCCCCCCCCCCCAATTTTGTTCCCAAAAAATATAATAATCTTTTCGTTATTATAAGTTCATTTTTCTTGTTTGTTTTTGTTTTTTTTAGTTTGAAAATCTTATAGTTTTAATTTTAAACTCCTCCTTGATTTTGGATCCGATTCAATCAAAATCTAAAGAGCTCTTAATCTCAATGCACAATAATTTGGTATCTCACGCACGGAATAAAGGACTAACTAACAGACATTTTGACAAAACAGTTAATATCTCAAAAAATATAATTTTTCGAGGATTCTTTTGTAGACTGCGTAACGACATAGTTTCGCTCAATTTTTTTTAATCAAAATAGTTTCAGCCGTTTTTGAGATATTTCGAAAAAACGAAGCAAAAAACACTTTTCTCTCGCACGATTACAAAACTTGACATACCCTGTATGGTAAAATAAAAACAATTGAAAAATAAAAATAAAAAATCGAAATATTAAATAACAAAAATTCACTTAACAAAAGCTCAGACATGGACTGTTTTTCTAATATTTATCAAAAATTTTTAGAGAAAAATAATTTTTTATAAATATTTATTTTTATTATATTATAGTTATTTGATAAATAGCATCATTTTATCTTATAGTTCATGATATTTCCCCCTATTAATTTAGAGTCCATTATCAATTAATAATATCTCCTTTTAATTATGAAAATATTTTTATTAGAAATATATCAGATTTCTTCCATTTTGTTTGAAAATATTTTTAATCCCCCTCCTCCCCTTTTCTTTTGTCACTATCAATATCAATAGGAAACTACCCCTGTGAAAAAATTTCCCCTGGAAAATTACATTGGAGAGGATACTCGTCGAGTCTCGGAATCGAATATGGCACTTTAAGAAGAAGAAGAATCTTTTCAAGATATTTAAATAGTCGGAGCGAAATATAGATGATGTACTTAATTTTAGTAAATTCAAATATCAAAATGTTTCTTCATTAGAGTTTTTGAATATATCGAATATCTAAGCCTCTAGAGCAGGATTTATCTAACTTTCCACATAAATTTCCCAATCATTGCCTAACCCTTTGAGTCACACAAATTTATAAAGTTATCTTTATTAAACAAGATTTCGTTTCCAACAGAAAATAGCATATTAGTAAAATGTCTAAGATCAATAGTTTGCGTGTTAAAAAATATTCCAATATTGTAGAGTGAATGGACTTGAACAATGACAAATAAGGTGTCTGATGGTGAGACATCCTCTGGATATAACAGACCAAATAATTATAAATGAGAAAGAAATCGATCTTATTTTATTGATTTTTCTCTATTTGAAGGTTCACAGTATGTCTATTATATAAGAAAATAGCACTTGATTAAGAATTTTGTAGTTTAAAAGAAATTGTCTGAAAAGATTCAATTTCTTCTCTCCGAAAGCGAATCAACTATAAATGGCCAACAGTTTTATTTTTTTCTCATTAGATATTTATTCAAATCTATTGAAATTTCATATCTGTGTGTTATTTTCATTTATTTTTTATATAAAATAATTATTATTAGAAAACTTGCATTTTAAAGGGTAGTTTATTTGAAGTTCTTTTGAAAAAACGCTAATAACTCCATTGAAAATTTTATAAAAAATATCAAATTAATAGATATTATAAAACAATTAATTATGAATCATTTAATACCATTTTCAACGAAATTGATTGGATACTTTTGATAAAATCGTCAAAACCTCCGAAAACCGTCTATGAAAGACCGTTTTAGAAACATTTTAAAATTCCCCTCCATGTCACAAGTCAATGTTTTGTTTCATATGACTTTTTTAGCTTTTTTTTCAAGCCCATCTCGTACTTTCAAAAAAACATCGTTTTTTGACAGTTCAATGGTTTTTGACAATTTCTCAAAAAGTACAAAATCTATTTTGTTCAAAATGGTATTAAATGATTCATAATTAATTATTTTATAATATCTATTAATTTCATATTTTTTATAAAATTTTCAACGGAAGTTATTAGCGTTTTTCAAATTGAACTTCAAATAAACTACCCTTTAAAATGCAAAATTTCCTAATTATAATTATCTGATATAAAAAAAAAAAATAAATGAAAATAACACAGAGATATGAAATTTAAATAGATTTGAATAAATATCTAATGAGAGAAAAAATAACCTGTTGGCCATTTCTAAATTTGATTCGCTCCCGAGAGAAGAAATTGAATCTTTTTCATTCTTTTAAACAAAATTCTTAATCAAAATGCTATTTTCTTATATAATACATAGATGTGAACCTTCAGATAGAAGAGTCGATAAAGATAAAGTTCGATTTCTTTCTAATTTATAATAATTATTTTTAGTCTATTTTATCAAGAGGCTGGGTGCTAAGTCACTCGGCATCAGCGAGTCATTTGTTACGATTTTCTAGCTTTTTACCATTTTCTTAAAAACTAATAAATCAATTTCGTTCAAAATTGATATAATTATTAATAATCGATTGTTTTATAATATTTATTAATTCTATATTTTCAACAATTATTTAAAAGTAGTGACTAGCGTTTTTTTCAAGTTAGACGTCAAATAAACTACCCTTTAAAATGAAAATATTCTAATAAAAACTATTTGATATAAAAGATAAAAGAAAATATTTCATAGATATGAAATTTCAATATATTTAATTGAATATGTATATCTCGAATCTAGTAGATGACAACCACTTGTGATTTTCTTAGAAATTTGAAGTCTAATTTTATCAGCAATTTAAACTCTTGTTTTAAAAGGCCTATTTATCATTGGCCTTGAACTACTTGAATTAAGATGTTCTCGTTTTTATTTTTTCAAATAATATTATCCTACAAATTAAACGTATAGGTACACATCTAATAGAAAATAAAATTAATTTTATATCGATACCTTTCGTGAAATCATTAAAACAAATAATAATTTTATACATTTCAATAAAATATTTTTTGTATTTTAATTTAAATATTTTTTCTTTAGCTGAATCAAGACTTCGAGGCGTTTTACAATTTGAGCTTCATGCTGTTTTTACGGAAGAGGGGAGAAGAAAGTACAAAGATAATGAAATCACTCCAGATGAGTTTAAAATGTTTCTCTTGGTTAGTGCTTTTTTTTTGTTTATTCAAATCATTATGCATTCTCTAGTAATTCCGAAAAATGTTTTTATTTTATTTTTTAGAATTCTCGCCGATATCTTTTGAATGCGTATGAACTTCTCCGCTATGAAGCTGATATTCTCCCTGAAGGGAAAATTGCTATTCAAGCTCGAAAAAATATTTTGGAACTTGATTTACTCATACGGGGCCATCAGGAGCTCCAGGAACGTATGAATAGAATTTGAAATGAATGAATTAATAAATCTAAAAATATTGTGAATTCCCCATTGTTATTGATAATTGTTTGTGTCCCTTTTTGAAAGAAATTTCTTTCTATTTACATAAATCTATGTAAACTGTTGAAAAAAAAAAACACGTCTTACTAGATCAGAAAATTCAGTCCATCCACGCGGTAAGAAGTTTTGAATTATTTTATAAACTGGGTACATTACAAGACACTTTTATTTCCGTTGTTCAGCAAATAATGAGATATGTTACAAACTGGCTTACGTGTTTTCAGCGATTGCTTCCAAAACTCAAATTATGATTAAAATTATAGATGGATGAAGTCCTTCCAGTGGCGTGCAGTCCATGGATGCTCTGTATGTGTCGCATTCCTAAAATCTCAGAACTACAAGAGTATCTTCATATTGTGCCATATATGAATCTCGTTTAGCTTTAATTTAAAATTTATGGAACTTTTTAACGTTAGAATATGAATAGAATTTTCCAGATTTCAAATTTGAATTATTTTCGCTATCTTATGGAAAATACTTTGATTTTATAAGGTTTAAAGTAAATTAGTTTACATGTAGGTACTCGGCGTCTGACTTTCATTTAAAATCTATAAATTGAATAAAAAAATAATTGTGAATGATGAACTAAAAGATGTTTTGGCAGAAGTATTTGATTGCACTTAGCCGCTTTTTTTAATTAATATTTTGTCTACCTTATTATAAAATTGTTTTACAGACAAACTGACCCGAAGGCTTGTCTAGTGAGCAGAGGGTGGGGGAAGCATCACCAGACATAATCATGTTCAAACCTGTCGCAGGACGCTCGCTGTTTGCCAGAAGCAGCATCAGCCCTGTCATTTAATAGCCACCCCTCGATCCTGGAAGCCCCTGGAATTTAGACAACTCAATTGGGATAACCGCTAAGGGTATGACTACCGCATTATAGGACGGCGCGTCCCTGTCTAGCATCTAAGTACACTCAACATCAAAAAAACTGGATACTCGAAAATTTAAAAACAAAAAAACGAATATTTTTTTGAATACATTATTATGTCAAAAACAATTTTAATAATTAGGTAGACAAAAATATTAATAAAATCAAAGAGGCTATGTGCAAGCCGTATACGCAAACCTTAGGTATCGTAATTTTTTAACTAATTATTTTATAGCAACTAAAAAAATATTTATTGAAAGTACTCAGACAGAGCCTCTAAGATAGAAAGGTGAATAACTGGCCGCTCTGTCTTTAATATCAAATGAAAAAATCTAATGTGAAATTTGAAAAATTATATTAAGCGGCTAACGATGAATTTTGCGAATAATAAAACAAAATTTTCAAAAATGAAGTGTCCTTTTTTGGACAGCATCCTCTGGCTAAAAAGTCACCGCCTGCCTCTGAGTCCTTCACCTATAAGTTTAAATTGTGAACCAGAAAAATTAAAAGCCCAAAGCTTGAATCCTTCCCAAGCGTATAGGCTTTTCCTAAAAAATTTAACATTTTGTCAGAAGTGCAGAAGATAGTAGAAAACCTATCTTTCTAAGTATTTTCCATTTTCCATCATTTAATTATCAAATATACGAGTGAGTCATCAATCTTTTCGCAAATACGACAGTACCTACATATCTAGCCTCGTGCGGTAGATAGATTTTCTCAGTATGATGCAAATCTTCGAAATGCTTCACTTTAAAGAGGTTCTTTCGCGACAATCCACACAAAAAGTTTTAGCCTCGTAACCACTCTATAAATATGAACAGAACTAAAATTTTAGGGTATTTTTTTAACGTGACTGTCCACTCACACTACTCTCTATATATTGAAGGAGACAATAAAAGAGTGTGTCTTCTGCTGGAATTATAAATTTTATTTATTTATAACGAAACTATAGTTTCGAGGGCTTTGCCCTCTTCATCAGTCTATTACAATGTATTCACAACCTAACCACATGAAAGATGTTAACCTTTCATTCATAAATTAATTCCTGTGAATACATTGTAATAGACTGATGAAGAGGGCAAGGCCCTCGAAACTATAGTCTCGTTATAAATAAATAAATAAAATTTATAATTCCAGCAGAAGACACACTCTTTTATTGTCCTCTTCAATATATAAAAATTCTGCTACTCTCGGCAAAAACTTTCAATTTACTCTCTATATAGATTCACACATACTTGCCGGATCGTTTCCAAGCCATTGTGCTTATATCCCCTCCACTAAAAATAATCGCCCAAATAGGTTTGTTTTTTATCAAAACTACGTGGTAAATAATTTCATTTTTTTTTAAAGTTACTCCTAATATATTATTCTAACAAATATTAGTTTTTGATCAAGATGGTGAAAGTCCTTCAATGAAAAAAAATAAAATAATGATCATCTCCCCACCCTTTCCCTATCTAGCCTATGTAAAAATGTCATTTTTAATTACAATTATTTCATGTTTGGTGTGGTAAATCGTCTTCAAATTTTAACAGTATGTGTATTATGCTTTTAATGACTTATATTCCAAGTTTCAAAAACTTCTTGAATTTTTGCATTTGTGAAAGAACTACCTTAAATGTTTTTTTCTTTAAAATAACCTTCGATTGTGATTAAAAAAAATCAGAACGAGAGGTGTCATGTGACACCCGGTTGGAACGAAGTTCCTTTCGAAATACTATATTATGTATTAAATAACAGGCACAATTAAATAAATTATCGTTTGGGAGTAATTACATGAAAATGAAAAATAAATAAATAAAATAAAAGAAGGAATGGTAATAGAACTGTAATTAATAATATTGTTTTTTAAGTTATTAAAATAAACACTTTATTATAAATTATTATGAAAATATAAACTTATTATAAACTTAATCAGTACATTCATTTATTTGAAATAAGATTTCAATTTTATTGAGCTGTTTAATTTTTCCTAATAGTATATAGATATATTATATATTGGTCCTTATTTTGGGTATTTTCGAATTTTTTATGCTGACAGAGGCTCATATGGTTTACAAAAAAATATCCCCCAAGTTTCAAGTCTCTATCTCAATTTTAGCCCCACAGCGATGCTAGTTTCCCATCTAAATAATGCCAAAAACCCCATGTTATTTAGATGGGAAACTTACATCCCTGTGAGGCATAGGTAAAATTGAGATGGAGACTTGAAACTTGGGGGAAATAAGGACCACTCTATATATATATATATATATATATGGGGGTTTGATCAAAGTCGCCGCCCCGCCGCTCGTTTCTTGGGTGGTTCATTTTCTCGGCTTCCACTCCTCTCACTATCCCTCTGTTGCTCTTGCTCTATCCTCTATCGCTTTCTCCTTGTCCCACTTGCTACCGCCACCAACATCTTGTTCACCTCTCGTTTTCCCCATCAACCCTAGAGACGAATATTCCTCTGAACAGTGGGGTAGGTAGAGATAGATTTTTATGGGGTGGGGGGGGGGGGGGTTTCGTGAGTGAACAGGCCGAAACCTTGGTGAAAAAATAAATATAAATCTGCCATTCTTTTACGGCTGATTCGTAATTTAAACTCGGGGTTTTTGTCCACTAGACCAGGGGTTGGCAACCTGCGGCTCGCGAGCCACATGCTGTTCTTTCGATGTCAAGATGCAGCTCTCCAGTTCCATGCGCAAATATTAATAATTATATTGTTTTATTTTCAAAACATCAAGTTATGAGTCAGATTTAACCAAACTTTCAAAAAGCATGCAAGGCTAATGCTCCTATTGATGTAACTATTTATTATTCAATAATTATAGTTATATTATTTGATTAATGATTTTATTAATCTAGAAGAGCTAGCTAAAATACTTTAATATTTGTATGTTTTTATATGAATAAATATTATTTCATATTTAAAACTACACTACGGTGCAAAAAAATCGACCCACCAATAAAAACTTTATTAAATAGTAAATCATTTTCAATTTTTTTACAAGTAACCATACATTTACTGAAAAACGGCTTATTGCAAGTGTAATTGCCACTTGTTGTTGACTTAGCCCTTGATTAATAAGGCACACACAATTTGAACTGCTTGAACTACAGAAATATCAATTTTGTATATTTTATCTTTCTATCAATGATGCTTAATTCAAAATGATTCATTTTTTAGATATTTCAAATGGAATTTGATCTTTTATTAAAACTTTATTTAAATGTAAAGTGAAATTGAGAAAGTATGATAATTTGTAATTGTATCTGTTAATTTAATTTCACTTATTTTTACTATGAAATTCAAAAATTATCATCCATATTTATTGAATGTGTTAGTTTAATAGCTAATAGAACAAATTATATGGTTTTTGTAGCAATTTTAAAAATAATTTCTTATTTAATAAAGTTTTTATTGATAGCTCGATTTTTTTGCACCGTAGTGTATTTATTTTAAATCAAAAATCAAATTTATATACCTAATTCTAATCCAATACCATAATATTGAAACAAAAATATTAGTGGCTCTTTAAAAACTGGGAAATTTTATAAATTGTAACTTTTGGCTCTTCCTTCTCAAAATGTTGCCGACCCCTGCACTAGACTGATTATTTTCTTTCTAGACTTCCGAACTCATTCCATCACTTCGAACAAGTTCTTCCGCTCTCTCGAGCATTGAGGTACTAAACATCTTCGTCTGCTCTTGAGGGCGTTGATTTTCTTCAACTGTAATCCTAGGCAGGATCCCTTACAGCGTACTATCAGCCGGTGCTAGCTGAACCCAGGTTTTTTATAACGAGGTTGTTACTCCTCAGCCTTCTCCTTTTAGATCCGGGCTTGGGACCGGCACTAGAGGAGTTAAAAATATTTTTATTTTACTTGTACTCCAAATTGAAATCCTCGTTTTTATTGAATTTAAAATTACAAATAATATTAATATTTGATATAAAGACGATAGATTATAATGCCCTAGTAATTTTAAGAAATAATCAATCATATTAAGCAAACAATGATTTAAAAGATTGCTTAAAATATTAAATGAAATTCATTATTAATTATATTTATGTTATATATGTATGTATATAAACAGCTGCGTAAAATAGCTGAAATGACCAACTTATGATAGTCTCATGATTGATTACTTGACATAAATTAAGATACGGAAGGAAAATTAATGGTTCGATTCTGAAACACGATGTAAGCGCTTCACCGGGTGTAATTGATTAAACTTACATGAAATTTGTATAGTTATACTGGTACTTACATCGAGTATCACAATCGACCTATAAATAAATATTAGTAGTATTTGTTATATGTTTTTAATTTATTATTATAATTTTTAATCATGTTATAAATTAATACAGAAAAAAACTAACAAATATTTCAATTAATTTAAATGAAAAAATAAATTTAATTAATCATTTTTTTTCAATTCTGTTTCTTATTTTCCCGAGTCTATTTGTATCGTCAATATTTTCATTGCGACTATATTCAACTTCCAATAAGAGCATTTTAAACTGTAACATAAAAATGAAAAATTATTTTAGCTTCAATCCGTCTGTGAATTAGATTAGTTAATATCATGATTTTCCTACCCTATTTGTGACCTATCTGTGAGTTACGGAGTCAAGTTTGTATAATAGCACGTGGGTTCTCAAGACTTAGTCGTTAGAAAGGTGTGGCGACCGCCCAACCATCCATCCAACCTGTTAAATTGAGCATTTGAGCAAGAAATAACGAAAAACCAAGTTGATAAAATAAAAAAAAGATAAATCGCTTTCAATATTATAGACCTGTTGGGGACAGACAATTAGTATAATAATAACATGCCCAATTGAATTCAAATATAGTGAACGAAATAGTTCACCAGCAAACACATAGATGCCGCCCGCGCTCTATGAAATTGTCCCTAAGGTTAAGAAATAGAAAATATGTAATTACAGAATCAAATAAGGACAATAAGTGTAAATACAAAATGTAAAGAAAATAAAATAAGTAAATTGTAAATAATTTGAATAAACAAAAAAGTTAGGAATTTGGCAATAGGAATTTTCAACTCTAGAAATATGCCATGACTATAAATAGTCAAGGATTAATATAAATAAAAGGAAAATTCTTATGTCAAATTGTCGAATCTGATCTACCTAGATCCTTCTAGTGTTTATTAAAAGATCTAAATCCTTCGTCCAGTTGAATATTGTTAATTAGACTTTCAGCCCGGAGAATATCCGTTGAAATGCGCTGTTAGTTGAAAAGACATTTTTTGACAAATACTTATGGTAACGGTTAGCTGACTCATAATCAGTCCAGCACCGCCATAAATTTGGTGCGGCCAAGGGAGGCCAGGTGCTCAAATTATTTATATTATGAGGTTATATTATGAGGTTGTCACATGTCGTTAGATCTAATTTTTTGGTCTTTTTGGAGGTACTTGTTTGGGTGGGGGGGGGACCACTGGTCTTTTCGTGTCCTTGTTTTTTGGTAATGGTCTTTTCTTTTTTTCTGGTTGTATCTACTAGACTCT
>JALMQS010000153.1:33154195-33189857 GCA_024734495.1 Forficula auricularia
ACATAACAAATAAATTCTATTATGAAATAAATAATAGTATAAATTATAATTTTTTTTCACTTTTAATACAGTGAATTGAGTAATCAAATCTTTTTAATTTAAAAACTCGTTTAAGGAGGTTCTTTCGCGACAATCCGCACAAAACGTTTTAGCCTCGTAACCACTCTATAAATATGAACAGAACTAAAATTTTAGCTTATGTTTTTTTAACGTGACTGTGCACTCACACTACAGAAATCTCTATTTGGATACACACATATTAGCCGGATCGTTTCCAAGCCATTGTGCTTATATCCCCTCCACTAAAAATAATCGTCCAAATATGTTTTTTTTTGTTTTTTATCAAAACTACGTGGTAAATAATTTCATTTGTTTTTTTAAGTTACTCCGAATATATTATTCTAACAAATATTAATTTTTTCATCAAGATGGTGAAAGTCCTTCAATGAAAAAAAAATAAAATAATGATCATTTTCCCACCCTTTCCCAATCTACCATATGTAAAAAATGTCATTTTTAATTGCAATTATTTCATGTTTGGTGTGGTAAATCGTCTTCAAATTTTAACAGTATGTGTATTATGCTTTAAATGACTTACATTCCAAGTTTCAAAGACTTCTTGCATCATTTTCAAAATATAAGATAGATAAATTATTTAATTTTGTTGTCCTCAAACTTCTCCAGCTTTCAGCATAGTCGCTTATGCTAAAGGGCCAATGTACAACACTCTTAAATTTTCATTTCTTTGCAACTAACCACGTGATTAGTTAAATTTAAATATATCTATAATAAATATAGCTAATATTTGCCATTAACCCTTACATAAAATAAAAAATATATAAACTTGGGGAAAAAATGAATTAGAATCGCAGTTTTCAGTATTAGAAACATTCTGGAAATTGCATTTTGGCCCTTTTTCCTCAACACCATAATATGTATATAGACACTGAGTGCTGTTGGCATTTTTACAGCCTATCCGGACGCAGTCGTGTTCCAGCCATCTTCATCTCATTGGAATTGATTGGAAATGAGAGAAAATAAAAGAAGATAATTGGAATTGCGACTCTATCTTTCCCAGAAACGCCACGGCTATACTCCTGAAAAGTTTAGAACATTTCCAGCATAGGCAGAAGCTGGCCATAATCATCGTTTAACTTCTCAATTAATGATTTGGAAATTATAGTATCTGTGAGTATATTTAAAAATCGTATTAAATGATTAACTCCTTCATTTTGTTAATCTTTAGAGACTTGAATTTAAATAAGCTGACGTGTTCTGATGTGGCCACCCACTTGACTTTACCATATAACCTGGCCCCTCACTTATATTTAATATTTAATAAAATTATTTATAATCATGTAGAGGAGGAGAGTTAGTTTTTGCATTTTTAGACTCCTGGGGTCCCACTGATTATGTTTACAAAATTTGGTTGAGTTTGCTCAAATGGCCTAGATTTTTAATTTTTAACCCCCCTCCACCCCACTTAATTTTGGGTCGATATGCACCAAAATCTAATCAGCTCTTAATCATCAATTATTATAAGGGCAACTCCAGTCTGGTGAGCAACATTGCGGCAAGGTTTGTGGTGGGCTCGGGTTCTGTGAGAGTTGAAGCCATCACACTCGTGGAAGGGGTGTGGTGGCATAAAGCGGTGCCTCCCCTTGTCGCCCTGGGAATTTCTCAGAGAACTTTATACGATATGACCTTCGGAGCGATGAGGGGTTCATTAATGAATTTTTACAGCTTCAACAGGAGAACTTATAGGGAAATCGCCATGCGCTAGAAATTTTATATAAAAAGAAAAAAAGAAAAAAGAAAATGTTTTTTTGTAAATATATTATGTTAATATTCCTATAATTATGTAAATACTCCTGTAATTAAATTCACCCGACTATGTAAATATTTCTTGTTAGTGGAGGCCCCACCTGCGTGGCCCAATAAACGAAAAATCAATGGACCAAAACTGATTCGGTTTCGATATTCCCACTAGTTTTTGAGCTAGCGTCCACAAAAATTTGGTAACGCACAGACTAACTAACATTTTGACAAAACAATTATTATCTCGAAAAATATAATTTTTTCGATGTTTGCTTATTAGGGCTTTTTTGTAGAGCGAAATACCATGATTTCGCTCAATTTTTTTAATCAAAATAGGTAGTTTAAGCCGTTTTTGAGATATTTCGAAAAAAAGAAGGAAAAAAAACACTTTTTTCATGCACGATTACAATACTTGACCATACTTTGTATGGTAAAGTAAAAAAATTGTGATAAAAGTTTCGTGTCTTTACTGAGGCTTGCCTAAGCACTTAAATTTATTATTTCATGTTGTATTTAATTAATACATTTTCTGCTCATTTATTACATATATGTTGTTTAGAAGGCGGGCCTCGTAGCTAGTTTGAGATATAAAAATTTAGAATTTGACAAAGTCTCAATAAAGAGCCGAAACTTCACTTTCAAGTTAATTGTTGTTTTCGATTTTTCCCGAAGTCTAAGTCCCTAAGAACTCTCATTTAATTTTGTTAAGGAAGAATAATGGTGTAGATTCTAGGTGAAACATGTTATAAAGGTAAAGTAGAGAATTTAATATTTTGAAATTTATTTATTTTTATTATAGAAATATAAATAAATTTGATCACAGCTACGATTTATGTAGAATCGCAGTTTTTTTTATCTAATAAGGAATACTCGTAAATTAAAGAGTGTGTCTATATAATTTAAAAGTTTTTGTTTTGCCGAGAGTAGCAGATTGTTGATTCACAAAGAGAAGCAAAGAGATTGTCCTCTGCTTGATGCAAATAAACATACACACATATATATCGAAATTATATATCTGTATATATATATTATTTATTTAAATTTATAATTTTCTCATTAATGTATCAAAGAATAATTAACATATTAACGAGAATTGTTTTGATCGCGCTTTTTGAACAAGATATATGTCGCGAGACTACTGCTGGTTGAAGCTATTGGAGTCTGCTGAGTCTTAGATCTGGACAAAGAGAGAATGAAAAAGATATGATCCATTTAGCTATAATCCAACGTCATTTTGCGTTTAGCCCGCATGACACTTGAATGGATCACCATTCTCGTTAATATGTTAATTATTCTTTGATATATTAATGAGAAAATTACAAATTTATTTAACTTCATTATTTCTTAAGTTAGAAATATATAAGTTCAGATATTATTTTCACTTAATATTTGACAAAAATCACCTGCATTTGATTCGCGATTGAATCAAATATAGGAAACATACGATTTATTATTTATTTGTTTGAGACTATAGTTTCGAAGACTTGGTCTTTAGTCTTTTTTAAATGCAAAATAATATTTATAATTAAAAGACTGATGATGAAGACCAAGTCTTCGAAACTATAGTATCAAACAAATAAATAATATAACATATATATACAGATATATAATTTCGATATATATGTGTATGTTTATTTGCAACAAGCAGAGGACAACCTCTTTGTTTCTTTTTGTGTGTCTATATATTTAATTTTATTTTATACTCTAGTTTCGAATGCCCCTTCTCCATATCCTAGTTCAATATAAACATTATTTTTTTCAAAGTAAATTCTATTTAACAAAATTATTTCGAAACTAAAGTCTAACATAAAATAAATAAAAATACAAGTTGATAAAAAGTCAGAAACAAGTGAGTATGAACT
Source organism: Forficula auricularia (assembly GCA_024734495.1). NCBI lineage: Eukaryota > Metazoa > Arthropoda > Insecta > Dermaptera > Forficulidae > Forficula > Forficula auricularia. Next base: position 33,157,876 of record JALMQS010000153.1, read on the forward strand.
TTTTAATAACTTTTTTTAATATTATTTTTTTTCAGATAGGTATTTTATAATGAAGACCTAACCTAGGAGATTAAAAAAAAAATTGATGACCAAACAACAAAATAATTCTGACCCAACATAACATCGATATTATGGAGTTCAAAATTTTCCGACGATCTGAAGTTTTGAAGTTCAGCGTTCAGTAAGCGACCTTCTACAACCAGTCAGACCAGCATGTTGATAAAATCGGGATCTCTTCTTGCTAATTCTTGCAATCTCTGGGCATAGTCTAGTTGCTACATCTGTTGCACCAAGAGGATTTTGTATGAACAAAGATTAAATGGTTCCAGAATACCTAACGCCTGAGGTCCGAAAGAACACAAATCACTTTCGAGCTGAAACTCTAGTATTCTGCAACATTCTTACTTGCATTTAACTCAGTCTGATTTACTTGTTCGGGGAAGTCGATTATTGTTGAGTCATTCCACACCAAATCATCCAGGAAAAATCAAATTTGTCACCACCACCTGCGATTTTGATTAAACTTTGTATTTTTTATCTTCTCACATAGTAATGAAAGTATACCAAATTTTATCTCTTTATCTGAACTGTTTTTCTTTTATTTTTATAGGACTTTGAAATATTGGTAATAAATAGCCGTTTTGCCCTTTCCTAACCTCCGAAAAGAACTTGTACTTTTAATGAAAAATATTTGTATCTTGGACATTTATGGTGAAAATCTTATGAAAATTTGCAGTATTGTTGAGTGAACTGTGCCGATTCCAGAAAAAAATATGACAACATTTTATGTTTATTTATTTATAAAAAAAAATATTTTTTAAAAACTTTTTAGCACGAAAACGGTGTTTTACAAAAAAATTCATATCTCTAAGAGGCAAAGTGTTAATTAAGTGAATTTTTTTCTAAATTAATCTATCACATATTTCCTATTTTAAGAAACAACAAAATACATGGCTTTTTATTTACTTCACTTTATAAAAATATTTTTAATTAAACTATTTTTTTTACTAATACTCTTGAGTTTTATAGGTAAGTACTACTACATTAAAAATTTAACAACAAATACCTAAAAATTTGTATAAAAATATAATAACAATCATACTAAAAAAAATTAATAGGCTTGTTAAAAAATCAAGACGAACCTCCGGCGATCCATAGGAAACTCGCGAACATTCAGTATTCATTAAAAAAAAAATAGTTTAATTAAAAATATTTTTATACAGTGAATCAAATAAAAAGCCAAGTATTTTGTTGTTTTTTAAAATAGGAAATATGTTGCAGATTAATTTAAAAATAATTTGACTTAACTTATTATCACCTTGCCTCTTAAAGATATGGATTTATTTGTAAAACAGCGTTTTCGTGTAAAAAAGTTTTTAAAAAATATTTTTTTATCAAACAAATTAACATAAAATGTTGCCATATTTTTTTCTGGAATTAGCACAGTTCACTCAACAATACTGCAAATTTTCATAAGATTTTCACCATAAATGTCCAAGATACAAATATTTTTCATTGAAAGTACAGGTTCTTTTCGGAAGTTAGAAACGTACAAAAGCATATTTTAGCATATTCAAAACGTCCTATAAAAAAAAAAGTTGAGATAAAGAGATAAAATTTGGTATACTTTCATAACTATGTGAGAAGATAAAATTTTTTCATAAAATCGGAGGTATTGGGTGACATGGCCTGGATGACTTGATATGGAAGGACCCTGTTCTCCAAAACGACCAATAATTATATATCAAAACTAAGGAGTTGAATTAACATTAAGAGGAGTTTTTGTACAAATTAAGAGAAATCAATGACGTTATCCTCTGCTTGATGCAAATAAACATACCTATAAATAAATTAAAAATTTATTTTACTCAGCAGAAGACATACTCTTTTATTGTCTCCTTCAATAAACAAATAAGTATGTCAGTGACGACGGGCGATTACTTTTCAACCAGGGGATGCTGTCTAAAAGAATCCCTCATTTTTTTAATTTTATTTATTCATCGCTATTTTTTGCAAAATTTATCGAAAACCACATCATATAATTTTTCGTTATTTTTCAAAATTAGATTTTTTAAATTGATTTTAAAGAAAAGCGGATAGTCTATCTTCACTTCAGCTTCTTTTGGTGATGTTTCAATTCCAAAACATTTTTTAGTTGATCTTTCACGATTAATTTTTTCTATGTAATTTATAGATTTTAAATGAAAGTCATGCGTCGATTACACGTAAGCTAGTTCACTTTTCAAAACCTCATAATATAAAAGAATTTTCCACAAACCGGCTGAAGTAATTAAAATAGAAAATCTGGAATATTTTTTTCATATTCTTTAAATTTGCTAACGTTAAAAAGTTCCGTAAATTTTAAATTTTCGATATCTCGAAATGGATTAGTTGTAGGTATAGTATTTATTGAAAGATTTTTTTAAATTTTAGAAATTTTCAAATATAATATAATAATAGGTGTTGTTTCTAGGTCTAGGTGAAACATTTTTATATAATTGGGTAAAATTGCGAGCTGGGTTTTTTCTTTTGTGAAACCCACCTCGCAATTTTACCCAATTTTTATTAATATCTAACACGGTATGAAAATACACTTGACATTTTGAAATTTGGTAGATGCTCTGCATCCACAACATCCATGGACCGCATGCCACTGATATATGGAATATTTAGTATATATTATATTTAAATCTATGTTTATTTGCATCATCATTCATTTCTGTTTATTAATCTATAACTCTTCTAGTCTCTAAAATGAAAAGGACTTCAAAATTAGGTATCGAAACATTATTCATTCTGATGATATAATTATTCTCATTATAAGGTCTGTAATCTAGTTGGTTTCTAATAATAATTCTCTTTTGATATTCAACTTAACCACAAAAACATAAAATCTACACCTCCTAAAAACAAAATCTTTTCAATTAAATCTACTTACGCTTTTTTGTAGTGTTTCACAGAAAAGAAAGATTTAAAAAGTTTTTATAAACCTTAATAAATTTCGGATTATTAACCAAATTTTAGGAGTGCATAATCCGTCACGGAGCTCTTAGTTTAAGGAATTGAGTTTATTTCAAAGGCCATACGGTCCAAGCACGGCGGAACGATCTTAGGCCAGAGGGGTCAAAACTTGGAAAGTTATGTAGGCCTACCGGGGTGTCTGCGGGGTATGGAATATGTAGACAAATTCCCAGGGGGTCAGCTGACCCTCCTGACCCCACGTTTCCGCCGACCCTGCTACTGTCCAAACCAACCACAAAGAGACAGACATCTTGGAAGACCTCCAAAAAGATGAATTGACAGTTGGCAAGACTCCGGCGAAGAAATTAACAGGAGAAATCCTAAATTAAGAAGAAGAAGAAGAAGAAGAATTTATTTCAAGCTAATTAAAATTAAATTTTTATTAGTTTATTATATTAAAATTTATTTCTAGTGGTGGTTCTAACCAGAGAGAAGCGTGCCGAGTCTATCCGAGCGTTTCCATTTTTTTCTTCCAATTATTTATGATATTTTTGGTTGTATGTTGTATCATTAATAAATCGTATGCAATTTAAATTTTTCCCCAGTATCTTTGTTTTTTGGAATTAACCTAGGCGTGTGAGTAGCTGTGTTGGTGGAATTAGATGGCGGTGGGCGCCCCTCTAAGGCAGCCTTATCTCGGGCAGCCATGTTGTTTTGATAAGGGCTCAGGGGTTAATGGGCACCAGGAGGGCAGCGAGATTAGATCGGCCCTTGAGACGAGACCGGGTGCTTCAGTCTCTGCGTCTCTGGGGTGCGGCAGACAACGAGCAGCACCCCCGCAAAAACCATAAAATTAAATAAAGACTCCATACCCAAATACACACGTGTTTGTTCACTACACACCTGGAGTCTTGAAATTGTTGAATTAATCTCCAATCAGAGATCTTCAAATTTTCAACTAATCTTCATCTATCGTTTTCTCCTTCAAAATGATTTGATATAGATTTGATGTTTTGGTGGTTGAGTTATTTATCAAAAGAGAATTATCATTACCATTAGAGACCTTTTAATAAGAATATATCATTAGAATGCATAACGTTTCCACACCTAATTCTGAAGTCCTTTTCGTTTATGTAGTCATTCCCAGAAGAGACTGGAAACGTAAATAATTTTTAATATAAATAAACCCCACAATGTTTGCCTGTTTTAATTCTTTAACAAAAATCGAGGGGTGAACCGCGACCTAAAATCGTGTACACCTTCTTCCACTTCCACTTTCATTTCCAAGAATAAGACAATACATGACAATAGATTATCTAATGAATTCCAAAGTAATTTCAAATAATTCCAAATACGGTGTACATCTAATTCCATTCGCGGTTCATCCCTCAACAAAAATTATATTCAATTTTATTAAAAGAGAAGATATTGAAATCATATCTGGTTTTCATTCTAATAAACACCTTAATTGTTTAATTGCAAGATTTCGATCTTTTATTTGATCATCTTTAAGGCTATGAGGACACTGTTTGTAAAAGTATAATTTATAGCCCTAAAGTTGATCAAACATAATTCTGAAAGCTTGGAACCAAACAATTATGGTGATATTTTTACCGAAAATCGATATTTCCTCAAAATATTTTACGGCTGATCCACAAATTAAAAAAATTAGTATTTAAATTCTTGTATAAATTATTCAATTTTAGTATATTTACCATAAAAAAATCCAAAGATTTAATCAAAAATGTCTTCCTCTACATACCCTGAGACAGATACAACAGATTTGAAAATTGACAGAACCGCCTTTTTGAATTTGTGAACTTATATTCTACTATGTAAATTTTTAGAGATAAATAGTTTTAACATATTTACAAAACTTTTATAAGATTAATTTAATAATTACTGAGATATAACGGATTTGAAAATTGACATGAATGAAATTTTGAAATTTGTAAACCACCAAATCTTTGATATCTAAGTAATTATTATTTGTATAAAATTAAATTATATTAGATGAAATATTAAGCCTTTTATTGTGAATAAAACAACACTTTAATTTTAAAATTCGGTTTGCAAAAGACCGAGATATCAATTTTTAAAGTAGATGGTATTCGAAACGGTCCTCATAAGTCGACTGTATATAAAGGGATTTTCAAAAATAAGGTCTCATTTTGTTCACTATAAAAGGCCCAACATTTTTGTATATGAAATGCAATTTGATAAATCTAATAATTATTTAGTTATAACCGGTTTGAAAATAGACATGAATGATATTTTGAAATTTGTAAACTACCCAATGCTTGATATCTAAGTAATTATTAGTTGTATCAAATTATTTTATATTAGATGAAATATTAAGCCTGTTATTGTGAATAAAACAACACATTAATTTTAAAATTCTGGCAAAAGGCCGAGATATGAGCTGAAATCAATTTTTAAAATAGAAACTCAATATAATACATTGCAATCACAATAATATTCGAAATGGCCAGCATAAGTCGATTGATTATAAAGGGATTTTCAAAAATAAGATGTTATTTTGTTCACTTTAAAAGACCCAACACTTTTGTATATGAAACGTAATTTGATAAATCTAATAATTGTTTAGTTATAACCGGTTTGAAAATAGACATGAATGATATTTTGAAATTTGTTCACCACCATATGCTTAATAACTAAGTAATTATTAGTTGTATAAAATTCTGTATAATCTAAGTGATTACAGCCGAAATATCTTTTCTCTTTTCTGATAATCAATTTGGAAAGCGCCACGAATTAAAAAACAACAACATATGAGTTGTTGTGCACTGGCTAAATGGATTTTGCTCTCCTGGTCATGTGGTCATAATAAGAAATACAAATAATAATAAATAAATTAATTAAATTCTTAACTAAAATATTTATTTAAAATTATATTTTCTATAAAGATATAAATATTTATGATTATTACAATGTTCTTGTTATCATTGGCGTAGTTCGGGATTTTCCTAGGGGGTTATCTGATTAGACACCACAAGGTTTCAATTTCGGCAATGCGATTAGAGATCAACTAACTTTTTAGTAGAATTGACAAATTTTGGAAGTAACGAAATAATTTAATATGAAATATACAAGTAATGCGTCCTAATAATGGAGTTTTGATTTTTCTAAGGGGGCCACTGTTCCCCTTGCCCCCCCCCCTAACTATGCCCATGCCTGAGAGCTATATACATTTATAACTTTTCAAATTCTCATTTATTTTTCTAAACTTTTTTAATATTATATATGATACTCAGGCGGTTACCCCTGCAGGTAACATCTCCAATATTCTTGATGTATTTTCCATAAATAATGAATTATTAAAAAAAATGTTATACTGTTATTTATTTATTTTTGTTTTTATTCCCTTAAGTAACATTAGATGGTACAAGTTTATGAATTTGATTGAATTTTTCTGGTTCGGATTTAACATATCTCTACTATATATAGCCATATAGTAAAAATGTTTTCGTTTGGAGGGAATGTGTGCTAAAAGGGGCAGAGGCTGCCCTCAGGGACCAAGGAGCCTCCTCAATGGGCTTGTCTGGCCACCACGTGTCTGCTTCAAGGGCGTCTGATAGAGCCCATTGCCACCCCCGCCCAGCTTGTCTCGGATCCTAAAAAAAACAACTAATTTATTGTTTTGAAGATTTCTTCATAGCGATAAACCTAAATGCAATTAAGACTAATTATCATCCCAGTTATAATTATGGAAATAGGCGGCGCCGATAAATGTTAAAAAAATTGAAATAAAAGATTCAGAAAACACATATATTATAATTTTACATTTCTACTTTCTAATTCTCAAAAAGATTTGAGTAGTGATACATAATCCATACCAGAAGTTCACCTGAATGTGTGATGACTTCTCGTTAGCTTTTTATTAATAATAAAAAGCAAACGATAAGTCATCACATATAAATAAATTTTATTTATTTCTTTGCATCTGATTTTATTGTTCATTTATCCAAATATTAAGTACTAAAATATTTATTTATGTCATTTATATAAATAAATACAAATCTTTTATAAACAATCTAGAAAAGTTTATTAGAAATTCAAACGTTTCGGAAGAAATTTGAAAAAATCTAAAAAATAGTTGCTTTACAAATTTTTCAAATTTGATGAAGGAGAATTTCTCCCGAAACGTTTGGCTTTTTAATAAACTTTTCTAGAGAGTTGTATAAATAATTTGTATTTATTTATATACCTACACAAACCAATGAATAAATTTTTATTAAATATATTATTTATTAATAAGCTGTTGTAGGGAAATAAGGACAATAGCTTATGCAAATAATTTTTATTCTTTGCCAACGTTTCGTCAACTTTGTTGACTTCCTCAGGGCTCAAACAAATTAACTTCTTTGCATATTTGTCATTTTATTAATATGCAAAGAAGTTAATTTGTTTGAGCTGCAAGAAAGTCAACAAAGTTGACGAAACGTTGGCAAAAAATAAAAATTATTTGCATAAGCTATTGTCCTTATTTCCCTACAACAACTTATTAATTTAATCGATGGACATAAATAATCAAAAAAATTTATTATTTATATGTTACTGTTAAGTTAAGATTAAAGACAGGCAAATTTTTGCAAAGAGCGAGACTTGAACTCGCGCCTCAAAATTTTTAGTTTTAACGATATCCAATAGCTCCAAGTATTTATTGCATTCACCCAAAGGTGTAACAAAAAAGAAATGAACTATACGTACTGTCTCCATACGTCCCGGTTTTCCCGGACCACCGCTTTCTTGGATGCGAAAAATCCAGAAGTCAATCGACACACTATATTCAACAATTCGAAACCAAATCCAACTTCCCACAAAAATGGAACATTTACTATGGTAGAATATTTTAATTATTTCCCGATACAAAAGTGCATTACCAAATTTTTAATAAATTCATGGCTGTTCTTGTGATTTTTCAATATTTATTTTGTTAAAATCATTGTACGTATTTGATCCAAATGTATTTCGGTTAATTTGTTTATTTAAATTGAAAGTTTTTGCCGAGAGTAGCAGAATTTTTATATATTGAAGGAGACAATAAAAGAGTGTGTCTTCTGCTGGAATTATAAATTTTATTTATTTATAACGAGACTATAGTTTCGAGGGCTTTGCCCTCTTCATCAGTCTATTACAATGTATTCACAGGAATTAATTTATGAATGAAAGGTTAAAATCTTTCGTGTGGTTAGGTTAAGAAAATATACAGTGTGGGCAAGTTAAGAATTGAAATTTATACTTGTTTTATTATTTTGACTGTAGGTGGCGTTCGTGAAGTTTATATTTTAGCTGCTATTTTTAAAATAAAGCTTTCGGGAATTTCTATTTTACGATTTAAGAATTTTTTTGGTGAATTATTGTATGATTTTAAAATTTCTAACGATTCGAAAATACTAATTTTTAAGGGATCTAATTCTGATCTAATTAATTTAATATTTGATTCATCTGGAAAACAATGTTTCTCGGAGATTAAATGGTCTGCAAATGCACTATGCCCTGAACCCCCTTTAAAAACCCTTTTGTGTTCCGAAATGCGCGTGTTTAAATTTCGTTCTGTTTTTCCTATATAGGTCGAATCACATTCTCCACATGTTATGGAATAGACACCTTTTTTGTCCATTTTTTGAATTTTGTCTTTCTTATTATTGCTAATATCAGATCCCAATGTTCTAGAGGATTTGAAAATAGTTTGATATCCTAAAGTTTTGAATTTTAATTTTAAAGTTTCCGAAATTTTTCCATAGTATGGGATTATTAATTTTGGTTTTGATTCTGGCTCGGACATTTGGGAATAAATCAGATTCAGAGTTGACTTTTCAATTTTCTTTTTTAATAGTTTGTCAATAAGGGTTTTCTCGTAACCGTTTTTAGCTGCTATTTGTTTAATTATTTCTAATTCTTTATTGAAATTTGTTTTATCTAAAGGGATATTAGTTAATCTATGAATCATTGAGTGGAATCCTGCTAATTTGTGTGTGATAGGTCTGCAGGAATTATTATTTATAGCTATGTCTGTGGTCGTGGGTTTCCTAAATATTCCAAAAGTATGTTTTTTATTTGAAATTTTGATTTCTACATCTAAATAATTTAGTGTTTTATCTTTTTCGATTTCGCTGGTAAATTTAATTTTGTCGTGGATAGAATTTATATTGTTGATAAATTCACCTAGAACGCGCTTTGTACCTGTCCATAGCAAAATAATATCATCTACATACCGGTAGTAATAGTGAATGTATTTGAAATATTTGTATTCTACGTTAAGAAATTTTGTTTCGAAATTGTCCAAAAATATTTCCGCTAGTAGGGGTGATAATGGGCTACCTATTGCTAATCCATTTTTTTGTTTATATATTTTATTATTAAATTGAAAGAAATTGTGATTTATACAGAGGTTCATCAATTCGCTTAAATTTTGTTTTTCTCTGGCTTGTAAATTAGGGGATTTAAAAATGATTTTGTTAAATAATTCTTGAGTTTCTTCTGGTGGAATATTTGTAAAAAGGCTTGTGATATCCAAAGAGATTAATTTACCATTATCGGGAATTTCAACATCTTTGATTTTATTTATTAATTCAAGTGAGATTTTAATTGAGTTTTTGGGGATGAATTTAGTTTAAAAATTAGTATTTTCGAATCGTTAGAAATTTTAAAATCATACAATAATTCACCAAAAAAATTCTTAAATCGTAAAATAGAAATTCCCGAAAGCTTTATTTTAAAAATAGCAGCTAAAATATAAACTTCACGAATGCCACCTACAGTCAAAATAATAAAACAAGTATAAATTTCAATTCTTAACTTGCCTACACTGTATATTTTCTTAACCTAACCACACGAAAGATTTTAACCTTTCATTCATAAATTAATTCCAGTGAATACATTGTAATAGACTGATGAAGAGGGCAAAGCCCTCGAAACTATAGTCTCGTTATAAATAAATAAAATTTATAATTCCAGCAGAAGACACACTCTTTTATTGTCTCCTTCAATTTGTTAAGTTGTTAATACTCTGTTTCTGGCCATATGGTAGCCGGGGTCATTAAAATAAAATAAAATTAAATTAAATAAAAAAATAAAACTTTCTGGTCCTAGTGTCCCGACAAATTCTTTCGGGGGAGTTAATTGTCCCGGTTTAAGTTTAACTCAAAGAAAACATTTACTTTCCCAGATGGATTGAACGATTGAACCAATTTTTATTTCTGTAATGGATATTGTTAGAAGTGCCGGAATGGGATGAGGTATCGACATGTTTGCAATCATTAAAGAATGTAATTTTCCTCACTGAAGATGTATTCTACAACTAATTCTGCCATCAGGGCCGGCGCAAGGCAGGTTCAGCGCGTTCGCCGGAACCCGGCCCCGTGTTTTGAGAGGCCCCGCGGTCTAAGAAAATTAGCCAATTAAAAAACACCGATTTTGACAGAATGATGTACCATTAGAATACAGTTCGAAATGCAGCCATTGCACAAAATCATAAAGTGCTAGAGCTACTCTTTTATTAATTTACTCCAATAATAAATAATTAATAGTAAGTAAATCATTGGAGGTTTATTGGTTTCCTAATAAATTCTTTCTTAATTCTTTCTTAAACATGAAATGGGCCAAGAGGAGCCTAAGCCTTCTGCCTAGAAATACCACCCTCTTGATAGTTAATTGATAAAATTTTTAAATTAAAATATTGTTTATTTTTTATTTTTTAAGGGATAATTAGGGCTCGGATTTATAGGCAATAAAAATCTTTAAAATAAGCAGGCAACTATAAGCACTAAAAATAACTAAAATAGGCACTTATAAAGGCATTTTAAGTAAAAATAGGCACCTAAAAAGGCATTTCAAGAACAAAGAGGCACTTGAAAATAAAAGTGAAATAATGAGTGAGTGGTCTGTCAGTAATAGCTACCAAAAAATTTTCATCATTATTTTCTGCAGGCCACAGGATACCTGTACAAGTATAATGAAAATTCACATTAAGAATAGGACAATATATAATATTTTTATTTTAGGAGAGAAGGAAATTTAAACTTACTTAATACCTACTTTTCGAATTGCTCTAACAATTGTTGAACTATTTGCTGCTTCAAGTTCGGAAAAAGCTATCAAATATGGGCCACTTTTCGATTTTTGGATGTCCTAGTCGACCCTGCCGACGCCTAGCGGTTCGATAAATATTTTTTTCGGAAAATTTTCTTAATAATTCAAGAGGACTTTTAAATTTAGAAAATGTATAGATAGTAAAAAATGGAAATTGCCAATTTTAGCTAAAATAGGCACCAAAAAAGATGAAATAGGCACTAGCACCCAGAATAGGGCAAAATAGGCATTATAGGCACTAGCACATACCTCTTATTTTATTCATTTCATGAAACGCTAGATATCATATTGGCATAAATTTTAAGCCATAAATTAAAAAAAGGCAAATAGGACGAAATTCGAGCCCTAATGATAATACAGAGGTAATTGAAAGTCATTTTCATCCCACAATAATCTATTACAGTACTATCGGATGATTATTTTAATTAAGATTAAAAACATTTAAAATCTTGTTTTTTAATATTAATTCGTTGGTGGGGGGGAGGTTCTGGGCCCCTTTCCCCAGTCTCGGCCAAGGGGTAGATCCAAAATAAGTAGATCAGTGTTTCTCAAACTTTTTCGAATGCGGAACCCTTTTCTGTTTGGAGCGTAAGCGTGGAACCCGACAATCTTGTGATTCGAGTTAAAACGTTGTTATGGGAATGGGATTCACACAACTAATCCAAAACTGCACCTTCCTTTTGAACGCTAGAATTTTTTCACCTGCCGTGAATTTTTTTGAGGAACCCTTGACGAGTTTTCATGGAACCCCAGGGTTCCGCGGAACACACTTTGAGAAACACTGAACTAGATGGTTAGATAAGAAATAGGATTTAATACCTAGATTTTCAATTTGAAGGTATTTTTTGAAATATTGAAAAATCCCCCTCCCTACCACAGGAAATAAAAAAATATTTAAATCCAAATTCCTGAATAAAAAAAATTGCTATTTAAATCATAAAGTAGTTAATGATTTATTTTAATTAGATAATATAAAATTTTTAAATAATATTAATTTCATATAGCGTTATTTAAATTCTCAACTTTAAAAACTAAAGATAGTTATTTTATACACATTTTGATTTTCAATATTTAATATATTCAAGAAAATAATGGATTTATACAATTATTAATAATAGCCAGTATTTATTGAGTGTGATTTTTTAAGGGGGAAATTTTTTTTGCCAGTATTTTATTAACTCTAATATTTTTAAAATAGCGTAACTAACTTCGTTCTTGACGGGGGTCACCCGACCGTACACGTTTGAATTTTTAAATTGGTGTAGGTACCTGCTTATCAAGTGTCATGAGTTATTAGCCGTGGATAAATTTTAATCCGATTGAAATAAAGGAAGGGGGTGTAAATTAGGAGTGTCGCGATGATTTCAAATACGTGAGAATGTGAAAGTCGTGTGGTGACCCTACCAGTTAATTTTTTGGTCTTAAGTCTCGGTCAAGTCCTGGAGAAATATGGACACCCTAACCATACGTGATAATTTGCGTTTTAAAAGCACATTACGTCTTGGTTCCTGCACTCTCTGTGTAGGCAGTAATCCATTAGAAATGCCTTTTTTGATACAAACGAGATGAGATTTTTCATCCCCTTATGTCTTTTTATATACCTGTATATGTTTTAATTAAAATTTCAACAAACAAAAAAAATCTGAACGTCTGTTATGATGTTTTTTGGACTCTTTTATTATTTAGATTAGATTAGAGGCAGATGGCCGTCCGGAGACAAATGTTAATAAAACGTCCATTGGTTTTCGAGAGGGCTGAGAGGTCCAAGGGGATGTAGGGCCTTAATGGCCGACCCGTGTCTTCCAGTTGAACGTTGATGGGTCGTTTCCGACTCCAGCTCCAGCTCCAGGACTACTCTCCTCCCCACCACTCCACTACTCTAGGGCACAATCACACCAGAGAACAAAACTAAACCCTATTTAATATTTTAGAAAACCCCTCAAGTATACAATGACACGTATTTATAAATCAGTAAGTATAATATACAAAAATTGTCCCATTAGAATTACATTTTTAATAGACAAATAAATAAATAAACATTGTATAATAACTAGAAACCGGATTTCTATTCAATTGCGTATTTTTCAACTTAACTACCATTCAAGCTTAGATCAAATATTTACGAATCATTCCCTGTGGGATAATTTACACACACACTCCATGATAATATATAAGTACGAGTGGCGTGCGGTCCATGGATGCTGTGGATGCGGCGCATCCCTAAAATTTCAAACATTTATAAATATATAAGTTCAATTTCAAAATTTCCAGAGGATCATTAAATTTTTAATTTATTATCTGTTATTTCAAATATTTCTATAAAAAATATTTTTTGTTTTGAAAAGTATGTATATTGGTTCTCGAAATGAAATAAAATTGTTGCATAGTTTCAAGGGGCAATTATAATGAATGATTTTTCCGAAAAGGGTGGGGATAGAAGGTTTGAAGCCCCTGCCTGGTATATATTCCAGTCAAAGACAAGTCCAGACGAGTTTTAGTCGAATAAAAATTGTTCTCGCTGCGGAACTATTAAAATAGTAATTTACAAAAAAATAATAAATAAAAAATTATTCGAGAATCTTTGGACTAATCCATTTCTAAGAACTCTCAATATATAAGATCGGAAATAAGTAAGAGTGCTATAGACGACAAGTCATAGCTTGCTTATAGCAATAGAATTAGGGAAATTTAAGATTTTCTTATTGGACAGGCTGATTCATAGTGGAGGATGCTCGATTTCCATCTCAGTGACTGTTTAAGTCACAAGAATGAAAGCATCCCCTGGTTGAAAAGTCATCGCCCGCCACTGATAGGTACCTATACGGTATATAGTGAGGTCCTAGTCCCTAGTCTATCCCTGAGAAAAGTCCTTCTGAAGCCTATGTATGTTATACCTATTGTATTTTGAAAGTTTAAACTTTTGAATCTATCATTGGTATAAATTTCCAATTTTTTTCAATGAAATATTTTTAAAGTAATTTTTTTTCATTTCCATAAATAATTTAATTATTTGTATACTACATAAAGACACACCATTATCTAATTAAGATATTAATAATATTAATTCTCTACATTGGGGTAGTTAAGGAGTTTTCCTAGGGGGGAGGGTAGCTGGCCAGCTGATTAGCCACCACAATGTTTCAATTTTAGTAATCCGATTAGAGATCAACTAACTTTTTAGTAGAATTGATAAATTTTGCAAGTGACGAAATAATTTAATATGAAATACATAAGTGATGTGTCTTAATAATGGAGTTTTGATTTTTCTAGGGGGTGTAATTAGTTTTGTAGGGTGGCCCCTACTCCTGCCCCCCCCCATTACTACAGTAAACTATTGGTTACGATCCAGACCGTTATAACAGGGTAAGTAGAAGAGTTCGTAATGTTGAGGTTAATAAGCAATTTTGCTTACCTTGTTAGAACTAATCTTAGACCAACCTAACCTCCATATAACAAACCTCATTTTAACAAATTACTTGTAATAACGAATATTTTCTAATCCCCTTCAGCTTTGTTATATCGAGGTTTCACCGTATTATTAAATACTTTCTAAATAAAATCCCCAGCGTCTTCATTGTCTAACTTATATAACTGATGCGAACTGGGATAAATTTTTCATTAATGGGTTAAAGTAGTTGGTTTCGAGAGCGCAGCCATCGCGTATGCTTTCTGGCCCCGGGTTTCATTAGACTGATTGGATACTAGGGTTAAATGTTTCTTAATAGCTCGAGATAATTTCGAGGAAATGCATTTGGGATTCATTGAGTCGACTTTCGCTCGCTTCATCCCTTATCCGAACCAGCCAGAGCAGCCCTTTGCGCTCAAACGACGCTACGCCGGGAATGAGAGAGATACAACGTCAAGTTTTCTTTTCAACGAGATCAAAGACACCCCTCGTGCACTTTATTTGCCGTTTTAATGAGTCCTTCTCCCTGAACAACATCACTGGTCGCTATTTTCTTCATTTGAACTTTTGTAGTTTCCAATCTCACTGGATGCGAACCTATCAGAACAAAGTGGTTACCAAGACTGCGATCAATTTTAAACACATAGTAGCCAAAGACACGAAATTATTATAATATGTATATTAGGGTGGTCCTTATTTTGGGTATTTTCGAATTTTTATGGTCCCAGAGGCTCCATATAGTTAGAAGTGAATTAAAAAATATCCCCGAAATTTCAAGACTCTATCTCAATTTTAACGTTTGCCGAACAGCGATTCAAGTTTCCCATCTAAATAACATTTGGTTTTTGCAATTGATCGATCACTTTTTTTATTTCGGCCAAACAAATTACTTGTAATAACGAATATTTTCTAATCCCCTTCAGCTTTGTTATATCGAGGTTTCACCGTATTATTAAATACTTTCTAAATAAAATCCCCAACGTCTTCATTGTCTAACTTATATAACTGATGCGAACTGGGATAATTTTTTCATTAATGGGTTAAAGTAGTTGGTTTCGAGAGCGCAGCGTAAACTTTATCCTTATTCTTCTTTAAGTGTCATATAAGGTCTCCCCGACGTTTCAGCACCTCTCCACATATACCTATGTTGAATGTGTTTAGCTGTTTTACACAGATATACGGGACCTACTTTTTAACGCCGAACCGCTAGCTTGGAGAGGTTGACTAGGCAATTATACTCTTGGTAGTTTGTCATTAGAGGCGACTGTGGGTCAGTGGCTAGAGTGTTGGGTCACTGACTCGGAGATCGCTGGTTCGAGACTGAGTCTCGACAGATCTGATATTTGCAGCCGTCTCCTCTTGGAAAGTAATGGCAACCTACCAAGAGTACATTTTTTTTAATGCAATCGAATGCAAGAAGGGGTGCACCAGTAAAGATGCAGCCCCTATGGATCTCGAAAGACCCTTCCGAATAAAATAAGAGTTTTTTTTTTTTTTTAATGCAATCGAATGCAAGAAGGGGTGCACCAGTAAAGATGTAGCCCCTATGGATCTCGAAAGACCTTGCATTACCGAAGAGAAGGGAAAGTTGATTAAATGAGAGGGTGTAGACGTAGGTGTCTATGCACCCTGGTTTTGAAGGTTTGAAGATCATAGGTGCTGGGAAAGATAGAGGCTGGGAGAGAGTTCCAGTTCCTTGAAGTCATGGGGATATATGTATTCGCGAATGAAGTGGTCCGGCACTTTTCCAATTTGACCGCGAAAGAGTGTTGGGAGTCGGCAAAACGTGTGCTGCGTGCAAAGCATGCTTTGGGGGGAATTATTGATTTTATCTCATCAGAGCACCTGCCGTGATAGTATCTATAGAAAAGGGAAAGGGCAAAGACATCTCTTCGATGAGCCAGCGAGTCGAGGGAGTCGGTGAGGGTAGAATCGTCAATTAGCCTGACGGCTCGTTTCTTTGCCAAGTGACCTCTCCAAATTAGCCGTTCGGAACCGGCGTTAAAAAGTAGGTCCCGTATATCTGTGTAAAACAACTAAACACACTCATCACAGGTATATGTGGAGAGGCGCCGACACCCGTTTCGGGTATGGCACTCGAAGAAGAAGAAGAAGTTTGTCATTGCTTTCCAAGAGGAGGCGACTGCAAATATCTGCCGTGACTCAGTCTCGAACCAGCAAACTTCAGGCAATTGGCCCGACACTCTGACCACTGACCCACAGTCGCCTTATAATAGTAGCTATTCCTAAGAATTTTTTTACAGATTTTTAGCTATTATAATTTCTGGAGTCTTTAATTTACTAACGCTAAGATATAGCAGTATTTTATCTAGTTGTAACTCCAAAATTATAGTATCTAAAAATCAGTAAAAATTCTGAAGGATAGCTAGTATTATGAGGATAACGTCTACAGAGTTTCAAATTTTTCGAAACATTACTTTGGCCGGGATAAAAAGTTGATCGTTCAATGCCAAAAATCTCATGTTATTTAAATGAGAAACTTACATCGGTGGGGGCACAGGTTAAAATTGAGATAGATACTTGAAACTTGGGGATATTTTTACTTTATCCAATGCGAATTTTAGCACGTGACGGTTTTTTGCCAAAAATTACCTGGAATCTCGTCGAGAGGCCAAAAAGTGCCATTTTTTTTGGAAGTGCGTGGGAATGGATGGATGGATGGATGGATGTGTGTGTGTGTGTTATCGTTTATTTCGTCCACGATTTTTTCCACACCTTTGTGCTGATTGAAATGAAATTGAAAACCTACCATTAGTTTAACAAAATGAAGCGCTGATTAGTTTTTGGTACATATCGGTCCACAAACATTAGTACTTTATTTCAGTACTTTTTTAGTTTTTTCTAAATATCTTGAAAATGACTTAACCAATTTTGATGAAATTTAATATCCTAATTAAGTACCTTGGGGTCCACAAATAAGGTTAAATAAAGTTTTTAGTAAAATTATATTTTAAAGTACTTTTACTCAAGAACATATTAATATTTCAAATGAATTTGGATAAAGTTTAGCAACGATCCGTTGCAGTTTATTTTTATTCAATTTGAACCATATGAGCCTCTGGGAGTATAAAAATTCGAAAATACCCAAAATAAGGGCCACCCTAATGTATATACATGTGGTTCCAAAACTCTACCAAAGTAGGGCGCCCTTTTGACAAGAATTTTGTTGGTGACCCCATCCTTGAATTTATTTAGGGCAGGGGTGAAAAATTATTGAAAAATACAATTTTTTAAGGTAAATAAGAGCCAATAATTTGATGTCAAAAGTCAGCAAGAAATTGAAAATATACCGAGAGTATTTACAATTTAAGAATTAATTTATACTTTGTTTTTTTTTTTATTTATTTGAAAATTCCATTTTCTCATAAAGAAGTTTTTTAACATTGGGCTGAAAAGAGTTAAAGAGTTATTAAAAAGTAAAATAAATATCGATTGTAGCGATCTTGGTGTATCCCGTAGACGCGTATATCCATAGATTGCTCTAAGCCGCAAGCATTTCTGGTTGCATATATACAGGCGTTCCCGAGAAAGTGAACGGATTATCTAAATATGTTTGCATTAATGCATCTACTAATGTAATAAAAAATAGGTAAATAATAATAATGATAAATTATAAATGACTAAATAAATATCAAAATTTTTCATAGCTTTCATAATTCGTATGATCAATAGACAAAGAAGAATATATTAATTAAACATATTTAAAATTTTAATACTAACTTATTTCCGGGTTATCTCAGCTTTCTATAATTTCGTTTTTTTATTCTTAAATTAAATTATTTATTTATAATAAAAGAAGGGTAAGTGATAGTCGTGACATTAAAATGGATCCATTGGATTATTTATTCATTCATTCATTCATAAAAAAAAAAAAAAAAAAAAGTAAGCTTTGTTTATAAAAGAAATGCTTCTAAGGAAATATCCACGCAGAGTGTAAATAAATAAATAAATAAAATAATAAATAATTAATTACATGCAGAGAAAGAGAGACATGACTTTATTATTTTTTTAAGGCGATTTTTAATCGAGACTAATACTAAATATATGAAGCTCAGCTTTTTTTAACTTTTCCTCATTTTGTTCATTCTAAACAATCGCATTAACTAAACAAATCTCTAAAAAAAAGAATAATTTATAAGAATCTTAAACATTTTTTTTCACTTTCATCTTGATGAAAAAATAAATAAATCCCATTGGCATGGAATATTTTTTATTTATATAAATCTTTTGATTTATTTATTGATTAGAGGAATAAATAAAAAAACAATTTCATCTTTTTATCTACATACATGTCTATATAGAATTATTGTAAATCCAGATTTAGAAATTTCCTTTGGGAATTTTTATTCTCTTTCTGTTTCACTTATAAATTAATTATATTTTTGTCACCAGAAAAGAACATTTTTATGAATAATTTAATAGTAGAAAAATGTACTTAAAAAAAAAGAATAATGAAAAATGTTTGTTTTTTAAACGTAATATGGTAAAAAATATTGGATTTTCTTTTTTGATGAAAGAGAATACATACTAGTAACTTAGAGAAGGGGGTTAATATGGTTTTCAGAATAGGATTACGTAAAGAAATAATGAATTAAAGCGTCGATTTTAGCGTCGCCTTTGAAAGAAAAGCGTAGAGGCCTTTTATGTATAAACAGAGAGAGAGAAAGCTCAAGGCTGGTAGGGGATTTCGTTCTTAAACTGTTGTGGAAATTCTGTTTGGAGAATAGAGCCGTTTTATTAAAGGATGGCAGCTTTTTGTGTGTACAAACACTCCTTTTCTCTATTTATTGACAATCCACTTAAAATATATATCCACATTACTTTCTCCGAAATGGAGGTACCTATATGTCTCAATGGATAGAAATATGGCCACAAAAAATATCAAAAAATATATTATACTATATAGATTAGGCAGATTAATTTGTAACAACGCTGACGTAATGCTGCTGACAGGGAGCGCCGTCGGTATATTTGCGGCAAATTTGAAATATAATCCTAATTTGGACTCGAATTTTGAAATGAAACACTCCAATTGATTTTAAATTAAGAAACATTAAATATATTGATAATTATTCTTCCTCCCCGCCCCCCTTATCACTCAAAAATTAAATATTCAATTTGCTTTTCTTTGCGCACAGAAGAAGAAATTAATCACATGTTATTTGATTTATATTTTATATATTATTTGTTTATTTTTTAATAATTTCCCACTTTTTTATAATTTTTTAAAAATCTAAATTTCGTTATTCTTATTTTTTGATTTTTACAAAATTGAACGACTTAAGAAATGCATGCCCGAGTTTCTCATGGCAATACTGGAGCAGCCTGTCATACAAACAACACCTGATCTCTTTTAAATATTTTGAGCCTCATATTGATTATCGATCCCAAATTTAAAAAAAAATGATATAATATAATTCTCCTCCTCACACGATCCCACTTATTTAAATAAATCTACATATTTCCACACAAAAAATATCACAATGCTGTAGATTATAGAAATAAGAAATACTTCCAGATTCATATCTAGAGCCTCATTTCTGTAGCTGTGTCAGGACGAAAATGAGGCGAAACTTTAAGAGAGTGTGTATTTTCGGGAGTTTACAGGTATACATTTGGAGTGTGGTTTTTTAAGAAGAATAAAATTTTTGGACCGAGATGCCGCCCGCCAGGGCACCAGCCCGGAGGGGCGAGCTTCGAGGGCGTGCCGAAGGCACGCACGAAAAGCTCGTTTATATAATATGCTGCACCTTCTTGGTGTAACTCCTCGCTTCAATATCATTAAAAAATATTAATATATAATTAAACTAAATGCATCACGACTACTCAAATTGCATCCTTTATTTTAAATAAAAATAAAATAAATAGATATTAAAAATCATACTACTTATTAAGTATTAGGTATCTACTATCTATATTATAAAAAGTACACGGATTTATCAATTTTAATTTTAATATTTTATTTAGTATAATAAAATTGTAGATATTATAACTACCACTTTATTTAAATTTAAAATTATTGATTCAAAATTTAATTATATGATAAATATTCCTAAATAATTAATTAGGGGAAAATATGCAATAGATCATCCAGCCCAGAAGCCGTACAGGAAGAAGAAAAATGATAAATATGTTCCAAAATACTTAAGATATCACATTCTTACTTATTTGTCGTTCATAAAAGAGTAATTGAATGAATTCAGAATTTTAATTTAAGTGCTTGAAAAATTATTTTACTTAAATATGTAGCTATTTATTTTTTATTATTATTCAATGTAATTCATCTTCAATCTGTATCATTGTATATTTTCAAAATATTTGTTTGTCTATAGTTCCTTTATAATTTCTTTTTAAATTAAAGCAATTATTTTTTTAAATTTCGTTTGATAAAGGGAGAATTTCTCTCGAATCCCTTAGATTTTTAATTAACGTTTTGAGATTGTTTTTATAAAATAATTGTATTTGTTCAATACTATATATTGTATATTTACTAAAGTGATCAGTTATTTAATTGCAAAGATTTTGATTTACCCAGAGTAGAAGAGTTGTTGATTCATAAAGAGAAATCACCGAGGTTCTCCTCTGCTAAATGCAGATAAACATATACATATGTTAGAAAATCATAAAATGGTGTCATCTATTAATGAATTATTTTTAGTTATATGTCAGAAGGGTTGTTTTTCACTCTCTCGGGAATCGAACCAGCAACCAGAGTGTCAGTAACAGCAATCCGGGCCAACTGGCTCACCTGTGAGGTGCGAAACCCTCTGACAGTTGGCCAGGATTGCTGTTACTGACACTGGGGTTCGATTCCCGAGGGGATGAAAAACAACCCTTCTGACATATAATTAAAAATAATTAATTCCATCGGATTTAATAGATGACACCATCTTATGATTTTCTAAAAATATTTGAATCTATTACCATTGGCAAATTGAAATCTTTCATATACATATGTATTTATCAAATATACCATAAATATGTATATATAGTTTATTTTTTTGAGACTTTAATTTCAAAGTTTTGACCTTGATCTTAAGTTTTTTTAATTAAAAATATTTGATCTATTATTTCTCATGGGTTCAAATACACGATTGGATAGTTAAATTTTTTGTCGTAATAGTAAGGAGATCACTGAACAAACGCCTATATATATTTATTTGAATCAAGAAGAGGACAACCTCATTGATTTCTCTTTTTGATCTGTTATTTTCTATAAGTTTTATGACTTATCTCTTTTTATGAAATCTACTAGAAGGTAGGTATAATATAATACTTCTCTCTATTATTCTAATAATTTGAGCATTGTCTAAACCTCAAACAAGCTGGCCAATAATAATTAATTACTTTCGAAGTTTGTCAAGTCAAATGGAAAGTTTTCAACACCCTGAAGGAGGAAAAGAGTAAAAAAAAAAGAAAAAACTTTAACTTGATGGTAAACTTTCTTGATAAGCTTAAATCTGAATTTGTTAATCACTTCTTCTTTAACGGCAATCAACTCTCAGTTAAGCCAATTGCATTTGGTCCTCGACAGGAGAAGGAATATGCCCTGAAGAATTAACTAAGATGGAGGCCGGGGAAGAGGGTGTGGACTGTATTCATCCCCGCTTGCTTGCGACTAATTGCGATTTGATGAAGACAAAATAAACTCGGAATTCAACTAGCGAGAACTGAGGGCGAAAGTTGATGCTAGGCATTCATTCGTTCATTCATCCAACCCTCGTCATTCATTGATTCATTGAGCTCTATTCAGGTTGGCAAGAGAATGCTAGACACGCGGGGAACTGAAGAGCCAAGGAGGGTTTGATTCCCAAGAAAATAAGCATATGTTGCTTGCTCTATAAAAGGGCGTCTCAAGGGTTTGACAAAATAAATTGGAAGGGCAACCGCTTGTTGTCATATTACTATAGCTAAAGACCAACCACCAACTTACGTAAATCTACCGTTTTAGGGTTCCATTCAAAAGTAAAACGGGGTCCTATTAATAACACTACAATATCTCTCTGTCAGAGCACTATAGCTCGTAAATTAAATAAGATACAAACATGAAAATTATAAATTAATTAAAGTTGTTATAGCGAAATAAGAACTATATTTTTTATGCAGATAATTTATATTTTATTGCTAACGTTTCGTCAATTTTGTTGAATTCTTGCCTTGATATGTTTACTAAGAAAGAATAATGATAAAAATCACAAATATATAGGGAAGTTAATAATTTGAGCCCTGAAGAAGTCAACAAAGTTGTCGAAACGTTGTCAATAAAATACAAATTATCTGGATAAAAAATATAGTCCTTATTTACCTATAACAACTTTAATAATTTAATCGATGGACATAACTAATCAAAATAATTATAAATTAAATTGAAAAAAATTATTGATTGTTTTGTATATATGTTAGGCTAAAAGAATGAAAATGCTAATTGAGCTAAAAAATGTCCATATCATATCGTTTAAGACGACGATACTCCTATGTCAATAGAGATTGGTTGTTTTTTGTTAAGAAGCTAGCCCTGTTTTGATTCTTGAAGTAACTTTTCTTATTGTTCGACAGTCAGTAAAAAACTGAGATGGAGAACTAACTTGTCTTCATTAACTCACTTAATTTATCATAAAATAATGTTATTTTACTGTTCATAATTCACACTCGGAAATGGCATTCAAGAATGGACACAACTCGATGGGTGTGTTTGTAATGCTCCCGTTGACAAATTACAACCTGTCCGTCGTATCGTGGTTGCATCAGCTAACGTTCAGAACGCGTTGTGTTCTTAATAACCACAACGCGTAGTGGTCAAATTTCATGAGAGCCATGACTAAAATTTCGTATGTGGTCTTTTAGAGTTGGTGGGTGTTTTAAAGAGGCCACAACGCGTTGTCGACGTTTTTTTCTCTCAATGTCCCTCAATTTTGATTCTTTGAGCCTAACATATAAGTATAAAGATAAATTAAATATGTCTTTTATTAGAGCACTAGCTTATTATTACAAGAAAACAAATTTTTCTATATCGAATCGTGTATTTGAACTCATGGGAAATAAGATATCAAATATTTCGCATTAAAATTATTTATAATGAAAGTCTAGGAACTCAAGCAGAGGACACCCTCATTGATTTCTCTTTATGAATCAACAACTGTGCTACTCTCGTCAAAAATAAAATATTTTCAATCAAATCACTACTGTGAAAAACATGGATCAAAGTAGAGTCTTCACCGTCCCAATCCCGACCAACCATCCCCAAGTAAGTCATTACTTATATAGCCCTGGGTGGCCCCCTCCAGCGGCCAGCCGATTATGTACCACTGATTATGTATACAAAATTTGGTTGAGTTTGCTCAAATAACCTAGATTTTTAATTTTTAATCCCCCCCCCCACCCCCTTTAATTACCAAAACATAATCAGCTCTTAATCTCAATGGGCCAAAACTACGTGTGAAATTTGGTTTCGATATTCTTACTAGTTTTTTAGCTAGCTCGTCCACAAAAATTTGGTAACGCCCAGACAACCAGACAGACTAACAGACATTTTGACAAAACAATTATTATCTCGAAAAATATAATTTTTTCGATGTTCACTTATTAGGGCTTTTTTGTAGACCGAAATGCCATGGTTTCGCTCAATTTTTGCAATCAAAATAGTTTCAGCCGTTTTTGAGATATTTCGAAAAAAAAACTCACTTTTTTCATGCACGATTACAATACTTGACCATACCCTGTTTGGTAAAGTAAAAAACATCTTGTTATCAACTAAGTATTTTTTATAGACGAGAAATTGGCTGGTATGCATACTGTAATGGAAATTTGTTGGAGGAATGAAAAGTAAATTATAAAAATGAAAAAAAAAACTGCTAAGGATCTTATTTTAAGCTATCATTATCTCCCCTTCCTCCCCTCCTAGACTCTTCAATGTTTTCTCTTTAAAGCCCTTTTGCTCATCCTCTATTTTAACTACTCACCGCTTTGCCCTAGTTTAAACAGTTTTTCATTTATTATTATTATTATTATTATTATTATTATTTTATCTAGTAAGTATACGGATAAAAAAATATAAATGACATTTAAAGTTTTACCGTCTTTTTCATTAACTTTTAGGATAAAAGTTAATTGAAGCTTTTAAATTCTTGTTATAGGCCTTAAAAAATAAAGTTAACGATAAATAAGACAAATTCCTTTTTTTTTATATACACATACTTGTATAAAATATTAAATAGAGAGGCTACAAGAGATAAAGTTAAGCAAGTTTAATTTTTGTTATTCCCATTAGCAAAAGAGAAATGTCTATTTTTATGGAAATTACTTTATTTTATTTATAAGACAGTAACATGATATATAAAAAAAATCAAGAAAATTCCAGAAATTCCAGCTGACAAAACCATAAAGAAACAATACAACAAATATTTGTTGGAATGTTTCTACATGGCACGCTCAACGAAGGCGATCAAGTATTGAATTCCCTTAAAAATTTTTATTTTTTTGCTTATTTATCTGTAGAAATGTCTGAAACTTTGAGAAAAATTATTCAAAATGATCCCCCCCTGTCCTGACTGTTTGACTACATTTCGATATCCTGAATAATTCATCAACCAAAGCACGTAGGAATAGGAAGTTCGTTTTGGTAACAAAATAAGAAGTATCTTTTGAGCTTCTATTTTTAAAACTTTCAGACGGAAAATGCGAAAAATAAGAACCAGGAACGTTATAGTATGTGAGTTCTTGAACTGTTATATTTAGTTAATGCTGAATATACAAATAAAACAACATATTATTATGTACAGTGAAACCCTTCAAAAACGTACCCCGGAAATCCGAAATCCCGGGAAATCCGAACGCAAAAAAGAGAAACTTATTTATTTAGTCATAAAACAATTATGTATATATTCTACATTATAACCTTATTTTACATAATTAGTTGAAAAAATTAACAAAGAAGTACAGTTTGCATACCTAATAAAGTGTAAATGTGTCTACATACTTATGTCATCCAGTATTGAAAAACGGAAAAAGTTGCTTATTGAAATTCTTTAGGTTAATCACTTTGCAAAAACAATGAAATAATAATTCACACAAAATATCAACTTAATCTTTGACTTGATATCAGTTAACTTCAATTGTCGAAGCTGCTTTCGGCTAATCCGAACAGGCTACAGCCCCAATTAGTTCGGATTTGAGAGGTTTCACTGTATATGTATATTATTTGTATCAACAGAGGACAACCTCGTTTTTTCTTTATGATTCAACAACTATTACTCTTGGCAAAACAGAATCTTTTCAATTTAACATATTATTATTATAAAGAGAAATGTTGTTCACCATTAACGAACGTTTCTGGGTGGTTGATTTTCGCCAATAGTTCTGAAGTAGTTTTGTCCACAAAAGTTCCCTTGATTATATACATACTGCAATTTATCTAGTTCCTCAAACCACTCTTGAACCAACTTTTGCTAAATAAACATTTCCATTCCGAGTTATTACCATTAATCCCACCGAAATGAATTTACAAATTTATATGTAAATTTAACTTAAGATTTATGTCCCATACGAATTCATTATAAATTCTTTGGTTTCATATATAGGTATAGATATATAACTTCCTACTAATTAGTTGAAGTCGGATGGAAACAATTATGCATTGAAATAAAGAAAAAAATGTTAGATTCTATTTAAGTACGACAATTATTATGATTAGAGTTGCATACTATAGGCAACAAAGCAATTATCTTCGGCTAATCACTCTTTGCAAGTGATGTCCATTTAATGACCTGCAACATTACAAGCACAATACACTACACTACTTGTCGTACAATGGGATGAAATGCGCTTTCATATAACGTAATATATTACAGTAATTTCATTAGCTTTACTTTTCTAATTAGTAAAGTTAGTCATAAAAGGCCAGAAAAAAATATTGAGATATGTATTTCAAATCATTTATTTGATTGAGATTGGATCTGAATTTTTCTCATTCCAGAGTAAAGCTATGGGTTGTAAAAAAAGGTAAAGGCAGAAATGGATTGTTAATTAATAATTGAACAACTACAACATTTTCAATTTTTTATTATGTGGTCTCAATCTATAGCAGAGGTCGGGGAACTTTTTTAGCAATTACCCTAAAATATATTTATTTTATTCGCTGTTACCCCTACATTCTGAAAAGCAAACAACTAAATTCCTCGACCCCCTTCTTAACTTTATACTCTTCCCTCATCATTTTCGTATGTGTACAAATACTACAAATAATAAATAAAACCATTAACAAATTATTTTTACACGCTTTATATTAGCTTCACCTGTATGTATGTATGTATTTATCTATGTATCAATGTGACTTTTGTTCTGTTAAATTCCGCAAACATTTCTCTATAAAAATAATTGTTTACCTACTCACTTTAAATGAAATTATATAAAAATAATAAAAATTTAGTCGAATTGAGAACCTCCTCCTTTTTTGAAGTCGGTTAAAAATAAATACATTTCATTCTGTTAAATTCCGCAAACTTTTCTCTATAAAAATAATTAAGACTAAAAAGTAAAAAAATAAATTATATTTAAAAAAAAACTAAAAAACATGCTTCTAAAAACTACAAAATAATGTAATACTTAATCAAAAAGCGTGGGGCACTTTGTGGAAATTAATTAAAAGTACAGGTTTCTGCGCCCCACGCTTTTTGATTAAGTGTTACATTATTTTGAAGTTTTTAGAAGCATGTTTTTTAGTTTATTTTTTAAATATAATTTAAATTTAAAATTTAGTTATAAATATTTTTTAAAGCTTTAATAAAATAAATAAAATATTGTTTAAAGCTTAAATGAAAGAAAGCTTTCTGGCGGGGCCGAAAACTTTGGGCAAAATAGCAATAGTGAAGTTGGCTTGAAATAGAAAAATCGCCGGTTCTGGGTTTAAAAAAAGACTTTATTAAAAGAAAAAAATATACGAACACTCATCATGACAAAAAACGAAAAACTTTTATTAATGTTTTTATATTTTTTTTAACTTTTATATTTTCCTGGATAAGCTATCAAAGTAAAAATACTGTAATAGTTTATAAAATAGAAAATTTTAAAAATGTCCTTATTACCCACTATAGTTTCATTGTTACCCCATTTGGAGCGCAAATTACCCCGGTTCCCCGACCGCTGATCTATAGGGATGAGAATAAAGGCCGCTGCACACGAGGCTTGTTTTAATAATTTTTGTCTGCTTGTCCCGCTCAAAAGCATCCCAGGACCAAGCCGGGAAATAGAACATATCAAATCTTTTAAATCAAGCAAGCTGTGACGTCATTTCGACCCCGACCTCCAAATTGCAAACCTGAGCTCCTAAAAATAGGTAGAGGAAAAAACCTCGTGTGCAGCGGGTTTTAGTCAGCCAATTGCGAGTCGGGCTCGCATCTTAGGGTTCGTATCTAATTACTAGCTGAATGACCCGTTGCTCAGTGTAAATTCAATATTTAAGACCGCCCAGAAAACAGAAAATTGATTAGATCTTCCAAATAATTGAGATATCAAATTAATTATTTGTTGTTTGTTTAATAAGAAAGAATGAACTAATTTTAAGATTATTTTCAGAATTTTAATTTTAGTACTTGATTGAAATGAGCTGGTTCAAAAATCACATTAATATAGCATCATGGTTCTCAGTGGTTCAGGGCGCAATCTTTTTCTTCTTTAGTGAGTCCTTATTTAATTTAATAAGAAATACATAAGCTTATCATCAATTATTTTATTAGAATTAGGCAGTTATAATTCAAAATCGTATAATAGTCAATGACATATAGATTAAATAAAGGTGGTTGAGTGTTTCAAATCTTGAATTTCTTTAAAATTCGAAGGGAAATGGAATAACTTTTCCAAATTGAATTTGAGAGAGTTCAAGTTGCCGATAGAAATAGATTTAAATTTTCTAAGAAAATCACACGAGGGTGTCAGTCTATCTAATTAGTTCCGATCGAGACGGATTATTATTAATTATGTCAGATGGGGTTATTTTTCTATCCTCTTCGATAATCGTAGCGTATGGATATACTTTTCATAGAATAATAAGACTTCAGTAGGCCGATCAGTCTTGCTTTATTGTAAATAGTTTATTATATTTAAATTTATTAGTAGAACAGCTTCACTCTTAAGTGAGGTGTGGTTAGTTTAATTTTCCTTCGATTGCAACTGCAAAATTTACAGAGAGCGTACCGAGATTTGAAAAAAAATTTCACCAATTTCCTTTAATTTTTATTGAAATTAATATATTCGACAAGTATAATTAACGTAGCTTAAAAATTATTATAGGGTGTCTAAAATAAATTTTCAAAACGTTATATTAGGATTTCAATGCTTTGTAGATTATTTAATCCTTGGCTAAATGGGCATCTATGTTCCCGAGGCCAATAAAAGAAAAGAAAAAAAAGATTATTTAATCTAATTAATTATTGTTGTCTTAAATATGTGTAATTTGGCATGGTCAAATGCGGCCTCCCTCCCCTCCTCCCTCACTCTGTACTAGTCTCTTCCAAAAATCATTAGTCCCGCCCCTCTGCTGGGCCTCAGGCAGTCGCCAGTAACTCGGTGCTCTAGCCACGCGTCCAAATTCCTCGAAATAAACATTCAACTCATCTGTCTATTTCCGGTAAATATCACAATCTAATTAGCTCCAAATTAACCATATATCCTTCTTACTAAGTGGATATAATTATATTTACAAAAAGAATAAAAAATTTCTTGAGATGTTGGCTCTAATATTGAATTCAAGCAAAATAATGTATAATATCTATAATTCTCTCTTAAATATGTCTGAAATATATCAACCATGATTTTTTGCCTGCCTGCATGAGTGTGACTGTGTGTAACTCAAGAACGAAGAGTTTTAGAAAGTTCTTTCTTAGTAGCATATACGTATATATTCTATATGCCGAGAATTGAGTAGATTTTGATCTCTCTAGTTTTAGAACATCAAGTTCGAAAATTGCAGATGAAAATATTTTTTTTAATGATTTAATTTAGATTTTAAGTCGATGTTAATAATATAGGCATAAATGAACAATTTATATTGAAGTTTATTATTAATTTCTAGGCCTTCTCTAGTCTACCCTAGTCTTGAAAAAGTTTTTACTTTTTTCATTAATTAATAAATGTGCTTTTAAGCGATACATTAATTACAATTTTATTAAGGAAAATGACTAAAAAGTGCACGGATAGAATAATAATTTATCTTTCTTTTGAGCTATGACACAGCCGAATACAAGCCGAGACTTGTTTCAGATTAGAGATTTATTTCTTAATTTCTATTATTCTAGGAATGACCTTTTGCCTTTGGATCTTAGACCAAAAACGATTGCTTCTTTTTAAATCCCGAAAATCAGCATTTCAATAAATCTTTAATATGCTTAAAAGCTAAAATTATTATTAAAATAATACTCTATAAAGGCAAATTTTGAATTGTACCAGCTATAAGCAAATATTCAGCTCAAATTTGAGAGATTAGAAACTTTTATCAAAAAATTAATCTAAAATAAAAAAATAAATTAAAAACTTTTGATCATTATACTAAGTCATCTAGGCATGATAGAAATAAATCTTTAATATTCTAAATTTTTGAAAATATTCAATAAATAGACAAAGCTTTTAATTTTTATTTCCACTCAAATTTAATTTCTCATATAAAATATACTAAATATATGCTTTAATCAAAATCTATATAAATAAAATTAAGGTTTTGTTTGTACATTGCTCCAAATCACGCCAAATTTTGGTTGCACACGTTTCAAGCAAAGTTATGAACGAAAACACCCTCAACAAAATTCCTGTCTCTGTCTGTCTGTATGTCTGTCTGTATGTTTCCGTGGGTTCCGCGAAAAGTTGCTCACGATTCACGTAAAAACGGCTGAAGGGATTATTATGAAATTTCATATTTAGATCAGGTGTCTTCTAACTTACGATTTTAGCTATATAACGTTTTGATATTTTGACCCCAGAAGGGGATTTGGGGGGCGCAAGAATGAAAATTATCAAATAGCTCCTAAACTATTAACTCTACGCCAAATTTTAAAATGAACAAAGTTGTAGGGGATGTGATTTCTGACAACTTTTGTTTAAAAAATTTCCCACAAAAACCACCCAAAAGGGGGGGGGTCAAAATATGAAAATTCTTGCTCTTGGACCAAACCTCAACCAAATTTTGTATACATAATCTGTGGGTCACTAGAAGGCTAGAAATGAAAAAACTGGGTACAGGGGTAAGGTGCGGTAGGGGGGGCACGGGGTGAGGGGTGCAGGTGGGAGTTAGGTGAAAGTCCAGAGGCATAATGAGGGGGGATCAGGTGAGGGTCCAGAGGCGTAGTGGGGTGGTGCGGGGTGGGTCCGGGGTGGGTTCGGCGGTGCGGGGTGATGGGGTTGTGCGGGCTGGGTGGGGCGCGAGTGCTGGTGCGGGGTGGAGGGCGCGGTGGTGGGGTCCGGGGGATGGTGGGGGTGGGGTGGTGCAGGGTGGAGTGGGGGTTCAGGTGAGGGTCCAGAGGCGTAGTGGGGTGGTGCAGGGGCTGGGGTGCGTGGTGGTGTGGTGGGGGCGGGAGGTGCTGGGTGGGGTTCGGGGTGGTGGGGTTCGTGGGTTGGGGGTCCAGGGGGCGTGCCCTCTGGCTAGCAATAGGGCCGCTGAAGGCGGGCCTTGCAACTAGTTCTTTATATAACAAAATTTCGCTTTACTTTATATAATTATATAATTATTATTCATTTTAGTTGGAATTATAATATCTTTTCGGATTAGAATAATTTTCTTTCCATATATGGTTTTTACCAGGAAAAGATATAAGCCTTTGTCTTCTTATTTAAAAATTGTTAATATTTGAAAAAATAGTATTTATTTGCGATTATTAATTTTTTTATTCTTTAATATTAATTTCTTAAGATTTATCTAAGAATTTGATAATCATTATTATCGATATCGGAAAGAAAATGTTTTTATCAGAGTATAGAATTATTCTAGTAGCTCTTTACTTGAAATATAAAATTATCGATTTCAGGGAATTTGAACCGATCGCTGTTAACACACACACATTCAGACAGACACATTCTTAATTTATTGCAAAATATAAAATTATTTATTCATTTTATTAGAATCTTAACTTTCCAACTGATTTAATATAAAATTCATTGTTATAAAAAAAACTAAAACTTAAATATAGGTACGCATTATTTATTAAATAATTTCAAGAATTTAATAATTATTTAAAAATAAATTTAAAATTTATTTTTAAAATATATCATGGGTTTAATTTTTTAACATTCACGGGATCTATAATTTTAAGTGTGTTAAAATGAAACATTTTTGTAGAATATTCTATATCTACAGATATATGGTAAGTGTATTTATTAATTGGGTTTTATTTATTTTTTTATTAAAGTGTCGACTCGAGTGCTGGGTTTATTTCTTCCTACGTAGTTCACTGCGAGGAGGCTCCTTAATTCAACCCACGAGGTATGTATCTCTTTATTT
>JALMQS010000153.1:33189957-33214677 GCA_024734495.1 Forficula auricularia
GCAGAAGGTGTTGTGAATTTACTATTAATTGAAATTGATTAAATAAGATCGCTTTCTTTCTGTTATTATGGAAGCAGAAGGTGTTGTGAATTTACTATTAATTGAAATTGATTAAATAAGATCGCTTTCTTTCTGTTATTATGGAAGCAGAAGGTGTTGTGAATTTACTATTAATTGAAATTGATTAAATAAGATCGCTTTCTTTCTGTTATTATGGAAGCAGAAGGTGTTGTGAATTTACTATTAATTGAAATTGATTAAATAAGATCGCTTTCTTTCTGTTATTATGGAAGCAGAAGGTGTTGTGAATTTACTATTAATTGAAATTGATTAAATAAGATCGCTTTCTTTCTGTTATTATGGAAGCAGAAGGTGTTGTGAATTTACTATTAATTGAAATTGATTAAATAAGATCGCTTTCTTTCTGTTATTATGGAAGCAGAAGGTGTTGTGAATTTACTATTAATTGAAATTGATTAAATAAGATCGCTTTCTTTCTGTTATTATGGAAGCAGAAGGTGTTGTGAATTTACTATTAATTGAAATTGATTAAATAAGATCGCTTTCTTTCTGTTATTATGGAAGCAGAAGGTGTGTGAATTTACTATTAATTGAAATTGATTAAATAAGATCGCTTTCTTTCTGTTATTATGGAAGCAGAAGGTGTTGTGAATTTACTATTAATTGAAATTGATTAAATAAGATCGCTTTCTTTCTTAGGTACCTCTAAGCTCCTCTCAAAAAATCGCTAGCGAAATCTCACATATTGAATTCTAAGGATTATTTTTCTGATTATTATAAATTCACTAAAATTTACTGGTACCGTCTACAGTTTTGAATTAAATTAATCTTTTCAGATATTCAAATTTAATATGCCTATAAAAATATACGACTACAGAACTGGAACTGGCGACATGGGCTCGTTCCAGGGGCGCAGGACTCGAAAACAATTATTATATTAGTAGTATCGAATAAATAATTCTATTATTAAATAACATAATGCTTTAGAGTCATTCAAAAAGAAAACTAATTTGAATCTCTTTTCAAATATTTTCAAAAATGATGGAGCCAATTTATGCGGAGGGGGGGGTAGTTTTATTTCACAGACACGATTGTATTGTATTGCTTTTATTTTTTTTATATTAACAAGCTTTGCCACTTTTATTCCATTTCATGGCGAGGTCGGACAAGCGTCTCACCTCTCGATATAATGGTAGACCACAAGAATTATGTAATAATGAGAAAAAAGCGATCTTATTTTATCATTTTCATCTAGTTGAAGGTTCACTGTATCATTCTAATATAAGAAAATAGCATTTTAATTAAGAATTTTGTAGTTTAAAAGAAATTGTATGAAAAGATTCAATTTCTTCTCTCCGGGAGCGAATCAACTAGAAATGACAAAAAGTTTTATTTTTTCTCATTAGATATTTATTCAAATCTATTGAAATTTCATATCTCTATATTATTTTCATTTATCTTTTATATCCAATATTGATTATTGGGAAATTTGCATTTTAAAAGGTAGTTCATTTGAAGTCTAATTTGAAAAAACGCTAATAACTCAGATGAAATTTTTTTTAAAAATATGAAATTAATAGATAATATAAAACAATTAATTATTAATAATTTACTTCAATTTTGAAAGAAATCGGTACAGTACTTTTTGAGAAAATGGTCAAAAACCATCTGAACAGTCTATGAAAGGCCGTTTTAGAAACATTTTAAAATTCACCTCCATGTCACAAGTCAATATTTCGTTTCATATGACTTTTTAACTTTTTTCAAAGGCATCGCGTGCTTTTAAAAAACATCGTTTTTTGACGGTTCAGATGGTTTTTGACCATTTTCTCAAAAAGTACTGCACCGATTTCGTTCAAAATTGAAGTAAATTATTAATAATTAATTGCTTTATAATATTTATTAATTTCATTTTTTTAAAAAGATTTTAACGGAGTTATTAGCGTTTTATCATATTGGCCTTCAAATAAACTACCCTTTACAATGCAAATTTCTTAATAATAATAATTTGATATAAAAGATAAATAAAAATAACACACAGATATGAAATTTCAATAGATTTGAATAAATATCTAATGAGAAAAAAATAAAACATTTGGACATTTCTAATTTGATTTGCTCCGGAGAGAAGAAATTGAATCTTTTCATACAATTTCTTTTAAACTACAAAATTCTTAATTAAAATATTATTTTTTTATATTAGAATGATACAGTGAACCTTCAGATAGATGAAAATGATAAAATAAGATCGCTTTCTTATCATTATTACATAATTCTTTTGGTCTACCATAATATCCAGACAGCCAGCAAGTCCCTCCCCATGAGATGAAATAAAAGTCCCATTCGGTTGATGTCACGGATTTCGCTAAAATTTTTTGGTATAGTAAAGGAAACCCTTTACCAGAAAAAGTAAATATTTTTGAAAAATTATTTTTATTTTAACCAAAAAAAATTGGTGAATATAATTTTAAAATCTTCGTCCATCTTCTAAATGGTTAGTCGTAACAAAATAATTATATAAGATTTTTTGTAGTACATTTAAATCCTAAAAATTGTGTCACGTAAATTTTTTTGTAGGTGACTTACTTTGCTTGTATAAGAGATTAAATTTAAAATTAATCATATATTTAAACAACCCTTTGAAATACACAACTTTGAATATTGAACAAATTTTATATTTTATTAATTTTTGCCCAACGTTTAATAAAAATTAATAAAATATAAAATTTGTCAAAACACCTATTAATTTGTTAATTTTGAATATTGACCTTTGTTAAAGTAAATTCAATTCTAAAGAAAAATATCTATAAAAGTCAAATCTCTACGATGAACAATTAAAAAGTTATTGCAGTGATAAAATTTACACTGAAAATTCAAATATTTTTAAGAACCCCAAAAAAGTGGAATTTGGTTGATGTCATGGATTTCGCTAAATTTTTTTCCTATATTAAAGGAAACAACCCATTACCAGAAAAAGTGAATATTTTTTAAAAAATTTTTTTTTACTTCTTTCTCATTTAGTAAAATTGAGGGATTTATAGCAAAAAGAGTAAAAGAAAATAATCAACTGGAAAAATGGTATAAAAGCATGTTTATTCCACTCTTACTGTGAATTTTGCCTCTACATTCTTCGATATATTATTACCTTTTACTCTTGTGATAAAACATGTCCTTATCAAACATTTTATTTTAAAAATTCTCGATACATCGTTCCATAAAAATACCAACTGCGAACAAAATTGGCGCGGACAGACAGAAAACAGAAATTTTGTTGAGGGTGTTTTCGTTCATAACTTTGCTTGAAACGTGTACATCCAAAATTTGGGGCGATGTATGGACAAAACCTTTTAATTTTATGTATATAGATAAAAATCAAATTATACAACAAAGCCGTCGCAAGTTAAAAATTGTATATTTACTTCCAATCTTATTTTGATGTGATTTATTTTTAAATAACTTGATGTAGAATAAATTCATTTGCAGTATTTATTATTACATATTATCCATATGTCAATTAATTATTTAAATTTTTTTTAGAATATACGTAGAAATACATTTTCATTCATCTAAATGTAAATTTTGGGTAGTGTTATATTATACTAGTATATTAGGACCTTGTTATATTCAACTTTTCGATCACTATTTCTTTGATCGTTATCAAATGAGTTGTTCAGCTCAATGTTTTCTGCCACTGTAGGTTGTTAGATCAGGTCTGGTAAAGCTTAAAGCTGAGCACTAAGGCACTAACAACAAGCCAGGCGATAATGTAACTTGGAACTGGTTATTTCACTTGATATAGTGTTCTAAAAGTTGTGTATAATGTAGAAATTTCCTTTTTTTGGGAATTCGTGAGGTTTATTTACCTTCATAGGTGGTTGGAGTTGCTCAAACATTTTTTAAAGAAAAAATAAATATACTAATTTTCAATCTTTATTTTAGTCAAATTTATAAATCGAAACAGTTTCGGCCGGTTCAACCTGCCATCATCAGTCTGGAAGACATGAAAGTATAATATATAAGGAAAATTACAGTACTGAAACATGTGTTTATCTCAAGCTGTTAGGTTATACGTGTTACCTCTAATTATAGTTTGTATCATTGAGGCGTGCATCTTTGATCAAGTTCTGATGATATGATCAATGACAAAATAGCGGAAATCTCCAATTCATATGAGCAAATAATCGAAATTATGATAAAAAAAAAAACAATCTTAAAATGTTCATTTAAAACCCGCTAAAGTTTCGAGAGAATTCCTCTATTTATGAATTGAATTTTATTATCATTTTCTGGGATGAGATGAGGATGACGATAAGGAATAATGGAATTTGAATAATTATCGGAAAAGAGGTTTTTTTATTTAATTAGTTTTTTCCTCTTATTAAAAACAAGGACTACAAAGATGATCAAGGACAGTCGATGGTGGAGAAGTAATCTCCGGAGTCGAAGCTAAAATACAATGTATACATTAATTAATGTAAAATAATTGGTTTAATAAATAATAAATTAATCATTTTCTGGATGAAGAGGAGAGAGAAATGGGAATGGAATAATTATTGGAAAAGAGGTTTTTTTACTAAATTAGTTTTTTCCTCTTATTAAAAACAAGGACTAAAAAGATGATCAAGGACAGTCGATGGTGGGGAACTAATCTCCGGAGTCGAAGCTCAAATACAATGTTTACATTAATTCATGTAGAATAATATGGTAATAAAATATCATTTTCTGATTCATTCGCACTAATCTTTCTCATACGAGATTCATGCAAGGTATTATCTTAAGTCTCACTATTGTCAACATCACTAAAAAAGAGAAAAATAAAAATAATTTTTAGAAAAATAAAACCGACTTCAAAAAATTAAATGCAACAAATAAAATAATACAACTAAAAATAAATGGTATAAAATACACAAAAAGGTATAAAATAATTATCTAATTAAGCTACAACTAAACTAAGAAATTTTTTCATGAAATCACTTTTTGAAGTCGGTGCCATGCTTACGCGACGTTGTTTTCATTACACGCCAAACGTACTAAGATCCGTAAGATTCATAAAATATATATGGCACCAAAAAGTGTAAAAATGTATATGGCACCAAAAACTTCAAAAAGTGATTTCATGTAAAAATTTCGCCGTTTAGTTGTAACTAAATTGGATATTTATTTGATTTGATTTTTAGTTGTATTATTTTATTAGTTGCATTTAATTTTTTTTGAAGTCGGTTTTATTTTTTTCTTTAAACATTATTTGAGAAACTCCAACCACCTCTGGGGCTAAATAAACTTCATGAATTCCCAAAAAAGGGAAATTACTACATAATATAGCCATCTGTGTGCAACGTGCATCTACATGAGATTGTGTATAATATTGATTTTTATAATAAATAAAAAATAAAATCCATATTTCGTGATTATTTCGAAACAATGATTTAAATAATGTTTGAAAAGTTTAGATCAGAAGAGGAGGAAGAAGATGGGAAGATGAACCTGAACACCACTAAGGGAATGGAACAGTAAAGCAATAATGACATTAAAATCATGAGTTTGGGTCGTATTTTTTTTGAAATACTGTGCAAAATTTGTTCAAAACAAATGACACTCAGTTTCAGCCAAAAGAGGTTCTGTAAAATTGAGAATACATGATCTTATTATTCTTATTTGTTGATTTTGTTTGTTTTCAGCAACCATCGTTTTCCCGTGATAATTGTTTTCTTTTCTTTCATACAGGTTTTACTATCTACATATTTTATGACTAAAATTAATTTTTCTAGCTTTTGTTATTAATTACTTTATTACTATAATTAACTTACTTGAAAGCCATTCTATAGCGAGCTGACATAACATTGTAAAGAATTGGATTAACCGTCGAAGAGAAATAGTATAATATTCCTGTGATGTAGAAAATACTATTATATTCTTCGACAAGTTCTTTGGCGTGAATATAGAGTAATCGCTGCACGTGAAATCCAGCCCAACTTGCAAAGAAGCAGAACACAACGGCAGCTAGAATCAAAAACAAAAGAAATGAATTTATTTGAGAAAGAAAGATTGAATTTTTTCTCAAAATCAACTTGCGATATTTAATCAATTTATTGTATTAACGAAAATGAATTTAGGTCGAATCAAAGATTTTAATTGATATGTTTACATTGCGTGTAGGAGGTGATTGTCTCAAGTTGCAGGACGCCCCATATATCTTGCATGTTTTGACCCTTTTTGGCAATCAATTTCTTTTGGGTGAACACGTCCAATTAAAGTAATTTGAAAGAAGAAAAATTAGTACTATGATGATTTCAAATAAGGGAGAAACTACTGTGAAAGTCGTGTGGAGCCCACACCAATTGATTTTTTTTACTACAGTAAAAGTACAGTAAGTAATGACTGTGAGGATGAACAACTCTTGCCACGGATCTTGCCCGTAGTGTTGATTTCAGTAATTTAATTGAAGACTTTGTAAATGAAAAACTAATTAAAGTATTTTTATAATACATTTTCATTCAACACGTTTTGTAGTTTGTTAAAATAATCTGATTTTAAGACATTCTGGCACTTTTACTCTTCCTAAAAAAAATCAAAAACATTTACAATATTATTAGACTTTATTGATTTTTTTAGATTTTATAATTTAACAATCAATTTAGCAGAAATTTCAATGACGGACTCTGCGTCTTGACCCCCCCCCCCCCGTGAGAACCTCTAATATACATATATAATTTACAGTGGCCTAGCCAGAACATTTTCATGGGCGGGTCAATCCTCAAATCAAAATATTTAGTGGAAATTTTTTTTTATTAAAACAAATAGGTAGATACTTCAAGAAATTAAAAAAAAACAACATAATTCTTGATTAACATATTAGCCCAGTATATAGGGGGGGGGGGGTTTCAGCTTACATCGGAAAATATTTTTTTTTTAGGATCGTTTGGTATGGTGTGAGTATACTAAATCTAAGTTTGCGACCTCGAAAATGTGGGGACAACTTTTGGTGGCGGAAAACCTCGAAATTTTCGGACTTTTTTCCAGTTTTTCGCTTATAACTCGAAAACAATCTATATTTTTTAAATAACCATCTTATCTACTCTTATTAAACGAGCAAAAATTGTTTGTATATTTATATACTATATATATTTATTTATATATATATTTGTATCATTGTTCTATTTTGAAAACGGCTTTACCGATTTTGATGAAACAAATTCTATTAACAAGTTTTGAGGATGAGAAAGCGATCTGGCTAGGTCTGGACCTCGACAAATTTAATCTTAATTGATCTTTTCTTAATTAAAGTAATTATTGGATATAAAGTAAAGAAAATTTTTGAAAATTTTTTTAGAATCTTTTTAAAATATAAAATACTAGGTAGGTTTCAAATAAATAAAAGATCAGATGCTTGTTTAGCACGACTCTATATATATATATTTCGGAGTATAAGCCCATCTTCAGGAGTTCACAAAGGACACTTTTAAATTTTACAAAGTTTCTAAAAAAATTTTCAAAAATTTTCTTTACTTTATTTAATATAATTCCTCAAGAACCCACACAATTTTTCCTTAACAAAAAAAAAAAAATAAACTTGAATATCCCATTTTGACCATGAAGGAGCACGTTTTCGACAAAGACCACTATAGACATTTTTATAGTAGACAATTTAATTCATACACTAAAAGTCCCATAAGCAACGGTGTTTTTGTCACTATGACAGCGAAAAAAGTTTACCCTAACTTTTCCAGCGACAAAATTGAACCTAGCTTTATTTTTCAATTATGTTTTATTTATTAATTGGTTTTTTAATTTTAAAACCCACTAATAGGTTAAAGCAAATATTATTATATTATATTAAAATTAGAAATTTTTTGTTTGTTTTTAATTAACAGGTGTCTAAATCATAACAAAACAGGTGTGTTTACAAATAAAGTGGTTCAAGTGGCTTTTTTTATATAGCTTGGAAACAAATCTTATTTAATTTTATGTTTTTATTTCAGATCCTATACGATTGTTTTTTTTAATTTTATTTTCCTATTTATTTTTTTATCAAGTTGTTTATAAGAATTGTATTTTTAACAATTGTACTTTTCCTCTAAATTAAATAAACTAATTTATGTCTTAATTTTGTTAATTTTGTGATTTACGTATTGATTCATTAAATTGTCTTATCGAATTAGACTCAAGCTTTTTTTTGGATCGAAGTAAACTTGATATACATATTATAATTCGAGTTTTGTTGCCTTTGGGATATTTAACTCAAAAAACTACCAGAAAAAATTACTCGTCCTACGGACTCGTAATTTTTCACAGGTAGTTTTTTCGTTTAGTTGCCAGGCAACAAAATTCTTATTAAAATGTCAAGTTTACTTCGGCAAAAAAAAGCTCTCGTGTAATTATAAGTGATTAAATTTGCTACAATTAAAATAAAGTTTCACCTTAATTGGATAATGGTAAACCCTGCCGCATTGAGGTTGAAATTTTGAAAAACAGCAATTTTTTTCAAAAAATCGCCGTTTTGAAAAACAGCAATTTTTCGAAAAATCGCCTATTTTCCTTCATAAAATGATAACCACTCATCCTAAAAACTTGATTCTATCTCATTCTCTAGGAAATTTTGTTGACTTGAACGTTGACTTGGACCACGTTTTTGTTAAAAGTCTTTGATTTATTGATATCCAGCATTTTCCAGACAGGATATAATCCAAATCCTCAAAAGTGTCATGGAAAATACCGGATATCTATAATAAATCTAAGAGTTTTATTAATAAAGTGATCCAAGTAAACGATCAAGTCAACAAAATATCCTAGAGAATGGGATAGAAATCAAGTTTCTCAGATGAGTGGTTTTCATTTTATGAAGGAAAAACTGCGATTTTTCGCAAAAAATTGCACTTTTCAAAACTTCATCCTCATTGCGGCACAGGTTATTATTGTCCAATTAAGATTAATCTTTAAGTTGTAGCAAATTTAATCTAGTTTAAAAAATTGGCACGTTCTGATGTGGCCATTCACATGACTTTACCATACACCCTGGCCCCTCTATTATAATATAGTACCTGGAGCCACCGAGCGATGCACGGTAATCCCTGACCCCCCTCCCGAAACCACACACCTCGCCCCCACCACTGCACCCCCACTCCGCCCCTCCCCAACCGCGCCTCCGACCTCCGGATCGCCCACCTCCTGCACCTCCCACATCTACTTCACCCCTCACCCAGTTTTTGCATTTCTAGCTTTCTAATGGTCTACATATTATGTGTATATTTGTTTACTCGTACACCAATTTGCCCACATTCGTTCATATTGATAAACATTATATAGGAAAATAATAATAAAAAAATAATCATATAGGATCTGAAATAAAAACAAAATTAAATAAGATTTGTTTCCAAGTTATATATAAAATAAACTGCAACGGATCGTTGCTAAACTTTATCCAAATTCATTTGAAATATTAATATGTTTTGCTGGCTTGGTGTGTACTGGATATATTAATTATTTATCCTTTAACAATAAAAAAATAATATGTTTATTCCTTTATTATTAATCAGATATCACTTGCAATTTGCAGTTCATATTGACTTTAATTCAAAAATAGCGATCGATTCTCATCTAGTACTTGAGGAATAACCATTCTATATTGGATTTTTGACATTTCGGTTATTATTAGTAACCATTGTTGTAGACATGGAGGAATCGACTTAAAATCAAAAATAGCCATCGATTCTCATAGAATACTCGAGGAATAACAATTTTACATTAGATTTTTGACGCTTCGATTATTATTGGTAACCATTGCTGAAGACATGGAGGAATTGACTTAAAATAAAAAATAATGATTGATTCATATCTAATACTAGAGGAATAACCTTATTGAATTCCATTTTTGATGTTTTGATTATTAATGGCAACCTCTTCTGAAAACGTGGAAGAATCGACTTAAAATCAAAAAGACTAAATTCTTTTATGGCAAACCACTCAAACTTGAGTTGTTTACCAAAAAGAATTTAGTCTTTTTGATTTTAAGTCGATTCTTCCACGTTTTCAGTAGAGGTTGCCATTAATAGTCAAAACATCAAAAATGGAATTCAATAAGGTTATTCCTCTAGTATTAGATAAGAATCGATCGTTATTTTTGATTTTAAGTCGATTCCTCCATGTCTTCAGCAATGGTTACCAATAATAATCGAAGCGTCAAAAATCTAATGTAAAATTGTTATTCCTCGAGTATTCTATGAGAATCGATGGCTATTTTTGATTTTAAGTCGATTCCTCCATGTCTACAGCAATGGTTACTAATAATAACCGAAATGTCAAAAATCCAATATAGAATGGTTATTCCTCAAGTACTAGATGAGAATCAATCGCTATTTTTGGTTTTAATTCGATTCCTCTTTAAAGGTAACGGATAAGAAAAGAACGCAGTTGCTATGGTTACTTATAAACTTTCCTCCCAAATTTGTAGCATTTCACAGAGAAAAGCCTATCCACTCTTACTTAGTTAGGTTAAATGAGTCCTATATTAAACAGATCAAATGAATAAATTTTAAAGAATTCAAAAATCTTACTTTAGAATAAAGTACTTTAAAATATAATTTTACTAAAAACTTTATTTAATCTTTTTTGTCGGCCCCAAGGTACTTAATTAGGATATTAAATTTCATCAAAATTGGTTAAGTCATTTTAAAGATATTTAGAAAAAACTAAAAAAGTACTGAAATAAATAATGTTGTATAATACTAATGTTTGTGGGCCGATATGTACCAAAAACTAATCAGCGCTTCATTTTGTTAAACTAATGGTAGGTTTTCAATTTCATTTCAATCAGCGCAAAGGTGTGGAAAAAATCGTGGACGAAAAAAACGATAACACACACACATCCATCCATCCATCCGTGGACGAAAAAAACGATAACATCCATCCATCCATCCGCACGCACTTCCAAAAAAAATGGCACTTTTTGGCCTCTCGACGAGATTCCAGGTAACTTTTGGCAAAACCGCCACGTGCTAAAATTCAATCTCATTGAATACTTCAATTTGTGACCTTAATTGAGTCCATGA
Organism: Forficula auricularia; assembly: GCA_024734495.1. Taxonomy (NCBI): domain Eukaryota; kingdom Metazoa; phylum Arthropoda; class Insecta; order Dermaptera; family Forficulidae; genus Forficula; species Forficula auricularia. The sequence goes on from JALMQS010000153.1 coordinate 33,201,024, forward strand.
GTTCCGTAGTCTTTACCTGAGGACCCGTTGAAGTCGCGCTTGCCGCGCGACCGATTGCAATACTTTCTCCCATGCTTCGCATTGGATAAAGTAAAAAAGTCTAATTCAACTTTAAGAGATCTTTACAGGAATCGTCATTGCTTCACACTTCATAATCAATTTTCTTAGTAAAACCTCAGACCTCGAAGTGTGATTTAGATCTTAATATAATTTTAATCAAGAGGCACCTTTGAGGCTCTATGCAAGCGATTAAGTTTCCAATCTAAATAACATGGGGTTTTGGAATCAACTCTTCTGACATAATAAAAATAATCCATAACTTCTCAAATCAAGTAGTAGACCACCTCTCTTGAATTTAAATAGGATTTTTTTCAAGTTAATAATATTTTCATTATTGTCATTAAATGCTTTAAACAAGTTTAAATAATTAAAATGAAAATAAGTAGTGTGACGTACTATTCTAAGCCGATTAATATTATCTTGGGAGATAAGCTAAGAATATATTGAACTAATAGCTCTCGAGGGGTATATATGAGGGAGAGAGAGATAGGCAGAGTAGAAAAGGGTGCGTGTGTGTGGGGGGAGGGGTGGTAGATAGGGACAGTGGGTGGGGTGGGGACAGTGTGAGAGCTATATAAGGAGAATAGAGACATGGATAGTGGTCAGTGAGTGCCGGGTGAAAAATCAACTCAGAATATTACAATATGGCTTCTCAACCTTCATCCATCCTCTCAGCTGACTCCACCCCACACTAATAAACAACCCTTCATCACTTACATTATTTTTAATAGCTGGGTAACGGGTAGATGTGTTCTTTATTGTTCTTATAGATAAAGATGTACAGACCTACTTCAGGGCCTGGCCTCCCTCCCCACTTGAGCTCGTGATACTTTTTTCAAGAGAATCATGTCCTGTCCCTAATCCTAACCAACTTCAATCCCTGTTTTCACATATCCTTATTCCTTCGAAATCAAAATGTTTCGCGAGTATATTTTTACTTGTGTGCGAGTTTAAGTGGGTTCCTGTAGGATCAGAGTATTCCAGGCACGAGACATTGGCTGTTAAGGTAATATATCTTTATAATACTCTATTCTTATAATTAAATAAGTAAGACATATTCTAAATTTTTCAAGTACTCTTTTCAAGGTTTTCAAAAAAAAAAAAATATAAAATAAAATAAATAATATATTAAATATAATTTTATGACGAATATTTATATAGAAAAAATACTTTAAATTCACTATATTATTTTACTAATATTTTTTCCTCTTTTTCAGGTAGGTGCTCGTCCTACTAAAACTAACATTTAGATTAAATATTTGATTTTATTATTTTCTGGAAAAAAATCCTTTATCTTTATAACCTTTTATCCATTTTCCCATAAATTCCTTATTCTTTCCTTCTCAAATCGGATCGCGAGTGTATTTTTTATTGTGCGCAGTTGTTCCTGTGGAGTATCCCAGGTCTACACGAGACGTTGGCTGTTAAGGTAATTTATCTATTTAATACTCCAATATTACTTTAAATTCACTATATTATTTTACTAATATTTTTTTCTCTTTTTTCAGGCAGGTGCTCGTCATACTAAAACTAACATTTAGATTAAGTAATGATTTTCTTATTTTCTGGAAAATCAAATCCTTTATCTTTTTAATCTTTTATCCAATTTTCCGTCAATTCCTTAATGTTTTCTTCTCGAATCGAATCGCGAGTATATTTTTTATTGTGCGAGGTTGTCCTTGTGTTCCTGTGGAGTCATCATCCCAGTGTCTACACGAGACGTTCGATGTTAAGGTATGATATCTCTATAATACTCTATTCTTATAATTAAACAAATAAGAAATACTTTAAATTTTGCAAGTTACTTTTTTTGATTTCTTCCCAAAATTAATTATAATTTTATTACGAATCTTTATATAAAAAATTACTTTAAATTCACCATATTATTTTACTAAGATTATTTTTTTCTTTTTCACGTAGGTGCTCGTCTTACTAACATTTATATTAAATGATTAAGTAGAAATAATTAAATAAATTAAAACTCAAAATTATCTAAATGCAATTTTCTAATCTTTTCCTTTTTCCTAAATTTAATTTGACATATTGTTTTGAAGCAAATTCACCTTTATATTTTCAATTTAATTGACATGGATAGATAATACAATTTCAATTTTGTTTAAAAAAATAACATTCAAGAATAAATAATAAATAATTTAGTTTTAAAAATAATCCCCTTATATTTTAATATTCACCTCTTAACTTCAATCTAATTATTTTATGTTTCTGATGTTATCTATAAGTCCATTCTCTCCTCATACTCAGATCTACAAATTATTTATATTTCTTTCTTAAAATCTACAAATATTTGATAAAATGTTTATACAAAATTTCAAATGTTTAAGACTTTGATTCGAAACAAATTGCAGTATTGGAGACATTGTACTGGGATTTGTTTCGGAAAAGGTCTTTTAACAATTACTTATCTCAAGTGTAGACGTATTTTCCTACAAAATGTCCCCTATTTGTTTCAAAACACGCCTAGCCTTGAAATTTCAAATTGTAATTCTGAGTGTTCTATACATTTGAAAATAAAGATAATATTTAAAATTTTAAAATTATCACTCTATGAGTATATTATGTAATTTACGTTCAAAATTATATTAATGATCTTCCTTTAATAATTTTTTATTTATCTATCCATGTGGGGGTGGTGACAGCTGCCTACTCGTGGTGCCTCCTGTTCTCGCTCAACAGCTGTCCATGTCTCTGTATAAATCAACTATAGAGACATAATCATATATAATAATTATATTTGCATAATTTTTTAATTACACTACCCATTCCCATTAATGATAATAATCAATTTCGAAAACTCAAATATAAAATTATAATTACTCTTTTTTAGAAATAGTTAAAATGTGTGTATTTAATATAATAAATAAACTGCAACGGATCGTTGCTAAACTTTATCCAAATTCATTTGATATTTCACTATGTTTATTCCTTTATTATTAATCAGATATCACTTGCGATTTGCAGTTCATGTTGACTTTAATTAAAAAATAATGATCTATTCTCATTTAATAGTCGAGGAATGACCATTCTACATTGGATTTTTGACGTTACGGTTATTATTGGTAACCATTGCTGAAGACATGGAGGAATCGAGTTAAAATCAAAAATAGTGATCGATTCTCATCTAATACTTCAGGAATAACAATTCTACATTAGGTTTTTGACGTTTCGATAATTATTGGTACCCATTGCTGAAGACATGGAGAAATCGGCTTAAAATCAAAAATAACGATCGATTCTTATCTACTACTAGAAGAATAACCTTATTGCATTCCATTTATGATGTTTTGACTATTAATGGCAACATCTACTGAAAACGTGGAAGAATCGACTTAAAATCAAAAAGACTAAATTCTTTTTTGGTAAACAACTCAAGCAAAATTTCCTCCCAAATTTTTAGCATTTCACAGAGATGTAGAATTGTTATTCCTCAACTATTAAATGAGAATCGATCACTATTTTTGATTTTAGCTCGATTCCTCCATGTCTTCAGCAATGGTTACCAATAATAACCGAAATGTCAAAATCCAATGTAGAATTGTAATTCCTCAAGTATTAGATCGGAATCAATCGATATTTTTGATTTTAAGTCGATTCCTCTATGTCTTCAGAAATGGTTACCAATAAAAACCGAAACGTCAAAAATCCAATAGAGAATGGTTATTCCTCAAGTACTAGATGAGAATCAATCGCTATTTTGATTTTAAGTCGATTCCTCCATGTCTTCAGCAATGGTAACGGATAAGAAAACAACGCAGTTGCTATGGTTACTTATAAAATTTCCTCCCAAATTTTTAGCATTTCACAGAGAGAAGCCTATCCACTCTTACTTAAGTTAGGTTAAATGAGCTATATAAAACGATCAAATGAATAAATTTTAAAGAATTTAAAAAAAGTACTATCTTACTCTAGAGTAAAGTACTTTAAAATATAATTTTACTAAAAACTTTATTTAATCTTTTTTGTGGTTCCCAAGGTACTTAATTAGGATATTAAATTTCATCAAAATTGGTTAAGTCATTTTCAAGATATTTAGAAAAAACTAAAAAAGTACCCAAATAAAGTACTAATGTTTGTTGGCCGATATGTACCAAAAACTAATCAGCGCTTCATTTTGTTAAACTAATCGTAGGTTTTCAATTTTATTTCAATCGGTGCAACGGTGTGGAAAAAATCGTGGGCCAAAAAAACGATAACAACCATCCATCCATCCATATATCCATCCATCCGCCACACTAAATGAAAAAATCGCACTTTTTGGCCTCTCGACGAGACCCCATGCAATTTTTAGCAAAACCGTCACGTGCTAAAATTCAACCTAATTGAATACTACAATTTGTGACTTTAATTGAGTTCATGAGTTCTTTACCTGAGGACCCTTTGAAGTCGCGCATGCCGCGAGACCGATTACAATACTTTCCCCATGCTTCGCACTGGATAAAGTAAAAATTCTTGTTTAATTTCATTAATTAAAATTCATTCAAAGTTTATGTAAATAATTGTATATTATATATGAAATTTGAAATATTTATATTCGACTGAATACAAGGGAGAAACTTTATCGACGTCATCGTCTCTAAGAATTAGTAGAATAGTAATTAGGGGTAAACTTCAATTGTAGCCAATTATGATCCTATCGCTATCACTTTGGTTCTTTCTAAAATCATTTAAAAGCTAATTAATGAGCAAGTTCTTCAGTATTTAGAATCTAATAAACTAATCCATACTCTATACAATATTACTGTTTTAGGCAATTTCTAAGACTCAACACCCCTAAGAGCTTAAATTGGATACTAACCGAACAAATATTTGACAATTCGCTTATCCCTATTACTTTTAGAGAATGGAACTCTCTTCCTCTGTCCGTCTTCCAATCTACATATAACCTTCAGTCCTTCAACTCCTATCCATACTCTGAAATTTTGTTCTTCTTTTCATGATACATGTGCCCATCGCAGTCTACAGAGGTTACACTTTTTTGGTGCAACTTCTTCTTGTACCAATATCATTATAAAAAAACAACAACGCTGGTTTAAAATGATCACATGACTCTTTCTCAGAAGACATCTATAAAAACAAAAAACATTCTCGGCGTAAGAGAACATTAAAATAAAGTAAAAAATCACTTTTTTCAAAATTATTTATTAAATAATCATTATTTCAACAAATACCAATTACATTACAAATATAGCAACCAATAAGATTACCTACAAGCAAAGCAATAAGAGCAGTCTTTTTTATATTTATTTTAATGTAGAATTAAAATAATCTGAGACGTTCTGATGTGCATGCACTTGACTTTACCATACAACCTGGGCCCGCACTTATATTTAATAAAATTATTTATTATAATCATGTAGGGGGTGTTAGTTTTTGTATTTATAAACTTCTGTGGGCCAACAGATTATGTATACAAAATTTTGAGTTTGGTACAATGGCCAAGATTTTCATTTTTTGACCCCACCTATTTCGAGCGGTTAGTTTTTGAATTTTAGACTTCTGGGGGCCCACGGATTATGTATACAAAATTTGGTTGAGTTTGGTACAAGGGCCTATATTTTAATTTTTTGACCCTACACGCCCCTATTTTGGGCTGTTAGTTATTTCATTTTTAGACTTCTGGGGGTCCACTGACTATGTATACAAAATTTGGTTGAGTTTGCACAAATGGTCTAGATTTTTAATTTTTAATCCCCCCTCCACCCACCCTTAATTTTTGGTCGATATACACCAAAATCTAATCAGCTCTTAATCTTAATGCACCGAAACTAAGTGTGAAATTTGGTTTTGATATTCAAACTAGTTTTTGAGCTAGCTCGTCCACAAAAATTTGGTAATGCACAGACTAACAGACTAACAGACATTTTGACAAAACAATTATTATCTTAAAAAATATAATTTTTTCGATATTCACTTATTAGGGCTTTTTTGTAGACCGAAATGCCATGGTTTGGCTCATTTTTTTTAATCAAAATAGTTTTAGCCGTTTTTGAGATATTTCGAAAAAAGAAGCAAAATAACACTTTTTTCATGCACGATTACAATACTTGACCATACCCTGTACAGTAAAGTAAAATGTATAGATTGGTCTTTGTCGGAAACGTGGTCCTTCATGGTCAAAATGGGAAAAAATAGAAAAAAGTTCGAGTTTTGGGATATTCAAAAAGTGATCCGGGGGGCTGTTTTTTGGACACCCATAAAAAATCGAACTACATTAGAATATTTTTTAATCGACGCTAAATTTTGTGCTCTTTAATTTACTATGGGAAGGCTATTTACAAAATGAGAACTGTTTTCGAGTTATAGGCGAAAAGCTGGAAAATTTCTAGGTTTTTCGGCCACCAAAAGTTTCGCGGACGCAAACTTAGATTTGGTATACCCACACCATTCTAAACGATCCTAGAAAAAAAAATATTTTCCTGCAATTAATGTAAGCTGTACCACTTTTTGGATCCTCTATATACTGGGCTATATGAAATATATTTAATTACGGCTATAGTTTGCCATAAGAAACGATTTGTCCTTTCCGTTACTCATCCCATGAGCCCTGCTTTGGGGGGGCTGCCCCCACTGTGGCTACGTCTCTGATAATTTACATACATTGGCATAGGTGAAGGGGGCTCAGATTCATATTTGCCGAGGAGCCAGAAATTTAACTGGACGGGGCCTGAATACAAACAATAATAATAATACACCAGAGCGTCGATAATCTGGACTTCAAAAATCCGGACCTTTGATAATCCGGATTCAATTCCGGTGAAAAAAAAAGTTGAAGTAAATACATACATACTTATTTGTCGAATCAGACTTGGCCGCAAAAAACCTGACTACTACTTCAGTTCAAAATCCAATAACAGACTTTTTTAAGAGGTCTGACAATGTATAAATTGTATAGTATTCTGTAAATACGTATGTATGTACATATTAACATAATGTATATTAGAATATTACATATGTATATTCTTTCATTAAAATAGATTATAAGTTCATATTAATTAATGGTTTTATTTATCTTGTAAGGTCCAGGCCCAGGACAGGAAATATATTAGTGTTAGTGAGATACGAATGTAATCCAATGCAAAGGGAACGGATCTGATTCAGCGAAAAGAGCAAATCATGCGGCGACGGTCGCCGCCTTAACGTCTGTGTGCGTATGGGTGAACCAAGGAGGAATCGGGCTGGCCGCGCGACAGGAGAGACCAGAGCTAGGCAGGGGGCAGGGTGTGTTAACTCACAGGATTTTTTGGTAAATTCATTGGACGCCTTAGGCCACCAGGGGCGCTATTTTGACACTCGCGCATATATGTCTTGGAATCACGTGGTGCCGTTCCATTTGACAGTTTCCTCTAGTCAACATTCACTTCATTTTTCTCTTAAATAACGAATTTTTTTCAAAGTTATTTTTTATTATTTAGTTTATAATTTTATTATCTATTTTCTTTTATACTACTTTAATATATTATTTATCTTAGCTATTAATTTTATTATCAAAATCAATTATTAAAATTGTGAAATTTGTTTTTGCTGATATTCTCAATAGGTAGCTATATATATATAAAATTTATATTTTTCTGAAATTAACTTTATATACTATACTTTATTCATTATTTTTTTCTTTTTATTGATACAGATTTAATAATAATCCAATTATGCCCTATTTTTTTGTTGCATCCTGTCGGTTCAAAAAAACAAAGAGAATAATACTTCATCGATATTTATTTTTTTACTGCAACAGTTTCTGAAAAGATAAGTATTTCATTATCCTTTATATTAAATATAAAAATGTTTATTATTTTTAAAAATTATATGATAAAAAGAATTTGTTTTTTTAATAATTCATTCATTTTTTTACCCATTTTTAATAATTAGTTTCCCTTTAAATGTAAAAGTTATATATTTTATTTTGAATTTATATATATATATATATACTATATATATAATTAATTAATATTTAATTCTTCTAGGAACAATGTCTTAATGTCGATCTAATACATAACGGTTACCAAAATTATAGAATTCGCGAAGCACAATACACTGGCAATTTCCTCTCCTGAAGATGAATAATGAAAATTATTTAAAATTTTAAAATTCGATTTGTTATAAATAACTCCGAAATAGTTTTATTATATATTTTTTTTACTGCAACAGATTCTCAAAAGATAAGTATTTCATTATCCTTTTAATTAAATATAAAAAGGTTTATTATTTTTTTAAAATATATGATAAATAAGAATGTTTTCTTTTTTAATGATTAATTACACCAAAAATGTTCGATTTTTTATCTATATATATATATATATATATATATATTAATAATAAATACTTTGTTTTTTCCAGGGATATTGTCTTAAGGTTTTTAGACTGACTTCAAATCGATTTTCTACATCATCGGTTCTCAAAGTTCTCTGACAACACGCGAAGCACAATACACTGATATTTTTATACCCGGAACATTATTTAAAATTCAAAATTTCCAATTATTATTATTATAATTGTTAAAATATTTATTTTTTTTAAACGCAAACTTATTGTGAATATTGCTGTTTTATATATTTATGTTTAGATTAATATTTATAATTGAATGTATATAATATTATAACATGTGATTGCTTTTCTGAGTTCTTGCCGGCTTCTCAGTAGAGCTATTTCCGAACCGGTGGTAGATTAATAAAAATGTATTAAATAAATAAGCACTTCATTATTATTTGTATTAAATATAAAAATGTAATCAGATACCAATATATGTATATATATATATATACGTAATAATAAAAATGTTGTTTTTTATTCCTTACTTCAAATCTTTTATTTCATGTTTACTTATCTTTTCAGATTTATAGCTGATTTCCTTATAAAAATAGAAATTAAGACTGGAGCCATCTAGATCGGGGCTTTTTTATGAGATGTTCTCATTAAAAATTCCCAATCTAGATGACTTTAGTCTTAATTTCTATTTTTATCTTGAATTATTTAGTGTGATAAAAAATAATTTTAAATTTCCTGCCTCCATTTAAATGTGCGTGTGTGTGAGTGTCATGTGTTAAATAGCGCCCCTGGCGGCCTAAGGCACCCAGTTGTTGAATTTACCAAAAAACCCTGAGAGTTCGCCATCTATATGTATCTTTTATCTATGGCAGGGGGCCTCGAGGCATGGCCATTGGCCTACGCGTGGGGACCGACCAGCGAGCGGGAGCTGGCCAGAGGGCTGAGAGGCCGGTCTATAGGGCCGAGTGCCAAGGGGGCTCATGAGAGAAAGGATTAGGGGTAGTATTAAGGACTAGTATTAGAAGTATATGTTTTATTGTTATTAAATATAGAGTGAAGGCAATGTGATTCTGTTGAAGTAGAGGCGGCCGGTCAGCCAATGAGTGAGTACACAAGGCATTGAATGTCTTAGTATTATTATTAGATAGTAAGTTTGTACTTTATAATAATTGTTTTATTGTTTATATTTTGATAGTTAACTGAACTAAATTATGTACCTGTATCTGGCCTTTCCAGTCAGAAGGGGAATATGCCAGTGTTGTAATATGGTGGAATAAATTTGTTTTGAATCAATAATGATTAACGTGTCCAAAACATAGGTATAAGTTGTCTCTGTAATTATAATCAAGTAATTCCAATCGTTGGCCTTCAGTGAAGTTAGAGTGAGTTTTTAATGATGTGAGTAACGTAACAATGCATGCGAGAATGCTCAGTGTCACGTGGTCCGAGATCGTGGCGTGTGTCCAATGTCGTAGTGTCATAGGCTGTAGTAGCTTTACTGGGTACAGAAGCCCAAATCAATTAGCTGAAGTAAGTACAATTGGAATTGCTTGACCATTCGATTATGACGTAACATTGGCCTTGTTAAAAAGTACTTTCGCTTGTTTTATTTTATTAATTTTATGTAAGGAATACACAACATTATAATCGTTTATCTGTTCGATCTAATCAATCGATTATTAATTCAATAAAGTCTATTTTAATTACTAAAAATCTTGTTCATTCTAATTACCTAGGTTGCTTTGCGAATAAGCGCTTCTGGGCAAATATTTCAGATTGTCTCCAAGTAACGGTCGTATCAGCTGATAAGGGTTAAGTATTAATAGTTTGGTCAAGGATTAGTAATTTGGACGCTCGGGCGATGGGCAGGTCTGGAAGGGAAGTACGGCTAGCCTTACAATCTGCTCCAATTATTTAACCACTAAAGGAATTATTAATGGTTTTAGCAAGTTTTATTTTTTGTTATAAACTCAAACGACATGTTTTTGGTTCTTTTCGAAAATCCGGACAGATTATTGACGCTCTACTGTAATGGAATGAAATATGAGATGTTGTTGTACCCACCCAACATTCGAATGATCGCTTTTCTTGATTGATGTCGTCTGATTTCACATTGAGCTGATCGGCCTATTGAACTATGGATCCTTGTACGGATAGTGACCGCCATAAGAATATAGAGAACACAGATAACTACCATCGGAAAGAAAAAGAATATGAAAAAAGAGGCCTCGTAGAGGGGCCATCCGTTCATATCGTCCGCGAGCATAGCACAGAATGCTGTTTGGTTAAGGCGAACCTTATCAGGATCCTTTGGAGGATAATAGAGATAATGCACATTTGTCAATTTATAGAATGGGATTGCGAAAATGAATGCGATAATCCAAAGAGCGGCGATGATTCGAACTGAACGGCTTAGCCGGGACATCGTATATGATAAAACCGGATGACATATTGCGATGTATCTTTCCATGGAAAACGCTACAATAGTCAATACCGAAGTGTAGCTCGCCCTGAAACAACATTATAAGAAAAAAAAACATTAACATTCTACAATGACAGAACTTAATTAAAAATTATGAAATTTAATATTTTACTTGATTTCTAATCGTATATTGATCTATTTATATTTAACCGAGGAATGAACTGCGACCTAATATGGTGTACACCTACCGTACTTCCACTTTCATTTCCAAGTAGAAGACAATAGATAAAGGGACATTTAATAAATTCCAAAATAATTCCACATGATTCCAAAGACGTGTACACCTAATTCCAATCGCGGCTCACCTCTCGTATTTAACATTTAATATATTATACTTTCAAACCCTAGGTAGTCTCTTGTATTCTCGAAAAAAAGTGACAGTATTGGAACATTGGGAATATTAATGGGTTAACTTGAAATAGAAGTAAGTTGTCGAACTGTTTAAAAGCTTTTTTGCCGAGAGTAGCAGAATTTTTATATATTGAATGCTGGAATTTCCAGCAGAAGACACACTCTTTTATTGTCTCCTTCAAGAACTGTTTCTTAAAACTTTATTGTCTTATGCTTAATGAAAGATAGAAGCAGTGAGATAATTACATTGAAGTCATAAAGATAGATTATTCCAAATGAGGTGAAACAACACGGAGTAAGAATAAGTTATTCTTCCATGGGTAAATCGGTAAACTGAGTTATTTTTTAGGCAGTGTATTTGATTCTTTTGGTTGAAGATATCCGTGAAATATTTCGTAAAATCTTTGAAGAATTTCTTCCATTTCTAAAAAAACTGCTTAACCAGATCTTTTACGGAAACATTTATTACTGCCAAATAAATTCCTTATGGTTATGTATAGCGCATACGAATAACGAAAGGAACTATTATTACTCTAGACACATTGTTAAATTTTAATTTCATTTTGAGACTTGTGGTATAATGAATTAAAAACGTCAAATATTTGATAAGAGGAAAATTCTCTGATATATTGTACCTATTCGCTTCAGTACTAAGTATACAAAAGTACATTTATAAATGACAGGGGTGAACATTTTTAAATTAAAGAAAGACAGCCTTACATTTCTGAGATAAGAGCCCTGCTCTTGCACATGAACTCGCCGAGAACCCAAGGATACCACTGCCAAAATAACGCCACTTCGAAGGGCACGCCTGAAAAAGAACCAAAGAATAATAATTTCAGAATTAAGAGATGAAAATTAACTTTTAAATTAAAAAAATTATGTCCCCACCTGAAAAGGCTTTTCAAATCGATTTAATAACGTTTAAGATTTTTTTTTAAATTTAAGAAATTTTTCAAACTAAGTATTCAATATAAATATCGAGAATATTATTTAGTACAGAAAAATCCTTTGTTTGATGCAAATAAACATATATATTTCTTATTAGGCTAAGTAGGCTCAAGCCTACGGCGGCAAATTTTTATTGGCGTCAAATTTTCGACGGATACCTAATTTCGACTTTGAGGCTTTCATACATTTTTATTTAGACGGGAAACTTTATTTCTCTCGGCTGTTTGCACGCGCACGTGTGCACATGTGCTCATGAACCAGCCATGTTGCGGGTGCGAAGAATGTAGATATTGCTTTAAGAAGTTTTAAGATCATGGCAAATTACTAATGCGTCTTCCGAAAGATCTTTTTCATGTCTCAAAAGAATAAAAAATTATTTAAGACCAACAATATCGGAAAAGAGATTAAATGATCTGGCAATTTTGTCAATAGAATGGAATTGCAATTTCATTTGACACTGTCATTAAAAATTTTTTTGAAAAAAAATGTAAACGGAAATATTTTACTACCTGGACGATGTATGAATTTAATTTACTTAAAATGTATTATTTGTTTTATTCCTAATTTCACCATCACTGCATAACCCTTTGAGGTACACAAATTTGTATAATGATCTTTATTAACAACATTTAATTTAAAACAGAAATGTTAATATGACTGAAATGTCTAAAATCAATAGTTTACGGTTTAAAAGATATTCTAATTATGTAGAGTGATTGGACTTTATGAATCAATAACAAATAACGTGTCACAATCTACCGATATAACAGACCAACATTTTTATCAATTTAATCTCTTTTGAGGTTCACAGTAACTTTTTAATATAAGAAAATAGCATTTTGATTAAGAATTTTGTAGTTTAAAAAAAATTGTATGAAAAGATTCAATTTCTTCTCTACGGAATCGAATCAACTAGAAATGGCCAAAATATTTTTTTCTCATTAGATATTTATCCAAATCTATTAAAATTTCTATATGTTATTTTCATTTATCTTTTTTATATCAAAGAATTATTATTAGGAAATTTGAATTTTTAAAGGGTAGTTTATTTGAAGCCAATTAGAAAAAACGCTAATAACTCCGTTGAATTTTTTTTTAAATGTGAAATTAATAGATCTTATAAAACACTTAATTATTAATAATTTAATTTAATTTTGAACGAAATCGATTCAGTACTTTGTGAGAAAATCGTCAAAAACCCCGAAAACCGTCTATGAAAGTCTGTTTTAGGAACATTTTAAAATTCACTTCCATGTCACAAGTCATCGTTTCGTTTCATTAGACTTTTTTAACTTTTTTCAAAGGAATCTCGTGTTTTCAAAAAACATCGTTTTTTTGACGTTTCAGATGGTTTTTGACCATTTTCTCAAAAAATACTTTATCGATTTCGTTCAAAATTGAATTAAATTATTAATAGTAAGTGTTTTATAAGATCTATTAATTTCATATTTAAAAAAAATTAAACTGAGTTATTAGCGTTTTTTCAAATTGGACTCCAAATAAACTACCCTTCAGAATGTAAATTTATTA
>JALMQS010000153.1:33214777-33358245 GCA_024734495.1 Forficula auricularia
GACGCGGGCGTTCTTGCATCGATGCTGTATTTGTTGTGAGGCAATTAGCTGAAAAAGCCTTGGAATTTAATAAACTTGCCTTTTTCTGCTTCATTGACATTGAAAAAGCTTTTGATAAGATCCAACTGAAGGATGTCCTGAAGATTTTGGAAGATCATGGAACACTAGTGGTCCTCATTAGATTAATCCAGGAAATATATCAAAATAATTATGCAAGAATCAGAATAGAGGGGAAACTGGAAGGAATGATCCCAGTCAACCAGGGAATTCGACAAGGCGATTCACTAAGTCCATTTTTATTCAACCTTGTGATGAATGAATTAATAAAAGACCTAAAAAATGTCCAAGGCTACTCAATGGGAGATGAGAATGTCAATATTGTGTGCTACGCAGACGACGCGGCTCTTGTTGCGGAAAGCGAAAACGACCTCCAACGACTCTTACATATTAAATTGAAAGTTTTTGCCAAGAGTAGCAGAATTTTTATATATTGAAGGAGACAATAAAAGAGTGTGTCTTCTGCTGGAATTATAAATTTTATTTATTTATAACGAGACTATAGTTTCGAGGGCTTTGCCCTCTTCATCAGTCTATTACAATGTATTCACAGGAATTAATTTATGAATGAAAGGTTAACATCTTTCATGTGGTTAGGACTATAGTCTCGTTATAAATAAATAAAATTTATAATTCCAGCAGAAGACACACTCTTTTATTGTCTCCTTCGACTCTTACATAAATTTGCACTTTCCTGAGAAAAATTCCAACTCAAGATATCCTCGAAAAAGACGAAAACTCTCACAATAGCGAGAGAACAAGTACGCTGTAAGCTACAACTTTATAACACCATAGTAGAACAAGTGTCATCCTTCAATTATCTCGGCATTCAGATTACCAGCTCCGAAAGTGTTAGCGATGAAGTCAGGCTCCAATCTATTAAGGCGTCCAAAATATCAGGATGCCTGAATGAAACAGTTTGGTCAAACAAGTTTCTGGGAACGGAAGCAAAAGTTCGCATCTATAAGACCGTTGTGCGACCAATTTTGACATATGCGGCCGAAACAAGAACAGACACCACAAAAACAAGAAAAATATTGGAAGTTTGTGAGATGAAATCGCTACGCAGAATTGCGGGTAAAACAAGGATGGACAGGGTCAAAAATGAAGATATTAGGGAAAAGTGCAATATACAAAATGTCAGCGTATGGGTCCAAAGGAGAAGAATAGAATGGAGGGCACACGTATTGCGAATGAATGAAGACCGGCTGGTGAGGAAGGTACATGACAACATCCCTACCGGAAAAAGAAGACGGGGCCGTCCAAGAAAACGATGGAAAGACGCTCTGGAGTAAACAGGCTTTTAGCCTAACAATAAGAAGAAGAAGAAGAAGACCTTAGTGCCAGAAATCAAATAATATTATAAATTTTATTTATATAACAAATAAATTATATTGCTACTTCTTTAAGTGTGATATTTGCGTTTCTTTTTGCTTACTAAATTTTTCTAAATCTATTTCGATATTTGAAGTTGAACTTAACTGGTTTTCCAGATTTACCTCGGTTATTGACGTTCTTCAATTTTTGTTTTTGTTATATTTCATTTTATAAAAAAAGTTTGTATGTAGATCCAAAGACACTAATAATTTATTGAGCAAAACGTCCTATAATGGGAAATTGTTCTGTTGCTATGTACTTACTATAATATTCTATTTTTGGAATCGTGGAATATATATTTTTTAGTTCAATATTGCAGTGTAAGGTCGACTATAAGACTTCTGAGAAGTGAAAGTGGAAACATCAATATCAAATGGAAGTGAACATCTCAAATTCTTTCTCATAATTTACTAGTTCTGAAAAACGCCAATTAAAGGCTTCTATGAGTTCTCTTATATTGTCAGCAAATTTTGAAAAAGTATTATTATGCCACTCTTTCAGCAATGGAAAATGTTATTCATTACCCCGTTTAAATTGACTCTCAAACAATAACAATTTCATTTTGAACGATTTAATTGAAATTAAATCATCAGTAACTAAATTATTCTGACCCTACTTTATATTTAATTGATTTAATAATGTTGTGCATTTCATTTTGAACGATTTAATTGAAATGAAAGCATCAGTAACTAAATTATTCTGACCCTGCTACTTTATATTTAATTGATTTAATAATGTTGTGCTTTATTCTTTTTAAATTGGCTCTCAAACAATAATAATTTAATTTTGAACGATTTAATTGAAATGAAAGCATCCGTAATTTATAATAATTATTCTGACCCTACAAGCCTACAACTCTATATTTAATTGATTTAATTTTTCAGTAATCTCTACACAGAAACATAAGTCTTGCAATGAATCTTCATTCCTTAATTCAAAAACTGGCACATTATCTTCTCTCATATAAAATTCAATTTCTTTTGTAACTCAAAAAATCGCCTTAAACATTTTCCTCGACCTGATCTAATATTGGTAAAATAAATTATGTCGCGAAACTCAAGACTCTAAATTATTAAAGGATTTCTTAAATTAGCGATGTTTAAGACCGTGCGAACGGATAGAGTTCACTACTTTGATAACAGATACTTGAGTGCATAATTTCTGTTGATATATCAGTGTATCACATACAATATACAGGGTGTTTAGAAAAAGGGTTCCAAGAGTTCAGGGCGTGATTCCCTATATCAAAATTTGATGAAAAGTTCCAATAAACATAGGTCCATTAACGCTTCGTTCTGGCTGCCATTTTTTTTTTTTTTTTTTTTAAGAAAAATATCTATTTTGAGAACGGATGTATATATCTTTATGAAATTTGATACACATATACTTAACTACATTATATGTTATTTAAAAAAGTACCTAAATTTTATCTTGAAAATTTTCAAATTTTTTTATTTATTTATTTATTTATCTTAACCAATTATTTCATAATTGACAAAAGATTTGTTATTCACATACTTAAGGCACACTTTAGGAAAATATTTAACAAATATAATTCCTCCCTTAACAATATTTATACAATAATAAGATTAATATTATCCAAATGGAATAATTAATATAATTTGTTAACTAAATAGTTCATATGTTTTTCTTCTTTTTAGTCGACGAACATTATCATCAACATTGAGCATTTGTTTCATTTCTTGATTTTCATGTTTGTGTAGACGTTGGTGGTGTTTAACGGCATATTTGTGGATTTCTTCGGTGACTGCATCGAGGTGTAGACCTCGGTGCAGGTCACTATTTCTAATGTACCAAGGGGCATTTACAATACTTCTTAGGACTTTATTATGAAATTTTTTATAATTTCTATATTGGACTTTTTTCAAAATTTTCAAAATGGCGGCAATTTAAAATATTTAATTGTTAATAACTTTTTAATCTTTCATTTTATTAAAATTAGTGTATTAAATATAACATTACCCTTTTTATTGTGAACAAAATGACACCTTATTTTTCAAGATCTGATAAAAAAAACGAAGTTATGACAAAATTTGTGTAAGCACCATTACTGGCTTCCGTAGACTGAATTTTGAGACATCATTTCCTTTTATTTTCCTACAAATTTTGTTATAACTTCGTTATTTGTTATCGGATCTTGAAAAATAAGGTGTCATTTTGTTCAAAATAAAAAGGGTAATATTTTCTCCAATAATAGTAATTTTAATCAAATGAAAGATTAAAAAGTTATTCACAATTAAAAATTTTAAATGTCCGCAATTTTGAAAATTTTCAAGATAAAATTGAGGTACTTTTTAAATAGTGGATAATATAGTTAAGTACATGTGTATCAAATTTCATAAAGATATCTATCTACATCCGTTCTCAAGATAGACGATAAAAAAAATGACGACAGACAGAAAACAAAGCGTTTTTGGACCTATGTTTATTGAAACTTTTCATCTAATTTTGATATGGGGAATCACCCCGCTCTGAAGTCTTGGAAACTTTTTTCTAAACACCCTGTATATTTATATTAGCGGTTTTGTTAATTTTTGCGTCCGACTCATTGACAATTAATTTTACTTATTTTTTCCAATCATAGCTGGCGGTCCATCTGATAGCCTATCTAAATGTAAGCCATTCTCTGAGAAACATTTTTTAATGTCTAGGAAAACATCTTCGCCCTTTGTAGTTTCTTTCAAGGGGACGAGATTTAACAATTCTTGTGTAACTTGGGACGATTCATTAACACCATGAATAAATATAGCAAGCCGTGAAGTGTCAGAAATATCTGTTCCTTTCGTCGAATGCTAAAGAATACACTTTAAAATCTTTAATTTGTTTCGCAAATTCCCAACTATTTCTTATGGAATATCAATATTGCGACGAGTTATGTTTAAAAATAATTTAAAAATAACATTTTTAATTTAGTTTCTCAGCAATTGTGTCTCTGAGTGCATACTAATTGTGGGCGCACTTGCGTCCGGGGGTGCGGGGTTGGCAGACCTTGTTGTATGGGAACCAACTTAGTATTTAATTTTCAATCAACATAAAGAATATTTAAAGTATAAACTCGAATCCCACATTTTGATTCGTCAATTCTCAAGTCTAGAAACACTATCAGAGATCAAAGCGAATTCAATTCTCCTCATTCAATTTCTGACATTATTACATACCACAATCGCCTAATATTCCTGTTCTATTTAATACAGCGTGGGGCATAAAGATTTACCACATTTTGAAGAGGTATAAAAAAATGAAAAAATTTAACTAGAAAAAAACTGAATATATAAAAAGAAAAGAAAGAAGAAAAGAAAAGAAAAGAACAAAAAAATAATTTTTTTGTTTAAATGTGTTTTAAACATTATATCAGACGAAAAAAAGGGGAGCGGGGTTAAATATGAAAATTCTAGCCCTTTCGACGAAACTCAACCAAATTTTGTATACATATTCTGTGGAGCTCCAGAAGGCCAGAAATGCAAAAATTAACCACCCAAAGGAGGGGGGGGCGTCAAAAATGAAAGTTCTAGCCCTTTCGACCAAACTTTGTATACAAGATTGGTTAGTTTTTACATTTCTAGTCTGCTGGGGGTCCACAGAATATGTATACAAAATTTGGTTGAGTTTGAAGATTAGAATTTTGACCCCCCTTTTTTATCTGATAATGTTTAAAACACTTAAAAAAATTATTTTATGTTCTTTTCAAAAATATATTCAGTTTTTCTAGTTAATTTTTTCATTTTTTATACCTATTCAAAATGTGGTAGATCTTTATGAAACACCCTGTATAATCCTTTCATGTTAATCTCATCACATAAAGGCAATTACAATGAGTACTAATCATTTGTCAATAAGATGTTTTGTTTTCTTTATTGCTAATGGACAAAGTTCTTTAATTATTTATTTGCTTGTTGACTTTATTAGAAGATGAAAGAGGAAACATTTTTATTAAATTATAACGGAGCTAAAGCTAAAATTTCTCTATTTTACTTTCTCTCACGAAATAAGCATTTACCTAAAAACACTGGTACTGAAATGTTGGAAACAAACAAATTTCAAAGACCAGGTAATTAATTACTTTGATTACCTTTAATTAAAATTCTATAAATATAAATATATTCTTTCTAAAGAGACTTTTAAATATGTCTAACATTAAAAGGCTATTTTCTCTGTAGTCCTCATTACAAGTCGTTTTAATATGGCACCTTGCAATGTTTAATTATTAATAGATTAAGAGTTTTTTTTAAGTTAATTAAATTCGATTTAAGGTTTTTAAATAATGTTAAAAAAATTTCCTAAATAAAAATTAAAGTCTTTTGAAATTATGAAAGAGTACAGAGTGCGCAGACCAAGTTTGAGCATTAGCCGTATGTATGCACGCTGAATTCAATTTATACGAACAGTTGTGAGCCACTTTTGAATCCCTGCAGCGCAGAACCTATTTGAGATAGAGAGCTGCAACTAGACAGCAGTAAAAATTATAGAGTCTCAAAATTTCAATAATATAACATTAATAGATTCTGAGATGTGAACCTGTAAAAATAGCTAATTTTGGCTCACTAATTAACTAACTGAGAGGTCATCAAAACCTCTCGGTTACTTCTAATTATTCTAGCACAGGGGCGTTCAACCTTTTGGCCATCACGGGCCACATTTGAAGAAAAAAATTGTCTCGGACCGCGGATAAAATATTATAATTCTATTGATATATGTTATTCCAAAAGATAGTTAATAATGTAGAAATAAGAATATTATTTTTAGCTCATAGTGATTTTACTTTTCGTAAATTTTATACTTGAAAAAGGCTTCTCCTATTTGTAAATACATACCTACATACAAAAAGTGATATTATATATTAGTATTTGTTTATATTTTTTCTTGGCTAGATAATTAATATAAAATTCTAATAAAGAGACAATATTCAATTTTTCTTTCAGATCGGTATCCAATTGTTGTTCTAGAACATTCAATCGGAAAGTTTGCAAGTAGAAAATTTATTTCTAATAAAAATGGAGTCGAAAATAGGCCAAAATGATGATTATTTTTTCGGAAATCTTGAAATCTAATTCCAGATTCAAAATTTAAAATTAGCACTTTTATTTTTCGAAAACTTCACTAGTAAATTTTTCAGATTTCTTATTTTGTTGTGTGTTTTCCAAGTATCTACATATAAATCTCAATGTTTTAAGGAATTTTATGACTTTATATTGGGCCACGGAGTTGGACAGCGCTGATTTAAATCGAATGGCATTAAAGAAGGATATGAGGAATGATAATTTATTTTTAAAAGAATCACGGATATAATAATCCCTGACTATCCATTATATTGACATGTAAGAACTTGCAAACATCTAAAAGAGAAGTCCTGACAAGTTTAGTCCAGGATTATGATTGTTCTAGAAAATCCCAATTCCTTGTCTCCTTGTACTAGAAATGATAACTATTAGACTTCGTTAGTGTCAGTAGCATATAAATTACTGAAATAATAAATATTTTAGAAAATGAAAATATGAGAAGAAGAATTTTTAAATATTCGAAACTTCATTATTTTTTCATCTTATATATAGTTAAGCTTATAATTTTGCTTTTAGTAGATTTTATTCTTGATAAAAGCTTCCCGTATCGTTCAAATGTACATTCATATTTCGAAAAAGGGGAAAAATATATCTCTACATATAAATCTAAATGTTTTAAAGAAGTTTATGATTTTATCGATTTTATGTTGGGCCATACTCATTGCAGTGATGGGCCGCATGCGCCCGCGGGCCACAGGTTGGACAGCCCTGTTCTAGCACAATGAAATTTAGCAGCTGATAGAGTTTGGAACACGAGTAAAGGAAAAATTCCAAAAACCAAACTTTCTCTCTTTCAATCCAGAAAATGGAGTGAAAATTGTAAATTAAATTTGCATCTATTATATAAGAGGCGTTCTTTGCAAAAACCGCATATGCCATTTTTCATGAAAATCTATTCTATGGCGCCATTAGATAGAAGGTACCACTGTCAATGTCCCTTGGGTAAAAAATTTCCACTAAAAAATTGTATTAATACCTACTCAAAAAGGATGAACGTAACATTCAGCACCTAGCAATGCAACCCGCGATCGGGGACGTTTCATTGAATCTAACCACGACACACGAGCCACTGAATTTTTTAATTCTGTTTAGCTTATTTGGCTAAAGCGCTCTTGTCTTATTATAGTCCAGGGGTTCTGTAACTTTTTAAATTTTGATTCACATAAATAAACTGCTAAAAATCGATATACCTTCATGTGCATAATTCATTGATTTGGACTTGGTGCAGACTTGAGCAGAACGCTAACTGAATAAAAAATTTTGGTAAAAGCGAAGATCAGATGCCCTCTGTCAAAAAACATCTTTAATCTAGGCACGATATAGAAGCGAGCGCATGAAAATTCGAATATGTGAAAGTCGTTGCCGGTTCGTTTAAGATATATTCAGTTCGGCTTGGTTCTTTGGTTCGTATACCTTCATTTCGGGCTGGTTTTTAGGCGGTTAGGTTGGTGTTACCAAACTAACCAAAAAACCGAGCCGAACCAAATATTTCTTAACCAAACCTTACAAGGTTTGTTTGGGAACGCATTTTTAATCTAATCGAACCGCGATCATAAACCGAACCTATGAAAAGTTCAAGTTGTTTTTTGACAGAGGGCATTGGTCTTCGCTTTAGACAAATTTTTTTTGTTGTAAAAAATCAATTTTTATTTTATTCAGAGCGTATCATAGCGAAGGAAGCTTTTCTATACTCTAACAGCGTTTCACAACCTTTTTAATAACCTCTCGATTTCAGAGAAATTACCCTATAATTGAGTTTAAGTTATGTTTTGAAAACAAATAATAAATCATAACTTGTAAGAGAAAAAAAAAATCGTCCTTGGGTAATAAATCATTTTTTATTTGTATATTATCATTTATTTTTCATAAAGACATCCAATTTGTGTAAAAATAATGAAAAATGATAAACAAGTGATAAAAGGAGACAATCGATAAATTAAAACAAATTACTCAGTATCTAATGAGAAGTAAAAGTTAATTTTCACTAAGTCCAAACAAAACTGTGATTTTTTTATTTTTTTTTACTTCTTTACTTTTTATTTAGCTTAAGTATTTTTAAAACAATACAATTTTAAGGGCGATTCGACTGCGTGGTCATTTGCATTTAAAACATTAGTATTTGAATATGCATTTTAGAATTTTTTGGAAAAAGTTTTCTATATTACGTTAATCGTACGTTAAAGTAAAGAAAATGTAAAAAATATAATATAAAATTCTATGTAGGTTTCACAAAAATAAAAGACAAGATGCTTATTAGCATCACTCTTTTGGCATACGAGGGCCACATTTGAAGAAATAAAATTATCTCGGGCCGCAGATGTATATATACTAATTCTATTGATATTTGTTAATCAAAAAAGAAAGTTAATAATGTAGGAAAATGATATTCACCATGACAAAAAGGCAAAAATTTCATAGCATAACATCTTTGAGTTCTTTTCCTTTAGGATTTTAAATCAATTAGCACTTAAAAAATTTTAATTACTGGACTAATAAAACGAGTATTTTAGTAAATGGAAATATGAGATGAAGAATAATTTTAAATATTCGAAACTGTATTATTTTTTTACCTGATGGTTGAACTTATAATTTTGCTTTTAGTGAATTTAATTCTTGAACGTACGTACCTATATGTAAATACATATTTCTAAAAAAGGAATAAATATTGTGAAGCCAGGAGTATTTGTTTCTGGGTAGATAATTTTTGTAAAATTCTAATAAAGAGACATTTTTAAATTTTTCTTTCAGTTCAATGTCTGATTGCAGGTAAAATATTTACATCTAATAAAAAGGTATTCAAAATATGCCAAAATGGTGATTATTTTTTCGAAAATCTTGATATATTTTTTCACATTCAAAATTGAAATTTTGCCTTTATTCTTAAAAAACTTTTGGGGAGTTTTCCATTTCGTCTTATTTTAAAAAGATACCTGCGTATACTGATTAGATTTTGGAATATCTGGTTCAAAAGGCAGAAAATATTTTTTGAATCATTCTATGGAGATTTTAAGAGGATGTTATAGTATAGCCATAATTGTACAAATTATATTTAAGTTTATTAATCATTATTACGGCAGCTCTAGTGTACCGAGTCTTGAACTAGTTTTTACTTTTTATTATTTAATCTGCGGGTGAACGATTCTTTCATTAGAATCTGATGGATAAAAATAATTACAAAGAGCTCGAATAGAATGATCTCTTTCTTTAGAGCTAAAAGTGTATTGGAAGGATGCCTGAAACAGGCCTGGACTTGTGAGTGATGCTACTTACAAGTATTTGTAAGTGGATACTACTTACAAGTATTTGTAAGTGGATGCTACTTACAATATTTGTAATGGATGCTACTTACAAGTATAGACCTGTTTCAGACTATATTAGAGATTAATTTCTTAATTTCTATTATTCTAGGAATGGCCTTTTGCACTCAGACCAAAAACGATGCTCGTTATATAGAGAGAGAATATTCAATTGGACTTCATTAAAATTCAGGCAAAATCTACAAAAGAAATTACTTGTTGCGTCTTTAACTAAAAAGCGTACCGAGTCTTGAAAAAGTTTTTATTTTTTTTTCTATTTTGTTTGTATTTTTAATCGCGTTTCCATTTATTTTTATTTTTTGATAGAAAAAAAATTAAATAAGGTCAAATTGAATCATATATGTTTTTCAGTAAGTAGATAAAAATCTTTAAGGAAGTTTAGGATTTTATTTCGTGCCGCGATTCATTGCAGTGCTGGGGCACATGCGGCCCGCAGGCCGCGGGTTGGACAACCCTGCCCTACACCTTCCCCACCTCCTTCGTATATCATTAAAATTAAAAAAAAAATCAAGTTTATAATCAACTATTTAATATTTTTATTAAGCTATTAATTAATTACATTTGTAATCTAAAATTTATTTGCACATTACCTTACCTGTTATGAGATTAATTTGTTTTCACTTTAGCTAATATCATATGAATATAATGTTATAATATAAATTGTTTTGCTCTGAAAACAAACAAAATCAACTCCTCGACTCTCCTAACTTAAGTGTATTTAGCCACTTAAATAATTGAATTTTATACACTCTCTGAACCAGAATTAAAAAAGATTCTTGTTTTACTCAGGTGGAGTTCTAATCCTTGGATCAAATACTCTCAGGCTGCTGTTAAATGAGTCGATTAATTAAACTGGCCACTCTCTTTAATCCACACGTTAATTTAACTTAAATTGATTCTCCTCTACCTACCATCTTTAATTGTGTTTATTTAAAGAATAAGTTTAATTAACTTTCATCCTGTTGTAATTAGCAGATTTGACATTTCTCCACAAAAAATCATCTTAAATAAGTTCATATTTAAATGTGAGTTTCCTCTTTAATAATAGTATAATTTCGTTGAATGAAGCATCATTAGTCATTATTATAATATTAAGGTGAAAAGTAACGTTAATTGTATAGCGTACTGTAAACAAATTTAATAATAATAATGAACATGAAGCGTCGAAGGCAAGTGGAAAATGAACAGTAAAACTCTTTTACTCAACGCAGAACGAAGTATTTTCTTTAATTTGTTTTTACAGTCACTGGTTCAAATAGAAGGAAGTGTTTCAATTTTTGGTAGGTGTATTAAAATACATATATTATTATTATTAGTTACGTATGGAGGCTTAGAATCACGCAAAGCCACCTGAAGGAAATTTTTTGGACCATTATTCCTTCCAACTCCGCAATGATACCATCTTCTCAAGATATTTTTTGTACGTTCGTATGTTCTTAAGTTTGCCATTGTATGTCCACGAATTTCTTCCCGTGATAGTGGGTTCTGGACCGTTGAGATGTCATTGAATCCGGATTTTCTGCTGATCTAGTTCTGTTATCAGGTTATGCAATTTGCCTGGCTGGATCAGTGTGTTTATGTTGAAAGTACTGATGTAGGAATGGTTGTAAGTAAGGTGGTTAATTTTTCATGTGGTTATTTCTCTTGAGTTCGTGGTCGTAGTTCCTAGACGAGTTGTTTGTTATTGAAGCAGTCCGGAGCACGAGTTGGAATTCTTTAGAACCAGGAATTGTCAGTTCCTGGAGCGGGAATCAGTTATTATTATATTAATTTGAAAATATTAATTTTTCCTGAGGGGAAAAACTCTCTGACATTTAAACATATTTATCTACTAAAATCTTAGATTTGACCTTAAATTGTTTTTTTGTTTTAAATATATTTGGTTGTATACCGTGAGTTGAAAATTCCATTTGTTTTTTTTTTCAAAAAAAGACACTCAAATTTTTGTATTAATTATTGTATAATTAATTTTTAATTTTTTGCTTCTAGCTGGGATCTAACTAGTGATGTGTCGTGTTATGTCTAAGGGTGGCCCTAGTGTGCGACGCGACGTCTCGAGACAGCCAAAAGTTTGGTTGAAATATAACGCCCTTCTAAGGCATGCTCGCGCATACTCTCTGGGCGGATGGGCTGGCGGGCAGAGGCTCAAGACGACCAAAAGCTTGGTTCCCGAAATATCATACTCCTCTAACAGAACAGAACAGCTATTTAAAATTTAAAGTTCTCTCTGATTTGCACGGTATTTGAATTTTCACTTCCTCAGGGCAAAACAAACTTTTTTAAATTAATTGTATTTTCAATTTCAGATAAATTTAAAAGCTCTATATAAGTACGATTATTAAAAAAAAAAAAATCAACTTATTCATATGAAACTACAGAATACGTGGTGTACGTCGCTTGAATGTTCAAAAAACCAATGTGTACTGTCTGGGTAATATAAATAAAAAAAGGGGATCGGAGCCTGGGATCGGCGGAGGGGCAGCTGGACGGAGGATGCCCTGAACAGCAAGAGGCCCGCTGAAGGATGTCTTCACAGCTTGGTAAAAGATCAATGAGCCATTTTTGGAGTTTAAAAAATTCCTCATATTTCTTTCTTGCTTTTGTTGAAACTGATTATATGGTAACTTCTCTTTGAAGATATTTATGTGTTCCCCCTTTCCTTCTCTAAAGTTGTCCTTTTCCTTGTTTGGCATTGCGGTGTAATCATACAAGAAAATCCCCGGTTTTGCTTTATAGATGAAATAGATATTGAAAATCAAATAAGTGGTGGTAAGGAATGCTTGGAGGACCCCTCCTCTTCATTTTAGGAATTTCTTTTGTGAATCAGACTGGCGCATAGTTTAGTTAGCTAATGCCGTATATGGTTTTCCTTGTAATCGAAAATTCATTTTAATGCAGATCGATCCCTCATCCGGAGGCTGCTATTATTTCGGCCATTCTCTTAGAATAACAAACGAAAAGCAAATAAAGTATGAAAGTGATTAATTGATCTAGCAAATGACTATAGCCTCGATCTCAAAGGACTACTCACTCTCCATAAATGATACATTTCAAATAATGATACTAATTATAAGTGGGTTTAGTATTGAATTCAATCAAATAAATATTTTTTGCCTCATTGTTTATAAAAATTTCTGAAACGATTGAAAAATAATTTTAAATAATGATTTTTGTACTTTTGTGAATTCCGACACCCACGATAACTCAAGAAGAAAAAGTTGTAGAAAGGTCAGTCTGATGTCATAATGTTTGAGTTTTCATTTCAGCTCAAAAATGGAAAAAATATAAAAATGTAAAAAAATGACTCAAGTATGTGAAATTGATAGTGAGACTCAAAAGAGGGGGGGTGAGGTAAAAATTATTTAAAATAATTATTCAAAATATGAAAAATATAAATATGCAAAAATGACTCACTATGTGAAATTGATAGTGAGTCAAAAATATATTTAAAATAATAAAATTTCCAAACAAAATCGAAGGAAGCTGATATTTATTACATTAATAGAGACAAGTAACCTAGAAAACCTAACTCATAGTAAATTAATATCTCATAAAATATTTATTTACTTTTATCTTTATTTATTACATTAGAAGATTCTCATTTAATAATAAATTGCTAATGGGCTCAAAATTCAGGGGAAGGAGGGGGGAGGTTAGTAAATGAATATAATAAATAAATTTTTATTTCTTGACCTGCTCTAGAGGCACACGTCCTCGCTGGCTAGGATCCTCCAAAAATCAATACAATCTAGCTTCAATACATTAACAAACAACAAATTAACTACAACAATTTGACAAATAATAAACCAAGTACAAAAAAAAGAAAAAAATAGAAATGTATGCTCATTAGCAAATAACATAAAAAACATAGATTTCATCAAAAGGCAAGAAGTAATTTAAAAATTCCACGCAAAACCTGATACACAGGAGCAAGCGACGCATTAGCCAACCCGGCATTTGCCATAAGTTATTAAGGAAACCTGGTCAAAACCTTAACAATGATGGTATAGCCTCTCTCTACCTCAGCTAATCTCTGCTTTGGAGAACTAAATAAAATTTTGTACAACTCTAGGACTTTGATGAGTGAGTGAGTGAGTGAGTGACGAAAAAGCCTATCTTTGGCTTCTTGTAACTTGGACGATATAAACAGTAGAAATATGAAAATTTGTAATTTAGTTAAGCTTATGGACCAGTATTATGGAAAAACATATCAGCCATATAGAGGTTTCCAGTACGAAGTTACAGAACCGTCAAAATGGCCTGAGTTGTTTCCTGTAAAGGGTAGTCTGGCAGTGGACTCCAAATCGAACTTGAGTGGGGCACTGTCGTGCCCCCAGATTATCATGATTATACAACAAGTGAATTGAATAAAAAATCGAAAAATCAAAAGAAAAAGGCTAAATTTAAATCGACCAATGGATTCTTTTTAAAATTTTGAACAATTTACTAGTATGAAAGATATTAATTTGCCGATGGTAATAGATTCAAATTTACTAGAAATTCATAGATCAAAGATGGTGTCATCTATTAATTCCGATGGAGTGGAATATTTTTAATTATATGTCAGAGGGGTTGTTTTTCACCCCTCGGGAATCGAACCCGAGTGCCAGTAACAGCAATCCGGGCCACCTGGCTCACCTGCGGGATACGAACCTCTCTGACATATGCAAACGCGTAAAATATTTTACTCAAAGATTGTTATCTTAATTTGTAAAATTTCGCGATATAGTGATTCTAAATTTAAACATATAGCCATGCCATATAATTTAAATAAAGGTGGTTGAGTGTTTCGAATTTTGAAGAAATTCAAAATTCGAAGGGCAATGGAATGACTTTTCCTAATTTAATATTCGATTCCCGAGGGGGTGAAAAACAACCCCTCTGACATATAATTAAAAATATTCCACTCCATCGGAATTAATAGATGACACCATCTTTGATCTATGAATTTCTAGTAAATTTACTAGTACATGGTTGATTGTTCTTTTTCCATTATGTTGCAAAAGATGAACATCGAGCTATCTAAAATACCTATTTGATGTAAATATACAGGAAAACGCTCGTGATTAAATGTTAGCTTGACAGTATGTCGTAAAAAAATCGAAAACAATAATTATCCTTACTCCCCTATATGTATTTACTTTCTGGATAGGCGTGTCTTGTGTGTTAATTTCAACACGGGTGCTTGACAAAGGATAGATTGGTCATTGCTTGTCCATTGAATCGTAGAACGATATATGAAATACATCAAAGTCAACTCTGTAACAAGAGCTTCTCTGCACAGTTTATATTGTAAACGGCAGGGTTAAAACATTATTAAAGGAAAATTCGTCATCTACTAACACTTCTCATTGTTTGATTATTAACCATATTTTTACATTTAACTGAAGTGACTACATGACTTTACCATACACCTGGGCCCTCTATTATATTTAATAAAATAATGTATTATCATTTACGAAAGAACACCCCCCCTTTCTTAATTTTGAGCCCATTAGCAATTAAACATAAAATCTTCTTTTAAATAGGGAACTCTTCTCAGGGAAATAGTTTTAAGTATAATAATAACTCTTTTTTTTAATATGTAAATTTGGCTCTTTGGTTTAGGGACTTTTATGTTGTTAGGATATTCACTTTTCATTAATGTTTACTTTTGCATTTTAACCTTAGACCATGAAATATGAGACCCCCTGGAGTCGATTTGGTGAAGTCAATCTACTAGAAAATGTGACGTCATCTGTAGGTAGGAACACTCCAGAAATAACATGGCCACTATAGGAATTATTATTACATTGAGATAAATTTATCGTAAATTAGATTATTTATTTTGGATTCCAATAATCGCAAATTAATATTATATTAATATTACCAAAATATTTATGCGAGAACGTGACGTCATCTGTAGGCGATGTTGGCCTCACTTCACTATGTGCGGAGAGTAGTAGAGGGCGTGTCTATATATTTCAGGGTCTAAGATTTTAACTGTTTGACATTTGTCTCATGTCTCTCTTAATATAATATACTATTTTATTAATTATATCTGTGTTACGATAAAACCATTAGAATAAGGACTTATAAATTCTATTCTATATTTTTATAGGTAAAGTATTTAATTTGTATTATATTGTAAATATGTTATTTTAATAAAAACTGTATTTTTATAGCAATCATTTATAGTCCTTCAAGAACCCAGATATTACAAATATAGACTATTTTTGCCAACGTGAATGGAATTTTAATTTTTTAGGTCCCCCCTCCCCATTTTGAGCAACAAGTTTTTACATTTTTAGTCCTCTGGAGACATACAGTTTACACATACAAATTTTGGTTGAGTTTGGTTCAAATTCAAAGCGCCTTCGGCCAAAAATGGAAATAAAAAATATTTAAATCCATAATCCGGAATGAAAAAAATAAATAAAAAAATTGCCATTTTAATCATAAAGTAGTTTTTGATTTATTTTGATTAGATAATGTAAAATTTTTAAATAATATTAATTTCATATAGCGTTATTTAAATAATTTCAATCTGTAATAACTAAAGATAGAAATTTTATACAAATTTTGATTTTTAATATTTAATATATTCAAGAAAATAATGGAATTATACAATTACTAATAATATCCAGTATTTATGGAGTGTTATTTTTTAAGGGGGATAAAATTTTGGCCTTATTTGATTAATTCTAATATTTTTAAGATAACGTAAGGAACTTCGTTCCTGACGGGGGTCTCCAAACCGCACACGTTTGATTTTTTTTAGGGGGGGGGAGGGTTCGGAGTTCCTGAGAAGTCAAATTCAAAAATAAAAAATCCCTTCGGCAGGGCGTAGGAAGAGGTAGATTTCGAAGGGGCTCTACCACCCCCTTAGACTGCTCCTATCAAAAACTTTTCAGACCCAAATTGTAGAGGTTAATTAGTAGAATATTAGCCATTTGCATCCAAACTGGAATTATTCATATTAACGTTGTTATTAATTTTTTAAGATTTAAACCCCCACCATTTCCACCCCCTTGGGGCTGAATTACCAAACACTAATCAGTTCTTGTTTACATCAGGACTAAATTTTGTGCCAAATTTTATTGCAATCGGTTGAACGTTGCGGCCTGCAGCGCACCCACAAAATTGCGATACATACCTCCAACATACCCACATATATATATAAACTTTTGAATGGAGGGTGATTTTGGGGTCTAGGGGCCATGATCGGAAAAACTATGATGAAATTTTCCGGAAGTCGCACCATGGAGTGAGCGCAATATGTATATTTCTTCGAAATCTACCTAAAAATAAATTTTTGGAAAATTCCGTATAAGGAGAGACTAGTTTTGTTATCAATATTTTTAGTTATTCAAATTAAATTAAAATTAAAACTCGTGAAATCGTGGGTTTTCTTTTTTAATGACAAGTATGTAGCACTCTCTTGAATCATCTTTTGTCTGTCTTTCAGATACCTAAGATGGGGTTTCTCAATTTCTTTTTTGATTATAAATTATTACTATTATATTTTATGACTTCCGAAACAAAACACATTTAGCCATTGGACAAGTGACACTTTTTATTTGTGTTTATGTATGTTCAGTATAAATTGGTGTTGAGGTCAATCTTTTGCAGTGAGCGGGTCTTAATTTTAAAATTTAGCTTTATATTCTTTTTTCAATATTATTATTTTTTATTTTATCCAAGAGAGTTACCCCACAGCATCTTTCAACAAAAATCCATTATCTCAACTGCTGTTTATTCTTTAAGACTTTAATCTTCTCCCATGTTTCTGCGTCATAGGTTTGATCACTTTGAAAGATTGTTGAATGGATGATGATATTTTCAGTATATTTTTGTAAAAACAATTATTGTAAAACCCTAAATTATATACTACTAATAATTTTTGCAACGGAATTTTCTCCTGGAGAGAGACTGACTGGTAAAAATTTTAATTGAGTGTAATGGAAGGCAGCCCAGGGGTAGTGAGGAAAGAAAAATTAACACATATCAAAAGGTGTAATTTATTGGAATCCTTCCTTCTTTCCTTAATTTGAAAAAGGAGGGAAAAAAATTGTTTTTCTATGCCTTTGCTAAAAAAGAAGAAAGGTTTGAACACTACTGTGGAGAGAAGAAGGAAACATTTTATTTGTTTCATCCATTGACCCTTTGAAACCCTGAAGAAAGAGGAAAAAATTCTCCGAAACGTCGGTTTGAAAGGATAGAACGAAGGATTCCAATAAATTACACCTTATTTGATATGTTTTTTTTTTTTTTTTTTAATGCAATCGAATGCAAGAAGGGGTGCACCAGTAAAGATGCAGCCCCTATGGATCTCGAAAGACCCTTGCATTACCGAAGAGAAGGGAAAGTTGATTAAGTGAGAGGGTGTGGACGTAGGTGTCTATGCACTCCGGTTTTGAAGGTTTGAAGATTATAAGTGCTGGGAAAGATGGAGGCTGGGAGAGAGTTCCAGTTCCTTGAAGTCATGGGGATATATGAATTGGCGAATGAAGTGGTCCGGCACTTTTCTAATTTGACCGCGAAAGAGTGTTGGGAGTCGGCAAAACGCGTGCTACGTGCAAAGCATGCTTTGGGGGGAATTATTGATTTTATCTCATCAGAGCACCTGCCGTGATAGTATCTATAGAAAAGGGAAAGGCCAGAGACATTTCTTCGATGAGCCAGCGAGTCGAGGGAGTCGGTGAGGGTAGAATCGTCAATTAGCCTGACGGCTCGTTTCTGAATTGCATCAAGGGTAGCAAGAGAATATTTTGGAGGCTCCTCTCCACAGATGAGAGCCGTATTCGAGACAGGGGCGGATTTGGGCCTTGTAGATGGTGAGAAGTTGTGGGGGTTTGTAAAATCGCTTGGACCTGAATAAGAAGCCAATCTTCCTTGCTGCAGATTTCGCTACAGAGGAGATGTGTTCATTCCAAGACAGGTCAGATGCGATAGAGACGCCCATATGTGTTAATTTTTTCTTTCCCTACTGCCCCTGGGCTGCCTTCCATTACATTCAATTACTACTAATAATAATTAGTACGTATAGGTTAACAATAGCAGAGTTTCCGCTTTCTTACTCAAATTATTTTGCATACAAAACATTGGCAAACCATCAAAGGTGCAGATGCCGTATTGAAAAAAGTTTTCACTTTTTCCTTCCAATTTTATTTTAACTTCTTCTTTTAAGAAAAATATTTTAAAAATGTGAATATTTTTAATTAAAAAAAACATCTTTTAATGAACTTTTTCAAGATATGTTTATAAAGGTGTATATATATTTATATATACTTCTTTAAATTTGCAATGTATTTCTTACCTTGATTAATAAAAAGGAGATAAAAACAAAGATAGAGAGAAAGAAGGTATATCATTTAAAGAAATTATTTAAAGAAATTCTTTGGATCTTCGAAAGGAGGATTTTATTAAAAAATACTTAAAAAATAAGTCATATTCTCAAAGGTTTTATTCAGCAATTCTTCTCTTGAATTATAAAACAAGCAATGATTAATTGTTATTTTATGATAAATTATTCTTATCCTTTTCAATTGTTTCTCTTTTCGGTGATATGAATTTAAAATAACTCAGGGACTTATAACATACATTGAAGAAATGTTCACTGGTTGATGTAAAATCGCACTTTTTGGCCTCTGGACCGTTGGGCGCTAGGGGAAATTTTAGCAACATCTGCTTTTCACAGATAGCATTATCACAGATAGAATTATCACGCTCGCCCAGAGCTTTTTTTTTCTGGAAAATCCTATTTATATAATGTAATGAAATTATTTATTTAAATATTTACTAAAAATGAAATATTTTAAAGGAAAAGCTTTTGAATTTCGAATAACTAGGCGAGTAGGGAAGACTTCGCTATTTAGATAAAAATAAAATTAATAAAAATTAATATATTATTTTTAATTCATGTTATTTTATAAGTAGTCGATTCCATACATCTCGTTAATTAAGGAATATGTTATATGGTTAATTTTTGGATCATTGACCGTCTTGGAATCATTTGTACTACTTTGCCATTTTAAACACCCCTATGCAACCGAGTTACCTTTTAGCAATCATTTGAAAGATTGAATGTGGTTTCAAGTCGATGCTCATAAATCTTTGTGAAAAAACTCTATTTTTTCGGTTTTAATGGCAGAATTATTTATTAGAATCTTCCCTATATTGAAATGCAAATTATCAGAGAAATCGAGGTGATCAATTTTTTTAGATTCAAAATTTTATTTGATGAATTTTTACATTGAGAATTATTTAAACTGCCCTTAGATGCACCTTTTTGGTGTAACACCTTCTCACATCAATTTCATAAAAAAACAAGTTAAAATAAAAAATAGACATCGATTAACATGAAATACTGCTGGAATAAATATCATATTAATATTTCAAATGACTATGAATACAGTCTATCAGCCACCGATGACACTTTATTTATTATGTCTCTCTACTAGGTAATCTCTGAAGTGAAGCTTTTTAATTTTATGTCAACATCAGCGTGAACTTTGAATCGATCCCAACCCCGAGATACCGGGTAGAGATCAAGAGTTCTGGCGATTTAATTTTTTATAAAATAATCTCAGCTTAAATTTTCTAGATATAACGTCAAAAGGGGCTTGTGTAGATATCTCCTGGTCTAGGATATGTGTAGCTGTAGAGTATTAAAATAAAATAAAATTAAAATAAAAATAAAAAGGCTTTAACCTGTCAACACGTCAACGAAATCTTATTTATCTTTAACATATTACATCTGTTACAATTTATATTATCAAAAGCAGAATACTATTGTAAATAGAGTTAGAAGATTGAAAAGTGATTTAAATTAGAAAAAATTTTGTCATAAAATATTTTCTACTCTATTTATCTTGACACTAAATACATTTAGAGTTATATTTAAAATAAAATATATTCACTGGCACGAATTTCGAGCATATGTCATAAAAAACAATCTTAAAAACAAATATAGAGCGAACGAAAAATGAGTTATAAATTGTTTAAAAAAATTATTAGAATAATAGCATGGAGAAATTGCATTTTTTACCCGGCTACTTCCTGGGCTACGCTAGTATTGAGTACACTCATTTTTATTTATTTTTTGCTTTTAAAATTATCCCAAATGAATGAAATCATATTTTTTTTTCTGTCTGTCTGAAATCCGATACCCACGATAACTCAAGAATGAAAAGATCAGGAAAACTTGTGGAAGTTTCGGAGAAGTCACTATTTTTATTTTGGAAAAACTATGGCCCTTTACGAATCTAAATATTTCGTTAAAATTTCATCACAGTACGAACCAGGGACGTGAGATATCTACGAAGATAAGTCAAAAATTACCTACCCTTTTCGTTCTACAACTTTATTAAACTAAGATAGTAGGCGGCCGCATGCGCATCCGTTGAGTTGTCGCGTCTGTGGTCACGTGTGCGGAATTTAATCACGATCGCGTCAGTTATCTTCTAGCTACAACAGCATAAGCATGTCAGCTCCGCAATCGGAATGCACCAAAGAGGAGCAACGAGGAGTGGTCAGAGGGTGTGAAAGGTGCTGAAATTCACCGGAGACTTTTGTCACAATACGGGGAAAGTGCTTCATCTCGTAAAAGCGTTTTTTTATGGATCGAAATGTTTAAAAGTGGCCGAACGAGCGTAATACAAAAAGAGGGAGCTGGGCGACCGTCAACTTCGACCACTGACCACAAGATTCAGCAAGTTCAAGAGATGATTACAGCAGAAAGGCAAGTTACCATAGATAATGTTGCATCTTCTTTAAACATTAGTCACGCTTCTGCCTATCACATTATCCACGACGTAGTCTACTCTCAAAGAAAGTAATTCCAGCAGAAGACACACTCTTTTATTGTCTATTTCAATATATAAAAATTCTGCTACCCTCGGCAAAAAAACTTTCAATTTAATATACAACATGTTTAAATTTTAGTTTTATAATAAAAAATAATAAATTGTCTTGAATTTTAAAAAGCTCATTCTTTCTTTTTTTCTTTTTCAAATTGTTTGAGGTAACTTAACTCAGCGTTATATTACTGTAATGATTAATATTTTTTATGTGTATACAAATTTTAGTATTTCTTTTATTCTTAAGTTATTCTTAGTATTTGTGAGCATATAACTTCGTGGCTTCCAGGTGGATGAGCTGTGTCTTCAATTAGCGTACCTTTCTCCAATTTTCCATTTATCCAATTTCTTTCCAGACACAGCGTTATATTGCTGTAATGATTAATATTTTTATGTGTATAAAAAATATTTCATTTTTGGAATTTACTTTTATTCTTAAAAGGGAAAATTGCTATAATTAATGAATTCACTTGTTAAATAAATATTTAGGTGCACAAACGTTTAAAACAAATGTTTAAATAGGTTAGTATCCGCTAATAGCCATAGGATTGGCTAAGTGGTTAATTAAACCATGCTATCCTGTATACAGTATTGTAGTCATTGACATAATGGAAAACTCGGTGTCGCCTGCGAGTGGCAAGTATGCATTCAAAAGTAACGATCTGTATTGCGGGTTGCATCTTTAGGCTCTAAATATTTGATCATTAATTCAATTTTTAAAATATCAATAATAATTTTTATTTTAGGATTTAAGAATTAAATTCAAGTTTCGCTCGGTATATCCGAGAGGCTTCGCCTGCTTTTCGAGTGGCCTTAGTAGGTATTGAATTCACTCCATTTTTGACCGACTTCAAAAAAGGAGGAGGTTCTCTATTCGACTGAATTTTTTTTTTTTGTGTTTATGTTACCTCTTATCTCCGCCAATTGTGAACCGATATTGACATTTTTTGCATTGGGTTCAGTCTAGCTTCCGATTGGTCCCGATTTTTCATTGGTATTAGACCTTTTTTGTTAGGTTTGTTCAGGCCTAACTTCTTTGTTTATGAACCGATTCCGATGATTCTTTTTTTATTGGAAAAGGGGTATCTTAGGGATGGTGCCATATTAATTTGGTCAAGTTCTGATGATATGATCATTATTAATAACATCACTAAGAAGAGAAAAATAAAAATAATTTTTAAGAAAAAAATAAAACCGACTTCAAAAAAATTAAATGCAACAAATAAAATACACTAAAAGGTATAAAACAATTATTATCTTATTTAATTACAACTAAACAAAGAAATATTAACATGAAATTACTTTTTGAAGTCGGTGCCAAACAAACTATACCTATAAGCGAGCGTACCCGCCAAACGTACTAAGTAAGATTCGTCGAGTGCGATTCATAAAAGGTATATGTTTGGCACCGACTTCAAAAAGTAATTTCATGTTAATATTTCGTCGTTTAGTTGTAACTAAATAAGATAATAATTATTTTATACCTTTTAGTGTATTTTATTCGTTGCATTTAATTTTTTTGAAGTCGGTTCTATTTTTTTCTTAAAAATTATTTTCATGATTAATTTTATTTTCTCTGTCAAATTAACTTGAGAATGGTAATTGTTTCCCGATAACTTTCTGGCACCAGATTTCAGGAGGAGTAAATAAATCCCTTGTTCAATTACATTCAATTTTTAATTCTATATACTTCGAATAGATCTCTTATCGTGATATTCGTCAATCGAATCAGCCATTCTTTTTTGCTAATAACGTAATAAACTAATAACTAATTGGATAATAGTAATAAAATTAAAACTTGAGATGGCTTATCATTTTTGGGGCCTTTTCTGAGCTTTGGCATTTAGAAGTATTTTGAGATGATGAGATCAAAGAATTAGTTTGCCTGTTAGTTTCTTCAAGTGTAGAAAATAAGGCTAGTTTAAGTAGTTTGCTGATATTTTCTTTTTGAGCTGCAAGTTTTGTCTTTTTTCTGATCCCTTTAAATATGTTCTTTTCGGCATAATTAAACGAGACTACAAAACTATGCCCAACACTTTATTAAGATTCTTAATAACATTTAATAACATAGACGCCGGACTTTGAATTTTTCGGGGGAGGGGGCTCAGAGAAAAAAGAAGAAGAAATAAGGATATAGGATATGTTACATAATGATATTATATACCTATATACATATAGATATATTCTAATTAAAGTCTAATTTAAATTTATTTATAAATATTATATAAAAATCAAATTTGGATAAAAAAAATAATACATTAAAGATATGTTAAATCTTCTTATCTTTTCACAATTCACACACAAGACATATAGAAATTATTTCTACGAAAAGAGTTAACAGAAATGAATTTATTTGCTATATAGTTTAAATCTAAATTTTGAGTTAATTTTTTATGTACATTAAGAAGAGCTACTGAATTAAGCTTGGTTTGTGACATTGTAGATCTTAAATATGATTTTATACGCCTTAATGACGAAAATGATCTTTCTGCTGTACATGAAGACGTTGGTATTGTAATTATTAATTGAATATATCTGGGGGCACGGCAGTGCCCCAGCCAAGTTCGATTCGAGCGGGGATGTGTGCACTGCCAGACTACCCTTTACAGGAAACAACTCAGGTCATTTTGACGCCTCTGTAACTTCGTAATGGAAACCTCTACATGGCTGAAATTTTTTCCAGAATACTGGTCCATAAG
This sequence comes from Forficula auricularia, assembly GCA_024734495.1. Lineage (NCBI taxonomy): Eukaryota > Metazoa > Arthropoda > Insecta > Dermaptera > Forficulidae > Forficula > Forficula auricularia. The sequence continues at coordinate 33,239,146 of JALMQS010000153.1, forward strand.
CTTAACTAAATTACAAAATTTCATATTTCTACTGTTTATACCATCCAAGTTACAAGAAGCCAAAGATAGGCTTTTTCGTCACTCACTCACTGACTCACTCACTCATCAAAATTCTAGAGTACTTCCGCTAACCCTAGAATGCTGAAATTTGGCAGGCAGGTAGAGTTTGGGGTACAATTAATGGGAAAAATCCAAAAATCGAAACTTTCCCTTCTTCAGGACCTAAAATGAAGGGGTGAAAGTTATAGACTTAATTAACATATACTAAAAATTCAATGAACCTAGAATGCTGAAATTTGGCATACTGGTATAGCTTGACACATTAATAAAGGACGAAATTGAAAAATCGAAACTTTTCCTTCTTCAGGGCCCGAAATGAAGGGGTTAAATTTATAGGATAAATTAACATACAACATGCTGAAATTTGGCCTACTGATAGAGTTTGGGGTATATTTAAAGGTAAAAATCGAAAAAGCGAAACTTTCCCTTCTTCAGGACATAAAATGAAGGAGTGAAAATTATAGGCTTAATTAACATATAGTGAAATTCAATGAACCTAGAATGCAGAAAATTGGCATACTGGTAAAGATTGGCACATTAATTAAAGAGGAACTTGAAACACCGAAACTTTCACTTCTTCGGGCCCCGAAATGAAGGGGTGAAATTTATAGACTAAATTAACATACAGTGAAAATATAATGATCCTAGAATGCTAAAACTTGGCATATTGGTAGAATAACTTGAATCACTAATAAAGTGAGAAATCGAAAAAGATCTTCATCAGCCTTTAAAATAAATGCGTGAATCTTGAAGGTTAAATTCCCATCCAACTTACAAAAAAAGTGAAATCTCAACAAAAACACTTGTGTAAAAAAGGCCAAGTTCGATTAATAAAAACCGTTTGCCAAAAAAAGTAGTGAGATCTAATGTGCTGCCAAGTTCAACATCATCAATTTATTAAATGAGTCGAGAATATATTAGTAACTTCAATTAAAACGCATGTTTTTCATTTCACATGTCCCTCTATATTTTTTATTGATTTCACATTTTTAGTTGAAATTATTTTCATAAAACTTGGCTTTTACGCATTATTATGTATGTCACGAATTACTAGTTACCATATCATGGGATCTTAATAAGAGGGGAGTGGTGGAGGCCCTATCAAACAATAATAATAATAATTTAATGCGTAAAAAGCCAAGTTTTAGGAAAATAATTTCAACTAAAAATGTGAAATCAATAAAAAATATAGAGGACATGTGAAATGAAACATGCGTTTTTAGTAAGTTACTATATATATCTCGACTCTTTTAATAAATTGATGATTGTTAAACTTATTGGCAGCTAAACTACCCTCACTGACGGCTTTTTTTACATTAACAGCTTGGCTACACAAGTGTTTTTGTTGAGATTTAATATATTCAGGAAGGATTTCACTTATAAATCTAAACCTATTATTACTATAATTTCTATTTCATCTGTTAAGCAATTTAGTTGAACGTTTACTTTTCTCGAAACTATGCCAATAAACATATCAGGACGTAATTTTAATTTTTCATAATTGAAATCATCCTTATAAAATTTAATAATTTTTTTGCCATCGAAATCTTTATCATTAGCGAATTTTTCCATTTCACAGTGATGAAGTGGTGTTGTTGAATGAAACCGATTTTGCAAATTCATTTAACTGATAAATAATTTTAATGTAAGTACGCCTATAATTTTCTTCATATTTTTTTTGCAAGTTTTGTAATTAATGTTGGATGTAATTTCCGAATTTTCTGGGAATAGACTCGCTATACATAACTACCATTCCATCTGTATCATTATTAGTAATTCAGAGTAAATCAATATTCATAATATTTTATATGTGTAAAACATTTTTATTTATCAAATTATTTTCAAATATCTATTAAATATTAATATATTATAATGAGATGGAAATAAAAAGAAAATTAAAATAGATAAATTAAAATAGAAAACAAGTTTAATCGATAAACAATAATTTTAAATTATTGACATTTCAAGCCAATGTATTTATAATATAGGAATAAATGAATAATTTATATTATAAGTTCGGAGCAGTCCGAGTCACGAAGGAGAGATGGCCCCTCCACCTGGGCCACTTCTCCTCGCAAGTGACTCGGCCGTACCACTGGGTTCCGCTGGCTTTCGACTAGTCGCATGGAGGGGCCCTCGTCTATAAAAGTAATGTTTCGCCTGGGGGTAGATGGACGGAGATTGGGACGAGACGATTGCACTTCAAGTGTTGTATTTAGTATTTTAAGATTATAAATTATTATTTAGTATTATATATATATATATATATATATATATATTATCTATTACTTTTATAATGGCAAGCATTTTTTTATTGCTGAATAAATATGCGGGTGATCGTTTCTTTAGGAATCTGATCGAGGAAATGACTAAAATGGGTGCGAGATAGAATGATCACTCCTCCTGGAAGCCAGAGCATAACTAGCGAACTTGGCGCCTATGGCCAATTGGCCAACTATAGTTACTGGGACCTATACACAGATTAAAATGTAGTTAAGAATATGAGATCCAATATTACCGATTATGCGGAATTTACGGGTGGCTGAGCTCTTGTATTTAAATAATATATATGTCCAAGATATTTTTTATTTAACAAATTATCAAATATTTATTTATTAATATTCAAAATTTTGTGATCACAAAGAATAACTATCTCTTTTTACTAGTATGGCTTGCTTCTATGGCGATAACCGATTACGCTTCAGGAGCAAAAAACTATTCAATTAATAATTACAATACCAACGTCTTCATATACAGCGGAAAGATAATTTTCGTCATTAAGGCGTATACAATCATGTTCAAGATCCCTAATGACACAAATCAAGCTCAACTCAAGAAGCTTCTTGGCGCACTGTCTGTAAGCCAAATAAATTTGGCGCGGTTATATTCCGGGAGCCGAGAGAATTAATCGAGGAGGAATGACTATGAACACCTGGAAGTAGAATTATCATATGTGGCGAGATAGCCAAGTTGGCAAGAAGGTGAAGTGAAGTGAAGGGTCTGGTTTCGTTTCGTTTATTTTTAACCGACTTCAAAAAGGAGGAGGTTCTCTATTCGATTGAATTTTTTTTTTTTTTTTTTTTTTTGTGCCTATGTTACCTCATATCTCCGCCAATTATCAACCGATTTTGAAAAATTTTTTTGCATTGGGTCAAGTCTAGCTTCCGATTGGTCCCATTTTTTCGATTTTTTTTCATAGGTATTAGACCTTTTTTATTAGGTTTGTTTAGACCTAACCTCTTTGTTTATGAACCGATTTCGATGGTTCTTTTTTTATCCGAAAGGGGGTGTCTTAGGGATGGTGTCATATTAATTTGGTCAAGTTCTGATGATATGATCACTATTAATAACATCACTAAAAAGAGAAAAATAAAAATTTTAAGAAAAAAATAAAAAACCGACTTCAAAAAATTAAATGCAACAAATAAAATACACTAAAAGGTATAAAATAATTATTATCTTATTTAGTTACAACTAAACGACGAAATATTAACACGAAATTACTTTTTGAAGTTGTGCCAAATCTGTTATACCACCTTTTATCATAAGTAGAGTATATAGAGGGAAAGCTTGCGTATTTAAAACACTCTCTAGCGGGTCATGCTCAAACTCTTAGTAGTCGCCAAGAGCCATTCATAAGAGCATATTGTCATGACATTCAGTCTGACATTTTTGTTTTTATCATAGATAAAAATTCACAGGCTTTGTTTTTATCAAACATTCATTTAGAAAATTTTCCACATTACACATTTATCGATTAAAATATCATTAAATAATAATGTGATTCTCGTCAATGTTGTGTGAAAGGTTGTTTTTCGCGACACAAAATCAGATAAAAAATTTATGGACGCCCTAAAAACAATGAAATGTAAGTAACCTATTTAAATTAACTAATAATTTATTTCTTTGATTTTTAGCATGTGTTAATTCTTGAATAATTTAATTATAAGAGCTAAAAACGCTGGTGTCAATTTGCTGATATCATGAAAATAATAAATATTTCTTTATATGTTCAGCTGACAATTTTTAATCAAAAACAATTTATAAAAAATATCCGACGTCTGCAGCAGCGAGATTCTCCAGAATGAAGTGATTTCATCACATTAAAGCCGTCCGTCACAGGTCTCCAAACACCGGCTCTTGATTGTTGATTAGATTTTGTGCAGAAGCCGACAACATATATATACATATTTTTATTAAATAAAATAGCCTATATTTTATAGGTAAATATATAGATATATCTTATTTAATTTAATAAAAAAAAGATCCATTCAATTAGAAAATAAGTAAAAATATTGTTTATTTTTTAAGTGTCTAGAATTCTTTGAAGGTTTTCTCAAAAATAACTAATGTTGGCGAATGCAAATCCACAAAAATTCTGAAAAGATTGTATTTATTTTATTAAATACTGTAATGTCATTTTTTTAAGTCTAAATAAAAAAATGGTTAATTTTAAATTATTTTTCAAGTATTTATTTTATATGCTATTAATTTCCTCTAGTCCTCAAAGTCCCTGAATCTTAATTAAATTATTTTTCAAAAAACTCAAAAAAGATATACATCTTTGTGCAAAGTTTTTTTTTAATAAAAATTTTGATTTTATTATAAAAATATATTTCAAGATTTGTATTTTAGTACAAGCAATTAATAATTTTTTCTTTAATATACGGGTGATTCACGGTCGATGGACGTTATCCGTTTTTATGTAAAACGAAGTCGGATTTTCACAAGTTATACCTTACACGTTTTCTACTTGCCTGTTCTCATCATCAAAAAATAAGTTATAGCACCAAACTTTTTCGACGGAAACGTCGCAGGCTGAAAACATTTTGGCGGGGCGTCATCTGAGTACCGTTTCAGAAAATTATAATATATAAGCTCATAAATAAATTATTTTGAATCATCCGCTGTGTGACGTCGCAAAGAACACTTTCCTCGACGAGATGCGGTTCCCGCCTGTTTTGCTTCAGTATACGGCCATGAGGCTCTATGTAGCGCATGAATCGCACTCGACGGATCTTGCTTAGTACGTTTGGCGGGTACGCTCGCTTATAGGTATAGTTTGTTTAGTACCGACTTCAAAAATAATTTCCTGTTAATATTTCGTCGTTTAGTTGTAACTAAATAAGATAATGATATTTTATACCTTTTAGTGTATTTTATTTGTTGAATTTAATTTTTTGAAGTCGGTTTTATTTTTTCTTAAAAATATTTTATCGTGTACCGTTTACCGTTTATTGTTAATATTTATCGAATTATCGTTCCGTGTGATTCAGTGTCGTCGTTGTTGTTGAGAACTAAACCAACAATAATTTATTGTATATCTTATATCTTAAATATCATAAAATATTTAAGTTTATTTATGTAGAGAAATGGCCCATTGCCTAATTCAAATACAAAATACTGTATCGATAAATATTATTAGTTGTTGTTTAATTTTAAACTATATAACTTAATTTAATTAATAAAACCCAAGCTTGTTAACACATTGTTATACACATATACAAGACCCGGTTTAAATAATTATACAATTTTAAACAACAAACATTTTTATTATTTATTTATTTTTGCAACCAAGAGCAAAGTGGATTATTACTGAATTTTCCAGCCAGTGCAATATACATAAAAAATTAACTGAAAATTTAGATTTAAACTATATGGCAAATAAATTCATTTCTGTTAATTTCTTTATGACAAGTATTTGTTATAAATTTTTAAAATCTCTCTGATCGCTGATCAATATGTGCAATATCAAGCGTAGAATATACGATGATACCAACATACTTAACGTTTTGAACTTGAGTAGAAATTTGTTGTAATATTTAATCACGAACCAATTTTCTTAAGTAACTTTTTCTTTAACAAATTTATAATTACTTATTTTTGTTTAACACTTTAACAATTATTATAAAATATTCTTTAGTGAAATTTGTTCATACATTCACAGCAAAACTAAGCCAAATCGATTTTTAAATTTTAATCCATCTTTAAATTTTTCAGTCTCTATAAAATTTTCTCGCCTTTAAAATTTTGGCGTCCCTAAAATTTTAGCGGTCTTAAAATTTTGACGGTCTAAGCGTAAATCGATCACTGAGCGAGACGAAATGTTATCAAAAAAACAAATTAAATTTTATTTCAATTTTACTTCCGACTGCAAATAAAAATTGATCTTTTTTACCTGAATTTAAAATTAAAAATAATATAATTATATCACTATTAATTAAAGCAAAAAATTTCCTTACAACATTCAGTCCGCCACGTAATTATCACAAAAAATAAAAAATTTGGCATCTCTTGGATCGAAAGAACTCTATTACTTTATTTCAATAAAAATGATTGAGAAAATATCTTTGGTTTAATGTTTTAATTAAATTACAATATGTAATAGAAAGATTAAAATAAATATTTTTAATGACCCTTCCAAAAAAACACACTATATTAGATCTTTAACAATTCATTTTGTGTCAATATTCAAATTTCAACCAATAAATAATTTTTTTTTATAAAAAACATTTACCTAAATTCTGCCTTTTTCATCCCCTTCTATTTTAAAAGATTCTAAAAGTAGGATAATCTTTTAAACAAGATCTACATAAGTTTGTTGATATAGAATTTTTCAATTTGAATTCTTAAAATTTTACATTAAATTCATAGATATTTTTAACATTGCCTACTCACAATTTCATTTGCTCATTTTATTGATATCATCTCTATTTTGTTAACCCTACTGCCCTCTCAAATGAAAATATCTATTTAGATATGTTAAAGAAGAGTAATTTAATTAATTTTATAATAAAATTGCTTATAACTTCTATAAATCAATTAATTGTACTATTGAAGATAACTTATTTTTTAAAGGTATAAATCAATATGAGTCATCTTGATTTATAGAGAGAAACAAAGAGGTTGACCTCTGCTTGATGCAAATAAACATACACATATATATATATATATATTATTTATTCTCTCGGCAAACTAAAAACTTTTCAATCGTGATTTATACCTTTAAAAAATTTCTTCTATAACCATCCATATGAATATTTATTTGAAATCCTTTCAAAATTTTATTTTAATCATCAGCAAATATAAATATTTTATTATTTAAATAGGATATAGTGAAGAGATATAAAATATGTATAATAGAAATCATTTGTTATGGCTTTGATGGATGGTCAGATGATTCATTTTTGGAGCCGAAACTTTAACTTCTCTATCTATATAGAGCTGTTTTTTAATCCATCTTCTTTTTTATCTTTTATTTGAGAAATTAGAATTTTTTTCACTTTAATTAATTCAAGTGGAGAAAAAAGCTGAAGCTCTTGAAAAAAATCAGTACACTCATTTATGCAAATTTTTCGTTTGAGAACATTTTGAGCTGGGATATGTGATGAAAATTGGAGCAAATATGACAACAAATATTATTATCGATTTTTGCTCATTACCATAGATAGATACAGAGCTTGTCAATAACAATTTGATTATTTTCTGATTTTTCGCAAGTTGTTAAACTAGAAATCCCAAAATCTAATCAATTTTCCGTTTTGGAATTAAAACATTTTGCATCGGAGCATGTTTATAATATGTCGCGTATGCAAGTTACTGACAGGCAGAAAAATAGAACGATTAAGAATAATTTTTCAAAAGCCTCCCAATTAATCACCTACTCAAAGGTCGATTTTTTTTATCCTGGGGCATAACACAACGGGGCAACGATAAAACATAATTATAAATTAAATTAAATTAGAGAACAAAGAATGGATTTTTATAAGGAATTTGAATATAGTCTAATAATAAAGTCAGTTCACTAGGTCACTAGAGGACCACGAAAATGAATAAAGAGGAGATTAAATAAATACAATTCTAAATTCTCTTATCTTATATTATTAAATGAGCAATTCTTGTATATCAGGTGAGTTTTTTATCTTGAGACAGTCTTATAACTCAAAAACAGTGGATTATATGGAAAAAAGTTTCAAATAAAAGTTTATTTATATCAGGGGGGAAACTAAACTACGATATTGTTTGTAGACGTAGAACAAGCTTTCAAGGGTATTTTGAGGTCAAGTTCTGTTTTTTAAATAGGACCCTATATTTTTCTTTACGTCTACGAAAACTACAAAAAAACTGAACTTTTATTAGAACTATTTTTTTATATGACATCAAATAAAATAAAATATTAAATCAATTAGATCTCAAAAAATCTTAATAATTATTTTTAACAATTATTTAACTTAATTATCAAATATAAATGATCAAATATTTAATTATAAATAAATAATTTAATAATAATTAATAATTTACGAATTGTTCTGAGACATTCCAGAATGTATCACAAGTCTTCTGGATGAATTCCAGTTCCAATTTCGTTATTTTGGTCTGTTTCAGTTTATTGGTAGCCTTTACGTTTCTTGTTTTTTTTAAACAGATTTACAACAGGTTAAAATGAAGCTTGTGAGGGTGTTTCCTATCAGGAAAACGCTCGGCATTCTCTCAATGGCAGCCCCATAACACTTCTTCCACTTTCACCGCATAAATTAAGACTATTTCATTTCTTTCTTCAACAAAAAATGCTCCATTTTTATTATGGTAATACAATTGGTAACTATCTATTGAATTGACACGAGAAATAAACTTTTTTAAACTCAAGAAGTAGTTGTATTAAGTAGAAATTAATCTCTTTAAATCTGTATACAATGAAGTTTTAAGATCATTATAAACCCTTATTTTCATTGTTGTGACTTTTCGATTTAATAATTATTTATTTAATAATTAATTATTTGATCATTATTATTTGATAATTAAGTTGAATAATTGTTTAAAAATAATTATTAAGATTTTTTTGAGATCTAATGGATTCATGTATTTTCTTTATTTGAGGTCGTATAAAAAATAGTTCTTATGAAAGTTGTTCAGTTTTTTTTTTTGTAGTTTAAAAATTGATGTACTACTACTACTCAAGTCTCATGAGTTATTAGTCGTGTATAAATTTTAATCAGATTGAAATAAAAGAAGGGGTGTAAATTAGTCATGTCGCAAAATTAATTTTTTAATCGTTCATATCTCATCTTCGGTAAGGCGCAGAGTCTTGAAATTTGAAACTTAAGCTATCTAGAAGCTACAAAAAGTATAACAAGATTTTGGCTAAAATAGAAGTGCTGAAAGTTGATGTTTACGTACGTAAGAACGTACCTCCCTGCGTTTCGCAACCATAAATCTAAGAGCTACGAAATTCGAAGCTTAAGCTCGAAAGGACAAGGTACAGCAAGCTTTTGCTTGAAATCAGAACACCGGAAGGGGACATTTACATGAAAGCTTTTCGTTTTTTTTTTTATTTTCTCAAAAACGGCAATAACGATTTTTGAAAAAATTGATGTACTTATCAAGAGTCATGAGATATTAGTCGTGTTTAGATTTTAATCCGTAAAGGAAGGGGTTGTAAATAAGGAGTGTCGTAAAATAAATATTTTAATCATTCATATATGACAATCATAATAAAGTCGCAGAACCTTGAAATTTGAAACTTTTTTTTTTTTTTTATTTGAAGAGAATTTTTACAATCAGTCAATAAAATTTTTGGCTATAAGTAAAATTTATAAAATTTATACATTCACGCAACACAATTATATCCCATTCACACACTTGAGAGGTTATTCTTCCAGTGAAGGATCTCTCAATTAAATTTATTAGTCCAGCTGTATGTGGCAGAACGTTCTTCCATGTCCAAAATGTGGTATTTTTTAAGTCTCCTTAGAGTTAAACTGTTGTCCAAAAGAGTGATGGCTGATGAATTCGAATGATCTTCCAATTTTTTGATATGTTTTTTATACTGATCAAGGATGACTTTTCTGACCGATGGAACGATAAGTTGTATGCTAGCATTCGTGACATACCATGGAGCGTTGACGATATTTCTTAGTATTTTGGATTGAGTCCTCTGTATTATACTAATGTTTGACTCGCTGGCAATTCCCCAGATTTGACAAGAATATGTCCAAATTGGTTTAAGAATTGATTTGTATAGCAGTACCTTAGATTTTAATGCCAATTGAGAATTTTTCCCAAGAAGCCAGTACATCTTTTTGTATTTTAAATTTAATTCATTTCTTTTTTTAATTATGTGCTCTTTCCAAGTTAATCAAGATCCAATCCCAAATATCTGACCGAGTCGCCACTTGGAATAATTATATACTATATACTGCCGACATACCAACTTCAGAAGATTTATTCATCGCAACGTATGCAGATGATACCGTTATGATGATTACAAATCCCGATCCTGTCTCAGCGTCAAATAAACTACAAGAAAGTCTCAACATCATTCAAGACTGGCTACATAGATGGAGAATTCATGTAAATGAATCAAAATCTACACATATTTCATTTACAAACAAAAGAATCTCGTTCCCTCCTGTATATTTAAATTCGAAATTTGAAACTTAAGTTATTTAGTTGCAAAAAGTTACCGAGCATCTCTCGGTGCTTCAGGCAATACACATTATAGGTATTAATTACCTTGAATTCGGGGATCAGTGAATAAGAGGATATAAGAGGCTCGCTTTTGTAAAAAGCTTATCACCGGTCATGCGAAGATCCCGGCTCGAACCCCGGCGGATTGGTTTGTTTATAAGGAACAAATCTTTTCTTTGTTGTCTAATTTAATTAATTTATAATTCTCAACGTGTATTCTATCATCTGAGCTCTTGTCTTCGTCAAATTCTCCGACAAAGCTCTCTCTCTCTCTAATCGTATGGAGAACTTTTTATTAATTCTAGATGGTCAACATTTTCTTACTGTACCACTTCTAAAGATCTGCAATCTCATTCTCTCTGCCTCTCTAATCATCCAGGTTTTTTATACAAACACCGCGATCCTCAATTTATTCCAAGAAACATTTTTTTCTTTTCTAGGCTAATTGAGGAGGATCAAAATAATGTTAACTTGAACATTTCTAGACTCATAGCCTTTTTCACGCTAAGTGAAAAATATCCAAATATCCGCCGTCTTTAATTTCTTCGAAATTCTCGCCGCCTATGACAATCATAATATTATGATATTGTTCTTTTTTCTTAAAGATTAATTATCTTTCGTAGTTCAGTGATAAACGTTTTTATAAATTGTTGCTATATATATGTGTATGTGTGTGATTGGAATGAATTATATGATGTATCTATATTGAAGATTTAAGAATGAATGTTTCATGTGAAATGACAAATTCCGGTTCTTGAACGAGATAACTACTGAGGATGGTCGACCAGTGGTGACCGAAACTGTATAGTTATCAATTAAATAATTCTAATAGTTATTAAAATTATTGTTTTATTATATTTGTGACAAAACCAACCCTTCAATTTAATGAAAAATTTAAATCAAGTCACTTAAGTTCTGGAAGAAATTTAATTAATTATCTTATTTATTTTAATATGAATTCCCTCTCTTAATAATAAATCTCATAATCAGAGTATATTAGAAAATTAATTCTTGAAATCCTCCAATAAGTAATAATAATAATAATAAAATTCACTTTGCAAGAAAGCTTTCGTCGAGATGTATCTAGTTACTCAGGCGATAATGCTAACTGGCTTATCGGCTTAAGAGGCAAACAATTTTCAATATCCACGCAATACTGACCCCATGAAAAATAATATTTATAATTAAAGAGACTGGTGATGAAGGCTAAGCCCTCGGAACTATGGTATAGTCTCAAGCAAATAAATATATATGAGTGTATGTTTTTTTGCATCAAGCAGAGGACAGACAACCTCTTTATTTCTCTTCATAAAAAATTGAAAATAAACGTACATGACTATTTATTGAAAACTTGTTAAATATATTTAAAAAAAAGTAGACCCTTTGTGATGCAGGCCCATAGGTTGCAGCCTGCGTAGCCTGTGCTTAAATCCGGCCCTGATTCCACCTTTGATCGTATCCCTCTAATATTTTTGACATATCAAAATACATTTTCACACTTGTTTAAAATATTGAGACAAATAAAGATAATTATTTATTATACATCCGCCTTATAAGGGATGTGTTTGTGTCAACGGGTTTGGAAAGTTGTAACGTACCGACAAGAAGAAAGGTGAGATCGGAAACAGCAAGACTGAATAAGTAGAAGTTGGTGGCGGTGTGCATTGCGGAATTGCGGGTTATCACCAGACAAACTAGAATGTTGCCCAGCACGCCTGTTATCAGAATAGCCATGTAGACACCAGTCATGGTCAAAGCCTCTACTTTGGGCAAGGAGCTTGGGCCTCGATACCGAAAGATGTATTTCTCTAAAGAGATAAACGAGGTGTTTGTTGTCTCATTTCCGTACAACGGAAAAGTGTAATTTGGAGATGCGTCCGCCATTCTTTTCGTGTTCTGAAACAGATAAATAAATTTAGTATTATTATTACCTTTCTTTTATTCAACCATAAGGTACATCAGTAGCAAAGCTTTTATTTAAAAGAACAGGAAAGTGCATGAACTAGAAAAGCAATCGAAGTGGAATTCCGTGATATCAGACATAATTCTAGAATTCTTCCAGAACTTAAGTGACTTGATTTAATTTTTCTTATTAAATTGAAGGGTTGTTTTGTCACAAATATAATAAAACAATAATTTCAATAACTATTTGATTTATTTAATTGATAAACTATACTATTGTATATTTTATTGAGTTATATAATTCTCTATAAAAAGAAAAAAATGTAAATAAAATGTTTCATTTCAATTTTAGAACTACTGAGGATAGTCAACCAGTGGTGACCGAAACTGTATAGTTTATCAATTAAATAAATCAAATAATTATTGAAATTATTGTTGTATTATATTTGTGACAAAAACAACCCACCAATTTAATAAGAATAATTCTAGAAGTTGAGGGAGAGATGCTAAATAAACATTGGGTCAAAAATATAGAACAAATATATAATCATTTTCGAATAAAAGTAGATTTTAAATAAATTGTATAAAACATTTTCAAAGATTTTTGGTTTTATGGAAGGGTAGGTGGGATCGGGGCTCTAAACCTCCTTTCCCCATCACTAAATAATGTACTTAGGTCTAAAATTATACAGGGTGGTGACTTGACCGACGGAGCATAGCGATTACAATGTTAATTTTTGAATGTGCATTTATTTGCTCCCCTAATTATTTTAGAGTTAAAGTTCTTATAGGTTTTTTGTAGAGAAAAAATACTGAATCCGATCATATTTTTGTTTTCAAATTTTCAAATTTCAGAACAGTAATAATCAACATTATAAATAATTGTATTTTTACAAAAATCACTGAGGCCATGGAATTATTAACACGTTTGGGCGGGAATATTCGGTCATCGCATTTTTTCTTAAATGAAAATTTAACTGGACTGCGCTTTTTGCAGTTATTGGAAGAGGATATAGTTCCGACTGTAACGGAAAATGCTCGAGAAAACCAAGATATTTGGTTCCAGATGGATGGTTGCCCTGCACACAACAGCCGCGATGTCGGTGAATTTTTAAATAATCATTTTGAGAATAAAATCATTGGTCCGAAGTTTACTATTAGCTGGCCCGCAAGGTCCTCCGATCTTTCTCCCAACGATTTTTTTCTTTGGGGACATTTAAAATCAAAGATTTACTCTGGACAAACATTTCAAAACTTAGATCAACTCAAAAATCGTATACAAGATGAATGTGATAAAATATCACAATACCAATTAGCAAATGTCAGACGAGAATATTACGAAAGGTTGTGCCATTGTTTAGTGGTAAATGGTGGTTTATTCGAACATTTGCTATGATTGTTATTTTTTGTTATAATTTTATGCATTTGTTAATTATGTTAAAAAATTAAATTCTGTTTACATTACTAATTTTATTGTTTTAATTACGTTTAAAAATATTACTTATAATTTCGTTGATTATTCTTGTGAACATTTAAAAGCTCGTTCTAAGCTTCATCTACGTGAATCTACTATTTTTATTTATCAATGACAAATACAAAACTCAGCCCATTCAAATTTAACGAGTTTCTCATATGTTAATCAATAAATTCTAATAAGAACTGATTTTAAAAAGTTCAAATATAACAAACGTCACTTAGAAACAACAAATGAAAATGCCTTGTTTGTTTTAATAATTCCATGGCCTCAGTGATTTTTGTAAAAATACAATTATTTATAATGTTGATTATTACGGTTCTGAAATTTCAAAATTTGAAAACAAAAATATGTTCGGATTCAGTATTTTTTTCTCTACAAAAAACCTATAAGAACATTAACTCTAAAATAATTAGGGGAGCAAATAAATGCACATTCAAAAATTAACATTGTAATAGCTATGCTGCCTCGGCCAAGTCACCACCCTGTATATATATATATATATATATATGTTGCAGTAAAAACCCGTTTTTAGTAAGAACGTCGTTCTTACTAGCTAAAATGCGTTTCACTGAATACCTTTATGGCAACTCGAGTTTAGAGATGTTGGTTGAGTTTGGTTCAAAGGTCTAGAATCTTAATTTTTGACCTTCCGCCTCATTTTGGGTGTTTATTTTCAAAAATTTTTAAACGAAAATGTCAAAAATTAGAATCAAAGTTGTAGAGGATGTAATTTTTGACATTTTCGTTTAAAATTTTTTGAAAATAAACACCCAAAATTAGGCTGAAAGTCAAAAATGAAGATTCTAGACCTTTGAAGCAAACTCAATCAATATCAAATTGAAAGTTTTTGCCGAGAGTAGCAGAATTTTTTATATATTGAAGGAGACAATAAAAGAGTGTGTCTTCTGCTGGAATTATAAATTTTATTTATTTATAACGAGACTATAGTTTCGAGGGCTTTGCCCTCTTCATCAGTCTATTACAATGTATTCACAGATTCATAAATTAATTCCTGTGAATACATTGTATAGACTGATGAAGAGGGCAAAGCCCTCGAAACTATAGTCTCGTTATAAATAAATAAAATTTATAATTCCAGCAGAAGACACACTCTTTTATTGTCTCCTTCAATCAATATCAGTAAACTCTAGTTGCCACAAAGTTATTCAGTGAAACGCGTTTTAACTAGTAAGAACGAGACATAAAGAAACATTTTTTAAATTAATCATGTTTTTTTTTTATTTTCCGTTACAATTTTCTGTTTTTTAAAATCATATTTATTAAGCCAAAAAATATAAAATCAAATGACATTTTAGTTTTAGAAATAATTTTTTTAATTACCTATCTAGTAAAAATGTGGAAATATTTTTTTTTAAGGTAGTTCTTTCACAAATGCAAAAATTCAAGAAGTCTTCGAAATTTAGAATATTAGTCATTAAAAGCATATTACACACACTGTTAAAATTTGAAGACCATTTACCACACCAAACATCAAATAATTGCGTTTAAAAATAAAATTTTTTACATTTGGTAGATAGAGAAAGGGTGGGGAAATGATAATTATTTTATTTTTTTTCATTGGAGGACTTTCACCATCTTGATGAAAAACTAATATTTGTTAGAATAATAAATTCGGAATAAGTTAAAAAAAAAAATTGAAATTATTTACCTCGTAGTTTTGATAAAAAAAATAAAAAAACATATTTGGGGGATTATTTTTAGTGGAGGGGATAAAATATCAATGGCTTGGAAGCGATCCATTCATAAATAGAAAATAGTAGCGTAAAAAGTACAGTCATGTTAAAAAAATTTAACCTAAATTTTATCATACTTATAGGGTGGTTCCGAGGCTAAAACTTTCTGTGTGGATTGTCGCTAAAGAACCTCCTTAATATTGTACTTATTCATTTAATCTAAAAATTATTAAATGTCCGATTTTTAAAGATTTTGAGTATATTATCGTAGAATTATATAAACCTATTATTTAAGTTGGACAGGGGTGCTTACGGGAAGGGGGGGGGGGTTTAGACGTAGAATGCAATTATCGTAGAATTATATAAACCTATTATTTAAGTTGGACAGGGGTGCTTACGGAAGGGAGTTTAGACGTAGAATGCAATTATCGTAGAATTATATAAACCTATATTACATAAGTTAGACAAGAGTGCTTACAGGGAGTGGGGGAGTTGCATCATTGAAATTTCTGAGGGATGGGGTTTGAAAATTGTTGCAAAATTAGCATTATACCTATGTTAAAAATAAAAACGGTGAAATTTTATAACTTCAACAAAAGGTAATAAAAACTCGTCTAATGCTGTAAAAGTGAATAATATATTCTGTAATAATTAGTTATGTATATATCATGTAAAAGCAGCCTCATTTAACATACTTTTGTTTTTATTACAAACTAGCTGCAAGCTTCGCCTTCGGCGGCCCTCTTGCTAGCTAACTCCTCGCCCCACCCCCATTCCACCTCCGCGCACCCCATACCCTAACCCATCCCCACTCCATTCCACCCCCGCACCCAGCGCCCGCTCTATCACTCCACCCCCGCACCCAGTTTTTGCATTTCTAGCCTTCTAGTGACCCACAGATTATGTATACAAAATTTGGTTGAGTTTGGTTCAAGAGAAAGAATTTTCATTTTTTGACACTCTCCCCATTTTGGGTAGTTAGTTTTTGCATTTTTAGCTCTCTAGAGGCCCACAGATTATGTATACAAAATTTGGTTGAGTTTGTTCCAAGGGCAAGAATTTACATTTTTTCACCCTCCCCCCCTTTTTGGGTGGTTTTTGAGAAATTTTTTTAAAAAAAAGTTGTCAGAAATCACATCCCCTACAACTTTGCTCATAATAAAATTTGCCGTAGAGTTAATAGTTTAGGAGTTATCTGATAATTTTCATTAGTGCGCCCCCCCCCCCAATCCCCTTTTGGGGTCAAAATATCAAAACGTTATATAGCTAAAAATGTAAGTTAGAAGACATCTGATGTAAATATGAAATTTCATAATAATCCCTTTAATCGTTTTACGTGAATCGTGAGCAAACCACGGAAACATACAGACAGACAGACAGACATGAATTTTGTTGAGGGTGTTTTCGTTCATAACTTTGCTTGAAACGTGTGCAACCAAAATTTGGCGTAATTTGAAGCAATGTACAGACAAAACCTTAATGTTATATATATAGATTCAGCAATACTTTTTCCTCGGAAGAAGTTTTAGAGTAGGACTACTGATATTCTTTTTTTATTTGTAAGGGGAGAGGGAGAGGGGTACTTTTCATGAGATTGGGGTGATAGGAAGTTGGTGGGAGTTACTTTTCATGAAAATGGGGGAGAGGGGGTGAGTTATGAAGCTAAGGGGAGGGGGGCACACCTAAGTTAGATAATTTATTTTTTAAAACCTTCCTAATCTAAAATGAGTGAAAAGGCTTAAAAGAAGAGTTATGACTCTTTATCTTCTCTAGAAAAACAACTGCTATACTTCTTAGATATTATCAGTATTGTCAAAAACTGAATAATATACATAATATATGTGATTTAATAATTTGAGTTAATTTAGTTGGTAAATTAATACTAATATAAAACTAAAGATTTTAACATCTTTTTTTTTGAAAATCGTTGGAATATTTTTCAAAAATTCACCTCAGGTTAAAACTAAATCCCCTCTGATATCGCAATTTAATAATATTTCTACTAAAATCTTAGAATTTTTCATAAAAATTAAATTCTTTTCTCTATTAATATTAATGTCTTGATAAATTAATATTAATAGCCTAAATTTAAATTATTAAATTAATTTTAATTTTATGATGAAAACCCGCTTTTTAAGATTTTAAAATTCATTAAATAGATATTAAACATATCGAGAAGATTCAAACGAAAAACAAAATATAACGCCAGATAATGTGATGTATTTTTATTCATTTATTTATTTTTATTTTATTTTATTTTATTTATTGGAATGAGATGTATTATGGACTATACAATTTTAGGAACATATTCTATTAACACTTTTTGATTATGTTTTTTGTTTTGTTTTACGATGGGCATCCCCTTAAAAAATTATGCTTTAAAAAACCCTGTTTTGTATTAAAAAAATTCCAATAACTCTAGAGATAATAAAATTCTATTTATTCTTTTTTTTATTCCTAAATTAAAGGGTTTGTCCAGTCACATTAAATAAATAAATAGAGTAATTTCAGACAATTAACATTATTTATTACTTTATTTGATAGATTCATAGTAAAATATTAATCTAATGAAAAAATATCTTGTTTAATAAGATTTTATATTAAAAAAATCAATTTAGAATTGCCATTTTTCGATAAAATTTCAGATAATCTAAACTTGTATTGTTCCATTATTAACGCCGGAAATTACCTGTTTCTTTCTTATGAAAGGTTATTTTCTGACAGGCAGAAGGACAGGACATTAATTAGAAATGTCTGGCTGAAAATCACGTTGTTGGCTCATGTTCTATTCTGAAACATTTTTTATTTCAAACATGGAACAGGGGTATCAACGTGTAATTCGAATTACTATAATGAAAAGAAAAAATTATTAATTTTAGAAAATAAATAATTGATAATATTTGTGCATACTAGTCCTTCGCCCCTCTATTATTAGTTTATCATACAAGAAGTATGGTCAAGTAACGTCATATGTATCATATTTTAACCCCCACCCCCATTTTCGGTCGTTAGTTTTTCTAGACTTTTGGGGGCCCACAGATTATGTATACAAAATTTGGTCAAGTTCGGTACAAAGAGGTACAAATTTCTTTTTTTGACCCCCCCCCCTTTGGGTGGAGATTTTCAAAATTTCTTTAAACTAAAATGTAAAAAATTACATCCTCTACAACTTTGCTTCTAATGGAATTTGCTGTACAGTAAACAGAGTTATTTGATTATTTCTGCGGGACAATTCATTCAACATTAAATCGTTAAAATTTGCAGGGATCGGAATTTTTCTTCACGATAATAGTAATAGGAATGTTAAAAATAAAGTTTTCCAATTCAATGACAAATAGCATCTTATTCATTCACTTAAATCGATAGAACACAAATTTAAAATGAGAGATCGAAACTTTAATAAAAGTTAGTGCATCAGATAAGAATATATTATTAAAAATATTTTCAACTGGAACTTTTATTCTGATCAAAAATTCATTGACTTCTTCAATGAGTATGATTTTTTTAAATTATAACGAATATATCATATATTTTTTGATTACTTAACTTGATTCCCAGTGTAATCAAATGAAAATATTTTCTTATGGGGATCAATGGCGCAGCCAGGATTTTTTTTTTTTTTTTTTTTTTTGGGGGGGGGGGCTCAATCCACAAAGAAAAATATTTAGGTGGATTTTTTTTATTAAAACAAATAGGTACTTCAAGAAATTAAAAAAGTACATAATTCTTGATTAAACATATGAAATATATTTAATTACGGTTAGTTTGCCATAAGAAACGGTTTGTCGTTGCCGTTACTCATCCCATGAGCCCTGACCTTGGGGGGGGGTCTGACCCCCCCTCTCTGTGGATACGTCACTAATGGGGATGACCCTAGGCCCTAGCCGATAATTTAATAACTAATTACAAAAAGCAGAGCGAATTTCCATTTCATTTCATTTGATTTCTATTTTTTTTCCTCAAATTTGAAGACTCTCAATAAATTTAGAGACCTCACAAAGTTTCGAAGACTTAAAATTCAGGTTTCTATTCTTACCTAATATTTGGTAATTCTAAGCAAAGTCTATGTTAGTATATTTCTCTAAAATAAAGTGTTATCTCTAAAAATCATTTTCAGTATACCTTTCTACTTATAGCAGTTCAATTACTCGAGCCTATATTTTTTTAAATAACAATCATATTGAAACATAATTATTTTTTAAATATTTTTTATATTGAAAATATAAAACCAATATTTTTGGAAAGTTAATTAAAAAATAATTAAAAAAATGCTTCGGATTCGATTTTATATGTAGGACAGCAGGCTGATCTCCTGGTGACCATCTGCTCCACAAGCCAAAAACCTCAGCAAGAAGAAAATATTTTCTTTTTTAAGTCAAAATTTATAGCTCATTTCGAAAGTGTCATTGATTTTTACTTTCACAAGAGAATGCCATATCTCAAAATTTTAAAGGTAATTGATGTTGAATTGAAAATTGTTTTTCTGGAAACATATCTTTAAATGAACTCAAAAGAAAAAAAAATACATAATTTAGAAAAAATAACATATAATCACTCAACTAAAATGAGTGCACATTTAATAATAATAATAATGTCTGAACGTCTATATTATATAATCGGATTGTCCTAGTTTGTTTTAATATGTTGAAAATTTCGGGTTCAATTCTCATGAGCACTAACAAGGGGCCGTCCATAAATTACGTCACACCAATTTTCAAGGATCTCGGGGCTCCCCTGTCACATTTTATCACAAATCTGAGGTCCCCCCTTTATGTGTGAGGTAATTTATGGACGGCCCCTAAACCAGGTAATCGATAATGGCCATTGACGATTGATAATCTGACCACTAAACCCTCAACAAGCATAAATTGTTACTTGTTAAGCCTAGGAAGCAGGACCTCCGAAAGTCTTAAGACGGTCCTTATGTATATATATATATATATATATATTAGGTTTTTTTATCAAAGTTTGACTGATATATATTTAAAAAGAAAGAATTGATTAGAAAGCAATCTCCTGAAGAAGAAAGGAATCTTCTCAAAAGTCGCTTTGAAAAAAGAAAAAACTTTCCAATAAATCTTCTTTTATTGGGATTCATCCTTTTATTTATCTTTGGAATACCTTCTATTCAATCTCAGTTTTAGAGTTAATTATTTTAGTAACGAAGGAGCAATAAAAATGCGTTACGCAATTTGTAAATAAACTAGTACTTATAATTAATTATACGATTCATTACCAGCCGACAGGAGTAAAAACAGAGAAGACTATCAAGGCAAATAGATGTGAACAGATATCTTAAAAACCCAAATGTATAATAAATAGTCTGTCTGGACCTTTAAAATTGTTCATCAAACATTATTCAACTGTTGGCTTTTTACTTTCACATTTATATTCTATAGAATATAATGTGAAGTATCGCGATCGCCTGCCTTGGTCCTGACTCTTTGAGAGTTTCTATCTCAGAGATGAAAAGAGTTAATTTAGTTTTGTAACTTCTACGAAGGTGGGAGGAATCGATTCCATTAATAGTTAGAAACCGGGTTTAGGACATAAACCGGATATTGTTGTCCCCTGAGGCCAAAAAGGGGCCCAAAATCCATTGGTCAGTGCTTATTACGTATGTACCCCCCTGCGTTTCGCAACCATAAGTCTCAGAGCTACGAAATTTGAATCTTAATCTCGATATAGGCTAGAAGGAGTACAGCAAGATTTTGGATGAAATCGGAATCACGGAAGTTGACATTTTCATGAGAGATTTTTGATTTTTTTTTTGATTTTCTCAAAAACGACACAAACGATTTTTTTTTTAAATTGGTGTAATTATCAAGTGTCTTGAGTTATTAATAGTCGTGTGTAAATTTGAATCCGATTGAAAGGAAAGGGGTGTAAATTAGGAGTGTCGAGATGATTTCAAATAAGTGAGAATGTGAAAGTCGTGTGGTGACTACATCAGTTGATTTAGATTATTTTCTTTTTGTTCCTTCCAGCGGAAATCTTATTCTGATCTCGATTTCCTCTCTAGTTCATGGTCTTCTTCCATAAATTGCTGATTTGCTAATTGTCCAATTCACATTCCATTCACAAAAATTCAAAAACTTATTAAAGATTTGAGACTCGAATTCATTCTCACTCTGAAATACTTAGTAATTATATTATATAATATTAAATTATTATTTTGAATTGATTGATTTTTGTAACCGTTAACATATTTATTGCACTTAACTTCCTACTTCAACGATAATTTATAATAATAATTATAATTTTAAAATAGATGATGAAAAGTAGTGATTTTGCAATTTCCTATTATTTAAAAGATGTGTCTTTATATATTATATACCAATATGAAATAGATCAATTTATTATAGATTAACATACTTTCCAATATCGAAATCGATTATGCGAGAGAAATCAAACATTCATTGTGTCATTTATTTTATATAATGAATAATTGATGAATAACAACCTATTATTAAAATTATAAATTAATGATCAGAAAATATGAATTTAAATTAATTAAAACATTTCATTGCTTGAAACAACGGGCTTTTCCGCGAAACCACACCAAATGAACTAAGGGCAAACAAATCCCTGTCAAAGGGTGTGAAAAGGTGAAATAAACTATGTATGAAATTCAAATGACCTTCTTTGCATCTAAATCTAAGGCCAGACATTAGATGTTTATATTTTGGCAACATTCAACCTGAAGTGGGGATACTGTTAGCAAGAGGCTCGCCGAAGGCGGGCGTCGCAGCTAGTGTGAATTATTTTAGAAAATGGAAATATGTGGTGAGGAATAATTTTTAAATATTTGAAACTTCATTATATTTTTACCAGATGATATTTTGCTTTTAGAGAATTTTACTTCTTGAAAATAGCTTCTCGTACCTATATGTAAATTCACATTACAAAAAATGGAAAAAATATTATGAAGTCAGAAAAATTATTATTTCTAAATAGATAATTTTTATAAAATTCTAATATAGAGACATTATTAAATTTTTGTTTCAGTTTAATGTCTGATTGCAGATCCAATCAGGAAATTTACAGATAAAATATTTATATCTAATAAAAATGGAGTCAAAATATGCCAAAATTGTGATTATTTTTTCCGAAATCTTAATATATTTTTTCGCATTCACAATTGAAAATCTGCCTATTTACTCTCCGAAAACTTTTGGAGAGATTTTCCAATTTCTTCTTATTTAGTCTGAGATATAAAAAATCACATCTATAATATCTTAGATATTGATCCGCCACCTACTGTATTTCACAGAAACTAGAGCTAAGAAAAAAATTTTCATTGTCATATTCGTTTTTCTCAACCCAAAATTGGTAGGAATTGACTCATCAAGTTGCTCGAAGCATTTAAAAAATTATTTTTTTGTTGCCCAGTTTCAAAAGCTCGATAATTATCGAGCTTTTGAAATTTTAGTCTTGGGATTTTAGAATCTTGAATATAATTGATAATTTTTATCCAAAATGAGTTGAATTTTTCAAAAATACCATCATTTTTTTGAATTGTATAAAAATCCTATTCTTAAAATCAAAAAATAAATTTTAAATAGCTTATTATACTTAAATTTATTAGTAGGACAGCTATAATCTTAAGGGAGCGGGATAGTTTACTTTTCGCATTTACGTGTCTGCCAGTTGGCTCTAATATTGAATTCAAACAGAATTATATATATATATATATATATATATATATATATATATATATATATATAATTCTCAAAGAGAAATAAAGAGGTTGTCCTCTGCTTGATGCAAATAAACATACACACATATATATCGAGATGATATATCTGTATATATATTATTTATTTGTTTGAGACTATAGTTTTGAAGACTTGGTCTTCATCATCAGTCTTTCTTCAATTATAAATGTTTTTCATGGAGTCAATATCATATGGATATTGAAAACTTGGTGTTCTTTCGTCACTGCTGGAGGGCTAGGAACTAATAAAGACATTCTATCTGGGTTCACATTCAAATATAACAATATGTTTCCCTTTCTCCTTTCTCCTTAGAAAGGCTGACAAAGGAAGGGTTTTTTCCTTTTTTTTCTTTTATCTTTTGTTAGCAAACATCTTAAGCAGATTACTATTGTGATAATTCAATTTGATTGTTCAAACAGAGTTTTGAATTTCTATTGAATGATTTCAAAATTTCTAAAGATTCGATTGCGCTAATTAATTTTGGGTTCTTTTCTCCTTTTATTAATCTAATACCTTCTGGGAAGGAGTGATTGTTTGAATTTAAATGTTCTGCAAAAGAATTTTCGCACTTTTTATTTTTAAAATCTCTTATGTGTTCATTTAATCGAATTTTCAGATTTCTCTCGGTCTTCCCTACATAGATTGCTTCGCAATCTTTGCATTTCAAACTATAAACCCCTTCTTTTTCTATATTTGGTAATTTGTCTTTTTTATTTGAACCTAAATCTTTTCCTAGAGTAATTGGAGTTTTGAATACTGTTTTGAACCCTAATTTTTTCATTTTTTGTTTTAATTTTTCCGAAATTTGTCCATAATATAATATAAATTAGGGTTCAAAACAGTATTCAAAACTCCAATTACTCTAAGAAAAGATTTAGGTTCAAATAAAAAAGACAAATTACCAAATATAGAAAAAGAAGGGGTTTATAGTTTGAAATGCAAAGATTGCGAATCTATGTAGGGAAGACCTATTCGATTAAATGAACACATAAGAGATTTTAAAAATAAAAAGTGCGAAAATTCTTTTGCAGAACATTTAAATTCAAACAATCACTCCTTCCCAGAAGGTATTAGATTAATAAAAGGAGAAAAGCACCCAAAATTAATTAGCGCAATCGAATCTTTAGAAATTTTGAAATCATTCAATAGAAATTCAAAACTCTGTTTGAACAATCAAATTGAATTATCACAATAGTAATCTGCTTAAGATGTTTGCTAACAAAAGATAAAAGAAAAAAGGAAAAACCCTTCTTTTGTCAGCCTTTCTAAGGAGAAAGGAGAAAGGGAAACATATTGTTATATTTGAATGTGAACCCAGATAGAATGTCTTTATTAGTTCCTAGCCCTCCAGCAGTGACGAAAGAACACCAAGTTTTCAATATCCATATGATATTGACTCCATGAAAAACATTTATAATTGAAGAAAGACTGATGATGAAGACCAAGTCTTCGAAACTATAGTCTCAAACAAATAAATAATATATATACAGATATATCATCTCGATATATATGTGTGTATGTTTATTTGCATCAAGCAGAGGACAACCTCTTTGTTTCTCTTTGTGAATCAACAACTCTGCTACTCTCGGCAAAACAAAAACTTTTTCAATTATATAATTCTCATTGTACTTAAATATATGCCTGAAACGTTAAGAAAAATCATTTTCAAGCATGGTTTTTTCTGTCTGCATGTGTGTCTGTGTGTTCGGATTCCGAGACCCTCGATAACTCAAGAACAAAAACTTTTAGAAAGTTTTGTCCTATAGTAAAAAGTGTATATTTTCTATGTGGAGAACTGAGTAAATTTAGAACATTTTATCTTTCTAATTTCTAATTTAAATAAACTGGAACGGATCGTTGCTAAACTTTATCCAATGTACTATCTTATTCTAGGCTAAAGTACTTTAAAATATAATTTTACAAAAAAAACTTTATATGACCTTTTTTGTGGTCCTCAAGGTACTTAATTACAATATTAAATTTCATCAAAATTGGTTTAGTCATTTTCAAAATATTTAGACAAAAACTAAAAAAGTACTGAAATAAAGTACTAATGTTTGTGGGCCGATATGTATCAAAAACTAATCAGCGCTTCATTTTGTTAAAGTAATGGTAGGTTTTTAGATTTCATTTCAATCGGTTGTACGGTGTGGAAAAAATCGTGAACGAAAAAACGATAACATACATCCATACATCCGCACGCACTTCCTGAAAAAATCGCACTTTTTGGCCTCTCGATGAGACCACATGTAATTTTTGGCGAAACCATCACGTGCTAAAATTCAACCTAATTGAATACTACAATTTGTGACTTTAATTGAGACCATGGGTTCCGTGGTCTTTACCTGAGCATCCTTTGAAGCCGCGCTTGCCGCGAGACCGATTACAATACTTTACCCATGCTTCGCATAGGATAAAGTAAAAAGTAGAAAAAATTGTTTTTTTAAATGATTTTATTTAGATTATAAGACGAAGTAATAATATAGACATTAATGAAAAATTTATATTTAAGTTTATTATTAATGTGATTATTAGGGACTCTTTAAAGTCCAGAATCATGAAAATGTGTATTATTTAATATATATGCGGGTGAACGATTCATTAATTAAAATTTGATCAAGGACTATTACTAAAAAGTGCATGGATAGAATAATCTCTCAACCTTTCGAGCTATGATTTAGCAAGGATGCCTAATACATGTGCAGACTTGTTTCCGAATACAAATTCAGACTTGTGTCAGATTATTAGAGATTAATTTCTTAATTTCTATTATTCTAGAAATAGCCTTTTGTCTTTGACATTTAGACCAAAACGATGCTCGTTATCAAACGATTGTTTGTTTTTTAATCCCGAAAATATGCATTTTAAAAAATCTTTAATATGTTTTAAAGCTAAAATTATTATAGAAAAAAAAATTATAATTTTTTTGATCCTTATCATATTAAATTAACTAGACATGATAGAAATAAACCTTTAACATTCTAAAATTTGGAAACTATTCAATAAATAGAAAAATCTTTTATTTTTTATTTCACTTAAATCTAATTTCTCATATATATACTAAATACCTATTATGAAAATTAGCTTCACTTTATATATTTATTATTAATTTTATTTCGAATTTATTTGGAAATTATTATTATTATTTTTTTTTTTTAAATATAAATTTCTTAAGAATTTGATAATCATTATCAATATCGGAAAGAAAATGTTTTCATCAGAGTAGAAAATTATTCTACTAGAAGCGCTTTTTTTACTTGAAATATAAAATTATCGATTTCAGTGGATTTGAACCGATCGGTGTTTACACATAAACAGACAATTTCTTATTTTCTTACAAAATATCAAATTATTTATTCATTTTATTAGAATCTTTACTTTCCAACTGATTGAATATAAAATTCATAGTAAAATAAATAAATAAACTTAAACATAGGGACTCATTTTTTATTCGAAACTCTTTATCTTAAATAATTTCAATCATTTGATTATAATTAAATAAAATACATTTAAATTTTATTATCAAAATACATCATGAATTTAATTTTTTTTAACGCTCCCGGATCGCCTATAATTTTAAGTGTATTCAATTAAAACATTTTTGTAGAATATTGTGTACCTACAGATACAGGTGTATTTATTAATAGGGTTTCATTTTTTTTCGAGTAAAGCGTCGACTCGAGTGCTTGATTTATTTCTCCATACGAACTCCAATGTGAGGAGACTCCTTAATTCGACCCACGAGGTACATATAGTTAGATATTTAACATATTAATGGAATTTTCTAATTAGATTTTCCATTAAATCAAATTACTATTAAAATAATTAATAATAATAATACACACGATGTATAGTACAGAACAGTCTCCTTCAAAAGGAGCGAAAAGAAGAAAAACAATAATAATAATAAGACAATCAACAAAACTAAAAAATTATCTTATTTCATGCTGCTTTTGAAAATTGCATTGGATAGATCGCATTATCTCTAGTTTTGGAGATAGACCAAATCGCTTAAAAATAAGATTTTGCCTATTTTAAAGGGGTATTGATTCAAAAAAGCAATACCTACCTGAAATCAAAATAGTTAGTTTTATATTAACAAAAATAAAGCTCATAGATCATTTCCAATATATCGCATAAGTATAACGCTCAATGAGAATTCGAATTATAGTTAAATTTTTTGAATGGAAAAAACTTAAAAATATAGTTATATATTAATTTATTAATATTATTATAAATTGAATTCCTTCTTCTTCTTCTTATTTTTAAACCTATAGGTTTGTTTCTTCCAGAACGTCATACCATCTCTTCTTAGGACGACCTCTACTTCTTATTGAATTCCCAGTGAACTAAATACCCGCTGTAAATTGGAAATGATCGATATTTTTTTTTCAAATTAATAAAAGTAAGTGTTATGTTTGAATTTCAGGTAATGCTGTTCTGGGTCATTAAGCCTTTAAAATAATCAAATATCATTTTTTTGGGGATTTGA
The DNA here is from genome assembly GCA_024734495.1 of Forficula auricularia. NCBI lineage: Eukaryota > Metazoa > Arthropoda > Insecta > Dermaptera > Forficulidae > Forficula > Forficula auricularia. The sequence continues at coordinate 33,266,956 of JALMQS010000153.1, forward strand.
CCAAATATTTGTATCAAATTGGAGGAAAAAAATGAAAGATTTTCAAGACTCGTTGACCTGCTTGCAGTTTTGGTGAATTAATTAATATATTCAATGTTAATTCAAAACACCCCTGTTCGATTCTTTATTATTTTTTACTTTATCCAATGCGAAAAATGGGAAAGTATTGTAATCGGTCTCGTTGCAAGCGCGACTTCAAAGGGTCCTCAGGTAAAGACTACGGAACCCATGAACTCAATTAAAATCACAAATTGTAGTATTCAATTAGGTTGAATTTTAGAACGTGGCGGTTTTGCCAAAAATTGCATGGGGTCTCGTCGAGAGGCCAAAAAGTGCGATTTTTACTTTATCGAATGCGATTTTTACTTTATCCAATGCAAAGCATGGGTAAAGTATTGTAATCGCTCTCGGGGCAAGCGTGGCTTCAAAGGGTCCTCAGGTAAAGACTACGGAACCCATGGACTCAATTAAAGTCACAAATTGTAGTATTCAATTAGGTTGAATATTAGCACGTGACGGTTTTGCCAAAAATTACATGGGGTCTCGTCGAGAGGCCAAAAAGTGCGATTTTTTCATTTAGTGCGTGCGTATGGATGTATGTATGGATGTATGTATGGATGTATGTATGTATGTTATCGCTTTTTTGGCCCACGATTTTTTCCACACCGTTGCACCGATTAAAATGAAATTGAAAACCTACCATTAGTTTAACAAAATGAAGCGCTGATTAGTTTTTGGTACATATCGGCCCACAAACATTAGTACTTTATTTCGGTACTTTTTTATTTTTTTCTAAATATTTTGAAAATGACTTAACCAATTTTGATGAAATTTAATATCCTAATTAAGTACCTTGGGGACCACAAAAAAGGTTAAATAAAGTTTTTAGTAAAATTATATTTTAAAGTACTTTACTCTAAAGTAAGATAGTACTTTTAAAAAAATTTTAAATTTATTCATTTGATCGTTTTAATATAGCTCATTTAACCTAACTTAAGTAAGAATGGATAGGCTTCTCTCTGTGAAATGCTAAAAATTTGGGAGGAATTTTTATGAGTAACCATAGCAACTGCGTTGTTTTCTTATCCGTTACCTTTGGTGAAGACAGAGAAATCGATTTTAAACCAATAATAGCGATTGATTCTCATCTAGTACTTGAGGAATAATCATTCTATATTGGATTTTTGACGTTTCGGTTTTTATTAGTAACCATTGCTGAAGACATAGAGAAATCGACTTTAAACCAAAAATAGCGATTGATTCTCATCTAGTACTTGAGGAATAATCATTCTATATTGGATTTTTGACGTTTCGGTTTTTATTAGTAACCATTGCTGAAGACATAGAGAAATCGATTTTAAACCAAAAATAGCGATTGATTCTCATCTAGTTCTTGAGGAATAATCATTCTATATTGGATTTTTGACGTTTCGGTTTTTATTAGTAACCATTGTTGAAGACATAGAGAAATCGACTTTAAACCAAAAATAGCGATTGATTCTCATCTAGTACTTGAGGAATAATCATTCTATATTGGATTTTTGACGTTTCGGTTTTTATTGGTAACCATTGCTGAAGACATAGAGGAATCGACTTAAAATCAAAAATAGCGATTGATTCTCATCTAATACTTGAGGAATAACAATTCTAAATTAGGTTTTTGACGTTTCGATTATTATTGGTAACCATTGCTGAAGACATGGAGGAATCGACTTAAAATCAAAAATAACGATCGATTCTTATCTAATACTAGAGGAATAACCTTATTGAATTCCATTTTTGATGTTTTGACTATTAATGGAAACCTCTACTGAAAATGTAGAAGAATCGACTGTCTTCAGCAATGGTTACCAATAATAATCGAAACGTCAAAAACCTAATGTAGAATTGTTATTCCTCAAGTATTAGATGAGAATCGATGGCTATTTTTGATTTTAAGTCGATTCCTCTATGTCTTCAGCAATGGTTACCAATAAAAACCGAAACGTCAAAAATCCAATGTAGAATGGTTATTCCTCGACTCTTAAATGAGAATTATTTTTGAATTAATTTCAATATGAACTACAAATTGCAAGTGATATCTGATTAATAATAAAAAGGAACAAACATATTAATATTTCAAATGAATTTGGATAAAGTTTAGCAACGATCCGTTGCAGTTTATTTCATTTAGTGCGTGCGGATCTATGTATGTATGTATGTATGTATCTATGTATGGATGGATGGATGTTATCGTTTTTTTGGCCCACAATTTTTTCCACACCGTTGCACCGATTGAAAGGAAATTGAAAACCTACAATTATTTTAACAAAATGAAGCGCTGATTAGTTTTTCGTACATATCGGCCCACAAACATTAGTACTTTATTTCAGTACTTTTTTAGTTTTTTCTAAATATCTTGAAAATGACTTAACCAATGTTGATGAAATTAATATCCTAATTAAGTATCTTGAGAACAACAAAAAGGTTAAATAAAGTTTTTAGTAAAATTATATTTTAAAGTAATTTACTCTGAGAGTAAGATAGTAATTGTTTAAATTTTTTTATTTTAAATTCTTTAAAATTTATTCATTTGATCTTTTTAATTTAGCTCATTAAACCTTGCTTAAATAAGAATGGATAGGCTTCTCTCTGTGAAATGCTAAAAATTTGGGAGGAAATTTTATAAGTAACCATAGCAACTACGTTGTTTTCTTATCCGTTACCTTTGCTGAAGACATAGAGGAATCGAGTTAAAATCAAAAATAACGATTGATTCTCATCTAGTACTTGAGGAATAATCATTCTATATTGGATTTTTGACGTTTCGGTTTTTATTGGTAACCATTGCTGAAGACATAGAGTTAAAATCAAAAATAGTGATTGATTCTCATCTATTACTTGAGGAATAATAATTCTACATTAGAAATTTTAAATAAATGTTTTTATAATGAGAAAAAATTATCTCAATATTCTTTTTATTAAAATTATCAAAACAAATATTATTATTCGAAATTAACCTCATTATTAACAATTTTTTTTATTAAAAAATTTGGTATGTAGGAACTGTCACACTGGAGAAATACAAAAGATTTTTTCGAAGATCAACAAGATAGATAAGCAGTCCCGAACTCCCTTAAGAACGAAAAGTCGTAGAAAATTCGTTTTTTTTGCTAAAATGTTTGTATCCAATGCGAATAACTGACTAAATTTTGGGCTTTCTAGCTCCACATCTTCCGGTTAAAAACATGCAAATTATTCAAAAATCATTTTTTAAATAATTTTTTGTGATTTTTATTTCCGTTCGTTTTGTTAAGGGATAATGGAGTGGGTTCTTTCTGAAACATTTTAAATAAAGTAATGACAACTTTGAAAAATTTTAGAAATTTTTTAAAATTTTAAATACCAGGAAGGTTTCACAAAAATAAAAGATAGGATGCGTTTTTAGCAAGACTCTATATATATTTCAGGGTATAAGTCCATCTTCAGGAGGTCACAGAGGAAACTTTCTGTGTATAGGTGGCGTAACTATAGTTGGCCATAGGCGCCAAATTCGCTAGTTACGCCTCTGGTATAAAGACACTTTAAAATAATAGTACCTGGAGGCACCGAGCGATGCTCGGTAACTTCTTCCTTCAGTTAAAAGCTTTATTTTAATATTATTTTTAATTTAAAATTCTGATAAAAAGGTCGATTTTTATTTGAGAGCCGCTTTCAAATTAAAAAAATACAAAAATATATAATAGTCGCCCAATGTAGCCCCCCCCCCCCACCTCCACCCCGCTCGACCCCACCCCCGAAACCTCTCCCTACCCCCGGATTCCCCACCACTGCGCCCCACCTTCTGCACCTGTTTTGATTCAACCATATGATTCATTTTTATTCATCCAATTAATAAATAAAACCTATCAAAATGTGTTGTTTTTTCAGAAAATTGAGACCTGCTTATGCGAAATATATTTTTAAATAAATTCTTGATTATTTTTATTCTATTAAATAAATAAAGTTCTTTATAAAAACAATTATAAAACGTTTATTAATATTTCTAACGTTTAGGGAGAACAAAATATGTTAAAATCCACAATCACAATACTTCTTCAAGGCCTTTTAGAACAATGAAACAAACAACCCATTGTCTGCCTGGGTATAAAAGGAAAAGGGAAACCTTTTTTAAAACCCTAAGAATGGGATTTGTCTACCTGAGAATAATTAATTTGATTACGAAAAAACCCATCAAAAACAATTTTGTCGAAGATGAGACCGTGACAGATCGAACTGTCACCCCAAAAACCCCTAACCCGTGAATTTTATCAAAATCGTTAGAGTCGTTTTCAAAATATAACCAAAATAAAAATATATAAACAAACACATATATATACGAACAAATAAATAAATATACAATTTTTGCTCATTTAATAAGAGTTGATTTGAAAATCATGACTGTCCCAATTGTGATCAAAATTTTGCGAGGACATCTTTGTTTGAAAAGTGTAGGTACATCCAAAATTTGGAGCGATTTGGAGCAATGTACGGACAAAACATTAATTATATATATATAAACCCAGGAAATGTATATTAAGGGTGATTTTATTTTTAAGTAAATAAAAACATAATTTTGTTCTTAATCAAAAGGGATATAATCTCTTGATGTTGATTTATACGTCGAAAAATTCAAAATCGAAAATGATTGATGAGACTTGTATCAAAAAAATATAAAAAATAAAAATATATATAATATCATGTTTGATCTTTAACAATTTTAGAAGGAATGAATGAGCTGTTTTATCTTTTATCGAGGTTGTTGGAATGATGTAGGTATTTGACCAAAAAAATAATTCTTATATCTTATATTATTAATATTTCAATCAGGGATTCATCAAAGAAATATTTAAAAGATTTGATAAAATTTTAAATTCTCTTAATGAAAATATACACATTGGGTTTAATCAAATATTTAACTGTTCTCTTGAGATGAGGGGCGGATTTACGCATAGGCCCAGAAGGCTTGTGACTACGGGGACAAAATTTTAGAGACCCCAAATTTTTGAAAACACATTTTTTTTTATAGATGCAGGGTGACCTGCAGAAAAAATACTTTTAGATTCCAAGTTTTTTTTTCCGGTGTTTTTCTGATTTTTTTCCATTTTTACTTTCCCATACTGGGTAAATGTAATAGTGCATGAATGAAAAAAGTGTTTTTTTATTTCGTTTTTTAGAAATATCTCAAAAACGAAGTATTTTGATAAAAAAAAAATTATTCCCATAACAACGCTCTAACTCCCGTCACAAGATTGTCGGGTTCCAAACGGAAAAGGGTTCCAAATTTGAAAAAGTTTGAGAAAACTCAATATTATTCAAATCATTTTTTTTTTATTTAAATATTTTTAAACTAATTCAAAGTTTGGAGACCCTTCTTACAGATGACCACAGATGAGAGTCGTATCGAGACAAGGACGAATTTGAGCCTTATACAGTGTAAGAAGTTGACTGGGCGTAAAATAGCATCTAGACCTAAATAGGAGACCAAGCTTGCACGCAGTATCTTTAGCAGCAGTGGTTGAGATATGGTCATTCCAAGAAAGATCAGACCCCAGAGTGACGCCCAACATTGAATTCCAGTGAGTTAGAATCGAATAATATGTCTGAGAGGTTTCTATCGACGCGCCTAGAGATTAGGCAACACTGAGTTTTCATTGCATTGAAGTTAATTAAGTTAATCATGTTATGTACGTTTCCTAAGTTCATCTATGTTTACGTTATTAATTTTGGGTAAAACAACATAATAATATGATTGATAGCAAATAAATGATCTAACTAAATGACAAGCAGGAAATAACAAAGGGACAGAGATAGATTAAACACTACATTGGTTAAACAATTAGTTCTTTAAATTCATGATTAATTGAAAAAAATATATATGTAAATTTAAACAATGAATTGACTAAATCATATCAATCATATAATTTTTTGATACTGAAAAGAAATATTAATATCCATAAAAAAAAAAATACTTTGCATGCATTACGAAATCAAGGTCTACATATCGTAAAAATGATATTTTGTATTTATTATTTTTTTCAAAATGGTGAATACTTAAATGAATGCGTGGTCAAATTTTTCAAAATTTAAAAAGAAAAAAGAATATCAAAATGAAATTTCATATTTGGTTGTGTAATATTGAAATTAACTTCTGATTTGATTTGACTAAATTATAATAGGTTGGAATTGGTGGTATTTCACAATGGGGAACACCACCAACTCCAACCCATTATAATTTAAAAATGTTTCTCTATAAACCTACACCGCGTTCCCTAAGTTTTATTGATTTGACTAGTTCAAATAATGCATACTACTTTTTCACAATTTTCAATCAGGTTTTTTTTTGTAGTTGAATTTTTAACTTTACAATTGAGATGATGATGGATTTTGTGCTGAGTTAGAATATAATTTTTAACCGACTTCAAAAAAGAAAGAGTTTCTCAATTCGACTGAAATTTTATTTGTGTCTATGTTACTCGATTTCTTCGCCAATTCTGAACAGATTTTGAAGATTTTTTTTTGCATTGGGTTCAGTATAGTTTCCAATTGGTACTATATTAATGTGGTCAAGTTCTGATGATATGATCAATGACAAAATAACGGAAATCTCCAATTTATTTGAACAAATAATCGAAATTATAATACAAAATCATTTATAAAAAAAAACAATCTTAAAACGTTCTTTTAAAACCCTCTAACGTTTCGAGAGAATTCCTTTAATTATCAATTAAATTTATTATCATTTTCTGATTCATTCGCACGAATCTCTTTCTCTTATGTGATTCATGCAAGGTATTATCTTAAGTCTCAATATTATCAACATCACTAAAAAGAGAAAAATAAAAATAATTTTTAGAAAAAAAACCGACTTTAAAAAAATTAAATGCAACAAATAAAATAAAACAACACAAAAATCAAATCAAATGCACTAAAAGGCATAAAATAATTATCTAATTTAGTTACAACTAAACGACGAAATTTTTACATGAAATCACTTTTTGAAGTCGGTGCTAAAGAAACTATGTATATAAGCGAGCTTACGCGATGTTGTCTTCATTACATAAACGTACTAAGTAAGATCCGTCAAGTGCGATTCATAACATGTATATGTTTGGCACCGACTTCAAAAAATGATTTCATTTAAAAATTTCGTCGTTTAGTTGTAACTAAATTAGATAATTATTTTATACCTTTAGTGCATTTTATTTGATTTTTGAGTTGTATTATTTTATTTGTTGCATTTTATTTTTTTGAAGTCGTTTTTTTTTCTAAAAATTATTTTATTAAAAGAGAATGCTCATCCTTCCTATAAGCTCGACTTTTTCTGCCTAACTTTTATGAATATTTAAAAAATAATAATTATCTTAAAAAATTTATATAAATTGTTATATGGAAAATAACTAGGTACGTCTTATTAGATTCCATTTCTGAAGAAGTTTTTCCAATTGGATCAAAGCCATGGAAATAAAAAAAGGCACAGTTTGCTAGTTTTTAGAATGCTAAGAAATTTTCTTACGTTGCATTAGAAATAAGGATTTCGAGATAAAATGAACATAAATCACCATTTTTATTCATTTATCTTTTGAGGTCATTACAAGGAAAGCTCTTTACGGCTTTTTCCACTTTTTGGCGACAAAAACAAAACTAATGATGATTAATAAAAAAAGTGATCCATCTTTTATAAAAGCTGATAATATATACTCATAAGAATCTCAAAGGAAACTTTCATAATCAGTTTAATATTATAACAAATTTTTATTTGTTATGAGGTTTCTTTGCAGACTCCAAGAGACTGCATTTTTTTGGCCAATCAGGCAGATTACGCCGTGATCTCGATTAAAGCGGATAATAATAGTATATATATATATAAACATTTATCATTTATTCTAACATATAGAACTTTATACATTTGAAGCGGTGTACGGGGCTCATACTCACGTAGTCCCTGGAGTCCGAAATTTCTCTGGGCGGCCTTAACGCTTTAATAGGAACAGATTTTGTCATGAAATTGTGACAGGAGAACGTTAAATATAGTGTCGAATAGACAAAAGATGTATATACCTGAAATGAAGCTCAGATCGAGGGGTTCACCTCATAAGAACTTTTTGATTTATTAGGTTAATCATGTAAAATATATTATATACTATATATATATATATTTTTAAATATGTATTAAAAATATTGATAAAATTTATTTGATTTATTTATTATTTTGATATTTGATATGTACTTTTTGTCTTAATTATGTTAATATGCTCAAATACATATATATATATTTTTGTAAATATCAAAAAGGTGAATAAAATATTAAAATTAAATCTGAATTTCACATTTCGGGATTTTGGCTTGTCGGGCGCCATCCCAGATAGAGAAGGCTAGTACATTGTATTTTGAACCACCCCATTTTGTTTCCTTTAATAAATAATTAGACCTCTTTTTAAACATTGAACCCGTTAATATTAAGTTTCAGCTAACTTGTTTTTTGATTGAAAAATTTTATATTTAATTTAATTTTTTAAAAGACCCTTTCTCTATTTTTCAAACATTAGCAATTAATATCTCCTTTTAAATATTTTCTAGTGAAATATCAGCTTACTTCGAATTTTGTTTAGTAATTTTATTATTTTAAATTAATTTTGATCCTCCCTCTCACCTTTTTTGGATCAGTATCTATTTCACCTAGTGAGTTACTTTCATAATGTCGTATAGGGTGCATTTGTGAAATTTCATACAAATCGATTAAGTGTCTAGGACAGGCCTGGCCAAAACAAAGTGTACTACGGGCAGCATTAACGATTTAAAAATTTCCAAGGGCCACACAGGATTAAGAATAAATGCAATTTTTGCAATATTTTTTTCAAGATCTGATTTTACAACCATTGGCGTAGCCAGAAGGGGGGGTCGAAGGGGGGCCGCTCTTAAGTTGGTAAATGGTTTAATAAAAGGAAAAGTAATAAATTATTTTTTCATTGAAAAGTTTTTGTTTTGCCGAGAGTAGCAGAGTTGTTGGTTCACAAAGAGAAACAAAGAGGTTGTCCTCTGCTTGATGCAAATAAACAAATGTGAACCCGAATAGAATGTCTTTATTAGTTCCTAGCCGAACAGCAGTGACGAAGGAACACCAAGTTTTTAATATCCATATGATATTGACTACTTGAAAAACATTTATAATTGAAGAAAGACTGATGATGAAGACCAAGTCTTCGAAACTATAGTCTCAAACAAATAAATAATATATATACAGATATATCATCTCGATATATATATGTGTGTATGTTTATTTGCATCAAGCAGAGGACAACCTCTTGGTTTCTCTTTGTGAATTATTTTTTCGTTTATATGTGAGTGTACGTAAGCCGTTTGAATACAGAGGTACACTGGATGTGTTCAATCAATGTAAATGTGAAAAAAAATACAACCAGATAAGAAAAGATAACACGCATTGAGCCAACATCAAAATATATTTGTATGGAAATTAATATCCATAAAATAAAAATGATTAAAAAAGTCACATTTCCCAAACACAATTTTGAGTCGTAATTTAAAATAACAAATAAATATGAATGGCTATTTCTTTCAATGTGATATTTGCGTTTCTTTTCGCATATTTTCAGTGGCGTACCTAGGTCCGGTGGGTGCGGTCTGTACTGGGCGGCACATAACTTGGGGCGGCATTTTTTATATTTAGTAATAGTTGTAAAAAACAAATTGTTCACTTCATTTGTTTACTATTCGATTCCCACGAATTTTCAATTACTATATGATTTCGAATATTTTTCCTCGTCAAGTCAATGTAGGGTAGAAAATATTATCTCTAAAAATTTTGCTCGGATACAGACTTCAATTGTGGTAATTTTTTTTTGTAAATTTATGTTTTGTCTATAGGTGAGCAACCTGCGGTCTCCGTAAGTTTTTTGTGGCCTTTAAAAAACTATCTTGTATTTTTATAAAAGTTGCATTTATAGGTATATCAACTTATGCTATTACTGTCTAATTTAAATATGCCATCCAATGGTAAAAAGTTCCTAACCTATAGTTTGTCCTAATTACATTTATTTATTTATGTTTATTAATTTATAAAAACCACCATTTGATTGACTTAGAAAAGGCGGAAAATTGGAGACCGCACAGGCCGGCAAAAGTTCTAGGTACGCCACTGCATATTTTCCTAAATCAATTTCCCTTGTTGAAGTATATTATTATTATTTATTGTTTTATTCTTCGTGTAATTATAGGGAACGCTATTTCTTTTAATTACTTTAATTGGATTTAAAACGCATTCTGAAATACCCGATACTTAAAAAATATAATTCGTCATATATGTCATGTAGAGATGCCGAGGTCTGCAGGTTGGCCAGTCATAGGACTTATATTGATAGTTCTATTTTTTGAAGCCCCTCCTCCACAAATTTGATCCCCGAAAAAAACATAACTCAACTTTCTATGTTATCGGTGACCGCTGAGAATCAGTAGAGTAAATGATTCGAATAAATTGTTTTTAATGATTTATTTGTGGTAAGGTGACATGTTTAGATAACTAAAGTAATTTAACCAACTCCCTATCGAATATCTATATTTTTAATAGCCCGATTCTCCCCAGACCCTGCCATTCTCTACCTCCTCGTTTTAGTTCAAGCTGGAATAATTTCTTTAGACAAAGTAAAAATGAAGTTCATTAGTGTCGCTACAATAACCCCTTGTCCTGATTAAATTCTAAATGTAGTAATGAAAATCAATTATTGTCTTTTGAAGTGAAACTTCTTTAGCGACGTATCTGTTTGATTTTTTTGTAACAATAAAGAGGAAATGAGTCAATAGAGGGGAAACAATTTTTTAAAACCCACTAATATTTCATGACAAATAAAATTGATTAAAATTAGGAAATTTAAATTATTGCAATACCATCTACGCCTTCACTTCCCACTTGAGCTTATGTGGATGAGACTCACACATATTTTTTTAAACTAATGTAAAATCATATTTCCCCAACGTGTTTTTCTGTCTGTTTATCTGAGCGTTAAGATCTGTGTAAATCACTATAATTTTGCAGAAAACTTATAGTGTCATCAAAAAGTTATTATTACTTTACCATACAGGTATGGTCAAGTATTGTAATCGTGCATGAAAAAAGTGGTTTTTATGCTTCGGTTTTTCAAAATATCTCTAAAACGGCTGAAACTATTTTGATTAAAAAAATTGAGCGAAACTATGGCGTTTGGTCTACAAAAAAGCACTTATGAGTGAACATAGAAAAAATAATATTTTTCTAAATATTAACTGTTTTGTCAAAATGTCTGTTAGTACATTAGTTGGTACATTAGCATGTGAATTACCAAATTTTTGTGGATGCTCTAGCTCAAAAACAAGAGTGAATATCAAAACAAAATGTAACATATAGTTTTGGTGCATTGAGATTAAGAGCTGATTAGAGTTTGGTTGAAATCGGACCCAAAATTAAAGGGGGGGGGGGGGGGGTTAAAAATTAAAATTCGAAGATTTTCAAACTAAAAATAAACAAGAAAAATGAAATATAAGTACTATAAAATGAACTTATAATAACGAAAAGATTATTATATTTTTTCTGAGAACAATATTGGGGGGGGGGGGGAGATCAAAAAGGCCATTCGACCAAACTCAACCAAATTTTGTATATATAACCAGTGGGCCCCCAGAAGTCAAAATATGCCAAACTAACCGCCTAAAATGCTGTGTGTGGGGGGGGGTCAAAAATAAAAATCTATGCCGTTGGACCAAACCCAACCAAATATTGTATACATAATCAGTGGGCCCCCAGAACTCTAAAAGTTTGGTCCAAGGTTCTAGATTTTCATTTTTTGACCCTTCTCCCTAAATGATTATAAATGAATTGATTAAATATTAAATATAAGAGAGGGGCCAGGCGTTTGGTAAAGTCATGTGGATGGCCACCTTAATTTATTTTAATCTATTTTTAGATTTCAAGTTATGAATATAATATATCATTTTCTACGATCATAGTAGCACAAAGTTTGAAACTATATAGTAACTATAACGAGTCTATGGTATATACATACATTGATTCTCAAGATAAATATAGAGTCTATAAAGTTACTATATAGGTTTAAACTTTGTGCTACTTGGGAGTTTTGAAATTATATTTTTTTTATTTTGTTATTTTCTCTAACTCCCTTTAATCCATTATTCGATGTAGATAGCAAAGTTAATTGAAGCAGCCATCACCATTCAACAATCTTTATTTAGTTGTCTGTCCGACAAGGGAACTTGATCCTGAGACTCTACCTCCTAAGGGGAAAGAGCAAGAGTGTAAATGGCCACCTGTTAATGAATATTTTAAAATGCTCGACGGCGACGTTTCCAAGGAAATCAATGATCTTTAATTTTGATAAGACTTTCCTTGGAAGTAAATTTTTTCATTGTTGCTAGAATTCTAGTAAAAGTCTAAATAATATATTTTTAAGTAACCTTTGATTACATTAGAAATTGATTATTTTTAATCTAATTATTATTTTCTTTAAAAAATTTGGCCTTTCATATAGCTATGCTTAAGAACGAATTTAAAACTGTGGATGCTTAAGGGATTTAATAAATTTTTGATTTTTGAGCGTGAATTGTTGATTAAATTAAGCTCGCTTTCCCTGTCCGTCTTGTATTCAAACTATATATAATCTTTCAAGAACCGCTTTCATAGTTAGAAAATACTCCGACCCAATCCCTGAAATTTCTTATTTTTTCCCAAAGCAAGAGTCCATCTCAGGCTACAAGTTGTGCCCATTTAGTGAAACTTCTTATGAAATCAATATCATTATTAACTCTAGAACGCCCAAGCTTTTTCACAAAGTCGCAAGTCGGGCCTGTCAGACCCACTATACAGGGTGATTCACGGTCGATGGCACGTTAGACGTTTATGGAAAACCGAAAGCAGGATTTTTCTGAATATTTGGCCCCTTACATGTTATTACCTGTTCTATCGATCTAAAATATTTTCAGCATTCCGACGTTTCGGCTTCCATTGAAAAGTCGTAGCAACTTTATTTTTTTAAATAGAACACCTTGTATATTAACACATTTTTAGAACCGTCCTTTCAATAAAATACTTTTTTGGTTATATTGTCCTATACCTATCTCTATCGGTTTTCGAGATAAAAAATAATTTGTGTTAAATATGGTCCAAAACATGGCCCTAATTAAACTTAAATAAATTAGTGTTCTCAATTCATGAAAAGTTGATATTTTGGCGGTAGTTTAGACACACCCGAAGTATTTAATTTACGCCGAAAAATCGATTCCATATTATACAAGGCGTGCTAATATTCCTATTATTTCCGTTATTCATAAAGGGGGTCAAAAGTTCGTTTTTTCAAATGAGACCCCCTTTATATTACTCAATAAATTGAAAGACTAAGAAAAAAGCTACGAAATTCGAAACTTAAGCTAGATATAGGCTAGAAGGGGTACAGCAAGCTTTTGCTTGAAATCGAAACACAGTAAGTTGACATTTACATGAATGATTTTTCGTTTTTTTTTATTTTCTGAAAAACGGCAGTAACGATTTTTTAAAAATTGGTGTACTTATCAAGTGTCATGAGTTATTAGTCGTGTATAGATTTTAATCCGATTCAAATAAAGCAAGGGGGTGTAAATTAGGAGTGTCGTAAAATAAATATTTTAATCATTCATATATCGTCTTCGGTAAGTCGCAGAGTCTTGAAATTTGAAACTTAAGCTATTTAGAGGCAAAAAGTTACTGAGCATCGCTCGGTGCTCCAGGCACTAATAATGATAATAATAATAATACAGCCGTTTGTCTAGATAGGTAATTTATAAATTAAAATATTTTGAATAAACTGTATATGTATGTAATTATTATTGAGGATAATAATGACCCTGCTTAATGTATAATTTTAATTATTTTTCTTCAATAATCTGGATGCGATGATGATAAAAGCGGCCTTCTATAATTATAAATATTTCTTTTCAATAAATCATAAGGTCGCGTTCGCCTTAGTCTACAAATACTGACATATGTTTCGCTTCAAGCTGGCACAGGTTGCCGTGTTCAGGCGTTATCTATACTTAGAAAAGCGCCCTTTCGTGATTTTATTATTTGTCCTTAACTTTACATTTATTTATTTATTTCTTCAAGCCTATATGATTTGCGATAATCGAAATAAAATTAATTTTCTGTTTTATTAAATACATAAGATATTTCTTAAAAATTTTAGTATTCTAAGGGAATTAAATCAATAAATAAAAGCTTGTAAAAATCAAATAGTTTTCTTTGAAAATATTTTGTTTTGCCGAGAGTAGCAGCGTTGTTGATTCATAAAGAGAAAGCAATGAGGTTGTGCTCTGCTTGATGTAATATACCAAATATAAATATGGATGGATGGATGGAAGTCAGTCCAAGAATAATGAAAAAATAAAATTCCTAATAAAATAAATTTGTTGGAAAGTCATTTTTATTCTCTTAAAAACCAACTTTTCGGAAGATCTTCTCTCCTTCAAAAATGACTTTATTAACCGACTTCAAAAAAGGAGGAGGTTCTCTATTCGACTGAATTTTTTTTTTTTTTTTTTGTGCCTATATTACCTCATATCTCCGCCAATTGTCAACCGATTTTGAAAATTCTTTTGGCATTGGGTCCAGTCTAGCTTCCGATTGGTCCGAGTGAGATTAAGGGGGAAGGAGTTCGAGCCAAATCTCACGACAAGAGGGGAGGTGGGTCGAAAAATCGCCAAAATCGCTTCACATAATTTAGGGACGCCCCCTTATATTCATTTTTTAAAAATTAATTTACATAAGGATTAATAGGAATAAATAATATATCAATACTTTTTTTACTGTTTTAATACACCGAAAACCCCTGGCCATGAGAGAGTCCGTCTTGTGACTTTGTGTTTGTAAAATTGTTTCAAGAAAAAATTAGGTAGGTATATAATTTTTTTAGGAAAAATCCCTTAAAAATACTTTTATTGTGTTTTAATGAAGGAATATTAAAAACTTTGAATTTATGGGACTCCCTTTTCTGAAAGTTATTGAAAAGAAAATGTGAAACTGGGCCTGACAGGCCCGGGTTATGAAGTTCTAGGGATAAAAAGCTCTGATCAAAGCCGATTTTGATAATTTACCTTTAAAGATAAATTATAATATTGAGATAATATTTAAAGGAACTTAGACGTTATACTTTCATAATAATAAAACTTGAGTAAGATGCGAGGTAGGTTTCTCAGGTTTCTTGTGAAACCTACCTCGTATCTTACTCAAGTTTTATTATTATATTAAAATGTTTCACCTAGAACCAACACCTATCTCCTTAAAAGTTGTTTTACTTTTAGATTTATATTTAAAAAATATAATGTGGAAGAAAGTATCGCATTCTCCTCCCGGGGTCTTGATACTTTGAGAGCTTCTATCTTCGAGATGAAAAAGTTAATTTCATTTTGTCACTTCTAGGTGGAAGGAATCGATGGCCTTAATAGTTTGAAACCCGATTTATAATAAAACAGAATAATGTGGTTCCTAGAGGCCAAAAATGTCCAAAAACCCAATGGTCCGTGCATACGTATAGCTACTCGTATGTACTTAGGTATGTACCAGTGGCGTACGCTCCATGGATGCTGTGGATGCGGCGCATCTCTATAATTTAAAGCATTTAGAGTATTTTAATAAATATATTTAAGATCGACCTCAAAATTTCAGGAGGATCTTTAAATTTTCAAATTATTATCCGTCAGCAATTTAGCGCTCGGGTTCTACTCCTGTGGGGCCGAAACTTTCTGACATATAATATATATAGTATATAATAATCTACTAAAATTTTTGATAAAATTATCCTTATTCAATTTCTAATTTAATTATTATCCTTCATTTCAAATATTTCTATAAAAAAACATTTGTTGTTTTGAAAAGTATTTTGGTTCTCGAAATGAAATAAAATTTCAAGAGGCAATAAAATGAATTTTTCCTAAAAGGATGCGAATAGAAGGTTTGAAGTCCCTGCCGGGTAGATATATATCTTCCAGTTCAAGCATGTCAAAGATAAGTTCAGATGAGTTTTAGTGGAATAAAAATTGTTCTCGTTGAGAAACTATTAAAATAGTAATAATACAAAAAAGAATAAATAAATATGATTCGAGAATCTTTGGACTAATCCATTTCTAAGAATTCTCACTATATAAGATCGGAAATAACTAAGAGTGCTATAGACAAATCATATAGCTTGCTTATGGCAATAGAATTAGAAGAAATTTAGGATTTTCTTATAGGACAGGCTGATTCATTGTGGAAGATGGGTGATTTCCATCTGTAGAGTTTAAGTCACAAGAATTAATTTCTGACTTCAACCCTCACTCACAGAAAGCAGTATAACGGATATTTGGGCGAAGGTCCCAAAATATATTTTTAAAAAATCTATTATTAAATTTGAAAAATAACGAAAATGTAGCTGTATTCAATGAAATTTTCTAAAAAAAAAACGAAGATTAAAATAGAATTTCAAAAAATGAAGGGAACTTTTTTGGATAGCATCACCAACCGCCACTGGTATGTACCCAACGTCCTTGCGTTTCGCAACCGTAAGTCTCAGAGTTACGAAAATCGAAACTTAAGCTCGATATAGGCTAGAAGCAATACAGAAAGCTTTTGATTTAAATCGAAAGATCGGAAGTTGCCATTTATATGAAAGATTTTTCGTTTTTTGTGATTTCCTCAAAAACGGTTCTAACGATTTTTACGCAATCTTATTTATACATTTTTTCATTTAGTATTTTAATCAAATATTTGAAATGTACCAGTCCATTATTTGGAGTATTGAATTGAATTGTCTCTTGTAATATTAATTTTTTAGTAATAAACTATATTGTAGAATTGATAGAAAGGCAGCTCCGAGATAATGAAAATTAAAAATTCCAAATGAAATAATTTATTGGAGCGAATTTTCATTCTTTCGAAAACCGACGTTTCTAAGAATCTTCCCTTCTTCTTCAAGATTTAAATGGATCAACGAAGGAAGCTTGTTACCATTCTATAATGAGAGACAAGTTATTCTATCTTGTTTTCCCATTTTCGTCCAATATCGCGCATGAACAAGCCAAAACTATTTTTTTCTTTTTTAAGATAATGGAAAATATTCTAAAAGCAGAGATGAATACTTCCTCCGACTATGACTAGTTTTCGAATAAAAGTTAAGTCTCAATAAATTCGAAATTTAATTAATTAAATTCGCGGTCAGTGACTTTGCTGTTTTGAAAGTCGATGTGTAATGGTCTGGTCAACCGATTAATGTTTGTATTTGAACAAAACAAATGAAGCAGTCCATGGAAAGACAATCCTATTAGTCTTGTTGATATCACGAAATTTAATATTGGAGACTGATCGGTATTACTCAACTTCAATTTTCTTATAAATATAATCTATAAAACAATTTGAAATAATGTTTCAACATCTCAATTTGGACTAAGCATTGATACGGAAAATAAAGTAAAATGAGGTCAATTTCGAATTATTATTAATCTTTTTATATAAAATTTGCGAGATTAGTTTAATCAAAGAGAAATTTATTTTTGAATTTTGCAAAAAATTCGCTTATTTAGTAACAGTGCTTTAGGAAATGTTTTGAATCATTACTTAATTTGGCCGGAATAAAAAAAATTGGTCGTTCAATGCGAAAAACCCTATGTTATTTATATGGGAAACTTACAAGATCGCTGTGCGGCAAAGTTTAGAATTGAGATAAAGACTTGAATCATGGGGGAATTTTTTTTTCATTTATTATATGGACAAGTATTGCAATCGTGCATGAAAAAAGTGTTTTCTTTTCAATTCGTTTTCTCGAAATATCTCAAAAACATCATCATCATCATCATCATCATCGTTGAGTATACAGTCCTAAGACTGGTTTGATGCAACAATCCGTCTCCACTTGACTCTGTCCCCCGCCAGCTGTTTGACCTCTCTAAATGTCTGGCATCCCATATCCCCAATTATTTGGTTGAAATATTCTAATCTGGGTCTTCCCTTGCCCTTTTCTATCCCACCTCCCCCTCCAAGATATCCCAAAGCAATCCCCCATGTCTTAGTGTGTGCCCCATCATCTGACCTCTTCTCTTCTTCAGACTCTTCCACAAGGTTCTTCTTTCTCCGATTCTTCCAAGAACTTCTTCATTTGTAATTTTATCCATCCATTTGATATTCATCATTCTTCTGTAGCACCACATTTCGAAAGCCTCTAATCTCTTTCTTCTCCGCTTTTCTAATTGTCCAGGTTTCCACTGACCACGTACATGGCTATGCTTCCATACATATGTCTTCAATAGCAACATCAGAAATTATTTTGATAAAAAAAATTGAGCGAAGCCCTGGCATTTTGGCATAAATATAACATTAGAACAATTTGAAATAATGTTTCAACATCTCAATTTGGACTAAGCATTGATACGGAAAATAAAGTAAAATAAGGGCAATTTCGAATTAATATTAATCTTTTTATATAAAATTTGCGAGATTAGTTTAATCAAAGAGAAATTTATTTTTGAATTTTGCAAAAAATTCGCTTATTTACTAACAGTGCTTAAAGAAATTTTTTGAATCATTACTTAATTTGGCCGGAATAAAAAAAATTGGTCGTTCAATGCCAAAAAAACCATGTTATAAAACTTACATCATCGCTGTGCGGCAAAGGGTTCATAAAATATAATTATCTATATAAGTCCTATAAACCTTTTATTTGACTAATTTTGTACTAAATTTCCCATATAAACACCCTTTATGACCTTATGGAAATGACTCGCTATATGAAATTGATGACCAAAAAGAAGGGTGTCGAAAATAATTTAATATAAAAATATTTTCTAACAAAAATAAAAGAAAACTGATATTTACAATAAAAGATTTTTATTTATAAGGAGCAGTGGCTCAACCACAGGGGGAACTAAGAGGGCTGATGCATCCCCCAGGACAAGGAAAAAAAATGAAAATGAAAAAAATATTTTAATCAATATTTTGACTATAAATTAAGACAAAAAATGATTCTATTTCCATTAAATGTTGGAGAAGTGAGACTATTTCTTCAGATAAATTTTGTCTAGAGTAACTATTTGTTAAGAGACTGGAATCTTTAATAAATCGATTGATAATACTAAAATTAAAATACATTAATAAAAGCGTTTCTCTCCATCCATTTGAAATATAATATTAAATTAAATTATTTAATAATGAAATTGTCAAAACATTATTTTTGGCATTTTACGAAAATGTTTATTATATATATATATATGTATATCATGGATGTTGTGGATGTGGGGCATCCCTAAAATTTCAAACATTTAGAGTATTTTTATAAATATTGACTTCAAAATTTCAGGGGATCTTTAAATTTTCAAATTATTATCCGTTATTTCAAATATTTCTATAAAAAATCTTTTTTTGTTTTGAAAAGTATACTGGTTCTCGAATTGAAATAAAATTGTTGCATAGCTTCAAGGGGCAATTCAAATAAATGATTTTCCGAAAAGGGTGCCTATAGAAGGTTTGAATTCCCTGTCCCGTATAGTTTCCAGTCCAAGCATGTCAATGACAAGCCCAGACGAGTTTTACGGTAGTCGAATAAAAATTGTTCTCGCTGAGGAACTATTGAAATAGAAATAATAGAAAAAGGGAATAAATAAAGATGTTTCGGGAATCTTTAGACTAATCCATTTCTAATAACTCTCAATATATAAGATCGGAAATAACTAAGAGTAATATAGACAAGTCATAGCTTGCTTATAGCAACAGAATTAGGAGAAATTTAAAATTTTCTTATATGACAGGCTGATTCATTGTGGAAGAGGGTCGATTTCCATCTCAGGAACTGTTGAGTTTAAGTCATAAGATTTAATTTCTGACTCCTACCCTCATTCGCAGAAAGCAGTATCCGTTTGGGGCGAAGGTCCCAAAATATATTTTTTTAAAAATCTATTGTTAAATTTGAAAAATAACGAAAATGATGAAATTTGCAAAAAAGCGAAGATTAAAATAAAATTTCAAAAAATTAAGGATACTTTTTTAGACAGCATCCCCTAGTTGAAAAATCACCAACCGCCACTGATATATGCAAGGGGGAACCGAAATTGGAATTAGGTATACACGTCTATGGAATTATGTGAAATTACTTTGGAATTCATTAGATAATGCCCCTTCATCTATTGTCTGAAATAGTGTTACTAAGTTATAGACTCCAAAATTATGATAGCTAAAAATCTGTAAAAATTTTGAAGGATAGCTACTATTATAAGGATTAAGTCTACAGAGTTTCAATTTTTTTGAATCATTACTTTGGCCGGAATAAAAAATTGATATTTCAATGGCAAAAACCCCATGTTATTTAGATGAGAAACTTACATCCCTGGGGGCACAAGTTATAATTGAGATAGACTTGAAACTTGGGGGATATTTTATTTATTTATTTCGAATCAAATGAGCCCTTGCCAGGGCAAAGATTCAAAAATACCCAAAATAAGGACCATCCAAAATATATATATTATATATATATATATATATATATATATATATATATATATATATATATGTGTGTGTGTGTGTGTGTGTTAGCCCCCTCCATGACAAAATCCTGGTTTCGCCACTGATAAGGAGATATCATAAATTTATCATGTGCTCAAAATGGGAGGCTCTTTGAAAAAACTAAATTATAAATGTTTCATTGTAAAAATTATAAAATTTTACATCTTTCATAAATGATTATAATTTATTTGATTAAATATAATAAGAGAGGGGCATGTATAATATGTATGGTAAACTCATGTGAATGGCCAAGAAATATTCATACATCTTTTATTTCTCATGAGTTGAAATATCCTATTGGATGTAGAGAAATTTGTTTACAAGTTAAGCTTCCTTTTTTACTCTTTTTGGTACAGAACAATAAATTTTTCGAACACTAAAGTTAGCATTGCTGATCTTTGTGTATCTCTTTATATATAAAATCCCTTGTCAGACAGTACCCGTGGCTCGGTCAGGAGAAAAAGCAACTAATATTCAATGACAGTTATTAGATTGTCAAATTTTTCAAATAAAACATCTTTATTCTCTATATTATATATATAATATCTCTATATATTAATATATTCCTCTATATAACTTAGAATATTAGATTTACGGCCTGTCTCATTTGAAATTTTAGTAGACAAATTTATTAATTTTAAAATATATTATATATTAATATATATTTAATTTTTTGGAAATAAATCATACCGCGAAAATTAATTATTTTTTTTTTGAATTTAAGAAAAATATAAATTCTTGAAATTTTAGTAGACAAATTAATTTTAAAATATATATATATATTATATATATTTAATTTATAATATACCTAAGTATAAGCCGTAGGCACTCCGGGTACTGCTCGTTTATAAATAAATACAAAGTTTAATATCCAATGCCTGGTAATTAAGATATTCATTTCCTTTCGTTATTGATATGCGTTGCTTTTATCAGATCACGAATGCACGAAGATTGATTCCGCTTGGTCGTTTTGATCATGCATGCGTTGCGGTTCCAAATGAAAAGTGGGATAATAAGAGGCATATTGCCCCGAACCAACACCTTCGCCGTATTTCCTATACGTAATAAAAGGCAGTAATAAAAAAAAAGCATGCACGCATTTTAGTTAAGCGAAAGTTATTTAATCAGTGAGCCATCGGAATGGCGGGCCGGCCTAGTATAAATACTAAGGTGCTCCGGGGGAAAAGCAACTAGTCTTCTGTTTGCTTCCGACAAGTACGAGAACCAACCAACTCCACTCATTCAACATGAAATTCCTTGTGAGTATAATTATGGGAATATTTATGCACTAAAGTCAATTTATTTGAAATACTTTTAATAAATTGAAGGAAACAATAAAAGAGTGTGTCTTCTGCTGGAATTATAAATTTTTATTTATTTATAACGAGTATAATTCCAACAGAAGATACAGTTTTTTATTGTCTCCTTAAATTTATAAAAATTCTGCTACTCTCGGCAAAAAGAAACTTTCAATTTACTTTTGATAAATTAATTAAATTCCTGTCCGATACTGATGTATTTTTATTACATTGATTATTATAATTTCTCGATATATATTTTAATAAAAATTACAGGCGATACAGAGAGAGAAAAAATATGCATCCGACTGTGTAAATGTATTTAAAACTTTGATCATCCTAATGAAATACACATTAATTACTCCATTTTTGGCTCAAGAGATGCACTTGTTTGATTCCTAGAGGGAGGGGGGGGGGGTCAGCACTTTTGATATACAATCAATTTGATCTAAAATAATCTTCGATTTCCTCATTTTAGATTGAATTTATTTACTCTCGAGTAAAATTTGGAAAGAATTTGAAATGTTTAAATCAGGTCTGTCCAACCCGAATCACACTATGGGCCGCATTGACGACTTTAAAATTTCCAAAGGCCACACATTAATAAGAATAATTCTAATTTTTCATAATTATTATTTTTTCTCAATATCTGGCTTTAGAACGAATTTCGTATTTATTTATTTAAGTAATTTTTTTGGCTTTTCGGCCCTTCTAACAATCAGCCCATTTACTGATATTAAATTAAGATTTCTATGCAGGGATCAGATTTTCAGCCGATTGCCTCGAGTTGGATTCGAACCCCGGTCCACTTGATTAGCAGGCTGGTACGCTAACTCCTCGGCCAACCTGACCCCCATTCTAAGTTATTAATTTGAATGCAGCGATGTAGTGAAACTGTTTAATTAGTGTGAATGTGTAAAAAAACAATACTACTACCAGATAAACCAAAGAGTATTTCAAATTTTATTTTAAAATAACAAACAAATATCAATAGCTATTTCTTTCTTTCTGTCTGATATTTGCGTTTCTTTTCGCTTACTTAATTTTTCTAAATCTCTATCAATAGGTAAAGTTTATTATCATTATTTAATATGTTTTTTTGTTTATTTATAGGAACCATATTTCTTATAATTACTTTAATGCGATTTAGAATATCGTTTGAAATAGCCGATACAAAACAGAATTTGTCATATATGACCCCGGGCGGCGGGGGTGGTCAGGCCTAGTTTAAATCATTAAAATGACCAAATTATTAGTAAACTAAAAATTTTTTGACACCATTATCAATGAAAAGTGTAAGTTATTCTAATACTGTAGAACGATACCTCAAACTGATAAATGTAGGTATTCCTGATTTAAAAATTTTTGGGGTATCTCATGAGAGCTCAGAAGTGGTTAGAAGATTCTGAAAAATATATTAATTTCTGAAGTTTCGTTTCAAAAATAGCAAATTATCCAGATAGCGTTTTTGGTTCTTGGGTTCGATTTACAAGGAGTAGTAACCCTTTTCACATGCATTCAAACATATCTAACAAGTAAATTTTTATAATTTTTCTAATTAATATAACAAAGAATAATTGCAATATCAATGAGAATTGTTCTTTGTTATATTAATTAGAAAAATTATAAAAATTTATTTAAGATCATTATTTCAAGTTAGAAATAGGTATATAAGTTCAAATATTATTTTCATTCAATATTTGACAAAAATTCCCTACATTTGATTCGCGATTGAATCAAATGTAGAAAACATTCGATATCTATCAAGTACTTGTATACGGTCTTTGTTATAATTTCTTGGCTTCTGGGTGATTTTACAATTTAAAAAAAATGCAATTTTCTCAGAATTTTAGATACTCTTATATATAATATAATTTATTTAAAATTATCTTGTTAAAACATTAGAAAACAAATATTGCAATGCAATATTACAATCTAGTGTTTAGATAATTAAATTAAATAAATAAATAAAAATAAGTGTAAGACCAGAGGTTTTTTCCCACGAGTTTGTGAAACTATTTAAAATTAAAATAAATGCGTTATGAATTAATTAATTGATTTAAAAAGAATAATAATTAAAATTTATATTTATATTTCAGAAAAACAATGTTTAAAATACTAATATATTTTTTGGAAAACAAAATTATAATATTCTTTATTGGTAGAACCCTGGTAGAAACTAAAAAGTTGAAAAGTATACAATTTATTTTAATTTGAATAAACAAATTGTTAAGCTTGTAAATGAGAAAAGCTCAATTAACATAAATTCATTAATTAGTATTTAGTGATTCATGAATGCTTTGAAATAAGTTAAAACAAATTAGCAAGCGAAATTATATAGATAATTAGTTTTAAATTATACCTAATAATTTAAGTCTCGATTAAAGTGTTCACTGATAATCCATTTCGATTTTTACAGATTTTTAGCTATTATAATTTTGGAATTACAGCTAAATAAAATACTGCTATATCTTATAGACTCCAAAATTATAAAAGCTAAAAATCTGTAATAATTCTGAGGGATAGCTACAATTATAAGAATAAAGTTTAACGAGTTTCAAATTTTTTGAACCATTACTTTGGCCGGAATAAAAAATTGATATTTCAATGCCAAAAACCCCATGTTATTTAGATGGGAAACTTGCATCACTGTTCTGCATAGGTTAAAATTGAGATAGTGACTTGAAACTTGGAGGATATATTTTTTAATTATGTGAAACCATATGAGCCTCTGGGATCATAAAAATTCGAAAATACCCAAAATAAGGGCCACCCTAATGATTATATGTACAATTTTTTTTTTGAAATTATACATTTTACTTTAGCCGATACCTTTTATTATATTTACTAAAATTTATAATTATCATTGATTAGATAAAACAAAATTAAGAAAAATTGCACAATAATAATGATTTTATTTATAATCATGCGTGCATTTTTTGGTACTGAAATTTTTTCTTCTAATATTTAAGTCCATTTTGAATTCTGGCAAAATTAGTTTTTACCCGATGCCAATAAATAAATAAATAAAAATCGCATTTTGAAATAAACGCATGTGTTTGATAGTCCTTTTTTAATATATAATTATGTTAACCATTTTTTTTATATTAAAGAGATATTAAGCAAGTAATTATTATACTTAGTTATTAAATAAATGATCTTTATTAAATAAATAACATAAATACAGGTTTCAATAGGCACTTGTATTTTATTCTGCAACCAGTTTAACAGTTAGTAAATAAACAAGAACAAAAAGTAATGCTGAAGGTGTGAAGTTGAGAAATAGCCCAACTTTCATAGAATTATTTTTTGTTAGTGAAATTATTTGAAGTTTCTTTCCTCTTTAAATGATTTCAAAATCGACTTGGAACTTCCTCGCCTGAAGAAATGCTCTTATGAAATACTTTTCTTCTGCTATCGGAAGGGAATAACGTTTTTTTTATTCATCGTCCTTAGAAATCTCTGTAAAGTAATGTGAAAAAAGGTCAATTTCACGCATTTTCACGGCTTTTTCTGTCTGTGTGTCTGTCTCTTGTTCTGGATTCCGAAACTTACAATAATTCAATAATAAAAGATCGAAGAAAGTTCGTCTCTAAAATGTTTGTATTTTTAAAACGAAGAACTAATTAGATTTGGGGATTTCTGGCTAGAGATATTCCGGATGTAAATTAATAAAATCAGAAAAAAATCGGTTCTTTATTTGGAGAGCTCTTGAAGCCAAATGAGCGGTAATAAAGAAAAAGTAATTTAAATAAAAAAAATCAAGAAAAAAATTATCTAATATTTTTAAAGGTCTTAAGGTTTTGGCTACTGGCCCGGCAAGCTTAGTTAGCGCTTGGGTTCGATTCCTAAGAGACGAACCTCTCTGATATGCAATGTAAAAATATTTCTCTAATATCTATGATGTCCTTTAAAAAATTCATTTACTAATATTTTTTGTTCTATCCATTTATTTAAGGTACATTAATGTGAAGCCATCTTCAATATTAAGTTGAAATGTTAGTAGGCGTTTAAAAACAAATAAATAAATTTGAGCTGTATACTATACTCGTATGTCTCTTTTTTTGAATCTCTTTCTTCTAAATAAAAATAAAAAAATTTACAGAGAATTTTTTAAAAAAAACTTTAAAAATATCTCGAAACGAAAAATATTTATTTATTTATTTATTTGTATTTATAGGCGAGGTTATTTTTTCTGATTTCTTTTTAGCTTATTTTTTCCATTTATTTATTTTTATTTATCTCTTATTTTGTCCCGAGTTAAGAAATTTCATCTTAGAAGAAGAAATTGTGTTTTTGTTTTATTTTAGTTGTATTACACTGATCGACAAAAATTAAACAAAAATTTCACCCGTAAACCTAAAAATGTATTCCAGAAGAGTTTTATACACTGATTATCATGCAATTTCCCGATTTTTTACAACACGTTAGAGTTTTGAGATATTGTCGGTCAAAATGACGAAAAAGGCCGATTTGCGAGTCGCATTAAATATTAAACAGTAATATTTGAAGTCAAAATATTTTGTTGGCGTAATAGAAAAGTCTTTGATTTTCAAATTACCACTTGTTTTTAGCTTAATTAGAACTCCAGTTATAACTAAAAAATTAAGATCTTATGTTTTTATCTATGTTCATTATCCTTTATAATCACGTAGTTTTAGTTTTTTAGTTTTATCTCGAGTTCTAATTGAGTTAAAAACAAGTGGTAATTTGAAAATCAAAAAGGAAGCTGTTTTCTATTACGTCAACAAAATATTTTGATTTCAAATATTACTGTTTAATATTTAATGGGACTCGAAAATAGGTCAAAATGGCCTTTTTCTTTATTTTGGCCGATAATATCTCAAAACTCTGACTTGTTAAAAATCGGAAATTGCGTGATAACCAGCGTATAAATCT
The DNA here is from genome assembly GCA_024734495.1 of Forficula auricularia. Classification (NCBI taxonomy): domain Eukaryota; kingdom Metazoa; phylum Arthropoda; class Insecta; order Dermaptera; family Forficulidae; genus Forficula; species Forficula auricularia. The sequence continues at coordinate 33,293,731 of JALMQS010000153.1, forward strand.
CTTCTGGAATCCTTTGTTGGGTTTATGGGGAGAAATTTCTGTTTAATAGTGTTATTAGAGAAAATAACGATAAGGTATCAGCTATTCAAGTTATATAGAAATGCGAATTCGCCTGTTGGCAGCCAACGTTGAAAAACAAAGATATTCTTATAGGGAGAAATGTTGTTCTTCGTTAGTGAGGGTTCAGGGGGTTGCTTATTTTCGCCAATAGGTACTTACCTAGTTGTGATTCATTATGTATATTTATGCTTTAAACTAAATGTAACTATTTGCACAAAAAACAGAAAAGAAAAAATATATGAGTTGCTCAATATGTGAAAAATTTCAATATAAAGTTTATAAGTCAGAGTTGATTTTTAAATCATAGATACAAGTTGGTGAAATTTTATGGTTTGAGTTTTCTAGCCGAGAGTATACTTGGGAAAGCAGATTTTGAACTATATAATAAAATTGTGTAAAATGAAAGCGGAAATAAAGATAAAATATTTGTTCGATTTTCTATATATCTAATTTGACCGTGCACAGTTGATGTTTTGACCTATATGTTCATAATTTATAGTTCGTGCTCGCTCTCCTCATCGCTGCCGTGTCTGCCGGTCTTCTTGATGGTTTGGGTGGCGGTTCTTATGGCGGTTCTTATGGCGGTGGCGGTGGCGGTGGCGACCACCACAAGGCCACTTCCTACCAGAACGTTCACCTCGAGTCAGGCCATGCCGTCCCCGTGATCGTCAAGAAAGAGCACCACCACATCGAACCCCATGGGCATCACTATTAGATCTGGAAAAATAGACTTAAATCTCGCTCGTCCTACTTTCATTGTGATCACCTTCCATCATAACAATCGCACCACTTAATTAATTCCTCGCATGTCCATTCGAACATCTTCATCCAAATCAATCTTAATTTAATTATTTAATAAACGTTTCATTATTGAATTTTCATGAGTTTTTATTCAGATCCCATTTCTAAGCTTTCAAATTGATATTTATAAAAAAATTCAAATGAATTTTAATTACTCTTGACAAGTTAATTCTTTTTTTATAGAATATTAAAAGCAAAATGAGATGACATCAAGTGGTATTATATTGAAATTCATCAAAATGGTTAAATAGATGATATTAATTAAGCTGAACATAATTCTCGGTTCACAAGAAACATTGTTATTAAATTCTTTATCATAAGACTGCCAAAAATTCAATTTTCATGCTTGCTTAAGTCCATTTGATCTTTTGGAGAGACATTGGCACACTAGTTAGTCATCTAAATTTGAATTATACAATTTATTCAAAACTGTCTCCTGTAAGCAGCATCTTTACTGAAGATCCTAAAGAAAATTAAATCATAACAAATTTTTGATTTGTTCTGATTCCCTAAGTGCTCATAAATCTATCGAAAATATATATAGCGATCTCCGCTGATACTGAAAATCCTTATCCACTTTAAGAATCTACAGAAAGACGCCAAGCGCTCACGCACAAAAATATACCAGGAAATGAAATAGTGAACCAGTTAGCAAAAACGAGTGCTTCAAAAGGAACCATCGACTTCACGATGATATATTACTATGACGTAAAGAAATATATGATGCTGAGAAAATTGGAAAGAAGAATGGAATCAAATCGAAGGGAACCTCTTGAAAAAAATAATGCCGGCAATACAGAAAATCGAAAATCGAATTTCAATACTAAGAATTCAGCGAGCGTACCCGCCAAACGTACTAAGTAAGATCCGTCGAGTGCGATTCATAAAAGGTATATGTTTGGCACCAACTTCAAAAGTAATTTCGTGTTAATATTTCGTCGTTTAGTTGTAACTAAATAAGATAATAATTATTTTATACCTTTTGGTGTATTTTTATATTTGTTGCACTTAATTTTTTGAAGTCGGTTTTTATTTTTTTCTTAAAAATTTTTATTTTTCTCTTTTTAGTGATGTTATTAATAGTGATTATATCATCAGAACTTGACCAAATTAATATGACACCATCCCTAAGACACCCCCTTTCGGATAAAAAAAGAACCATCGAAATCGGTTCATAAACAAAGAGGTTAGGTCTAAACAAACCTAAACAAACCTAATAAAAAAGGTCTAATACCTATGAAAAAAATCGAAAAAAAAATGGGACCAATCGGAGGCTGGACTGGACCCAATGCAAAGGAGATTTTCAAAATCGGTTGACAATTGGCGGAGATATGAGGTAGCATAGGCACAAAAAAAAAAAAAAAAAAAAAAAAAAAAAAAAAAAACGAGTGCTTCAAAAGGAACCATTGACTTCACGATGATATATTACTATGACGTAAAGAAATATATGATGCTGAGAAAATTGGAAAGAAGAATGTAATCAAATCGAAGGGAACCTCTTGAAAAAAATAATGCCGGCAATACAGAAAATCGAAAATCGAATTTCAATACTAAGAATTCAAACTATTCTCAATAGACTAAGAATAGGACACTGATTCTTCTCACAATAACACCTTTTGAAAAAGTAAACTCCCCTTTACAGTAGGTATGTCTTGTAATAAACAAATCAACGATTGCCTTATATTGTTGGAATGGACCTTTATGGACATCGTTAGAAAGAAGGCAGCACAGAGAATATATTGATCGACCCTGAAAAATTAGATAATTTATTTATATTTTTAAAAGTAATAGGGATATTTGCATTTATCTTATCATATTAAACGATATATCGCCGGGAGGCGGGTCTCTTGCTAGGCTTCTCTAATCCCCATCCATCCCACTGACCCCTAACCTTTCCCCTAGACCCACCTCCGATCATCATTCACCCCCCAACCCTATAGATATCTTCTGGACTCTCTCCTCTTCCCCTAACTCTCATCACCCTCCGAACTCCACGAATCCAGGTGGAGGATTAAAATTTGTAGACCTCCACATACATATATCAATAGAAAAAGGTTTCACTTTTGTCGGGCAAGAATTACACTCACATATTTTTTTTATTTAATTTTGAATCCAAATAAAAACCGAACTTTTTATCAGTATTTTAAATTAAAAATAATATTAATATGTAGCTTTTATCTGAAGCAAAAAGTTATCGAGCATCGCTCGTTGCTCCAGGTACTATAACTTAATTTAGATCTATTCGTTACATTTATTAGACATTTGCTTATTTGTTGTTTATCTATTTGTTAATCTTCTTCTAGACTAAGTAAAACCAAATGAGCTAGCCAGTAGTAGTTAAATTCCGCCCTTAGGGACGATTTCGAAAAGGCCTGGATTACGCGGGATAAGGAAGAAGAGATGGACAAAGGGAAAGAAAAGGAAAGTAAATCGGGTGATGCTAATGACGTTGGTAGTCGCCGAGTCCTTAAATTAAAAAAAAAAATTTACCATTGATAACTTATTGTTAAGTATTGTAATCAAAGATGAAAAAAGTGTTTTTTGCTTCGTTTTTTCGAAATATCTCAAAAACGACTAAAATTATTTCGATAAAAATTAAACTAGTGTAGGCACCACACGACTTTCAGATTATGTTTCCCTTATTTGAAATCATCAAACCAACTTTCTTCTTTCAAATTACTTTCACCAAGCCGATTAGGGAAAACCGGAAAAAGCCAAATGACTCTTTCTTCTTAGACTAAATAGGCAATCCCGGTTTTAAAATTTCAACCAAAAGCATGGAGTACTTTTTCTAACTATTGATATCTTAACCCTAATAGCACAATGTTCCAAACTATATAGTTACTATATAGTTTGAAACACTTATAAAATACTGCTTATTTGCCTCGACTAATTTACTCCCCTCCATTAATTATATTATAAATTTATACTCTTTGAAGAGCTCAAGATATTTGATAAATGTATGGATTATTAAAAAAATCGTTACAGCCTTTTTTGGGAAAATAGCAAAACAACAAAAATTTTCAAGTAAATAGGTACTTTAGATTTTTCAAAATCCACCAAAATTTAGGGGTATTTGATAGATAGCTAGATAGCTTAAGTTTCAAATTCCGATGCTATGCGAGTTAGCATTTACAAGATAATGGAGCTTAAAGTATTTTTTGCGACATGCCTTAATTCACTCTTATTCTTTGATTTATACACCTTAAACAGCTTAAGATATGTGATAAACGAATGGATTATTTAAAAAAATAATAAAAGCTGTTTTTGAGAAAATTGCAAAATAGCAAAATCTACAAGTAAACATGTACTTCAGGCTCTTTTATTTTAACCAGAATCTTGGGGTACTTTTCTAGCTTCAAGAGAGTTTAATTTTCAAATCCCGAAGCTCTATGACTCACCGTATTCGAGATAATGGCGTTAATTTTTTTTACGATATGAGTAGGTAATTTACTCCACTCCCATGATTCCAACCAGAATTTATACTCGATGAAGAACTTAAGATATTTGATAAGTGTAGCGATTATTAAAAAGGAACAAAAATCTAGAAGTAAACTTGTTCTTCCGGTTCTTAGATTTTAGCCAAAATCTTGAGGTACTTATTATAGCCTCTAGACAGTTCAAGTTTCAAATCCCAAAGCTCCGAGACTTACTGCAAACGAGATATAAACGATTAAAATATTTTTTGAAAAACTGCTAATTTACATCCTCTTCCTTTAATTAAATTAGATTAAAATTTATACACGACTAACAACTTATAACACTTGATAAGTACACCGATTAAAAAAAATATTTTTAGTCGTTTTCGAAAAAATCACACAAAACGAAAAACTTTCATGTAAAAGTCGACTTGCGGTGTTCCGATTTCAACCAAAACCTTGCAGTAAGTACTCATTCTAGTCTATATTGAACTTAAGAATTTCGTAACTCTGTGACTTGCGATTGCGGAACCCAAAGGTGGTATAGTATACAATATACATATAAGCCTTAGATTTTTTATCACTTTTTGACCTCTGGGGACCACAATATCTGGTTTAGTGGTTTTTTGTTCGAAATCCGGTTTCAAACTATTGAGGGCAACGATTCCATCCATCTAGAAGTGACAAAATTAAATTAGCTTGTTTTTCCCATAGGAGATATAAGCTCTCAAAACGTCAAGTCCCCGGAAGGCGATTACAATACTTACACATTATATTTATTAAAATATAAATGTGAAAGTAAAAAAAGATAATTAATCTTTTATACCTTTTTAAATAAATTAAGGTCGCTCTTTAAGGCTTTCATCTGTGAACTAAGAATAAACCAGAAATTTAATTTTAAAGACAATTAGGTAAATATTTTTCAATAATTTAGAATTTATAGCAAAAACACAATTTAAGGATATACCTAAGTAAGATTCCAGAGGCTTTCAAGAGCTTCTCTTTTAAAAATGACTTTCGAAAATATTATTTTTAATTATAAATTATTTCATTAATTTTCAAATATTAAAATAGTAACTGGTATATAGGGGCAAAGAATATTAATTTTTAAATACTAAAAACTATAATAAATATTACACACCCAAAAAAAAAATATATAATGAACACATTAACTATGTAATATAAATAAAAAAATAAGCTGACGTGTTCTGATGTGGCCATCCACTTGACTTTACCATACAACCTGGCCCCTCACTTAAATTTAATATTTAATAAAATTATTTATAATCATGTAGGGAGGGAGGTTAGTTTTTGCATTTTTAGACTCCTGGGGGCCCACTGATTATGTATAAAAAAATTTGGTTGAGTTTGGTACAAGAGGCTATATTTTTAATTTTTAACCCCCCCCTCCACCCCCCCCTTAATTTTGGGTCGATATGCAACACAATCTAATCAGCTCTTAATCTCAATGGACCAAAACTACGTGTGAAATTTGGTTTCGATATTCACACTAGTTTTTGAGCCAGCTCGTCCACAAAAATTTGATAACGCACAGACTAACGGACAACCGGACAACCAGACGGACTAACAGACATTTTGACAAAACAACTATTATTTGAAAAAATATAATTTTTTCGATGTCCATTTATTTGAGCTTTTTTGTAGAGCGAAATGCCATGGTTTGGTTCAATTTTTTTAATCAAAATAGTTTCAGCCGTTTTTGAGATATTTTGAGAAAAAGAAGGAAAAAAACACTTTTTTCATGCACGATTACAATAATTGACCATACCCGGTATGGTAAAATAATAATTATTTACTAATACCAGTTAACCAAAAGTATAATACTTTTTTCAAATGAATAGTAATTAGTTTATCGAAAAATTAAAGGAAAAAAACGTAACATTGCACTTCAATAATTATGTAATCATTTCTTAACTTTCTTGGCCTGCATTTGTTACATTGACTTTCAAGTTTAAAGCGAGAAGGAAAGGAAGAAAAAATTACGATTTCAAAAGTAGAGTAATCCATTACTGGTGGGGGAAAAGAGAGATGGCAGGCATTTGTTAAAGTTTTGAAAAGTTTTGCTTGAAGCACACACAAAATAGCCTCATTGCTTAAAAAAAAATAAACTTTTCCTGTAACAGAAATAATTGACAACAAATTTCAAAAGAAATTAAATCACGTATCTCCACAGCATTATAAAAGCTAAACATTTTCCCATTCTATTAAACAGGAAAGATAGGAATAAATGAGTATTATATTCATTCATATTACATGTCGTCTTTATGAAGAAAATATTTCCTCTGGCTAGAAATGAGTTCTCCCCGACATTCCTAGAACGAAAAATAATTAAAATTTAACTTATTATTCATTAGGTGAAGGAAATGACTTCTAGAGCTGATAGTTGAATAAAAACAATTTTTTTCAAGTAAAAAACAGTGACATCAAAGGTGCTAAAACTGATAAAATAATTTTATATAAGTCGGCGCTAAAATTGATATACCTACCTACTCTATTTTATTCAATAAACTTCACCACACTATACTATATATCATTTTTAGTGCCGACCTAACAAAAATATTTTTTCCTTTTTAGCGCACCTTTGAAATCGGTGTTTTTTACTTAAAAAAAATAAATAAAAAACTTAAACGGAGCGCTCCTAGTCTAAATAGTCATTTTAAAATACTAGTGTGTTTATTTGCACGAAATTTTCTCTGGAGAGAGACGGACTGGTAGAAATCTCAATTGAAAGTAATGGAAAGCAGCCCAGGGGTAGTGAGGAAAGAAAAAAATAACTCATATCCAAATAAGGTGTAATTTATTGGATTCCTTCCTCTTTTCCTTTCAAACCGACGTTTCGGGGATTCTTCCCTCCTTCTTCAGGGTTTCAAGGGGTTTCAGGGGTGTTTCCTTCATTGATCCCTTGAAACTCTGAAGAAGGAGGGAAGAATCTTCCGAAACGTCGGTTTGAAAGGAAAGGGAAGGATTCCAATAAATTACACCTTATTTGGATATGTTTTAATTATTTCTTTCCTCACTACCCCTGGGCTGCCTTCCATTACTTTCAATTAATGTTTTTATTCATTTTTTATTAATCACATATCACTGGGTATTTGAAGTCATTGTTGACTTGAAATTAAAAATATCCATCTATTCTCATTTGATACTTGAGGAATAACCATTTTAAATTGCATTTTTGACATTTCGATTATCAATGGTAACCATTGCGGAGGATGGAGAAATCGACTTAAAATCAAAAGACTAAATTATTTTTTGGCCAACAACTCAGGCAGCAGAGTTGTTTTCCAAAAGATAATTTAATTTTTAAGTCGATTCCTCCTTGTCTTCAGCATTGCTTACCAATAATAATAGAAAAGTCAAAAATGCAACTCCCTATCATTACGCCCTACTACAATAATCTGGGTTGATTAAGGCTTCCAAAGAAGAGAGATATATAATAGTGAGAATTTTTCTTTTCGATCTGTTTGAGAGCAAGTCCCCTGAATACTTATTTAATAAATTTCTGTTTAAAACCTCGGTAAGTTCCAGAGCTGGGTGAGGGGGGCGAAGTCTATCGGCTCTTTTAAGGCAAAGTATTTTGATCTATTAATGAGTCAGCAGAGGGCTGGTTGATGGGTGGAGTGAGGCTGAGTTGTTATATTTTAAGTTTTTTTTTGTTCATGCTGATCATTCTGTGATATATTTATTTTTAGTAATTTGATTTCATATTGTCAATTAATTTTAATAATTTTTCCTTTTATTTATTTATTTTTTAATGTTAAATTAATTATTTTTTTGTACTCTCTTGGTTGAATTTGGAAAGCAGATTTTTAATGTAATATAATTTGTATCTTTTATGCTCCAGGAGAATATCATTCTCAGAGCAAAATAAAATCTATCTATCTATCCTCACTACACAAATCTTTTATGATGAAAATAGTCGTTCTCTTCAATTTACTTTTCTTTCGGAGTACTCCAGTTTTCACAATTGACTTTGATTGGTCGTTTTTTTATTACTCTTAGTCTCAATCGGTGATCCCTTTTAACCTTTTTATTTCGAATCCCCAGCCTTTCTCCGATGAAAAAATCAGTGCTTTAACATTTATATTTTGAGTTTCCTCAATTCTATATATTATTAATTTTTTGCCCATTTTTTTCTTTAATAAAACATCAATCGATCCTTACAATTCGACAATTTTTTGTTAATATTTGTCAATTCTACACTCAATAGTTCCTTTTCCAACTGTCTCTCTACTCTTTCCACCCTCAAGAGTGTAGAATTAATGAGCTACAAGTATAGTTTGTGGAAAACTCTTTATTCTCTCTAATCAACATTTCGTATTACATAGAGAAACAAAACACCATAACATTCTCTAACAACACTGCGTCACGTAGCTTATCCCACAACAAGAAATATATTATATTTAATATAGCTTTTATTTCTTATTACCTACTTTTCTAACATATAATTGTTAATAAAGCGTATTAGTAAATGTTGTTTGGTAAGCACAAGTTCCGTTAAATTTATTATTATTTTTCCTTTAGCTTAGTAGTAAAGACAATACACCCTGCGCCTGAAGCAAAAGATAAAAAGAGAAAGAATATGAGATAGAAGAATAGAAGTATTGTTATTTCGAGCTCAGGCTCTTGTGATAACTAACCCATGTACTGTTTATCTCTAAACCTTTTGAATAACTTATTTCAAAGATTTACGACCGCGATTCTCACCTTCATCTTTACATACTTTATAGGAAAAACAGAAAACCAACTTTAAATTATCTTCACTTTTAAAAAATTAACTTTGTTTATTACAAATATTTATTATGTTTGGAATTATTATTTAAAGAGTAGTTTTAGTAGATACACTCATAAAACCGGTATAACCGTATATCACTTTTAAAATATCTTATAATTATCACTCCATTTATCATATTACTTAGTTGTTCAATTTGCATAACTTATTTTGTTTTCTTACCTAATAGCTAGTTTGCTGGTTATCAAAATCCTGTATGTCTTTGAGTGCCACCGAAACCAGATGTCGGACCTAATGTTAGAATAAAAAATTGGCCCCAGTTTGTTTGCTATTATAACTCTAAGTTTTTGTTGACCTCCAGCCAAGCTAATTCAGAATTGGGTAAAGTAGTCTTAAAATATACTACAAGAAACCCAAGAACATATAGTTACCATTTCCCTGTGTATTACCTTAGGGAATGTCTTTATTTAAAAAAGATTTAATGTGCAAGTTCACTGGGTGTATATATATAGTAATTATGCGAAATTTTGATCAAGGGCAAATTAAATAATCATCTGTGCTGCGTTGTTGAAGATAATTGAATTTATACAATTATAATATAAAATTAAGTTTTTGTATGTACCTACATTGCTCAAAATACCCTCAAACTTATGGATATACACGTTTTAATTAAAGTTATTAAAGAAAACACCTTCAAACACAATTCCGAGGGGAGGGTTCAGGATTTGTGGGTGGAGGAAAGAGAGCCCACGAAAGAGAGGGTTGATGGGGTGGAGAGTGATCGAAGATAGGGAAGGGGAGAGGGTTCATGGGGAAGGGGAATAGAGTTGGTGGGGTGATATTATAGGTATTTATTTATACAATTTTTGGCCTTCGAAATAAATTATAGGTTTTTACAACTTAATAAAATCCAATAATCAAAATTAATTTTAAATAGAGTATATATTTGAATTTATTACTTGGAGGGATTTAATTATAGCTGACTGCGATATCTCACACCCTCGCTGACCATCTGCAAAATTTTCAGATCATGTATTGAGTTTTGAATAAGTTTTTACTTTTTCCTAGAATTTGAATTTCAAATAGATGCCGGAAAACATTTTTAATTTTTTTCTTTTTTTTTTTATATGTAAGATATATAGGAAAAGAACAAAAAATTAGCTTTATTTAGTAAATGGTGTGTTAGTTAATAACTTGCCATCAGGGCGTTAACACGTAATTGTCTATCACAATGGAGCATTCAATCAGTCATCGAGATGTCAGATACAGCCAATTGTGTAAAATGATATCCTCTTTATTCCATACCATATATATATATATATGGAAAAGGTTTTTTTATTATATGTTAGATACTTGAATAAATAAACCATACAATATTTTTATTGAAAATAGAAATATATTTATTAAAAGATATAAAAGTTCACGTTTGTCTAGGGGTACACTTCTTCATTGATTAATGAAAGCTTCAACATCGTAAAAACATCATAAAATGTCATTTTGTACATTGGCATAGTTAGGGAGTTTTTCTAGGGGAGCAGCATGCCAGCTCTGATTAGCCATCTCAAAAGGTTTCAATTTTGGAAATCGTATTAGAGATCAACTAATTTTTTAGTAGAATTGACAAATTTTGGAAGTTACGAAATAATTTAATGAGAAATGCCCAAGTGATGGCTCGTAATAATGGAATTGAAATTTTTCTAGGGTGGGGGGCACTTTCCTCCCTCACCCCTCTAACTACGCCCATGGTTATATAGGTAACTTCATCAAGTTCATCAACATCAGGGCCGTGCTGTAGATTTTCTCAATAAGGTGCAAGTCTTCGAAATGTCGCCCATAAATGTTTTTTTTTAAACCTGCGATTGTAATTAAAAAAAATATTTACGAATACTAAGTATTTTTATTTTGAAAATATAAACTACTTTAAAATAATGATATCAACTACAACAATTTACTACTTTTTATCCTTCTAACTTTAACTTATCAAATTCGTTAATTAGATAATTAGGGGTTTTTAGTCAATGTAGATTCAATAGAAATTTATGAGAAATTTCTATATTTTTTTTTTGGGGGGGGGGGGCTTTTTGAACTTGTTAAGTTGTGTTTTATTAATTTAAATTTGGAAAACTTCTTTCCTCACTAGCTACAGAGACACGGGGAGTAATAAAATTCTCAGAGCTACAACAATATAGGGTTATTTTGGAACAAATAATTTGAAACGTCTAAAAGTTTCATAGAATATGTTAGCATTCGGAATACAACATGTAGATCTTGAAGCTCATTTACATTTATATCTGATTTTTTTCTACAAAAGTGTTAACTGGAAACTGGTACAATAAATTTCTAGAGTACCGAAAGCGCAAAGGCAGAGTCGTGCGATAAATATACTTATACATCAATATCGGAATCAGTGCTGCCGTGAACATATTTTTTAATGAAATTGAATGCAAGAGCTAAAACACTATTAAGTTATGGGGCGTACCAGGAAGATGCAGCCTCTATGGATCTCCAAAGATTATTGCATTTCCGAAGAGAAGAGGAAATTGATAATTCTTGATATTGTAACTAAATTTAATTTTCTGGGTTGGACTTAACAAGTCCGCCCCTCGAGCTTGAGCCCCGTGGTCTTGTAGGCACAGCCCTGGGCAAACATATTGGCGAATGAAGTGGTGCGGCATTTTTCCAATTTAACCGCGAAAGAGTGTTGGGAATCGGCAAAACGCGTGCTACGCGCAAAACATGTTTTAGGGGGAATTACCCACTTTAATTCATCAGAACACCTGCTGTGATAGTATCTATAAAATAGGTAAAGAACGGAAACACTTCTTCGATCAGCCAGCGAGTCAATGGAGTTGTTGAGGGTCGAATCATCAATTAGTCTGTTGCGTTCCATCCATCATACAGGTAAGGTCGTTTGCATTATTCTAATATTTATTAGATTTAATTTAAACTAAGTATAAAGAGCGGTGGGATATAACTAGTTCTTTTTAAGAGCTACTTCTTATCGCATTTTTAACCGACCTGTTCTTTAAAGACTAATTATTATTTTAAAACATTATTTTAATCTCGCGACTCTTATTATATTTTATTCTACATACATATACTAGTATATTGCTTTTCTGTGGCTTGTGCGTTTGTCAATCAATCCGATTTTTTATGCAACCTGTATTTTTACTTCCCAAATATTTCACATATAAACTCCTAACTATTTTATTATCCCTATTTGGTTGAACGAGTGGACTGTATCTGATATATTGATTTCTTTCCTTCCGTCACTCATCGCTCGGGATTTGAAGTTAGTTTATATTTTACATATATATTGATACAATATTATATAATAATATTTTTCTATATACCTAGACCAGAAAACTTCTCAACTAACTCTAGCATCCAATATTTTTAAAGCTTGAGAATAAATTGAAGGAAAAAGTGAAAATCATTTTTTCTAGACTCGCCTCGCAGGAGGGGGGGACAGACAGACACAGAGAGGCTAAGGTTAGAGCCTCTCTAGTAATAAATATCTATACTTAATAATAAATAATCGTCTTACGACGGCGGACTTCGCAGCTGGTAAATATAATAAGAATAAGCTATTAAAAATTACCCGCTACGCCCGAGAGGCATCTCGTCGTTTTGAATTCACTTAAGATTTTGTTTTGCTTATCTTGTTTAGAAATGTCCGAAACGAGGAGAAAAATCATTGTCAACCATGATTTTTACTTTCACATTTATATTCATAGAATATAATGGGGAAATATATTGCAATGACCTGTCGGGGTCCTGACTCTTTGAGAGCTTGTATCTCAAAGATGAAAAAAGTTAATTTAATTTTGTAACTTCTAGGTAGAAGGAACCGATGCCCTTAATAGTTGAAAACCTGATTTAGGACATAGAGTATAAGAAGGGGCCAAAAATCCATTGGTCAGTGCGTACGTATGTTTTTTTTTTTTTTTTGAGGAACCGTGGAAATATTCAAAAGACACTGCTGGACCCGGACCCAGCAGCGTGTGAGATTCCTACCCACTAAAACCACCTCCCATTTTTCTTCAGCCTCTTTCCTCCCATGGGACCACCGTCAGGTATTTCTTCGTGTGTACGTATGTATGTACGTATGTACGTATGTACCCCCCCTGCGTTTCGCAACCATAAGTCTCAGAGATACCAAATTCGAAACTTAAGCTCGATATAGGCTAGAAGGAGTACAGCAAGCCTTTTTTTTTTTTTTGTTTGTTTTTTTGTAATATTGTATTATTCTTGCTTAATCGCAGTGCACAGTTGTGGGGCGCTTTTGGCGCTCCCAACTCTCTGGCCTCGGTTCTGGTATTCTACTGGCGCCCATATATACATTGACATTTTACCAATAGCCACAACATCTGGCATTATTTTTGGATGGCTGATGAGGTGTTACAACCTAATTTGTAAACAAATCTATTTTCTTTCTGTAAAGGGCTGCCCCCCTCTGCGTGGCGCAATAAATCAGTCATTGAAATCGGAAAACCGGAAGTGAACATTTACATGAAAATTTTTTCGTTTTTTTTATTTTCTCAAAAACGGCTCTAATGATTTTTTTAAAATTAATGCATTTATCAAGTGTCATAAGTTATTAGTTGTGTCAAATTTTTAATCCGATTGAAATAAAGGAAGGGGGTGTAAATTAGGAGTGTCGCTGATTTCAAATAAATGAAAATGTGAAAGTCGTGTGGTGAACACACCAGTTGATTTGTTATCTATTGTATTCCGATACTCAGGTTTACTCAAGAACGGAAAGTCTTTTAATTTTAAAATGTTTGTATTTACAACATCTACAGTGAACTGATTCAATTTTGTGCTCTCTATCTACAGCTCTTCTATTTTTATTTAATTATTCAAATTTTTACGTGCTGTCCTGAGAAAGACATAATAAACAAAGAGTTTTAAACTTTGAATAGCTTAGTGTATAAATAAATACAAATCTTTTATAAAAAAACAATCTTCAAACATTAAGAAAGCCCAAACATTTCGGGAGAATTTCTCCATCTATCAATGCAATTTAAATTTCAAAAAAGAAAAAAGATGTTTTATGTAATGAATATAAAGTAATATTAAACAAATAACTATTTTGAAAAGTAGACAATTTCAATAATACAAATTAACTTGGTAATGAAATTACCTTGAATATAGTAGGTATATATAAAAAACATAAATATTTATGAAAAATTATTTTTCTCTAAAAATTGTTGATAAATATGTATTAGAAAAACAGTTCATATCTGGCCATTTGTTAATTGAATTTTACATAATGCATTTTACACAATTTATGGTATCATATTTTCTTTTAAAAAATAAAATACTTTCACATACTATATATCTATTATCATATACTAATTAAAAATTCTCCAAAATGCATTCATTAAAAGAAATTATTTCCTTTAGGGCCCCATTCTGACTTTTTTAACACTTTATCCCGAGTTAATTAAAGCCTTGGTGATTGAATAATTTAATAAAAGGCTTTGAAAAGAACCACATTATGCACTGTTAAATATAATATTATTTTGTATCATTCGCATCCATAATAAATTTGTAACGGGAATAGCAGGGAATTGGATAAAAATTAAAAACACCAAGTTTTTATTAAATGGGCCAGACTTTTCGTAAGTTTATTTTGACTTCCTCAGTGGCCCATTTTATCACTCTTTGTCAAAAAACAATTTCACTATAAATTGACGAAACGTCTGGCCCATTTAATAGAAGCTCTGTGTTTTTAATTTGTGTCAAATTCCCTGCTATTCCTGTTACATATTTATTATTTATAGATATAGGTATATACATGTACATTGTTTGAAATAGATATTTGATTTATTTGAAAACATTCAGAAACCAGGCGGTTCTAAGGATTGTGAGGAGTGCATTTTTTATAATTTCAATATTAATTTTAATTTCTTCACTCTGTACCGAGTGGCTGGATTGTTGAATTCACTGAATAATTTCATGATCTTGAATAGGTGGTAAAAATCATTTTCTACCATGTTTTTTGTTCGTTATTTAGGTCTGTGAGAATTCGATACCCACAATAACATAAGAACGAAAGGTCTGCCCTTCTGTTTTATTTATTTATATTAAGTGTGATGTGATGAGGTGAGTTGGCTCTGATAGTACTTTAGCACTTATGATATCTTCCTTATGTGGTGGGTGTGACTCGCGGGGTCTTCTCACTCAATGTTTAAAACTAGAATTTATTGACTCTAAATTTACTGATTTTAAACTTAAGAAAAATAGAAAGAGAAAAAAAATAAATAAAATTGAAAAAAATAAGAAATGAATAAAAATAAAATAAAAACTTAAGATTTAGCTGAAAAGCGAATAAAGAAAGGATTTTATGGGTATTTCAATACCAGTGATTGAAAAGAATTGTTTAAATTTTAAGAAATATGAATTTATTGGATCCTTGTTTGAATTTAACATATGATAAACAATGAATTTAATTTGGAGAAATTATATTTCAAGGTGTTTTACGTTTTATAGATTCGCTACCCCTATGGATACGCTGCAACCATGTATCAATCTGCATATTAAAATTTAAAATTGATTTAAATATTACGGCCGCCACCTTCTGGTCTTCCATGGACTGCAGATCGCCAAAACTACAGGCCAAATCATCCAGCTGATTCATTAAGCAAGTATTTTCGCCGCTCTCTACACGTGCCCTATTTGGACTGCGTTATTATCCTCATTGGAAGCGAGGTTTAACCAAGTTCAATCGCCGGCGTTTGCTCTATCGTTGTTACACCCTGCTCAGAAGGCAAAAATTACAGCTCCAGATTTAAAAATTCGTATGGAAGAGTTTTCTAATTTCATGAATTAGATGAGATTGAGTCAAGCCTGACTAGGGCGTGTTTTTTTAGACAAACACTAAGGAGAATCTCGAAACTTTGGAGTTAACAAACGTGATTCAACACGCGCGAAACTTTCTATCCAAACGTTAATACAGCCTTACATATTTTATTGGCAAAGCCTTATTCTAACGCTATTATTGAAAGGACGTTTAGAACTCTCAGACGCGTAAAAACCTGGCTGAGATCAACAATGAGTGAAGAAAGATTAAACGGATTTTGCATGCTTAGCGTACATAGAAAACATGTAAATAATTTCGGTGATTTTTTCACAGAACTCGATTTAAGTGGCTTTGCAGAAAATCAAGGAAATTGTTCTTGAAATAAATTGAGGGGAAAAATTGGGAATTTCGATATAATATAACCAGGAAAATGGAGACAAATTACTAGAGACTTGAGAAATAATTAGTACCAGATTGACCTTTTTTTTGCTCGTACAACTGATTGTAATTTCGGTGAATTTTTAATTTGAAATAATGATAAATATCTAAATTTCGATTTAATATTTTCTTATCTAGAATCAAAAAAGGCCGTTCCTACAATAATAGAAATTAAGAAACTAATCTTTAATAGTCTGAAACAGGTTAGAACTTGTATTTTAGCATTCCAATAATGGTTTAAGGAAGAGAGATCATACTATTCATGCCCATTTTAGTAACTTTCCTCGATCAGATTCTAATGAAAGAATCGCTCACCTGAACATTTATATATATATATATATATTATAAGATTTGTCTAGATTAATTTGTAACAACGCTTAGAGAAATTTCTCTAAAAAAATTACCCTCTTGCATAGAATCGAACCGACGAACTCTTGAACTATGGTCATCTGCTCTAACCACTAGACCAATGTCACATTAATATTTATATCTTGATTTCTTTTACTAAAACTATATATTTTTGATTTAGACTTTGTGTCTAGATAATATTGTATTCATTTGAACTCGAATGAAAATGAAAAAACACCAATAGATTTTAAATTAAGAAACATTAAATATATATTAGGCATTTAGCCGTTGAAAATAATAAATAAATAAATAAAATATATATTAATTAACGAGGCAAATTTGAAATATAATTCTCAGCTGGGATTTTAAACTGATGGCTCCAATCGATTTTCATTAACCAGGCAAATTTGAAATATATATATTCGAATTTTTGAAATGAAAGACTCCAATTCATTTTAAATTAAGAAACATTAAATATATTGATAATTGTTCCTCCTCCCCCCCCTCGCCACTCAAAAATTAAAGATGCGAAACTTTTAAGAGACGATGTATTTTCGGTAGTTTACGGGTATACATTTGGAGTGTGGTTTTTTAAGAGGAATAAAATTTTTGAACCGAGACGCTGCCCGCCAGGGCACCAGCTCGGAGGGCCGAGCTTCGAGGGCGTGCCGAAGGCACGCACGAAAAGCTCGTTTAATAATAATAATAAAAAAAAGGGAAAACATATTTACGCTAGAGATTGCCATTTAAGTAATTAATAATAAACTTAAATGTAAAATAAATTTATATTTATTTTTATTTTGCAAAATAGTAAAAGAATAAATTTTACTAGATGAAGGAGGAGGTATCAGCCAAAGACTGGAATCGTTCAATAAAACACCTGTAATAAGACGTTTCGGCCTGAATTTTATTTGGCCATCTTCAGTCAATTAGGAGTTATACACAAAATGCGGTATACATATGTGATCGAACCAAGCCTTGTCAAAAATAATTTTTTTAGCTTCATGTGAATTTATAACGTGCCTGGACCCAAAAGTTTCAGAATGGCACGTTATAAATTCACATGAAGCTAAAAATTTTTTATTTTTGACAAGGCTTGGTTCGATCACATATGTGTACCGCATTTTGTGTATAACTCCTAATTGACTGAAGATGGCCAAATAAAATTCAGGCCGAAACGTCTTATTAAAGGTGTTTTATTGAACCCAGTGATTCCATCTTTGGCTGATACCTCCTCCTTCATCTAGTACAGTTTCATCACAGCCACGAATTCTAGCAATAAGAATAAATTTTAGTTTCAATGATTAAATCAAGAAGTTGTTTGTAGTGTGGACAAGATGGATAGGTCGATTTAAATTTTTTCTGGATGTATGGGCATACTTCTCTAAAGCCAGAAAAAATCCGGCTTAACTTTATTTAGACAACTTTTTAAAAAGCTGATTTATACTGTTTCGGCTTGAATAGAAAAACCATCTTCAGGTCTACAATTAAAATTACTTGCTCAATTATGCCTATATTATAACATTGCCTAAAAATCATTCAAAAATATTGTTTTATGAATTTTTGAACCAGAAATAGTTGTAAAGCTAGAAAGCCTATAAATTCTCCCCATTGGAAATACAAATATTTTATCACAAGAAGAAACTTTCTACAGCCTTTCGTTCTCAAAAGTTATCTTGATTCAGGCACACGGACGGATAAAAATCATGGTTGAAAATGATTTTTCTCCCCGTTCCAGACTGCCAACAAAAGGAGCAAAAAAATGAAGAGAACCCTGCGTGGTGTGCGTACCGAGTAACAGGAATTGATCAAGAGTAATCAGACAGTGCTGTCGTAAAATCAGCAATATGCCATAGTATACCTTCCACTGCAGTCCCAATATTAGATCCATTGGCTGATTTTTTTTTGATAGTACCATTACAGGCTCTCCTTTGACAAATAATTGTTAATAGCCTACTGTCAACTGGGAGAAATTGAAGTTTTTGGGAAGGGAAACCGGGAAATAACTTGAATTTGAAAACTGTGTTTGAGTTGCCCCCCCCCCCCTCTAGGTCAAAATCTGGGTACGCCCATGGAAGATTGTATTATATAATTAAAGCCGAAAATGTTCTCTACAATTGGGGGTTTTTATTCGACAGAGCGGCTTCCTTTACTTGCTGAATTCCTCTCTTTCTTAATTTATAAATTTTTGGACATCTTTCCTTCATCAATGTTAACCTATAGTAACCTAGATGCCATGATTCGGATAGATAATTACCCTCCTGGGTCGTATGTGACGGCAAACAAAATATGCAATTGCAACGGAACCCGGTCTCTATTTATTAGATATTATTACTATTTTATTTTTTTTGGAACGAAGTTCCTTTATGGGGCTTGCGGTAGAAGCTAACTGGCAGAAATCGTCACGTAACGGAAATGCCCCCTCCAGGCCACCTGACTCAATGGAGGGGATATAAGAGAGAGAGAGAGAAAGGAAGAATGTGTTAGGCTGTATTAAATAAATATTTAGAAAAAACAAAGCCCTTAGCGAGTTTCAAACCTGGAGACTCTCGAATTTAAGATTTCGAGGCGGACCAATTTTTTCAATTCAAAAACTTTATTTATAATTTTAATATTTACAGATACAACCCTTATAAATCAATACATTAAAATTTGTTTAGTTTAAAACTAAAAAAATAATTGCCATTTTAATCAAAAAGTAGTTATTGGATTTATTTTGAATAGATAATGTAAAATTTTTTTCAAATATTAATTTCATATAGCGTTATTTAAATAATTCTAAACTTTATAAAACTAAAGATAGTAATTTTATATACATTTTAATTTTCAATATTAAATATATTCAAGAAAATAATGGAGTTATACAATTATTATTAATAATATCTAGTTAAAGTTTAAATTTTTATTTAAATCACACATGATTACTTTATAATTATTTATTGAAACAAATAATTACAATTTTAATACGACGTTTCGATCGACTTATTCTGCGATCGTTCTCAAGTATGAGTACCCACTCCGATTATAGGTTAACTGAGTCAATCATGTTTATCTGGGCTCAAAGCCCAAATATACCGACGGCATCAGCGCCCCCTGTCGGATTGAGCATTACATGTTTTTAAAGATTATAAAAAGCAAAAAAATTATATTGATAAATTAAATATAATTTTTTATTTTATTTATTGATAAATTAAGGTCAATATAATTTTTTTGCTTTTTATAATCTTTAAAAACATGTAATGCTCAATCCGACAGGGGCGCTGATGCATCGTATATTTGGGCTTTGAGCCTAGATAAACATGATTGACTCGGTTAACCTATAATCGGAGTGGGTGCTCATACTTGAGAACGATCGCAGAATGGGTCGATCGAAGCGTCGTATTGGAATTGTAATTATTTGTTTCAATAAATAATTATAAAGTAATCATGTGTGATTTAAATAAAAATTTAAACTTTAATCAAATTAATCACAAAAATAAAAGCTTCAACAGCTTCATTACTAATAATAATATCATAGTATTTATGGAGTGTGATTTTTGAAGGGGGACAAATTTTTTGCCAGTATTTTATAAATTCTAATATTTTCGTTCCTGACGCGGGTCCCCCGACCGCACACGTTTGAATTTTTTTACCAATTTATTGTATAAATTATTTTAATTTTAGTTTATAGCCGAACGAACGATCTATGTGGCAGGCTGAATGCATCCCAATTTTATTTCCACTTTTATGTTCCTTTTCTAACGATGATGATAATTCCTTTTGATTAAACAAAGGCATCCAGCCAACTGAAAAAGTTCTTCATAGATCGAAACAATGGGTGATGAACCGCAAGAAAAAAGAGCAGAGAGGAATTAAATGAAATATTTGAACTTGAAGAGGTAAAAAAATGACATAGATTCTTTCGGAAAATTGGCTAGAACGGGTGTGAAATTGTATAATATCCAAATGATTACTTCCTTAATGTGTCGTCATCGTCAACACTTTCCTCGACGAATGGCGTTCAAATATATGATTAGCACTAATTCCACTTTCCCCCCCATTACGTGTTCTCTAATTGATCTTTGAATGACTGTTTAAATCTAAGATGGATTCGCGAAAGTATTCCGACACTCAAAACAGTCATCGTATTCTCTTCGATGACAAGAAAATTAATAATTAACATTTAATGTTTTAGTGCCTGGAGCACCGAGCGATGCTCGGTAACCTTTTGCCTCTAAATAGCTTAAGTTTCAAATTTCAAGGCTCTGCGTCTTCCGAAGACGATATATGAAAGATTAAAATATTTATTTTACGTCACTCCTAATTTCACCTCCCTTCCTTTATTTCAATTGGAATAAAATTTATACACGAGTAATAACTCATGACACTTGATAAGTATACCAATTTAAAAAAAAAATCGTTAGTGCCGTTTTTGAGAAAATAAAAAAATAAAAAAAAACGAAAAATCCTTCATGTAAATGTCCACTTATGGTGTTCCGATTTCAATTGACTGTGTTTATTGCGCCACGCAGAGGGGGGCAGCCCTTTACAAGAAAAAGAAAAGGTTTACATTTTATATACAAAAAACGCCAGCCGTCAAAAATTATGCCAAAAGTTTGCTGACCCCTTCTAGCCTATATCGAGCCTAAGTTACGAATTTCGTAGCTCTGAGATTTATGGTTGCGAAACGCAGGGGAGTACAGTCTTACGTACGTAAACATCAACTTCCAGTATTTTTATTTTACCCAAAATATTGTGGTACTTCCTGAAGCCTGTAGATAGCTTAAGTTACAAATTTCAAGGCTCTGCGACTTTCCGAAGACCAGATATGAACGATTAAAATATTTATTTTGCGACATGACTAATTTACACCCCCTTCCTTTATTTCAATCGGATTAAAATTTATACACTACTAATAACTCATGAGACTTGATAAATTTACCAATTTTTAACGAAATCGTTAGAGCTGTTTTAGAGAAACCGATTATATATATGTTCATTGAGGTTTCTCTGGATGGGTTCTATGTCATTAGAGATTTTTCGGGTTTCTCCGCGTGGGTTTGAGAGTTTTCTCTCAAAATGATGGGATATATATATTTGTATATATATCCGGCATTCCACGCCGAATCGGACGTTTCAAAAATTTTAATTTTTCATTCCTTCATTTTTACTTGACCATACAGGGTATGGTCAAGTATTGTAATCGTGCATGAAGAGGTGTTTTTTTCCTTCTTTTTTTCGAAATATCTCATAACTGGCCTAAACTAATTTGATTAAAAAATTGAGCGAAACCATGGCATTTCGCTCTACAAAAAGCTCTAATAAGTGCACACCGAAAAAATTATATTTTTCGAGATAATAATTGTTTTGTCAAAATGTCTGTTAGTTAGTCTGGTTGTCTGGTTGTTAGTCTGTGCGTTATCAAATTTTTCTGGACGAGCTAGCTCAAAAACTAGTATGAATATCGAAACCAAATTTCACACGTAGTTTTGGTTCATTGAGATTAAGAGCTGATTAGATTTTGGTGCATATCGACTCAAAATTAAGGGGGGTAGAGGGAGGGGTTAAAAATTAAAAATCTAGGCCATTTGAGAAAACTCAACCAAATTTTGTATACATAATCAGTGGGACCCCAGAAGTCTAAAAATGCAAAAACTAACCGCCCAAAATGGGGGTGGGGGTGGGGGGGTAAGGTAAAAAATAAAAATCTTGGCCATTTACCAAACTCAACCAAATTTTGTATACATAATCAGAGGAACCACAGAAGTCTAAAAATGCAAAAACTAACCGCCCGAAATGGGGAGGGGGGGTCAAAAAATGAAAATCTTGGCCATTTACCAAACTCAATCTGTGACACCAGAAGTATAAAAATGCAAAAACTACCCCCCCCCCTTCCCCCACATGATTATAAATAATTTTAGTGGCCAGTTTGTATGGTAAAGTCAAGTGGATGGCCACATCAGAACACGTCAGCTTATTTGACATTTTTTAGTAACCATAAAAAAACTCTACCTGGTAAATTTTGAAATTTTTTTGGTTATCGGTTTAAAAGATATTGAATCTCGGTTTTTCGCTCATAACTTCTTCAAAAACGGTCCAAATTCAATTTTTTTTTTGAAATTTCTATTTTTTTACAATCTTTTTAGAAAAAATACAAAAAAATTATTTAAAGTGTATTTATATGCGATTTTTTATTTTGAAAATTTTAATCTTATTTTTGAAACTGTAGGTAGGTACTCTTCGATTATTTTGATAATTTTTTATTTTAAACTTCTATTCATTCTACAAATTTTAAGACCGGAATGATAATGGTCCTATGGTAATTACTATTTTTTTTTTGATTTTGATTTTATTTCGAAAAATTAAAATATTAATTATTATTTATTTTAAACACCTGTTATCGATAAAAATGTATAAAAATCAATTCAAAATTACTAAAAAAGAGAACCCAATACCAAAAATCGAAAAAAAAATAATTATCATATGGGACCACTATCGACCCGGTCTTAAAATTTGCAGAATGAATGGAAGTTTAAAATAATAAATTATCAAAAAAATCGAACACTACATATCGTCGCCTTAGAGAGTAAACCTAGCTAACTCACAACAAGGACATTTTACGGGACAGAGACAAAACAAACAAAATTTAATATTGTTGTTATGGAAAAAACTATTTTTTTCTATAACTTGAGAAGCAGTTTTACTTGGACGATACTGCATCTCTTTTTATTTCGAACGATATTAATATGTCATATACACTCAACGGCAAAAAACGCAACACCTAATTTTTTTTTTTAATTTTCAATGTATTACTTTTATAATATCAATTTTTTAACAAAGTTAAAACATTTATATCATTTTTAAAGTCATTTTAAATAACTTTAAACACTTTTAATCTATATTATTAATAATTTAATTACAAATAACATTGTTTCAAAATATTAAATTTTCTTAAATTAGATTAATCAATACAATTTTTGTGATTTCAGTTGAGAAAAATCATTAAAAAATGATCCGCTTGGTGATTATTTGTGATAATTAAGTGTGATAATTTAAACTTATATTAGAACTTTTTGAAAAAATAAACTTTAAGATACATTTTTAAACAAAAATTAAAATTTTTATATTTAAAATTGTCTTAGAAATTATATTAATGAATTTTATTTGTTCAAAGATAAATATTATAAAATTAAAATATACAAAATAAAAAAAATTAGGTGTTGCGTTTTTTTTGCCGGTGAGTTATGATAAAAAATGGATTTAGCAGGTTTACACTCTAAGCAGACGATATACAGTTTCAAAAACAAGATTAAAATTTTCAAACTCCAAAATCTCAAATAAAAAACACTTTAAATAATTCTATTGTATTTTTTTAAAAGTATGTAAAAAAACAAAAATTTCAAAAAAAAAAAATTGAATTTGGACCATTTTTGAAGAAATAATGAGCGAAAAACCGAAATTCGATATCTTTTAAACCGGTGATCAAAAAAATTTCAAAATTTACCAGGAAATGTTTTTTGATGGGTACTAAAAAATGTCAAAAAATAAAGGAAATCGAAAAATTAATTTTTTCAAACCGTCCGATTTGGCGTAGAATATATATATATCGATGACGGTCTAGAACTTTTCAACCAGGGGATGCTGCCCAATAAAGAACCACGCATTTTTTAAAACTTTGTTTTATTCTTCACTCCTGTTTGCAAAATTCATAACCGCATCATAGGAATTTTCGTAATTTTTCAAATTCAACATTAGATCTTTTTCCAATTGATATTAAAGTACAGTGCGGATCAATCTTCACTTTGGCTACATCTGGTGATTGTCTTATTTTTAGAGATGTGTCGCTGTAGCCGGAGAGCATACCGAGTCTTTAAAATTTTTTAACATTTTTCTCCGATTTCTCAAGTTTTTCACAAAAAGAAAAGAAAAGAAATTGTTGACGGGCATTCATAAAATAGTTAAACGTCTAGTACCTCGCGAGGGGGTGGGATGAATTGAAGGGGCGAAGGGGGGGCAATGTACTCTTATGTTCAAGGGGAATTGGGCTTTATTTAAATTTACGTTAAGGTTTCTTTATTATTAGGTTATTCATTTATATCTGCTTCGACTTTTTATGGGGTTTGGGCGTATCTCTCAGTGGCTGATCCAAGTTCGGCGTCCCTATAATGGAGAATGAAATGTTTATGTGACGATGAAGGATGTAAGTATGCGGACTTCCTGGTACTTATTCTAGAAATAATTGTAATACTGACCAACAGTTAACAAAAGACAATGAGACGTTTATTCCTGAGCAGTACAATTAGTTGAGGTGAGGTAGAGAGTATCTTCGATGTATTTTCACAGCTGCAGTGGAGAAAGCTGCATAGGTGTAAGCTATGTTCAGTATCGTACACGGCAAACTCTGTTGGGTCCGGCGGGATGGTTTATTGATAGACTTGTCGCTGCTGAAGAACGGCCGGTGAAAATAATATACATATAACGGGTTTGAGTGCCGAATTCGAAGGTGTGCTTCTCGGGGCTCAATGTATATAATTATTATTATCATTTCCGTCCATAATTTAATTTATAATTTGAAAGTTTATATTGGGAAAATAAGGACAAGTTTTTTATGTGTGACTTTTTTATTTATCCACCAACGTTTCGTCGACTTTGCCGACTTCTTCAGGGCTTCAAATAGTCATTTCACACATTCGTCTAAATTTTCTTATTACCTTCGTTACCATTGAAGGCCATCAGAATACAATTTTCAAAAGATATTTGGCACATTCACAAAAAACACAATTTTTCTCTTTATAATAACAACCTTATCAATACAAAACAGAACAGAAATCACTTCCTATAAAAATAGAATAGAATACTCTTCTTTTTATCCCTATATACAAAAATCTCAACTTCGAATTAGATTCGAAGTTGAGATTTTCAATGGTGTAATGGCTAGAGCTAATGCCCTTAGTTCAAGAGTTCGTCGGTTCGATTCTAGACAAGACGGTAATTTTTTGAGAAATTTCTCTAAGCGTTGTTACAAATTAATCTAGACAAATATATCTAGTATTAGCGGTGCGCGCTTTGTACGCCGGTAGTCCTTATTATGACGACGAACGTGTATCAATAATACAGTGCAGGATCCGCCTTAGATGACTAAGGTCGCTCGATGAAGAAAAAAATATAGAACATATATATAAGGAGAATTTGCAGCTCCTGGCTCTCTCTCTGTGGTAATAATAATATGTATGTATACACTCTCGGCTAAGACTAGACTCGGAATGTGTATGGTATATGCTTTGCCTTTTTTTGCTCTCTCTGAACTCTGTCCTCTGTACTGGGCGGTCGTTCCCCTCTCATTATCTCGTAATTGCGGTCACTGCCGGCCAATTATGTCTACTCTATCTAGAACTCATCAGGACCCCCTGATTTATTAACTAATAATTTATATATTAATATATATATATATATAAAATTCCAAATAAAAATACAGATATGTAATTGTTTGATTTAGAATATTTCTTGTTTTACCGCAAGACCATTGCAACATATACATGGAAAACACGTTTTTTTATTCTCAAAGTGTATACTATCATGGAAAACTCGGCGCCTACTTTGAAATGATCTTGCCCTTTAGTGTTGTAACCTCTGCCTAATGGATTTAGCAGCAATTTGCGAGGTGTCTTCTGGACTACGATCACGCATCAGAGTAGGTTGTCTATCTCCGCCTGAATCGCCGGCCTTGGAAAATGAACTGCCCGAATGCTCGAGCCATCATCCAGTTGACTGTGCAATCAGGTCGGCTGCCTAGAACGTTTCGAATTTCATGTTTCGGTCTTCGCCGAGAGTATACTAACTTAAGGGAAACAAATCAAATTAATTACTATATCTTTCACTCGGTACACTCGATCTGGTTAGGTTGCTTAGCCCCAAAACAGCCACTGGATAATTAGATAATATATATTTTGAATACTTGAATATCAGTGTGTATTATAGAAAACTTCATTTTAAATTCATTCAAATGTAGAAGAAAATGTCCAAAACCGGACACCCATTTTATTTTTGATTTAAAAATATAGAAAATAATAAAAAATTATGTTTTAAAAGCATGTAATATGTTCTTTGTAATGTTATGCATCATTTATATTTTATTTATATTAAATATTTCTATCTATCTATCTATTTATGAGTCCAGAAAAAGAGGTTTTAAGTAAAATATCAGTCACTCATTTTTTCCTTGTGTATCACGGGTGAGGTTTTATTATCACTTATAATTACACGAGAGCTTTTTTTGCCGAAGTAAACTTGACATTTTAATGAGAATTTTGTTGCCTGGCAATTAAACGAAAAAACTACCTGTGAAAAATTACTCGTCCTACGGACTCGTAATTTTTTCTGGTAGTTTTTGAGTTAAATTGCCCAAAGGCAACAAAACTCGAATTATAAAATATCAAGTTTACTTCGACCCTAAAAAAAACTTGAGTGTAATTCGGTAAGACAATTTAATGAATCAATACCTAAATCACAAAATTAACAAAATTAAGACAAGACTCTCCAAATCTCGACATTTTCATACAATGCAAGTTTGACATGTTGGTTGGTTGTTTACAATGTTGGTTGTCATGTCAGTGTTGCTAGACACCGATGATGCAGGCCTACTAGAATCTTAAAGGTAGGTTCAGTTTTGTCAGCTGGAAAAGTTAGGGTAAACTTTTTTCGCTGTCATAGTGACAAAAACACCGTTGTTTATGGGACTTTTAGTGTATGAATTAAATTGTCATTGAAAAAGGCTTAATTTTTTGGAAGCATGTATCTCACTCAGAATTTTTTTAGAAAATAAAAGATCTGATTTTTAAAAATAATATAGGTATTTATTAATATAAAAACATCCTCTACAGCTTTGCTTTAAACAGAATTTGCCGTAGAAATAATAGTTTCCATTAGTGCTCCTTCCCAAACCCCATTTTGGGGTCAAAATATCAAAATGTTCTATAACAATCATTTTAAGTTAGATAACATCTGATCTAAATACGAAATTTCATAAAAATACCTTCAACCGTTTTTATGTCAATTGAGGACAACATTTGCGCGGATACCAGGAAGACAGACAGACAGAAATTGAATTTTGTCGAGGGGGGTTTTCTTTTATAACTTTTCATTAAATGTGTGCCTATAGCCAAAATTTGGGGCGATTCGGAGCAATGTACAAACAAAACTATATTATATATATAGGTATTTCATAGTCACCGGTTTTGGCCTTTAAATTCAATGTTAAAAAGAGACAATGGATTCATTTATTTTATTTTTATGATAGTTGCTAAAATTAAATTACCATCAACACTCAACAGACCATGAATCATTTGATCTTATTTGCATAAATAAAAAAGCGATCGCCACATGAATTTTCGAGTAGGTTTTTTCATTCCGCTCTACAGGGGATGAATATTGAATATGAAATAATAAAAGACGAGTAATTTTTTATTTATCATTTGAACTACTCAATGCAGTAAGCTGATGACTTTTACTTATCACTTTTTATATTAAAGAATATATATGGTAATAAAATGAAATTATAGAATGTAATGGAAGGCAGCCCAGAGGTAGTGAGGAAAGAAAAAATTAACACATATCAAATAAGGTGTAATTGAATGGAATCCTTCCTCCTTTCCTTTCAAAACCGACGTTTCGGAGGATTTTTCCCTCCTTCAGGGTTTCAAACGGTCAATGAATGAAACAACTGAACCTGAACCCTGAAGAAGGAGGGAAAAATCCTCCGAAACGTCGGTTTGAAAGGAAAGGAGGAAGGATTCCAATAAATTACACCTTATTTGATATGTGTTAATTTTTTCTTCTCACTACCTCTGGGCTGCCTTCCATTACATTCAATTAAAGTTTCTACCAGCCCGTCTCTCTCAGAGAAAATTTCCAAAAAAATGAAATTATAGATATGTAATTTGAGGTACGGTAATTTATCAAAAGAGAAGTTTCAGCTGAATTCATCTAGATTAGATATTTTTAATGATTAATTATATATAGATACTAATGTTGAGCCAATTATTCACGTTTGTGGAATTTCGAAAAGATAGCTAATTGAAATTGATAAATTCTTAGTACAATCAGTAGGCAGCATCCAAGTATTGAATTAAACTATTTTATTTATTTCTGTATGTTGGTATTCAAAAACCTATTTAAGCTCAAGGGGAAGTCTTAATATATTCGTTCTGGTTCTAAAGACTTTGTATTCATAAAAAGAAGACCTGATTAGATTTTGGACAATTTACCTGCATGATTTGTGGTTCCAGAAAGCAGAAAATCAAAAAAAATAAACTGCAACGGATCGTTGCTAAACTTTATCCAAATTCATTTGAAATATTAATATGTTTGTTCCTTTATTATTAATCAGATATCACTTGCAATTTGTAGTTCATATTGACATTAATTCAAAAATAATTCTCATTTAAAGAGTCGAGGAATAACCATTCCACATTGGATTTTTGACATTTCGGTTATTATTGTAACCATTGCTGAAGACATGGAGGAATCGACTTAAAATCAAAAATAGCCATCGATTCTCATCTAATACTTGAGGAATAACAATTCTACATTGGGTTTTTGACGTTTCGATTATTATTGGTAACCATTGCTGAAGGCATGGAGGAATCGACTTAAAATCAAAAATAACGATCGATTCTTGTCTAATACTAGAGGAATAAGGTTATTCCTCTAGTATTAGATGAGAATCGATCGTTATTTTTGATTTTAAGTCGATTCCTCCATGTCTTCAGCAATGGTTACCAATAATAATCGAAACGTCAAAAACCTAATGTAGAATTGTTATTCCTCAAGTATTAGATGAGAATCGATGTCTATTTTTTATTTTAAGTCGATTCCTCCATGTCTTCAGCAATGGTTACCAATAAAAACCGAAATGTCAAAAATCCAATATAGAATGATTATTCCTCAAGTACTAGATGAGAATCAATCGCTATTTTTGGTTTAAAGTCGATTTCTCTATGTCTTCAGCAATGGTTACTAATAAAAACCGAAACGTCAAAAATCCAATATAGAATGATTATTCCTCAAATACTAGATGAGAATCAATCGCTATTTTTGGTTAAAAGTCGATTTCTCTATGTCTTCAGCAATGGTTACTAATAAAAACCGAAACGTCAAAAATCCAATATAGAATGATTATTCCTCAAGTACTAGATGAGAATCAATCGCTATTTTTGGTTTAAAATCGATTTCTCTGTCTTCAGCAAAGGTAACGGATAAGAAAACAACGCAGTTGCTATGGTTACTCATAAAAATTCCTCCCAAATTTTTAGCATTTCACAGAGAGAAGCCTATCCATTCTTACTTAAGCAAGGCTAAATGAGCTATATTAAAACTTTCAAATGAATAAATTTTAAAGAATTAAAAAAATTAAAAAAAGTACCATCTTACTCTAGAGTAAAGTACTTTAAAATATAATTTTACTAAAAACTTTATTTAACCTTTTTTGTGGTCCCCAAGGTACTTAATTAGGATATTAAATTTCATCAAAATTGGTTAAGCCATTTTCAAGATATTTAGAAAAAACTAAAAAAAGTACTGAAATAAAGTACTAATGTTTGTGGGCCGATATGTACCAAAAACTAATCAGCGCTTCATTTTGTTAAACTAATGGTAGGTTTTCAATTTCATTTCAATCGGTGTAACGGTGTGGAAAAATCGTGGGCCAAAAAAACGATAACATACATCCATCCATACATACATCCATCCATACATCCGCACGCACTAAATGAAAAAATCGCACTTTTTGGCCTCTCGACGAGACCCCTTGTAATTTTTGGCAAAACCGTCACGTGCTAAAATTCAACCTAATTGAATACTACAATTTGTGACTTTAATTGAGTCCATGGGTTCCGTAGTCTTTACCTGAGGACCCTTTGAAGCCACGCTTGCCCCGAGAGCGATTACAATACTTTACCCATGCTTTGCATTGGATAAAGTAAAAATTCTGGAGGAATAGCGAACGGCTGTAACTAACAAGCTAAGATTCGACAAGTATTTTTTATATATACTATGGTGTGCGTTATTTTCCAAGCTGATTTTTTTTGCAGCGCCTCCTAAAATTTTAGCTTATGGTCTAAAAAATATCGGACCAAAAACACCTCTTAATAAACATATTAAACCGATAGATTTCCTATTTAATTTTGCAACTTTTTACATTTATTTATTTTTCTTCTGAAAAAGTAAACATACAGCAACAAGAAATACACAGGAAATTGAACGCTCTTCAAGAAAGTTCTTTTATGATTTTTTGATAAATTGCTTTCTTCTTCAAAAGGTATTCGAAGTTAAAGTTGAACTTACAGTATATTTTTTGATTCTTGAAGAAGTGAATTTATCGAAAAATCATGAGACCTTTCTTGTAGAGCTGTGTTTTTCAACGTGTGGGACGCGACCTCGTGGGGGCGTGAAGCCTCTATAAGGGGGTCGCGAAGCCTCAATAAAAAAAGTTTAAAAATATATTTTTATTAATAAAATGTTAATTAAAGGTCATTTGTAGGTTAACACAAGGCGAGGCGTTTGGCGATGTAATCGATGTAAAAATATGTCTGTTATAGGTACTTTAATTGTGTATTTAGCCGATACCTAATTATAAAAATTAATAAAAATGTTGTACGGATTTGATATTTGTAACATAATAAAATACAGGTTACAAACAGCGGGGGCAGGTGGTTCAATTTCTTACAAGAATATTACTATATATTACTCGTTGCTGTGTTCAAAAGAAAAAAAATTAAATGTAAAAAGTTGCAAATTCCCATGTTATTTAAATGGGAAATGTATCGTCTTTAGGGCACGGTTTAATATTAATATTACGAGCTGTTTTTGGCCTGATATTGTTTTTAGACCATAAGCTAAAAATTTAGGGGGAGATGCAAAAAAATCAACTTTATAAATAACGGACACCCTAATATACTATATACCCAAACTTGTTTTAATCCTATTAGTTGGCGAATTCGGAGTTACGCGAATCGGGATATCAAGGATAATTTAGGTCTTAAACTGGCTTAAAATTCTCATAAATGTTGATAAGGTATCAATATCACTTTTTAGAGAGCGTTAAAAAACTAATTTTTTTCTGGACATTCAAACAAAAATATAGATTTTAAACTCTCTATAAAATATATAATTAAAAATGAGTTTAGTTTTTTGAAAATTAATATTTTTTTCACTTGAAATTCTTATAAAAGTTGATAAGGGCCCCCCTTTGTATCATTGTCACTTTTTAGAGAGGGTTAATTACTATTTTTTTCTGGATATTCAAACGAAAATATAGATTTTAAACTCTCTATAAAATATACTATTTAAAATGAGTTTAGTTTTTTGATAATTAATATTTTTTCCCTTGAAATTCTCATAAATGTTGATAAGGCCTCCCCCCCCCCTTTGTATCACTGTCACTTTTTAGAGAGGGTTAAAAATTAATTTTTTCCGGATATTCAAACGAAAATATAGATTTTAAACTCTCTATAAAATATATTATTAAAAATAAGTTTGGTATTTTGAAAATTAATCTTTTTTTTTCTCTTGAAATTCTCATAAAAGTTGATAAAGGACCTCCCTTTGTATCAATATCACTTTTTAAAGAGGGTTAAAAAACTAATTTTTTTTCGGGAAATTCAAACGACAATATAGATTTTAAACTCTCTATAAATATACTCTCGCCGGCGGGTCTCTTTCTAGTCTCCTCTAATCCCCACCCATCCCACTGACCCCTATCCTTCCACCTAGACCCACCCTCAGATCATTATTCACTCCGCCAACCCTATACATGTACTCTTGACTCTCTCCTCTTCCCCTAACTCTCAACACCCTCAGAAACCCGCGAATCCGGGTGAAGGATTACAATTTGTAGTCCACCACCCATTAAAAAGTACATATCGTCGGCTTAGAGTGTAAAACTGCTAACTCCATTTTTTATCACATATGACATATTAATACCGTTCGAAAGAGATGCAGCATCGTCCAACTAAAACTGCTATTCGAAATTACGATCGTAAGTTGTAGAAAAAATTTGAAAAATATTTTTTTCCATAACAACAATATTAAATTTTGTTTGTTTTTCTCTTCTCTGTAAAATTTCCTTGTTGTGATTTAGCAGGTTTACTCTCTAAGGCGGTGATATATCAATAGAAAAAATGGGGATGTGCCCTGGGTTCAGGGGGATGAGGTGGGGAGAGAGTCGGTGGGGTAGATGGGGCGTAGGTCCAGTGGACGCGGCCCTTTGGCTAGAAAAAGTACTGCGGGGAAGACCAGCAAGATGTCCGCCGAGGCGGCTTCGCAGCTGGTTTATATATAAAGCATTCATTAAAGTCCTTAAAAAATCTTTATATTATAATTACATATATCAAATTATTTCGTTCAAACGATTTATTTTTATCTAATACAATAATTATTGTATAATGATTTCTCACACCCTTGCTTTATATATTGTGATATGAAAAATCCACCATTCGAAGCAAACATATTTTATAGATTGTAAAGAGAAATTTATCAACAAAAATAGTTAATTCAGCATTCTGCGGAAATTTTTTTCGAATCAGCTCTCATTAAAAGAAACGACAAGAATTCTTTTCATGAAGCCACTTTCCAGACCTCACGTCGGAATCGGGGGACCGGGAGAATGTGGCCTCGAATTATTTTTTCTCTATTTCATTTTTATTTTTTGATAAAACTTGACAAAAATAAGGAAACAAACAGAGAAGACATACCTGTATCTTAAATACTTTATTGGAATTTTAAGAAAAATATGAAAAATTTTAGATTTGTGAAAAATTAAGAAAAACCTTTACATGGGTGCCATCACCCTAGGCCAGGGGTGTCCAAACTTTTGGCTTACACGGGCCACATTTGAAGGAAATAATTGTCCCGGGCCACAGTTATACTAATTCTACCGATTTTGTTGATCAAAAAAGAAATTACTGAATAAATTTTAATTTTCCTCATTAATATATCAAAGAATAATTGATACGTCAACGAGGATTATTTTGACCGCGCTGATTTGAAAAAAGATATTTTTATCTCGCGAGATTACTGCGGATTACGCTATTGGAGTCTGCGGAGTATTAAGTCTGGACCAAGAGAGAAAAAGATGTGATCCACTTAGCTACAATCCAACGTCATTTCGCGTATAGCCCGCTAGACATTCGGATGGATCACCAAGTGAATTTGAAATCTCAGATGTTATATATTCGATCTCCAAATCCAGAGCGCTAGATCTATTAGCATGTATGTTAGATGCCTGTCATTTTATTAACTGAAGGTTTTCACATTTGATTCAATTGAATCAAATGTAGAAAACCTTCAGTTAAGAAATTATTGATTGTTAAAATAAATAGAAATCTTTAATATAATAAAAACAATCTTTAAAGGTTTATCACATCCAAAAATTTCGGGAGTATTTCTCCATTTATCAATGTAAAATTTTCATCTAAGACTAGCTAATAAATATGTGTTTACTAATTGAAATTTTATTATTTCATCGGTCCATTTTATAATTATATATTTTTGCTCTTCATTCAAATATAAAAAAATAATCATGAAAAATATTAGACATTCAAAAATGGTATATATAATCAGGAAAAGTTTTCAGATAAAAAGCTAAAATTTGGTGGATTGTAATGCAGGCAGAGGCGACTGTGGGTCAGTGGTTAGAGTGTTGGGTCGCTGACTCGGAGATCTCTGGTTCGAGACCGAGTCTCGGCAGATAGATATTTGCAGTCTCCTCCTCTTGGAAAGTAAAGGCAACCTACCAAGAGTATAATTGCCAATTGCCGTTCGGAACCGGCGTTAAAAAGTAGGTCCCTTATATCTGTGTAAAACAACTAAACACACTCAGCACAGGTATATGTGGAGAGGCGCCGACACCCGTTTCGGGTATGGCACTCGAAGAAGAATGCAAAATACATAGTTGCCTACCATTTTAAGCTCATTAACTCAAGATTAGCATTTTGTAATTTCATAAAAAATTTCAGGTAAAAAGATAAAATTTGGCACATTGCAAGATATTTGCATACCAATTTTCAGCTCATTAACTAAAACTTTTCAAGATTGGCATTATGTACTCTCAAGAAACGATTTCTGGTAAAAAGTTAAAATTTGGTGGATTGTAAGATATTTGCGTACCAATTTTCAGCTCATTAACTAAAACCTTACAAGATTGGCATTTTGAACTCTCAGGAACCGTTTTTAGGTATAAAGATAAAATTTGGAGCATTGTAAGATATTTGCGTGCAAATTTTCAGCAATTAACAAAATCCTTTCAAGATTGTCAATTTGTAGGCTCAGGAAACGTTTTCAGGTAGAAGCAAATGAAAATAATCTGTATCTTATAAATCGATATTTATTTTACGTAATTGATATTTTTTCATCAGAGAAAATTAATAATTCGAAATATTCGAGCAAACATTTTTTTCCGCCAACACGTCTCAACTTGTCCATGCTTGTCTAGACTCGTTTGAAATAGTCTCGAGTTTTATTCATTAAAAAATCTATTAAATATTTGTAATTGGAAATAAACAAAACGGGCAATTCTAGAGCAATTGAGTACTAATACTATCTAATGCAGGCCTGGCCAATCTGAATTGCACCGCGTGCCGATTGAAGACTTAAGAATTTCTGGGGACATAATAAATAGGAATAATTACAATTTTTTCAATATTTTTTTTTTCGAAATCTGCCTTTACAACGAATTTGGTAATTATCAATTTTTAATGTAAGTTATTAATATTAATTTGAATGTAACGATACACTGAAAGTGTTCAATCAGTGTAAATGTAGAAAAAAACAATACTATAACCAGATATGAAATGAAAACACACATTGATCCAACAACAAAATATATTTGTTTGGTAGGTATAATAAAGTTAAAATATCAAAATTATTAGTTAAGTCGCATAAACTAAACAATATTTCAAATTTTATTTTAAAATAACAAACAAATTTGAATGGTTTTTTTTTCTGTCTTATATTTGCGTTTCTTTTTGCTTACTTAATTTTTGTAAAACTATATCATTAGTTGAAATTTACTATTATTTAATATGTTATTCTTCAAGTAATTATAGAGAACCTTAATTCTTTAACTTACTTTAATGCGATTTAAAATATATTTTAAAATACCCGATAAAAAGACCTTTCAACTGCAAATAAATCCTCCCCCAAATGAGAAATAATTAGAATATAGACAAAAACCCAGGGCCTCCTTAAACCTTTCAAGGCTAAATGTGGTATGCACACTTATGTCATTCCAATACTCATCCACGCAGGACATGAAAAAGTCAAGAGGAATCTCTTGTAATTCATATAATTTTGTATATTATGATAAAATCCACAACAACTCTGCCTGCGTACAATTTATTTATAAAATTAATTGTGTCGCTAATACTGTAAGATATAATTTTGTAATTAACAAGTTTGGATTTTTTGTAAAAAATTTTATTGTAATTTTACATGTGTACTCTATCGCTTTTTTCAGGTCTTAGGAACTGATGATGGCATTATTTAATTAAAGCCGAAACGTTTTCCATAATTGGGAGTTTTTTTATTCAGCAGAGGCTGCCCATTGGCTGAATCCCTCTCCATTACTTAATTATATACATATACAGCCATCAAAATTGTATCAATAATAGTAATCTTAGCACGCCCTGTATAATATGGAGTCGATTTTTCGTGGTAAATTAAATACTTCGGGTCTGTCTAAACCACCACTAAAATATCAACTTTTCATGAATTGAGAGCACTAATTTATTTAAGTTTAATTAGGGCCATGTTTTTGGACCATATTTAACACAAATTATTTTCTATCTCGTAAACCGATAGAGATAGGTATAAGACAAAATTGACAAAAATGTATTTTAATAAAAGGGCGGATCTAAAAACGTGTTAATTAATATACGGGGTGTTCCATTTAAAAAAAGAAAGTTGGTATGAATTTTCGATGCAATCCGAAACGTCGCAATGCTGAAAATATTTTAGATCGATAGAATAGGTAAGAAAATGTAAGGTGCTAAATTAAAAAAAAATCCTATTTTTTAAGAAATTATGACCGAAAAATCGAAATTCGATATCTTTTAAACCGGTGATCAAAAGAATTTCAAAATTTACCATGAAGAGTTTTTGATGGATACAAAAAATGTCTGTTTGGGTCAAATTTACCTATGCACTCAACGTTTTCATTTAGTTTAACCATGTTTAAGAATATTGAGATGTCATTAAATTCATGTCACTTACATATGTATCACTTCTAAAAACTAGTAACATATTTTTTTATTTGTAAAGATATAAAAACTTAAACAATTCTAATATTTCCGCGGCCCCCCTACATACTTTCTACGCCCCCCCCCCCCTGTTAAGAATGGCTGGACTACGGACCATCGCAAACTTATTAGTGAGCATACTTTCAAGCGTGAAATTAAAGAATAAATAAAGTGATTTAATCTCAAGTGGTCTCTTCATTTAAATCCGAAATATTCTTTATGGGAAAGAAAATCTAATTAAATCAATTATAAATTAAAATAACAAATTCTTACTCGTGTGCGTTTCAACTTTACTTGATTGGGAGACTTTCTCCTAACGACATTTTGTATTTCGCTTAATCTGCAATTTCGTAGAATTAGTGGCGAGTGAAATTGAATTTTCAAAGGGCGTCAGTATGAGAGTCAATTAAGAAAAATAATAATTGTTTTAACAGTCCAGTTGAGGGACAGACAAATGAATGGATTGTGCTGGCCAGGAAGGGTAATCGACTTGTGAAACGAGGCTGGATTTCAGATTAGACTTGTCACCACTTTGGACTTCCACGTCGATTGCAAACTTTCTAATAGTCATGTCCTCCTGGTTAAAATGCGGAGAAGCATGCCGGATAAAGTTCCGAAAGTTGACCAGTCTTTTTTAGAAAAATAACTATTTTAGAGATTTAAGTAATTACATTTCATTCACTCTCTTTTACAATTAATTTTCAATTAATTCTATACCAGATAGTTATTTTAAATCTTTTTACTTTATCCAATGCGAAGCATGGGAGAAAGTATTGGAATCGCTCTCGCGGCAAGCGCGACTTCAAAGGGTCCTCAGGTAAAGACTACGGAACCCATGGACTCAATTAAGGTCTCAAATTGAAGTATTCAATGAGATTGAATTTTAGCACGTGACGGTTTTGCCAAAAATTACCTGGGATCTCGCCGAGAGGCCAAAAAGTGCCATTTTTTTTGGAAGTGCGTGGGGATGTATGTATGTATGTATGTATGTATGTATGTATGTATGTGTGTTATCGTTTTTTTCGTCCACGAATTTTTCCACACCGTTGCACCGAATGAATTGAAATTGAAAACCTACCAGTATTTTAACAAAATGAAGCGCTGATTAGTTTTTGGTACATATCGGTCCACAAACATTAGTACTTTATTTCAGTACTTTTTTTAGTTTTTTCTAAATATCTTGAAAATGACTTAACCAATTTTGATGAAATTTAATATCCTAATTAAGTACCTTGGGAACCACAAAAAAGGTTAAATAAAGTTTTTAGTAAAATTTTATTTTAAAGTACTTTACTCTAGAACATATTAATATTTCAAATGAATTTGGATAAAGTTTAGCATCCGTTGCAGTTTATTTTATTTTATTGTTTCTTTTTGTTTTGTTAGTTTTAGATACTTAGATCAAATATCCGGCATTACCTCAAATGTTAATATTTAGATTAATTGCAGAAATAAGAACTGACTACATATTTCTAAATGTCCAAAAGTAATAATTTCTCAGGAAATTCTTCATTTATTCCCTGAATCTATGAATTATAATTAAAATGGGAATTTACTAAGATTATTAGATAAGTTTTATTTGTTGTCAGAAAGGCAATTCGATGATCGAGTCTAGTTCCAAAAATCTATCCTGGTTTTTTGGCTATCCTTTAATACAAACAAAACACCTTTGAGATACAAAATCTGCAATTAACTCTCAGTCAAAGATAAAGAGGTATTTCATCTAAGCTGGAATAGCTTTTTGGGACATAGTGGTTTACGAAGAAAAGGCAGTCCTACCCGACCTACAATTAAACTTGATTTAGTATCTTTGATATCTTTAATAAATTAACAATTTAGATTAGATGGTGGCCTTATTTATCTTCCAAAATAATTTTAGATTTTTTTTTG
The DNA here is from genome assembly GCA_024734495.1 of Forficula auricularia. Taxonomy (NCBI): domain Eukaryota; kingdom Metazoa; phylum Arthropoda; class Insecta; order Dermaptera; family Forficulidae; genus Forficula; species Forficula auricularia. The sequence goes on from JALMQS010000153.1 coordinate 33,332,518, forward strand.
AATTTTCTAAAAACCCACTTGTTTTTTTTAATCAAGGAATTATAAGCAAATTAAAATTTTTATGAACACAATTATTATTTTTATAAGCCTACTAGATAATAATTTTTCACAACGAACTCCTAGGATAAAATGTTATATATATACATAAATTATTTATCTACGTATATTATATTAGAATGGGTGGCACCCAAAATCCCGACAAAAATTCTTCTCTAGGAATTAAAATTTGCTTAAAATGTAATGTTTTCTTTCTTGTCATAACTTTGTGTAATTAAGAGTCGAAGTTAAAAATCCTAAAAACAGTTTATTCATATTTTTCCTAGGACTAATCGAGAAAAGTTAGATTTTTTACATGGCCAGCAACTTTTTTTTGTAATGTAATTATTAGCACTCTCGAAAGGAATAGTAGCTTTTCTGAGATACAATCAAATTTTATATAATAAGGTCCTTGGTAAGCTTATAAAATTCTCATTTTAAATTGAAATAAGGTTGAGCACCACTGCTCTAAAAGATAGTTAGGTACTAATGAAATTATAAATGAATTTATGATATTATCAATTTCACTATAAAATATAATAAATTACCAACTAAATATTTAGCATGTATAATATATATCTATATCTATATCTATCTATATATATATATATATAGGAATATCAATCAAATAAAATTAGGAGAATACTTTTTTCAATAAACCGGTCTATATTATGGATTACATTTGCATCAATTTATTATCAATTACAAAATGAGTTTCCATTAATACTTAAGTATTTATAAATATTTACCTCGATAATATGTTTAAATATATATATTTGCATAATAAATTAAGAAACATTAAATATATCGATCATAAATAATGCAATCTTATTAATTAAAATTAATACTTTTTGATTTGTTTGGAAGGACATTCACGGTTGACAGTGCCCGAGGCAAGATTTAGGATGGAGCGAGACACACTTATGGCGCCTCCCTTATTTGTCCCTAATTTATACCAGTTGGGTGTGCAAGCATTGAACTTGGAAGACAACATCTTAAGTCTCTGATCTTTAGCATTGAGGCGCCCCCGGGTCTTGGCGCCTGGAGCTCCGTTCGCCCTATGGTAGGACCGGCTCTGGCGGTAGATTTTTCATAGGTTCTGCCAATTATAGATTTGTAAACATCAGCAGTGATTGATTTGACTTGATTAAAAGCTCAAAATGAACAATTCCTTTCGAAATCCAAAAAACAGTTAGCAAAACATTCTTTGGGTGTAGATCCGGCTTAGAAAACTTTTTCGGTAGTTCATCCTTCGATTTAGTATTGTCAAATAGAACTCACTTTTCATCACAGGTGATGATCCTATCGAAAAATAGTTCAATTTTGAATCGAGTCAAGAGAGAATTCGCGTTGTAACTGGTTGTACTCAGTCAGTTGTGTGGAACGTACTTATCCAGCTTTTTCGATTTTCCAATATGATGCCGTGACAATCGTCGAAGAGTGAACCAAAGAAGATACCGACGTAGAATTTGATGGAGGTGCTTTCTTGCGATTGATTGTGAAACACTGAGTTGTCTGGCTATTTCTGAATAAGTTTGGAGTGGATCGGACTCTATGATTTCCGTCAGGACGGCGTCGTCGACAACTTAAATGTCTTCCATTTAGAGGTTCATCCATGAGAGATTCATCCCATTTACGAAATTGTAAAAAATTGCTTTTTTTGTTCAAAGTGTGCATCTTTATCAAACACCTAACGTAGTTTACGAGTGGCTTCTGTGGCTTTAAGGCCTAATTTAAACTCTAAAGGACGTTGCACACCAGGCTTGTTTTAATAATATTTTGTCTGCTTGCTCTAACTCAAAAGCATCCCAGGACCAAGCCGGAAAATAGAACATGTCCTATCTTTTAAATCAAGCAAGCTAGCCAGAAACACAGCCACCAGTGACGTCATTTCGATCCCGACAGGCCTCCAAATTGCAAACAGAAAATGCTCCCATCCCAAAAACAGGCATAGGAAAAAGCTTCGTGTGCAGCGAGCTTTAAAACAAAATTTAACGATTTTACGTCTCTTGAGCGATCATCATAATAACTTTTTAAGAAAGTTTTAAAAGAAAAACGACAGTGGCTATTGCGGCACCTGGTACTTTAGGTCTTTGTGGTGCCATTTAGGTGCAAAATTCAATTCCAAATATGTTGTAAAATCTTCGAGTGATAATTATAATTTTTTCAACTCTCTTGCCCATTATACAGACAGACATTGTATAGCGACATTAACATGAACCCACCTAAAATAAAATGTGTTCTTCAAAATGGGTTCCTTGGATAAGATAATCTATTAATCCTATTTCTTTTCCTATTTCCATCATCATATAAAAGCCGTTAAGTATAATTTTCTCTTATAAGATAATAACATAGGTAAAATGACATGACTATCGTAGCAATGAGATTGTCTTTGATGCACGATTTCGAAGCTTTAATGGCCTACCATTGTCATTTCATTCTTAATTTTTTTAATGGGCGGGATTTAACGAACATCATTGCTTAATGGAGATCTTAAATTTTTTCACTATATCTGATTTGGTTTTTATTTACAATATAGGTAATAGGTATGGTATAATTTAATTATTGGAGAATTTTAAATTCCGCAGATGTTATTTATAATGTTCTTGAATGTATTATGTTAAGAAATAAATACAATTTTTTAATAAAAACCAATTAATTAGGTATGAAACGTTTCGTGAAAATTATTTCCTTTAAAGACTTTAGCAGAAGAAATAAAAATAATTATTGTGTAAAATCTTGTCTTGGATAAATAAATGATTAAAAAAATAATAATATATTTCTAAAAAAATTTGGTAAATGTTTTGAAAAGAAATCTATAATCTATACTACTATATCTGACTAGTTGATTGAGCCTTTACATAATTATGTATTAAATTGCCCAATTTTCGAGTTGAGTGTATAAAATTTTTTTAATTTTTAAAGTTCCTTACAAACGTAAAATGTAATATCATTAGTGTGAATACGACTGTTAGTGGCGCAGCAAGAAATTTTGTGCAATATAATGTAAATGTGGCCAAAGACCCTCCCCCTCTTTCCCGATTAAAAGTAATAAAGAATTTAAAAAATATGAAAAAAATAATTTATTTTCTTTATAATACACTTTAAGAAATAATTATATAAAAGTACAGAAAAAAATATTATACTAAGTATAAAATGAAATTTCAAAATTAAAATTGTTTCTTCCTTCCCTTTGCATTTGCAAAATAATAATTAATAAGATTTTTGATATCCAATTTTGATGATTCTTTGTGCTCAATAAATAATAACGAAAGATCAGGTAATCTACTTTGACCGAAATTTTTTATTTGCTTAATAGTAGCAGCTGTAACTTGTGGCGTAACATATAGCATTAATACAAGCTACACTTCCGAAAATTCACTCTCAACAAACAAACATATTTTTTCCGAAATAAATTTGAAAATGATCGTTCCGTGAGATTTTGACTCGCTGAGTATTTATTTAAAACTATTAATTTTCAGATTGTCGTCAATTTTGCAATTTGTTTATTTACGTCGCCTGAATGGTTTCTGAATGTTCAACTCTTTGCATCTTCTTCCTTATGGTAGGTGCGAAAATAAAATAATAAATGCGCCTGCTATCTGTCTACATATACACACTTGAGTCAAGTACTTAACAAGTTATGTATATCTAAATTAATAACATTTAGGGAAAGTGGTGTAGGTTTATAGTAAAACATATTTAAAAAATTGTAAAGGGTTGGAATAACTGGTGTTTCACATAATAAAAATTGAAATAAAGTTTGAGTTTAATGGATACTCTATATATTTCGGTGTTTAAACTCCTGATGATGAGCTAAACAATCCGAAATATATAGAGTATCCATTAAATTAAAACATTATTTCAATTTTTATTTTGTGAAACACAACTAATTCCAAAGTTTTATAATCTAAATTCGCTAAAATTTAAAATTATATTCATAAAGAGAAATCAATGAGGTTTTATAACATCAAGCAGAGGCCAACCTCGTTGATATCTCTTGATGAATCAACAACTCTGCCTCTCTCGGCAGAACAAATTTTTTTCAATAAAATCTTATTAAAACTTTAATCAAATGTTTATTTTGGAGAAGGTTGAAAGCAAAATATATTTTTATAATTGAGTTTGAGTCTCAGCTGACCACCCATCTCATATGTTCAATATTTATTAAAGAAAAAAAGATTCTTTATAATGCTGCTAATCAAAATATTTCATATTTTGCGGCGAAAGCTCAATATGAAAAAAAAATCAACATAAAACTAGTACTTTCGCTTCAAAAACCAAAAATTCCTCTGTTTGTTCTTCTAGTGCAGGGGTGTCCAACCTTTTAGCTTACACGAGCCACATTTGAAGAAAAGAAATTGTCTCGGACCGCGGATTAAATATTATAATTCTATTGATATTTGTTATTAAAAAAATGGGATTAAAGAAGGATATCGTCACCCTAATGCGCAAAGCTCTTAACTCCAAAATAGGTTGTTTTACAGGAGAGCTATACAACTTCTGTAGCAACTAATTACAATTTTTTTTTTAATTTTTAGTCTAGAAAGAAATTTTTTGGAGTTATAACTTTTTCTGTGCTTGTGTAATGGACCATCAGCTGTTTGAATAAAAAAAAACAAAAAAAAAACGGGAATTTATAAAAAGTGGAGTTACGACCTTTGCGCATTGGGGTAACGATATGAGGAATGATACCATAATTTATTTTTTAAAAGGGTCACGGATGTAATAATCCATGACTGTCCAATATCTTTTGACATGTAAGAACGTATAAAGATCTAAAGAGAAGTCCTGACAAGTTTTAGCCAAGGAGAAAAATTATCAATTAATTGTGATTGTTCTAGAAAACCCCAATTTCTTGTCTCCTTGTACTAGAATGATAAAACTTTAGACTTGGTTAGTGTCGTATTCTATAAATTACTAAAATAATAAATATTTTAGAAAATGAAAATATGAGAAGAAGAATTTTTAAATATTCGAAATTTCATTATTTTTTTTTATCTTATTTAGTTAAGCTTATAATTTTGCTTTTAGTGAATTTTATTCTTGAAAAAAGCTTCACGTATTGAAAAAATGTAGATTCATAAAGTACATTCAAAAAGGGAATAAATATATCATATAAATCTCAATGTTTTAATGATATTTATGATTTTATGTTTGGCCACACTCATTGTAGTGTTGGGCCCACGGGCCACGGTTTGGACAGCCCTGCTCTAGTGACAACTTAAAAAAAAACTGTTCACTCTTTAACTGAACAAATTAAAAATATGGCAAGTGAAATTAAAGATCTTCACAATCTAAATAAATCGAGAAAAAATTAAAAACACAGAGAAAGAATCTACCTCTATTCGTCTGATAGATAGGTAATATAGAGACACAAAGAGTTTCGCCCATTGTTATTAAAAAAAGTTCTCTAATTCGACGATGTTAAGGTTCATGTACTCTATAAAAAGAAGTTCACCCCCTTCAAAAATATATGATAAAAAAGAAAAAAAGAAAATGAAATAATATAATTTTTGTGTTTTATTAATATTATAATTACTGGTATACATACATATTCTAAATTTTAATTAAACCCATTTTTAATAATAGAAGATTTAAACTGCCTGAATCCCTTATGAGGTGAAAGATAAATTATCTACAAAGGGAAGGGTTGTAAAACAAGTCATTCTTAATAACAACATTATTCTTATGAACAATGGAACTCCAACGCACTTCACTAATGCATATAACACATTTTAATTAATCAATCTTAGCCCCCTCTATAGGCCCAGGACAGGAATGGATAACACATGATTATCTCTGCAGATCTGACCAATTTCCTATAATTATATCTTCTCAAGATAATTTTGTAACAAATTGGACACATTCAAAATGGATAACTGAAAAGAACATTGGCCAATTTTTACAAAAAAATTTAATTTTGCATATAATCCGACCAAAAATCCACTAGAAAACATAAAAAATTTAATATCGAAATCATACAAGGGGCCGTCCATAAATTACGTCACACAGTAGGGGGGCATCTCAGATTTGTAACAAAATGTGACAGGTGGTCCCGGGGATCTTAAAAATAATGGTGATGTCACAAAAGTCAAATTAAATTTTTTTTAATATACAGTGTGATTCATCGGTCTGTCCTCTCTTTATAACTCTTATAACTCTTTTTTTTTTTTTTTTTTTTTTTTTTTGGCTTTTCGGCTTTTTTATCCATAAGCCACTTTACGATACTATATATTTATTTTTCAAATTTGTCTCTACCCCCGGGGTCAGATTTTAGCCGGATGCCTCGAGTCGGATTTGAACCCGGGTCCACTTGGTTAGCAGGATGACGAGCTACCACCTGACCTAATCCGAACCCTCTTATAACTCTTTTATTTTAAGTCAGAGAGAAAAATAATAATAAGGCTCGAATTCGCCCCAGTCTCGAATATGGCTCTCATCTGTGGAGAGGGGTCTCCAAGCATTCTCTTGCTACACTGGATCAGAAGGGAGCAATTAAATTAATAGGACACCCGGCCCTAACTAACTCAATCGACTCCCTGGCTCATCGAAGAACCATTTCTGCCCTTTTCTTGTCCTACAGATACTATCATGGTGTCTGTTCAGTCGAGCTGAAATCAATTACCCCCCCTAAAGCCCTCTTTAAGAGAAACCCGCGGTTTTCGAAAGCTCAGCAGCACCCCTTCGCTGTCAAGTTGGATGAAAATCGAAAAAGCGCTTTCGCTAACTCTTTTATTCCTATGACCTCCAGAGACTGGAACTCGCTCCCACCCACCGTCTTCCCCGCTACTTATAACCTTCACCCGTATCCACAGATACCTTCGACCCCTACCCACCCCATAAAAACCCTTCTTCTTCCTCTTTTCACGATGGATGGGCCAACCCAAATTATTTCTTTAAATTTATTTTTGTACAAGTCCAGTCTTTTAAAATTTCTCCTTTAATATATTATATTTTGGTATCATTATAGACAATGATATCAAAATTTCTTATTGGTTTGCAAGATCCTTTTTTTAGCAAATTAAACTAATAGGGGACCCTGCCCTAACTAACTCAATCAACTCCCTGGCTCATCGAAGAAACGTTTCTGCTCTTTCCCTGTACTACAGATACTATCATGGTGTCTGTTCAGTCGAGCTGAAATCAATTATCCCCCCTAAACTCCTCTTTAACAGAAACACGCGGTTTTCGAAAGCTCAGCACACCCTTCGCTGTCAAGTTGGATGAAACATCGAACAAGCGCTTTGGCTAACTCTTTTATTCCTATGACCTCCAGAGACTGGAACTCGCTCCCACCCACCGTCTTCCCCGCGACTTATAACCTTCAGCTGTTTAAGACCCGTATCCACAGATACCTTCGACCCCCAACCCACCCTATAAAAACCCTTCTTCTTCCTCTTTTCACGATGGAGGGGCCAACCCAGGCCTTTTGGGGATGCACCTTTTTGGTGTAACTCCTTCTCTCATCGTTTTCATTAAAAAAAACTTTAAATATAATTCATATGATATATTAATTCAAAACAAAAACTACTATGCTCCTCCCCAATCAGCTTAGAAAACAGGAAGTTGCTATTGAAGACATATGTATGGAGCATAGCCATGTACGGGTGTGAAACCTGGACAATTGGAAAAGCGGAGAGAAAGAGATTGGAGGCTTTCGAAATGTGATGCTACAGAAGAATGATGAATATCAATTGGATGGATAAAATTACAAATGAAGAAGTTCTCAGAAGAATCGGAGAAAAAGAACCTGGTGGAGGAGTCTGAGGAAGAGAAGAGGTCAGATGATGGGGCACACACTGAGACATGGGGGACTGCTTAGGGATATCTTGGAGGGGAGGTGGGAAAGAAAAGGGGAAGGGGAAGACCCAGATTAGAATATTTCAACCAAATAATTGGGGATATGGGATGCCAGACATTTAGAGAGGTCAAACAGCTGGCGGGGGACAGATTCGAGTGGAGACGGATTGTTGCATCAAACCAGTCTTAAGACTGTATACTCGATGATGATGATGATGATATATTATTGTCTATCTACGTTCCATATGCATTTGTATACATGGTGCTCCGTTTAAGCGCAACAATATGTAACTTTATATTTCTTAATGGAACACCCCGAGGCATCCGGCTAAAATCTGACCCAGGGGGTAGAGACAAATTTAAATAAACTGCAACGGATCGTTGCTAAACTTTATCCAAATTCATTTGAAATATTAATATGTTTGTTCCTTTATTATTAATCAGATATCACTTGCAATTTGTAGTTCATATTGAAATTAATTCAAAAATAATTCTCATTTAAGAGTGGAGGAATAACCATTCTACATTGGATTTTTGACGTTTCGGTTTTATTGGTAACCATTGCTGAAGACATAGAGGAATCGACTTAAAATCAAAAATAGCCATCGATTCTCATCTAATACTTGAGGAATAACAATTCTACATTAGGTTTTTGACGTTTCGATTATTATTGGTAACCATTGCTGAAGACATGGAGGAAACGACTTAAAATAAAAAATAACGATCGATTCTTATCTAATACTAGAGGAATAACCTTATTGCATTCCATTTTTGATGTTTTGACTATTAATGGAAACCTCTACTGAAAATGTAGAAGAATCGACTTAAAATCAAAAAGACTAAATTCTTTTATGGCAAACAACTCAAGCTTGAGTTGTTTACCAAAAAAGAATTTAGTCTTTTTGATTTTAAGTCGATTCTTCTACATTTTCAGTAGAGGTTTCCATTAATAGCCAAAACATCAAAAATGGAATGCAATAAGGTTATTGCTCTAGTATTAGATAAGAATCAATCGTTATTTTTGATTTTAAGTCGATTCCTCCATGTCTTCAGCAATGGTTACTAATAAAAACCGAAACGTCAAAAATCCAATATAGAATGATTATTCCTCAAGTACTAGATGAGAATCAATCGCTATTTTTGGTTTAAAGTCGATTTCTCTATGTCTTCAGCAATAGTTACTAATAAAAACCGAAACGTCAAAATCCAATATAGAATGATTATTCCTCAAGTACTAGATGAGAATCAATCGCTATTTTTGGTTTAAAATCGATTTCTCTGTCTTCAGCAATGGTTATTAATAAAAACCGAAACGTCAAAAATCCAATATAGAATGATTATTCCTCAAGTATTAGATGAGAATCAATCGCTATTTTTGGTTTAAAATCGATTTCTCTGTCTTCAGCAAAGGTAACGGATATGAAAACAACGCAGTTGCTATGGTTACTCATAAAAATTCCTCCCAAATTTTTAGCATTTCACAGAGAGAAGCCTATCCATTCTTACTTAAGCAAGGCTAAATGAGCTATATTAAAACTTTCAAATGAATAAATTTTAAAGAATTTAAAAAATTAAAAAAGTACCATCTAACTCTAGAGTAAAGTACTTTAAAATATAATTTTACTAAAAACTTTATTTAACCTTTTTTGTGGTCCCCAAGGTACTTAATTAGGATATTAAATTTCATCAAAATTGGTTAAGTCATTTTCAAGATATTTAGAAAAAACTAAAAAAGTACTGAAATAAAGTACTAATGTTTGTGGGCCGATATGTACCAAAAACTAATCAGCGCTTCATTTTGTTAAACTAATGGTAGGTTTTCAATTTCATTTCAATCGGTGCAACGGTGTGGAAAAAATCGTGGGCCAAAAAAGCGATAACATCCATCCATACATACATACATACATCCATACATCCATCCATCCGCACGCACTAAATGAAAAAATCGCACTTTTTGGCCTCTCGACGAGACCCCATGTAATTTTTGGCAAAACCGTCACGTGCTAAAATTCAACCTAATTGAATACTACAATTTGTTACTTTAATTGAGTCCATGGGTTCCGTAGTCTTTACCTGAGGACCCTTTGAAGCCACGCTTGCCCCGAGAGCGATTACAATACTTTACCCATGCTTTGCATTGGATAAAGTAAAAATATGTAGTATCGTAAATTGTCTAATGGCTAGAAAGGCCGAAAAGCTTAGAAAAAAAAATAATAATAATGGAACACCCTATATATATTTATTTATTTTGATAGTAAATTAGATTCCCTTTAAAAAAAGTATTAAATAATAAGGGGTCTAAAATTATAAATTAAGAAGTTATTTATCTTTATTCGTCCCATAGCTTTCTTTGTTAATAATAACATGATATAAAAATATCATTCAACGAATAAAGGTAAATAATTTGTTAATTTATAATTTTTGACCCCTTATTACTTAATACTTTTTTAAAGGAATCTAATTTACTATCAAAATAAATAAATATATATACATATAGGGTGTTCCATTAAGAAATATAAAGTTTTTTTTTTTGCTTTTCAGCCTTTCTAGCCATAAGCCAATTTACGATACTAATTATATTTTTTCTAAATTTTTCTCTACTCCCAGGGTCAGATTTTAGCTGAATGCCTCGAGTCGGATTCGAACCCGGGTCCCCTGGTTAGCAGGCTGGCACGCTACCACCTAGCCTATCTGACCCCCCCAAACTTATCATTTAAAGAATAGGAATTGGATTATGCAATTAAAATAACAAACAAACACTGCTGTGATCTCGCCATGCTAAAAAATTAAAAATCATCAAGGATAAATAAATATAAACTCAGCATACTATGACAAGTGAATTGTTGGCAGGTGATTACCCTTGTCCAATTAATTATTTTTCAATATTTAGGGATTTAATACCTCTATGTATTTCGAGTAAGATTTTAACTTATAATTAAAATCAATCATCATATTAAGAGAGCTATAGTTGACCCTTCCTGTCAGTTTCAATTGGGTTGAATAAGTTATCCAAACTATGAACTCCACTGAACCACCTTGGATACTCGATAAACTAAACTTAGTTTGAGAGCGATCGTAATTTGAAAAAAATTTATACAAACTCGACAATTTTTAAAAATATATTTTTTTTTTAATTAAATCTAGACTCTCCAGTTACATCTGCATTTATAGTGATGGATCGAAAAACAATACATCTACTGGTTGTTTTTTTTTATATTAAATAATATATGTAAATCTTTTAGAATCTGAGATTTCTCGACAGTATTTACAACTGAATTAAACGCAATTGAAATGACTCTAATTATTCAAAATATTCAGATCTTTTACAATAAATAATTTATTAGAAAAAAGATTAAGGTTATCAATTATCTGGATCAGCAGGCATGCTGGTTTGCCAGAAAAATGGAAAGGCATATGATTGTTTTTAAATGAAAATGATGAGAGAAGGAGTACACCAAAAAGGTGCATCCCCAAAAGGCCTGGGTTGGCCCCTCCATCGTGAAAAGAGGAAGAAGAAGGGTTTTTATAGGGTGGGTTGGGGGTCGAAGGTATCTGTGGATACGGGTCTTAAACAGCTGAAGGTTATAAGTCGCGGGGAAGACGGTGGGTGGGAGCGAGTTCCAGTCTCTGGAGGTCATAGGAATAAAAGAGTTAGCCAAAGCGCTTGTTCGATGTTTATCCAACTTGACAGCGAAGGGGTGCTGAGCTTTCGAAAACCGCGTGTTTCTGTTAAAGAGGAATTTAGGGGGATAATTGATTTCAGCTCGACTGAACAGACACCATGATAGTATCTGTAGTACAGGGAAAGAGCAGAAACGTTTCTTCGATGAGCCAGGGAGTTGATTGAGTTAGTTAGGGCAGGGTCCCCTATTAGTTTAATTTGCTAAAAAAAGGATCTTGCAAACCAATAAGAAATTTTGATATCATTGTCTATAATGATACCAAAATATAATATATTAAAGGAGAAATTTTAAAAGACTGGACTTGTACAAAAATAAATTAAAAGAAATAATTTCCATCATAAAGGTACCCCTAAAAGTAATGATTTCGAGAAAAAAACAAAATATTGATATGCCTACCAATAGGCCACTGTTTTTTCAGACAATCCTAACTCCTGAAGGAGAAAGCCCCCTCCCTGGTGTGGAACATGTAACGAAGCAATTATAATTGAAGCAAGCGTTACATGTTACGGTATAACTTTGTTGTTGTCAATTGTCCCCTCTATGAAATTGCAAGAGCTCAAAACAACCTATATAAAGGATATTAAAAAAAATAATGATAATTTTGACAATATAATATAATAATTGAATGTAATGTAATGGAAGGCAGCCCAGAGGTAGTGAGGAAAGAAAAAATTAACACATATAAAATAAGGTGTAATTTATTGGAATCCTTCCCCTTCCTTTCAAACCGACGTTTCGGAGGATTTTTCCCTCCTTCTTCAGGGTTTCAAAGGGTCAATGAATGAAACAAATAAAATATTTCCTTCTTCTCTCCACAAACATTTTATTTGTTTCATTCATTGACCCTTTGAAACCCTGAAGAAGGAGGAAAAATCCTCCGAAACGTCGGTTTTGAAAGGAAAGAAGGAGGATTCCAATAAATTACATCTTATTTTATAGTGTTAATTTTTCTTTCCTCACTACCTCTGGTGCCTTCCATTACATTCAATAAACATTTCTATCAGTCCGTCTCTCTCCAGAGAAAATTTCGTTGCAAAAAAATATAATATAATTTTTACTTTACCATACAGGGTATGATCAAGTATTGTAATCGGGCATGAAAAAAGTGTTTTTTGCTTCTTTTTTTTCGAAATATTTCAAAAACCGCTGAAACTACTTTGATTAAAAAAAATTGAGCGAAACCAAGGCATTTCGGTCTACAAAAAAGCCCTAGTAAGTGAACATCGAAAAAATAATATTTTTCGAGATAATAACTGTTTTGTCAAAATGTCTGTTAGTTTGGTTGCTAGATTGTGAGTTATCAAATTTTTGTGGACTAGCTAACTCAAAAACTAGTGTGAATATCAAAACCAAATTTCCCAAGTACTTTTGGTGCATTTAGATTAAGATCTGATCATATTTTGGTGCATATCGACCCAAAATTAAGAGGGGCGGAGGGGGGGGGTTAAAAATTAAAAATCTAGGCTCTTGTATCAAACTCAACCAAATTTTGTATACATAATCAGTGGGACCCCAGAAGTCTAAAAATATAACTACTATATTTAAATAAAGCTCAGTTAATAAGATTGAAGTAATTTTTGGAGACGGAATGATAAGTGAAAAAGAAGATCATTTATTTAAACTATATTTTTATTCATATAAACCGACGTTTCGGAGGCTTATTCTCTCTTTCTTCAAGGTTTTGATTTGCATTACATTTCCTTCACTGACTTTTCAAACCCCTGAAGAAGGAGGGAATAAGCCTCCGAAACGACGGCTTATGAATAAAAAGAGTTTAAATTATCTTCTCTTTTTGGACAGCCTCATCAATATCCACTCAAAACGCAGAAAATTTAAGGCAGATATAGCCCCGGCAGCTGAAAGTGCCATAAATCAAATAATAATAATAATAAAATTTGAGATGTGATTGTTTTTAGAGTTCATTTTATTTTATTTTTTTTCTTTATATAGATGAAAGAAAATTCTATTTGACAGCTATTTACCTTATCTATTTTATCTCTGATTTCTTATACTTTCTAAGTAAGTTTTAAAAGAAAGTATCAATGTTGGTGGGTATCTAGAGTGAACCTCTCTTTGAATTACCATACGTATTACTTCTGTAGCAAAAGCCTGTCTCAAGGAAACTTGGCTTCTCATCCATAATCTATTTTCCATCCTCTCTCCACTTCTTATACTATTACAGAGCCAACATCGCCCTTGTCAGCTCGGAACTGCGCTCATCTTTCAAAAGTTCTCTTTCAATTTATGTTGTTTGAGGTAAGAAATTGAAAAGAATCTTGTTGGTAAACGATTCTGCCTATTAGTAAGAGATGGAGATTTGATTAGAAAAGATTTCTAAGCAATCTGATCAACAACTCATTAATTAATAAGCAAAACTTTCTACTAACTCATTAAATTTTTTCATAGATAACATATTTTTCGATCACTGCTTAAAACCTTTTTTTTAAAGATATCTGGTATTCATAAATTTGAACATTTTTTTCTTTAAACAATTTTTCCCACAAGTTTTTGTAAAGGTATTATTTAGTATTGCTTGAGGGTTCACATGAGTATCTAAGAGAACTTGTTGTCCGTTTGATGTGAATAAAAACCGAGGGGTGAACCGCGATTGGAATTAGGTATTAGTGTACACGTCTTTGGAATTACTTGCTGTTATTTTGGAATTCATTAGATAATGCACCTTCATCTATAGTCTTCAACTTGGAAATGAAAGTGGAAGTGCAAGTAAGAGTACAGGATATTAAGTCGCGGTTCTCCCCTCGATAAAAACTAAGGTTAAGACAAAGTTTGTTAATTGAAACTAAAGCGTTTCATTCAAGTTTTTATAATGAAATGTAATACATTTTGATATATAATGATTAGTAAATAACTTACCTCTAAGGAAAGCGGTGTGGGCGAGGGGTGAACCGCGATTGGAATTAGGTGTACACCGCCTTTGGAATTATTTGGAATTACTTTGGAATTCATTAGATAATCTATTGTTATCTATTGTCTTCCACTTGGAAATGAAAGTGGAAGTGGAAGTAGGTGTATATGATTTTAGGTAGCGGTTCACCCCTCGGGTGTGGGTTTTAAGTGAAACATTATTAATAAATGAAAAGTAAATATATAAAAAATGTGTGTTTTCACAGGATTGTCTTGTGAAACCCCACATTTTTATATATAATTTTTTTTTATATATTTACTTTTCATTTAGTTAAATAACTTATTGATTTTGATTTCATATATGTATAGAGAAAAAGCGTTTGATTTATTCTCACTTTTAAACTTACAAATAATTATTCATTATTTTTGAAGTAAGCGGAGGTAACGAGAAGATTTTATGAAACGGCATGAAATGAGCAGAGCTGGTAGGTAATCGATTAAAAGTAATCAGATTACCGATTACTCATCATAATCTGTAACCGATTACCGAAATTAAAAGTAATCTTCAAAAGAAATCTGATTGCTATTTTACTGTAATCGATTTCTTGATTAGATTTTTGACTACAGATTACAATCCAAAATGTTTATTTTACAAGTGTTAATATTTTAGTGTAAATAGAAAAATAAATAAAATAATTCAATTTTGAAAATAGTACTTTAAATTAAAATGCATTCTTTCAATTTTGAATGAAAATCTAGATCAGGCCTGGCCAACCCGCGGCCCGCGATGGACTTAGTTGCAGCCCGTGGTCATATTTGACAATGTGTTTTTTATCCGGTATTTTAAAATATATTTTAAATCGCATTAAAGTAATAAAAAGAATTAAGGTTCTCTATAATTAAATAAAGAATAACATATTAAATAGCCTAGCCAAAATCCAACCAATTAAGAAAAAAGGCTATTCTTCCAACATAAAAAACTATCGACCCATAGCAATCACTTCTGTCCTATCAAAAATCATGGAAAAGGCCATCAACGAGCAAGTTCTACGACACTTAGGGCTGAAACACGGCGTTTTTTACCGATTGGATTTTTTGACGCTGCTTCTCTAGCGTTTATACACTGGGCGGTAAACATTCTTGCCGACGCCACCATCATCAGTCGATCACAGACCTGACACCGTGCAACAACAACAAGAGTCTATTTCATTGTCGTTTTGTTATATTATAAATAGGGTTGTGTATAACATGAATAGAGAACAACTTCTTGCATTATTGTTATTTGGTCGTCGATTGAAGAGGAAGCGAAAAAATAGACTTATTTGGGTTCATCCGATTAATAAAAGCAGAGAGGAATTTGGAGCCTTCTAAACTTTGTTTCCTGATTTAAGAAACGATGGAGAAAAGTTTTTCAATTATTTTAGGATGTCAATCTCGTCATTCGACGAACTGCACAAACTGCTGAAAAATCATATTCAACGGAAAAATACTAGACTGAGGAATTGTATTCAACCGGTGGAAATGCTGGAAATTGAGGCTGACTTGCTACCCATCTGTTTTGCCAAATATCACCCTTAAACAATTACAATTATTATAGAAAGGAAAAAAATGCTGTTGCCGCTTCACAAAATACATTGAAATTTATATCGCGAATTCGCGACCGCCACAATAACCACTATACACCACTCTCAATTTTCAACTTCAGCGGTCGTCGGTAAACTGGACGCCGAGTGTGTAAACGTGTATTTACTCATGTAGGCTACCATTTCAGCGGTTAACCGACGAATGTAATTGTCGGTAAAAAAACCGACGAAAGTAGTGGCAGTGCTGCCGTCGACGTTAAATAATCCGATCGTTTATTTTACCGCCCAATGTGTAAGTTGCAATACCATCCTATGAGCCTCTACTGGCACGTCGGCATCGGTAAAAAATCCGATCGGTAAAAAACGCCGTGTTCCAGCCCTTAGAGTCAAATAAATTTATCCACGATAGGCAATACGGCTTCAGGCAATCCCGGTCGACCGGTGACATCCTAGCATATGTAACTCATATCTGGAACAAAGCCCCGGAGGCCGGGAATGAGACCCTCACGGTAGCTTTAGACATTTCAAAAGCCTTCGATATGGTCTGGCACAAAAATCTTCTTGCCAAATTGACCTCCGTCGGCCTTGCACCGAAACTCTGTAAGTTGTTCGAAAGTTTTCTTTCAGACCGTAGTATTAAGGTTGTCATCGATGGAATATCATCTTCCCCTTTCCACACCAACGCTGGAGTTCCTCAGGGATCGGTTATCTCCCTTACGCTTTTTCTTATTTATATCAACATTTAAAAAACGCCGCTGCCTCGCATAAAAACCGTGCAGACATTGCCTCCTCAATTAATTTAGACGTATGCAAACTTAAAAACTTGGGATCCCAAAACTTAGTTAATTTCAATGCAGTGAAAACTCAGTGTTGCCATATTTCTAGGCGTGTCGACAGAAACCTCCCAAACATATCATTCGACTCAAACTCACTAGAATTCAGGGATAAAATTTCAATGCTAGGCGTAACTCTAGGGTCTGACCTTTCATGGAATGACCATACCTAACTGCTAAAGCTGCAGCGCGCAAGCTTGGTCTCCTATTTAGGTCTAGACACTGTTATACTCCCAGTCAACTTTTTATACTGTATAAGGCTCAAATTCATCCCTGTTTCGAATATGGCTCTCATCTGTGGAGGGGTGCCTCCAAGCGTTCTCTTGCTACACTGGATGCGATTCAGAAGCGAGCAATTAAACTAATAGTAGACCCGGCTCTAATCAACTCACTTGACTCCCTGGCTCACCGAAGAACCGTTTCTGCCCTTTCCCTGTACTATAGATACTATCACGGTGACTGTTCAGTCGAGCTGAAATCAATTATTCTCCCTAAAGCCCTCTTTACGAGAAACACGCGGTTTTCGAACGCTCAGCATCCATCCCTTCGCTGTCAAATTGGATAAAAGTCGAACAAGCGCTTTCGCCAACTCTTTTATCCCTATGACCTCCAGAGACTGGAACTCGCTCCCACCCACCGTCTTCCCTGCGACTTATAACCTTCAGCTGTTTAAGACCCGTATCCACAGATACCTTCGAACACTACCCACCCCATAAAAACCTTCTTCTTCCTCTTTTCTCGGCCGTTAGGGGTTGCACCTTTTTGGTGTAACTACTTCTCTCATCATTTTCATAAAAAAAATAATAATAGTAAATTTAAACTAATGATATAAATAGTTTTAGAAAAATTAAATACCTAAGCGAAAATAAACGCAAAAATTAGACAGAAATTAAGAAAAATGTGTTTGTTATTTTAAAATAAAATTTGAAATATTGTTTGGTTTATGCGACTTAACTAAAATAATTTCGATATTTTATTTTTATTTTACCAAACAAATATATTTTGTTGTTGGATCAATGTGTGTTTTCATTTCATATCTGGTTGTAGTATTGTTTTTTTTCCACATTTATACTAATTGAATTGAGTGTTCAATTTTCAGTGTATCGCTACATTCAAATTAATATTAATAACTTAATATAAAAATTGTTAAGTACCAAATTAGATGTAAAGGCAGATTTCGAAAAAAAAAATATATATAAATTGTAATTATTCTTATTTATTATGTGCGGTCCTCAGAAATTTTTAAGTCTTCAATCGGCACACTGTCAATTCAGGTTAGCCAGGCCTGCATCAGATAGTATTAGTACTCAATTGCTTTAGAATTGCTCGTTTTGTTTATTTCCAATTACAAATATTTAATAGATTTTTTAATGAATAAAACTCGAGACTATTTCAAACGAGTTCAGACATGCATGGACAAGTTGAGACGTGCTGGCGGAAAAAAATGTTTTCTCGAAATTTCAAATTATTAATTTTCTCTGATGAAAAAATATCAATTACGTAAAAAATAAATATCGATTTATAAGATAGATATTATTTTCATTTGTTTTTACCTGAAAACGTTTCCTGAGCCTACAAAATGACAAACTTGAAAGGTTTCAGTTAATAAGCTGAAAATTGGTACGTAAATATCTTACAATGCACCAAATTTTGGCTTTGTACCTGAAAACGTTTTATGAAAGTTCAAAATGCCAATCTTGAAAGGTTTTAATTAATGAGCTGAAAATTGGTACTCAAATATCTTACAATGCACCAAATTTTAGCTTTTTACCTGCAAAAGTTTTCTGAAAGTACAAAATGCCAATCTTGAAAGATTTTAGTTAAAGAGCTGAAAATTGGTACCAAAATATCTTACAATGCATCAAATTTTATCTTTTTACCTGAAAACGTTTTATGAAAGTATTAAATGCCAATCTTGAAAGGTTTTAGTTTTGAGTTGAAAATGGTACGCAACTATGTATTTTGCATTACAATGTACCAAATTTTAGCTTTTTATCTGAAAACATTTTTGCATCAATGTAATATTTTTCATTGTTATTTTTTTAATCAATTGAAGAGTAAAAACATATAATTATAAAATGGATCGATGAAATAATAAAATTTCAATTAATAAACACATATTTATTGGCTAGTCTTAGCTGAAAATTTTCCATTGAGAAAGGGGGAAATTCTCCCGAAATTTTTGGGTTTTATTAAACGCTTAAAGATTGTTTTATAAAAGATTTGTATTTATTTTAACAATCAATATATTTTTTTTAATATTATCAACTATCTTTTTTGATCAACGGTAGAATTAGTATATTTTATCTGCGGCCCGGGAAAATTTTTTTCTTTAAATGTGACCCATATAAACCAAAAGGTTGGACACCTTGATCTATGTAGTATAATAATAAAATTTAAGCAAGATGCGATGTAGGTTTTCACAAAAAAATAAAACAAAATTGAGTTTTGAATTCGATATATTTCGGGGATGATAACTTTTAAGGAGTTAGGTGTTGGTTCTAGGTGAAACATTTTAATATAATAATAAAACGTGAGCAAGATGCGAGGTAAGTTTCACAAAAAAGAAATAAAACAAAATTGAGTTTTGAATTTGATTTATTTCGGGGGTGAGCCCATCATCAGGATTCAAAGAAAACTATGTTCCATCTAGATCCAACAACGAACTCCTTAAAAGTTACCTTGGTCTAGATTTATGAATTCTAAATGAAAAAGATAATAGATCCTGAAAATAGAAGAGAAATTTTAAATTTGTCTTTTGGCCCAACATAATCTGAAGAATGTGTAGAAAAATTAGAAGTGAAATTAGGAGACATTCGGCTTTGTTGTAGTCGGAGAGTTCGTGAGTATTTCAAGAGGCCGAACGATGGTCGAATCGTCTACAATGAAGTCTTCGACAAACATTCTGGTTGTCAAGCTTTCCTCCTCTTCCACGGCTGCTAAAATTGGCTGATGCTCGAAATTTGATGATAGCTCTTCCTTCTTCATCTGCAAAGTTTCTATCGCCCGATTTGAACATCTTGAACTATTTTTCAACTTGCCTTCTGCTGATTGTTCCTTCGCCAAAAAATTCGTTGAGATCGTGAAATGACTGTGCTGCATTCCAACCTTTCTCGAAGTGGTAGATAATATAGCAACTATGGATATGCATATGATTTTCGATATTCATTTTCATTAACTCAACAGAGAAGATTGTTTTTATGAAAAAAAATTAAACAAAACGCAAATTTTTAAAGAAAAAAAAATCTCGAAAAAATAACGTAATAATTATGCAGCTACCCAATATAAGCAATTATATGGAAATTTATTGGACCCTCATCGTCATTCAATTATTCAACTAGAAAAATATAAAAATGAAATCAAGCATGCTAAAGAGTTAAATTTATTTTAAAATAAACTACAAACAAAAGTTAAAGAAGAGATGCAGGAAATACTAAGTCATTTTCTGACAAAAAACCAAGTCAGAATGCTGACAGAAGAAAGAAATGCACTGGACTGAAGAAGAAACTGCTATAGCAGAAATGCAAATGAGTTAAAATATTATGATCACAAATTAAAAAGGATTATAAATTGAATAAAACATTGTTTCTGGTCTCCCCAAAATATAGAATAAAAAAAAAAAATAGATATTCTCATTGCATCATATGCAAGTGGTGATGGAACGAGGAATTATAGGTACTTGGAAACAACACATTTTTGTTGCTTTTGATAGTAAAATTCAAAATGCTATCTTAACCCAAATAGCTTCTAAGTTAGAAGAGGCTAATTATACCATAGTAAAGTTTAGGGAAAGCGGTTTTGGTTTATAGTGAAACATATTAAACACAGGAATTATTTAACGGGTTATAGTGGTGTTTCACAAAGTGTAAATAAAATTAAAAAAAATTAAAAAATCTTTTAAATTATTTTGGAGATTTTTTTATTTATCTCTATACATATTTCGGGCTATGAACCCTTCATCAGGAGGTTTAACAGAAAACTGAATATATGAAGTGTTCATAGCCCGAAATATTTATAGAGATAAATAAAAAATCTCCAAAATAATTTAAAAGAATTTTTAATTTTTTTAATTTTATTTCCACTTTGTGAAACACCACTATAACCCGTTAAATAATTCCTGTATACCATAGTAGCCTGTGTTTCTAATTGTGGGGCTAGAAATATTGGCCTTTGGAAAGAATTGGATATTTCGGAAGAAAAAAATTGATAAAGGTTTCGAACTAAAAAATGGAAATCATATTACCAAGGAACCAATAGAAGAAATAATTAATTAAAAAAAAAACAATTAGAAATAACAACAGCCGACAAACAAATTATTATTAAAATCAATCAGTGGTGGCGCCGCCGCTGGCGCCAGCTTTTTCTTTTCGGTTGGGCGACACCCGGCAGAAAAATGTGGAGGGTGAGCCCTGAAGCGGCCAGCAAAAATATCCATTATTTCGGGAAATTCAGATTTTTGTATAATTTAGATATTCTTATTTTATAGTTTAGATTTAACGTATAATTATTATACCTTTTTTTTATCAACTCGGTTTTGCAATATTTTTCTCTTAAATGATCAATTTAGCAGGTTGGGCGCTCGCCCAACCGACCTCTTGCCCGGCCACAGCTAATGAAAATAAACTGCAGCGGATCGTTGCTAAACTTTATCCAAAGTCATTTGAAATATTAATATGTTTATTCCTTTATTATTAATCAGATATCAATTGCTATTTGCAGTCCATGTTGATTCAAATTCAAAAATAGTGATCGATTCTCATCTAATACTTGAGGAATAACAATTCTACATTGGGTTTTTGACGTTTCGATTATTATTGGTATCCATTGCTGAAGACATGGAGGAATCGGCTTAAAATAAAAAATAACGATCAATTCTTATCTAATACTTGAGGAATAACCTTATTGCATTCCATTTTTGATGTTTTGACTATTAATGGCAACCTCTACTGAAAACGTGGAAGAATCGGATTAAAATCAAAAAGACTAAATTCTTTTATGGTAAACAACTCGAGTCATCCATTCATCCGCACAGACTAAATGAAAAAATCGCACTATTTGGCCTCTCGACGTGACCCCATGTAATTTTTGGCAAAACCGTTACGTGCTAAAATTCAACCTAATCGAATACTACATTTTATGGCTTTAATTGAGTCCATGGGTTCCGTAGTCTTTACCTGAGAAACCTTTGAATCCTCGCTTGCCGCGAGACCGATTACAGTACTTTACCCATGGTTCGCATTGAATAAAGTAAAAATAAGAAATAAGCTCATGGGGGAAAGTCGTCAAATTTTAAATATATGAAAAATATTTATTTAACAAGGACGCCTGTAGATTAGGCTAGTCCCATCCAGAGGCGTTATTTGGTTGCATAGATACAGGCAGACAGCTTTCCTAGACTATTCTTTATGCAGTAGCACCTGACTTGAGTTAAAAGCAATATATTAATATTATTTTAGTCTTTGAATACAGGTTAAAAAGGTCGAATTTTATTTTCAATCAAAACTTAAATAAAATTTAATTCATTTTTTTCAACGTTTTGATCCACTCCTACCATCATCATCTTTAAATTAAAAAACAAAAACAAATCAATCAAATTAAAATTACCTACCTGAAAATGAAACCCTGTCTGATCCATTTCTCAACCCAATAACCACACATAGCCCGTGATTTTCATCGAAATCGTTAGCCGTTTCCAAGAAACCGATACAATATAAACATACATATATACACGAATTGCTCATTTAATTATTAAAATCATTGTATCTGTAGGGCCATCTAGCCCCTTCAATGTACAATTTTAGAGTATTTAAATCATTAAAAAAAAAGAAAAACTAATATATGATACAAAATTCTATATGTAAATATAATAAAAAATCAAGTAGTGTGGGCTACACAAGTTTCACATTAGTTTCTTCTATCTTATTTGAAATCATACCAATTTTCTTCATTTAAATTATTTAATATCTGGGTTTTCCCCAAGCCGTTTTGAGAAAACCGGGAAAAAGAGGAAATTGCAAAATACCAAAAATCTTTAAATAAACATCAATTTCCGGTTCTCTTGATTTTAGCCAAAATCTTGAGTTACTACTTCTAGCCTCTAAATAGTTTAAGTTTTAAATCCCAAAGCTCTGGGACTTACCGTTGACGAGATATGAACGATTAAAAAATTTATTTTGCAACACTCCTAATTTACACCCTCACCTTTTATTTCAATCTGATTTAAATTTATACACCATTCATAACTTATGAGCCTTAATAAGTACCCCAATTTTAAAAGAAAATCATTAGAGTATGATGAACATGACACTGAATCAATTCACTAGTGACTAGTGACTCTATCTTAGGATACTTTGTGAAAAATTCTTTAAAACTGTGTAGAGATGGATTCAATTAACTCTTGCTCCAGAATCAGCAAGCTCAAATGTCTAATTAAAAATACTGATGATAAAGGTCAAACCTTCGAAAATATATACTCAAAAAATAAATTATATGTATATATTAGTTTTCGCCAGTTAGAACAAGTATTTTTTCACATTATTATTTGAATTTTATTGAAGTCCAATTAAATATTTGCTCTCTCTATAACGAGTATAATTTTTATCCAAGAGCAAAAGGCCATTCCTAGAATAATAGAAATTAAAATCTTTGAATCTTTATTAGTCTGAACGTGACTTGTTATTTGGAATTCTTTGCATTTCCTTTTTTATAAAGAAAGAAGTTAGATAATTCTATCCACGCCCTTTTTACTCATTTTCCTCGAATAGATTCGAATGAAAGAATCGCACACCCTTACATTTATTAATTAAGAAAAAAAGTGAAAACTTTTTCAAGACTCGGGTCGCTAGATATGCCTCTACTGTTAAAATGTTCCATAAATTTTAAATTAATGCAAAAGGAAATAAAGAATTTCAAATATGACACGGTATGAAAATACTTTTGAGGTTTTGAAATTTTATGGATACGCCGCATCCACAGCATTCATGGATCGCACGCCACGGCTATATAGATTTTTCTTTTAAAATCACAAAAATAAAATATACCTAATTTTTTATAAATCTAAATCAAAATATTTTTGCAACGAAATTTTCTCTGGAGAGAGACGGACTGGTAGAAATTTTAATTGAATGTAATGGAAGGCAGCCCAGAGGGGGTGGAGAGAAGAAGGAAACATTTTATTTGTTTCATTCATTGACCCTTTGAAACCCTGAAGAAGGAGGGAAAAATCCTCCGAAACGTCGGTTTGAAAGGAAAGGAGGAAGGATTCCAATAAATTACAGCTTATTTGATATGTGTTAATTTTTAATTTCCTCACTACCTCTGGGCTGCCTTCCATTACATTCAACTAAATCAAAATTTCTATTTCTATTTATCAAATCATTCTAGATAATTTTTCCAATTTGTGATTTATTTTCGGATTATTTGAAATAAATAAATAAATAAATCTTTATTTCTCGACCTGCTTAGAGGCACAAGTCCTCGGTGGCTAGGTCCTCCAAACATCAATACAATCTAGCTACAATACATCAATACAAATTAACTACAACAATTTAAAAAATAATAAACAAATAAAAAAAATAAAATAAAATAAAAATAGAAATGTATGCTCATTAACAAACAATATGACCATAGATTTCCATCAAAAGACAAAAAGTAATTTATAAATTCCGCGCAAAAACTCGATACCAGGAGCAAGCGACGCATTAGCCATCTCGGCATTTGCCATAAGTTGTTAAGGAAACCTGGTCAAAACCTTATCAAGGATGGTATGACCTCTCTCTACCTCAGCTAATCTCTGCTTCTGAGAACTTAATAAAATTTTGTACAACTCTAGGACTTTAGGACTTGACAAACATCATAATTGATTTAATCATACTATAATCCCAAGTAGTGATAAATAGACTGCTCCATAAATCAATGCCAGATCCTACAAATGAATGTAAGCCTACATATTAGTATCTGAATTAGTAGGAACCAGACCAATTTAAATTAATACCATTCTTCCCTAAATCCTTATAATCTAAATAACCATCTGAATCATCCTCATAACAAAACCACCACTGATTTTAACACTTATATACTTCCAGTCCCAACCCTGGATTGACTACCCTATTCAACCATATCTACTATCTAAAAAAATATATATATATATTTTAAAAATAAACAAAATATTTACCTTAGCAACGCAGAGATTTCCTTATTCCAGCCTAATTTCAAAACCAACCCTTGCTTTTCCTATCTCTAAATGGAAAAAAAGAGTTAACAAGCCCCTCTCCCCAAAAGAGACGAAAAAAGAACTAATAAAAATCTACCAAAATACTTCAAATTTCTAAGACAGCTTTTTGTTTACCCACCAGACTTCAAAAAGTCTTTAGTGGTGAATTGATTTAATTAATAGCCAACCACTCAAAAAAAAATGCCAAAATAATTGAAATAATTTTTTTTTTTTTTTTTGGCGTTTTTAATCCAAATGAGAGTATAGAGGAGAATAAAGAGAGCTTAATTTTATTTTCTCACAGCCGAACACCCACCAGTACTTAATCTTCTCGTTAATTGCAGTCTATTTCTAATCTTCCTATAACATTCATTTCTTGCGCCTATCAGAATCAACTTGATTAACCGATTCTTTAAAAAAGAAATAACAATAAATGAGCTGCCAGAAAGAGAGCAAGATCTGCACAGATAAACAAAGGAGGGAAAAGAGGTAATTTTTTATTTAAATCACATAATGTATCTTTTCTTGATGAAAGGCATTATTTAACAAAAACATTTCTGCTCATAAATTTTTTTAAACCATTAAGATATATTTCAACATTAATGAGCGTACCGCTTTTTTAGAAATAAACTTTTTGATTAAAAATATAGTCTTATGAGTCTTATTATTTTAACTCTTCAAAATAATCCGTTATACAGTAGATTCGACAGCAC
>JALMQS010000153.1:33358345-33793525 GCA_024734495.1 Forficula auricularia
TGTTATCGATAAAAATGTATAAAAATCAATTCAAAATTACTAAAAAAGAAAACCCAATACCAAAAATCGAAAAAAAAATAATTATCATATGGGACCACTATCGACCCGTCTTAAAATTTGCAGAATGAATGGAAGTTTAAAATAATAAATTATCAAAAAAATCGAACACTACATATCGTCGCCTTAGAGAGTAATACCCAAGCTAACCTCAACAACAAGGACATTCATACGGGGACAGCAGACAAAACAAGCAAAATTTAATATTGTTGTTATGGAAAAAACTATTTTTTTCTATAACTTGAGAAGCAGTTTTACTTGGACGATACTGCATCTCTTTTATTTCGAACGATATTAATATGTCATATACACTCAACGGCAAAAAACTCAACACCTAATTTTTTTTTTTAATTTTCAATGTATTACTTTTATAATATCAATTTTTTAACAAAAGTTAAAACATTTATATCATTTTTAAAGTCATTTTAAATAACTTTAAACACTTTTAATCTATATTATTAATAATTTAATTACAAATTAACATTGTTTCAAAATATTAAATTTTCTTAAATTAGATTAATCAATACAATTTTTGTGATTTCAGTTGAGAAAAATCATTAAAAAATGATCCGCTTGGTGATTATTTGTGATAATTAAGTGTGACAATTTAAACTTATATTAGAACTTTTTGAAAAATAAACTTTAAGATACATTTTTAAACAAAAATTAAAATTTTTATATTTAAAATTGTCTTAGAAATTATATTAATGAATTTTATTTGTTCAAAGATAAATATTATAAAATTAAAATATACAAAATAAAAAAAATTAGGTGTTGCGTTTTTTTGCCGGTGAGTTATGATAAAAAATGGATTTAGCAGGTTTACACTCTAAGCAGACGATATACAGTTTCAAAAACAAGATTAAAATTTTCAAACTCCAAAATCTCATATAAAAACACTTTAAATAATTCTATTGTATTTTTTTTAAAGTATGTAAAAAAACAAAAATTTCAAAAAAAAAAAATTGAATTTGGACCATTTTTGAAGAAGTAATGAGCGAAAAACCGAAATTCGATTATCTTTTAAACCGGTGATCAAAAAAATTTCAAAATTTACCAGGAAGATGTTTTTTGATGGGTACTAAAAAATGTCAAAAAATAAAGGAAATCGAAAAATTAATTTTTTCAAACCGTCCGATTTGGCGTAGAATATATATATATCGATGACGGTCTAGAACTTTTCAACCAGGGGATGCTGCCCAATAAAGAACCACGCATTTTTTAAAACTTTGTTTTATTCTTCACTCCTGTTTGCAAAATTCATAACCGCATCATAGGAATTTTCGTAATTTTTCAAATTCAACATTAGATCTTTTTTCCAATTGATATTAAAGTACAGTGCGGATCAATCTTCACTTTGGCTACATCTGGTGATTGTCTTATTTTTAGAGATGTGTCGCTGTAGCCGGAGAGCATACCGAGTCTTTAAAATTTTTTAACATTTTTCTCCGATTTCTCAAGTTTTTCACAAAAAGAAAAGAAAAGAAATTGTTGACGGGCATTCATAAAATAGTTAAACGTCTAGTACCACGCGAGGGGGTGGGATGAATTGAAGGGGCGAAGGGGGGGGGGCTATGTACTCTTATGTTCAAGGGGAATTGGGCTTTATTTAAATTTACGTTAAGGTTTCTTTATTATTAGGTTATTAATTTATATCTGCTTCGACTTTTTATGGGGTTTGGGCGTATCTCTCAGTGGCTGATCCAAGTTCGGCGTCCCTATAATGGAGAATGAAATGTTTATGTGACGATGAAGGATGTAAGTATGCGGACTTCCTGGTACTTATTCTAGAAATAATTGTAATACTGACCAACAGTTAACAAAAGACAATGAGACGTTTATTCCTGAGCAGTACAATTAGTTGAGGTGAGGTAGAGAGTATCTTCGATGTATTTTCACAGCTGCAGTGGAGAAAGCTGCATAGGTGTAAGCTATGTTCAGTATCGTACACGGCAAACTCTGTTGGGTCCGGCGGGATGGTTTATTGATAGACTTGTCGCTGCTGAAGAACGGCCGGTGAAAATAATATACATATAACGGGTTTGAGTGCCGAATTCGAAGGTGTGCTTCTCGGGGCTCAATGTAGATAATTATATATATATCATTTCCGTCCATAATTTAATTTATAATTTGAAAGTTTATATTGGGAAAATAAGGACAAGTTTTTTATGTGTGACTTTTTTATTTATCCACCAACGTTTCGTCGACTTTGCCGACTTCTTCAGGGCTTCAAATAGTCATGTCACACATTCGTCTAAATTTTCTTATTACCTTCGTTACCATTGAAGGCCATCAGAATACAATTTTCAAAAGATATTTGGCACATTCACAAAAAACACAATTTTTCTCTTTATAATAACAACCTTATCAATACAAAACAGAACAGAAATCACTTCCTATAAAAATAGAATAGAATACTCTTCTTTTTATCCCTATATACAAAAATCTCAACTTCGAATTAGATTCGAAGTTGAGATTTTCAATGGTGTAATGGCTAGAGCTAATGCCCTTAGTTCAAGAGTTCGTCGGTTCGATTCTAGACAAGACGGTAATTTTTTGAGAAATTTCTCTAAGCGTTGTTACAAATTAATCTAGACAAATATATCTAGTATTAGCGGTGCGCGCTTTGTACGCCGGTAGTCCTTATTATGACGACGAACGTGTATCAATAATACAGTTGCAGGATCCGCCTTAGATGACTAAGGTCGCTCGATGAAGAAAAATATAGAACATATATACTAAGGAGAATTTGCAGCTCCTGGCTCTCTCTCTGTGGTAATAATAATATGTATGTATACACTCTCGGCTAAGACTAGACTCGGAATGTGTATGGTATATGCTTTGCCTTTTTTTGTCTCTCTCTGGACTCTGTCCTCTGTACTGGGCGGTCGTTCCCCTCTCATTATCTCGTAATTGCGGTCACTGCCGGTCAATTATGTCTACTCTATCTAGAACTCATCAGGACCCCCTGATTTATTAACTAATAATTTATATATTAATATATATATATATATAAAATTCCAAATCAAAATACAGATATGTTTGATTCGAATATTTCTTGTTTTACAGCAAGACCATTGCAACATATACATGGAAAACACGTTTTTTTATTCTCAAAGTGTATACTATCATGGAAAACTCGGCGTTTACTTTGAAATGATCTTGCCCTTTAGTGTTGTAACCTCTGCCTCAATGGATTTAGCAGCAATTTGCGAGGTGTCTTCTGGACTACGATCACGCATCAGAGTAGGTTGTCTATCTCCGCCTGAATCGCCGGCCTTGGAAAATGAACTGCCCGAATGCTCGAGCCATCATCCAGTTGACTGTGCAATCAGGTCGGCTGCCTAGAACGTTTCGAATTTCATGTTTCGGTCCTCGCCGAGAGTATACTAACTTAAGGGAAACAAATCAAATTAATTACTATATCTTTCACTCGGTACACTCGATCTGGTTAGGTTGCTTAGCCCCAAAACAGCTCACTGGATAATTAGATAATATATATTTTGAATACTTGAATATCAGTGTGTATTATAGAAAACTTCATTTTAAATATTAAATGTAGAAGAAAATGTCCAAAACCGGACACCCATTTTATTTTTTGATTTAAAAATATAGAAAATAATAAAAAATTATGTTTTAAAAGCATGTAATATGTTCTTTGTAATGTTATGCATCATTTATATTTTATTTATATTAAATATTTCTATCTATCTATCTATTTATGGAGTCCAGAAAAAGAGGTTTTAAGTAAAATATCAGTCACTCATTTTTTCCTTGTGTATCACGGGTGAGGTTTTATTATCACTTATAATTACACGAGAGTTTTTTAGCCGAAGTAAACTTGACATTTTAATGAGAATTTTGTTGCCTGGCAGTTAAACGAAAAAACTGCCTGTGAAAATTACTGGTCCTACGGACTCGTAATTTTTTCTGGTAGTTTTGAGTTAAATTGCCCAAAACAACAAAACTCGAATTATACAATATCAAGTTTACTTCGACCCCTAAAAAAACTTGAGTGTAATCTAGTAAGACAATTTAATGAATCAATACCTAAATCACAAAATTAACAAAATTAAGACAAGACTCTCCAAATCTCGACATTTTCGTACAATGCAAGTTTGACATGTTGGTTGGTTGTTTACAATGTTGGTTGTCATGTCAGTGTTGCTAGACACCGATGATGCAGGCCTACTAGAATCTTAAAGGTAGGTTCAGTTTTGTGCACTGGAAAAGTTAGGGTAAACTTTTTTCGCTGCCATAGTGACAAAAACACCGTTGTTTATGGGACTTTTAGTGTATGAATTAAATTGTCATTGAAAAAGGCTTAATTTTTTGGAAGCATGTATCTCACTCAGAATTTTTTAGAAAATAAAAGATCTGATTTTTAAAAATAATATAGGTATTTATTAATATAAAAACATCCTCTAGCTTTGCTTTTTAAACAGAATTTGCCGTAGAAATAATAGTTTCCATTAGTGCTCCTTCCCAAACCCCATTTTGGGGTCAAAATATCAAAATGTTCTATAACAATCATTTTAAGTTAGATAACATCTGATCTAAATACGAAATTTCATAAAAATACCTTCAACCGTTTTTATGTCAATTGAGGACAACATTTGCGCGGATACCAGGAAGACAGACAGACAGAAATTGAATTTGTTCGAGGGGGCTTTTTATAACTTTTCATTAAATGTGTGCCTATAGCCAAAATTTGGGGCGATTCGGAGCAATGTACAAACAAAACTATATTATATATAGGTATTTCATAGTCACCGGTTTTGGCCTTTAAATTCAATGTTAAAGAGACAATGGATTCATTTATTTATTTTTATGATAGTTGCTAAAATTAAATTACCATCAACACTCAACAGACCATGAATCATTTGATCTTATTTGCATAAATCAAAAAGCGATCGCCACATGAATTTTCGAGTAGGTTTTTTCATTCCGCTCCTACAGGGGATGAATATTGAATATGAAATAATAAAAGACGAGTAATTTTTTATTTATCATTTGAACTACTCAATGCAGTAAGCTGATGACTTCTACTTGTCACTTTTTATATTAAAGAATATAGTTATGGTAATAAAATGAAATTATAGAATGTAATGGAAGGCAGCCCAGAGGTAGTGAGGAAAGAAAAAATTAACACATATCAAATAAGGTGTAATTGAATGGAATCCTTCCTCCTTTCCTTTCAAACCGACGTTTCGGAGGATTTTTCCCTCCTTCAGGGTTTCAAACGGTCAATGAATGAAACAACTGAACCTGAACCCTGAAGAAGGAGGGAAAAATCCTCCGAAACGTCGGTTTGAAAGGAAAGGAGGGAGGATTCCACAAATTACACTTATTTGATATGTGTTAATTTTTTCTCTCACTACCTCTGGGCTGCCTTCCATTACATTCAATTAAAGTTTCTACCAGCCCGTCTCTCTCCAGAGAAAATTTCCAAAAAAATGAAATTATAGATATGTAATTTGAGGTACGGTAATTTATCAAAAGAGAAGTTTCAGCTGAATTCATCTAGATTAGATATTTTTAATGATTAATTATATATAGATACTAATGTTGAGCCAATTATTCACGTTTGTGGAATTTCGAAAAGATAGCTAATTGAAATTGATAAATTCTTAGTACAATCAGTAGGCAGCATCCAAGTATTGAATTAAACTATTTTATTTATTTCTGTATGTTGGTATTCAAAAACCTATTTAAGCTCAAGGGGAAGTCTTAATATATTCGTTCTGGTTCTAAAGACTTTGTATTCATAAAAAGAAGACCTGATTAGATTTTGGACAATTTACCTGCATGATTTGTGGTTCCAGAAAGCAGAAAATCAAAAAATAAACTGCAACGGATCGTTGCTAAACTTTATCCAAATTCATTTGAAATATTAATATGTTTGTTCCTTTATTATTAATCAGATATCACTTGCAATTTGTAGTTCATATTGACATTAATTCAAAAATAATTCTCATTTAAAGAGTCGAGGAATAACCATTCCACATTGTATTTTTGACATTTCGGTTATTATTGTAACTCATTGCTGAAGACATAGAGGAATCGACTTAAAATCAAAAATAGCCATCGATTCTCATCTAATACTTGAGGAATAACAATTCTACATTAGGTTTTTGACGTTTCGATTATTATTGGTAACCATTGCTGAAGGCATGGAGGAATCGACTTAAAATCAAAAATAACGATCGATTCTTGTCTAATACTAGAGGAATAAGGTTATTCCTCTAGTATTAGATGAGAATCGATCGTTATTTTTGATTTTAAGTCGATTCCTCCATGTCTTCAGCAATGGTTACCAATAATAATCGAAACGTCAAAAACCTAATGTAGAATTGTTATTCCTCAAGTATTAGATGAGAATCGATGTCTATTTTTTATTTTAAGTCGATTCCTCCATGTCTTCAGCAATGGTTACCAATAAAAACCGAAATGTCAAAAATCCAATATAGAATGATTATTCCTCAAGTACTAGATGAGAATCAATCGCTATTTTTGGTTTAAAGTCGATTTCTCTATGTCTTCAGCAATGGTTACTAATAAAAACCGAAACGTCAAAAATCCAATATAGAATGATTATTCCTCAAATACTAGATGAGAATCAATCGCTATTTTTGGTTTAAAAGTCGATTTCTCTATGTCTTCAGCAATGGTTACTAATAAAAACCGAAACGTCAAAAATACAATATAGAATGATTATTCCTCAAGTACTAGATGAGAATCAATCGCTATTTTTGGTTTAAAATCGATTTCTCTGTCTTCAGCAAAGGTAACGGATAAGAAAACAACGCAGTTGCTATGGTTACTCATAAAAATTCCTCCCAAATTTTTAGCATTTCACAGAGAGAAGCCTATCCATTCTTACTTAAGCAAGGCTAAATGAGCTATATTAAAACTTTCAAATGAATAAATTTTAAAGAATTTAAAAAATTAAAAAAAGTACCATCTTACTCTAGAGTAAAGTACTTTAAAATATAATTTTACTAAAAACTTTATTTAACCTTTTTTGTGGTCCCCAAGGTACTTAATTAGGATATTAAATTTCATCAAAATTGGTTAAGCCATTTTCAAGATATTTAGAAAAAACTAAAAAAAGTACTGAAATAAAGTACTAATGTTTGTGGGCCGATATGTACCAAAAACTAATCAGCGCTTCATTTTGTTAAACTAATGGTAGGTTTTCAATTTCATTTCAATCGGTGTAACGGTGTGGAAAAATCGTGGGCCAAAAAAACGATAACATACATCCATCCATACATACATCCATCCATACATCCGCACGCACTAAATGAAAAAATCGCACTTTTTAGCCTCTCGACGAGACCCCTTGTAATTTTTGGCAAAACCGTCACGTGCTAAAATTCAACCTAATTGAATACTACAATTTGTGACTTTAATTGAGTCCATGGGTTCCGTAGTCTTTACCTGAGGACCCTTTGAAGCCACGCTTGCCCCGAGAGCGATTACAATACTTTACCCATGCTTTGCATTGGATAAAGTAAAAATTCTGAGGAATAGCGAACGGCTGTAACTAACAAGCTAAGATTCGACAAGTATTTTTATATATACTATGGTGTGCGTTATTTTCCAAGCTGATTTTTTTGCAGCGCCTCCTAAAATTTTAGCTTATGGTCTCAAAAAATATCGGACCAAAAACACCTCTTAATAAACATATTAAACCGATAGATTTCCTATTTAATTTTGCAACTTTTTACATTTATTTATTTTTCTTCTGAAAAAGTAAACATACAACAACAAGAAATACACAGGAAATTGAACGCTCTTCAAGAAAAGTTCTTTTATGATTTTGATAAGTGCTTTCTTCTTCAAAAGGTATTCGAAGTTAAAGTTGAACTTACAGTATATTTTTTGATTCTTGAAGAAGTGAATTTATCGAAAAATCATGAGACCTTTCTTGTAGAGCTGTGTTTTCAACGTGTGGGACGCGACCCGTGGGGGCGTGAAGCCTCTATAAGGGGGTCGCGAAGCCTCAATAAAAAAGTTTAAAAATATATTTTTATTAATAAAATGTTAATTAAAGGTCAT
The DNA here is from genome assembly GCA_024734495.1 of Forficula auricularia. Lineage (NCBI taxonomy): Eukaryota > Metazoa > Arthropoda > Insecta > Dermaptera > Forficulidae > Forficula > Forficula auricularia. The sequence goes on from JALMQS010000153.1 coordinate 33,366,467, forward strand.
TTCTAGGTTAACAGAAGGCGAGGCGTTTGGCGATGTAATCGATGTAAAAATATATCTGTTATAGGTACTTAATTATGTATTTAGCCGTTAACTAATTATAAAAATTAATAAAAATTTGATTTGATATTTGTAACATAATAAAATACAGGTTACAAAAAGCGGGGGCAGGTGGTTCAATTTCTTACAAGAATATTACTATATATTACTCGTTGCTGTGTTCAAAAGAAAAAAATTAAATGTAAAAAGTTGCAAATTCCCATGTTATTTAAATGGGAAATGTATCGTCTTTAGGGCACGGTTTAATATTAATATTACGAGCTGTTTTTGGCCTGATATTGTTTTTAGACCATAAGCTAAAAATTTAGGGGGAGATGCAAAAAAATCAACTTTATAAATAACGGACACCCTAATATACTATATACCCAAACTTGTTTTAATCCTATTAGTTGGCGAATTCGGAGTTACGCGAATCGGGATATCAAGGATAATTTAGGTCTTAAACTGGCTTAAAATTCTCATAAATGTTGATAAGGTATCAATATCATTTTTTAGGGAGCGTTAAAAAACTAATTTTTTCTGGATATTTAAACGAAAATATAGATTTTAAACTCTCTATAAAATATATAATTAAAAATGAGTTTAGTTTTTTGAAAATTAATATTTTTTTCACTTGAAATTCTTATAAAAGTTGATAAGGGTCCCCCTTTGTATCATTGTCACTTTTTAGAGAGGGTTAATAAACTATTTTTTTCTGGATATTCAAACGAAAATATAGATTTTAAACTCTCTATAAAATATACTATTTAAAATGAGTTTAGTTTTTTGAAAATTAATATTTTTTTCCCTTGAAATTCTCATAAATGTTGATAAGGGCTCCCCCCCCCCTTTGTATCAATGTCACTTTTTAGAGAGGGTAAAAAATTAATTTTTTCCGGATATTCAAACGAAAATATAGATTTTAAACTCTCTATAAAATATATTATTAAAAATAAGTTTGGTATTTTGAAAATTAATCTTTTTTTTTCTCTTGAAATTCTCATAAAAGTTGATAAAGGACCTCCCTTTGTATCAATATCACTTTTTAAAGAGGGTTAAAAAACTAATTTTTTTCGGGAAATTCAAACGACAATATAGATTTTAAACTCTCTATAAAATATACCCTCGCCGGCGGGTCTCTTTCTAGCCTCCTCTAATCCCCACCCATCCCACTGACCCCTATCCTTCCACCTAGACCCACCTCAGATCATTATTCACTCCGCCAACCCTATACATGTACTCTTGACTCTCTCCTCTTCCCCTAACTCTCAACACCCTCAGAAACCCGCGAATCCGGGTGAAGGATTACAATTTGTAGTCCACCACCCATTAAAAAGTACATATCGTCGGCTTAGAGTGTAAAACTGCTAACTCCATTTTTTATCACATATGACATATTAATACCGTTCGAAAGAGATGCAGCATCGTCCAACTAAAACTGCTATTTGAAATTACGATCGTAAGTTGTAGAGAAAAATTTGAAAAATAGTTTTTTCCATAACAACAATATTAAATTTTGTTTGTTTTTCTCTTCTCTGTAAAATTTCCTTGTTGTGATTTAGCAGGTTTACTCTCTAAGGCGGTGATATATCAATAGAAAAAATGGGGATGTGCCCTGGGTTCAGGGGGATGAGGTGGTGAGAGAGTCGGTGGGGTAGATGGGGCGTAGGTCCAGTGGACGCGGCCCTTTGGCTAGAAAAAGTACTGCGGGGAAGACCAGCAAGACCTGTCCGCCGAGCGGGCTTCGCAGCTGGTTTATATATAAAGCATTCATTAAAGTCCTTAAAAAATCTTTATATTATAATTACATATATCAAATTATTTCGTTCAAACGATTTATTTTTATCTAATACAATAATTATTTGTATAATGATTTCTCACACTTGCTTTATATATTGTGATATGAAAATCCACCATTCGAAGCAAACATATTTTATAGATTGTAAAGAGAAATTTATCAACAAAAATAGTTAATTCAGCATTCTGCGGAAAATTTTTTCGAATCAGCTCTCATTAAAAGAAACGACAAGAATTCTTTTCATGAAGCCACTTTCCAGACCTCACGTCGGAATCGGGGGACCGGGAGAATGTGGCCTCGAATTATTTTTCTCTATTTCATTTTTATTTTTTGATAAAACTTGACAAAAATAAGGAAACAAACAGAGAAGACATACCTGTATCTTAAATACTTTATTGGAATTTTAAGAAAAATATGAAAAATTTTAGATTTGTGAAAAATTAAGAAAAACCTTTACATGGGTGCCATCACCCTAGGCCAGGGGTGTCCAAACTTTTGGCTTACACGGGCCACATTTGAAGGAAATAATTGTCCCGGGCCACAGTTATACTAATTCTACCGATTTTGTTGATCAAAAAAGAAATTACTGAATAAATTTTAATTTTCCTCATTAATATATCAAAGAATAATTGATACGTCAACGAGGATTATTTTGACCGCGCTGATTTGAAAAAAGATATTTTTATCTCGCGAGATTACTGCGGATTACGCTATTGGAGTCTGCGGAGTATTAAGTCTGGACCAAGAGAGAAAAAGATGTGATCCACTTAGCTACAATCCAACGTCATTTCGCGTATAGCCCGCTAGACATTCGGATGGATCACCAAGTGAATTTGAAATCTCAGATGTTATATATTCGATCTCCAAATCCAGAGCGCTAGATCTATTAGCATGTATGTTAGATGCCTGTCATTTATTAACTGAAGGTTTTCTACATTTGATTCAATTGAATCAAATGTAGAAAACCTTCAGTTAAGAAATTATTGATTGTTAAAATAAATAGAAATCTTTAATATAATAAAAACAATCTTTAAAGGTTTATCACATCCAAAAATTTCGGGAGTATTTCTCCATTTATCAATGTAAAATTTTCATCTAAGACTAGCTAATAAATATGTGTTTACTAATTGAAATTTTATTATTTCATCGGTCCATTTTATAATTATATATTTTTGCTCTTCATTCAAATATAAAAAAATAATCATGAAAAATATTAGACATTCAAAAATGGTATATATAATCAGGAAAAAGTTTTCAGATAAAAAAGCTAAAATTTGGTGGATTGTAATGCAGGCAGAGGCGACTGTGGGTCAGTGGCTAGAGTGTCGGGCCGCTGACTAGAAGTACGCTGGTTCGAGACTAAGTCTCGGCAGATCAGATATTTGCAGTCTCCTCCTCTTGGAAAGTAATGGCAACCTACCAAGAGTATAATTGCTCCAAACTAGTCGTTCTGAACCGGCGTTAAAAAGTAGGTCCGTATATCTGTGTAAAACAACTACACGCACAGGTATATGTGGAGAGGCGCCGACACCCGTTTCGGGTATGGCACTCGAAGAAGAATGCAAAATACATAGTTGCCTACCATTTTAAGCTCATTAACTCAAGAGTTAGCATTTTGTAATTTCATAAAAAATTTCAGGTAAAAAGATAAAATTTGGCACATTGCAAGATATTTGCATACCAATTTTCAGCTCATTAACTAAAACTTTTCAAGATTGGCATTATGTACTCTCAAGAAACGATTTCTGGTAAAAAGTTAAAATTTGGTGGATTGACTGTAAGATATTTGCGTACCAATTTTCAGCTCATTAACTAAAACCTTACAAGATTGGCATTTTGAACTCTCAGGAACCGTTTTTAGGTATAAAGATAAAATTTGGAGCATTGTAAGATATTTGCGTGCAAATTTTCAGCAATTAACAAAATCCTTTCAAGATTGTCAATTTGTAGGCTCAGGAAACGTTTTCAGGTAGAAGCAAATGAAAATAATCTGTATCTTATAAATCGATATTTATTTTTTACGTAATTGATATTTTTTCATCAGAGAAAATTAATAATTCGAAATATTCGAGCAAACATTTTTTTCCGCCAACACGTCTCAACTTGTCCATGCTTGTCTAGACTCGTTTGAAATAGTCTCGAGTTTTATTCATTAAAAAATCTATTAAATATTTGTAATTGGAAATAAACAAAACGGGCAATTCTAGAGCAATTGAGTACTAATACTATCTAATGCAGGCCTGGCCAATCTGAATTGCACCGCGTGCCGATTGAAGACTTAAGAATTTCTGGGGACATAATAAATAGGAATAATTACAATTTTTTCAATATTTTTTTTCGAAATCTGCCTTTACAACGAATTTGGTAATTATCAATTTTTAATGTAAGTTATTAATATTAATTTGAATGTAACGATACACTGAAAGTGTTCAATCAGTGTAAATGTAGAAAAAAACAATACTATAACCAGATATGAAATGAAAACACACATTGATCCAACAACAAAATATATTTGTTTGGTAGGTATAATAAAGTTAAAATATCAAAATTATTAGTTAAGTCGCATAAACTAAACAATATTTCAAATTTTATTTTAAAATAACAAACAAATTTGAATGGTTTTTTTTTCTGTCTTATATTTGCGTTTCTTTTTGCTTACTTAATTTTTGTAAAACTATATCATTAGTTGAAATTTACTATTATTTAATATGTTATTCTTCAAGTAATTATAGAGAACCTTAATTCTTTAACTTACTTTAATGCGATTTAAAATATATTTTAAAATGCCCGATAAAAAGACCTTTCAACTGCAAATAAATCCTCCCCCAAATGAGAAATAATTAGAATATAGACAAAAACCCAGGGCCTCCTTAAACCTTTCAAGGCTAAATGTGGTATGCACACTTATGTCATTCCAATACTCATCCACGCAGGACATGAAAAAGTCAAGAGGAATCTCTTGTAATTCATATAATTTTGTATATTATGATAAAATCCACAACAACTCTGCCTGCGTACAATTTATTTATAAAATTAATTGTGTCGCTAATACTGTAAGATATAATTTTGTAATTAACAAGTTTGGATTTTTTGTAAAAAATTTTATTGTAATTTTACATGTGTACTCTATCGCTTTTTTCAGGTCTTAGGAACTGATGATGGCATTATTTAATTAAAGCCGAAACGTTTTCCATAATTGGGAGTTTTTTTATTCAGCAGAGGCTACCCATTGGCTGAATCCCTCTCCATTACTTAATTATATACATATACAGCCATCAAAATTGTATCAATAATAGTAATCTTAGCACGCCCTGTATAATATGGAGTCGATTTTTCGTGGTAAATTAAATACTTCGGGTCTGTCTAAACCACCACTAAAATATCAACTTTTCATGAATTGAGAGCACTAATTTATTTAAGTTTAATTAGGGCCATGTTTTTGGACCATATTTAACACAAATTATTTTCTATCTCGTAAACCGATAGAGATAGGTATAAGACAAAATTGACAAAAATGTATTTTAATAAAAGGGCGGATCTAAAAACGTGTTAATTAATATACGGGGTGTTCCATTTAAAAAAAGAAAGTTGGTATGAATTTTCGATGCAATCCGAAACGTCGCAATGCTGAAAATATTTTAGATCGATAGAATAGGTAAGAAAATGTAAGGTGCTAAATTAAAAAAAAATTCCTATTTTTAAGAAATTATGACCGAAAAATCGAAATTCGATATCTTTTAAACCGGTGATCAAAAGAATTTCAAAATTTACCATGAAGAGTTTTTGATGGATACAAAAAATGTCTGTTTGGGTCAAATTTACCTATGCACTCAACGTTTTCATTTAGTTTAACCATGTTTAAGAATATTGAGATGTCATTAAATTCATGTCACTTACATATGTATCACTTCTAAAAACTAGTAACATATTTTTTTTATTTGTAAAGATATAAAAACTTAAACAATTCTAATATTTCCGCGGCCCCCCTACATACTTTCTACGCCCCCCCCCCCCTGTTAAGAATGGCTGGACTACGGACCATCGCAAACTTATTAGTGAGCATACTTTCAAGCGTGAAATTAAAGAATAAATAAAGTGATTTAATCTCAAGTGGTCTCTTCATTTAAATCCGAAATATTCTTTATGGGAAAGAAAATCTAATTAAATCAATTATAAATTAAAATAACAAATTCTTACTCGTGTGCGTTTCAACTTTACTTGATTGGGAGACTTTCTCCTAACGACATTTTGTATTTCGGCTTAATCTGCAATTTCGTAGAATTAGTGGCGAGTGAAATTGAATTTTCAAAGGGCGTCAGTATGAGAGGCCAATTAAGAAAAATAATAATTGTTTTAACAGGTGAAGTCCGAGTTGAGGGACAGACAAATGAATGGATTGTGCTGGCCAGGAAGGGTAATCGACTTGTGAAACGAGGCTGGATTTCAGATTAGACTTGTCATACCACTTTGGACTTCCACGTCGATTGCAAACTTTCTAATAGTCATGTCCTCCTGGTTAAAATGCGGAGAAGCATGCCGGATAAAGTTCGAAAGTTGACCAGTCTTTTTTAGAAAAATAACTATTTTAGAGATTTAAGTAATTACATTTCATTCACTCTCTTTTACAATTAATTTTCAATTAATTCTATACCAGATAGTTATTTTAAATCTTTTTACTTTATCCAATGCGAAGCATGGGAGAAAGTATTGGAATGCTCTCGCGGCAAGCGCGACTTCAAAGGGTCCTCAGGTAAAGACTACGGAACCCATGGACTCAATTAAGGTCTCAAATTGAAGTATTCAATGAGATTGAATTTTAGCACGTGACGGTTTTGCCAAAAATTACCTGGGATCTCGCCGAGAGGCCAAAAAGTGCCATTTTTTTGGAAGTGCGTGGGGATGTATGTATGTATGTATGTATGTATGTATGTGTGTGTGTTATCGTTTTTTTCGTCCACGAATTTTTCCACACCGTTGCACCGAATGAATTGAAATTGAAAACCTACCAGTATTTTAACAAAATGAAGCGCTGATTAGTTTTTGGTACATATCGGTCCACAAACATTAGTACTTTATTTCAGTACTTTTTTTAGTTTTTTCTAAATATCTTGAAAATGACTTAACCAATTTTGATGAAATTTAATATCCTAATTAAGTACCTTGGGAACCACAAAAAAGGTTAAATAAAGTTTTTAGTAAAATTTTATTTTAAAGTACTTTACTCTAGAACATATTAATATTTCAAATGAATTTGGATAAAGTTTAGCAACGATCCGTTGCAGTTTATTTTATTTTATTGTTTCTTTTTGTTTTGTTAGTTTTAGATACTTGAGATCAAATATCCGGCATTACCTCAAATGTTAATATTTAGATTAATTGCAGAAATAAGAACTGACTACATATTTCTAAAATGTCCAAAAGTAATAATTTCTCAGGAAATTCTTCATTTATTCCCTGAATCTATGAATTATAATTAAAATGGAATTTACTAAGATTATTAGATAAGTTTTATTTGTTGTCAGAAAGGCAATTCGATGATCGAGTCTAGTTCCAAAAATCTATCCTGGTTTTGGCTATCCTTCTAATACAAACAAAACACCTTTGAGATACAAAATCTTGCAGTTGACTCTCAAGTCGAATAGATAGAGGAGTATTTCATCTAAGCTGAGATAGCTTTTTTTGGGACATGCATAGTGGGTTTTACAGAAGAAAAGGCAGTCCTACCCGACCTACAATTAAACTTGATTTAGTATCTTTGATATCTTTAATAAATTAACAATTTGGAATTAGATGGTGGCCTTATTTATCTTCCAAAATGATTTTAGATTTTTTTTTGAATTTTCTAAAAACCCACTTGTTTTTTTTAATCAAGGAATTCTCATGAGCAATTATAATTTTTATGAACACAATTATTATTTTTATAAGCATACTAGATAATAATTTTTCACAACGAACTTCTAGGATAAAATGTTAAGTTCTAAGAGATCTATATATAATTATATATATACATAAATTATTTATCTACGTATATTATATTAGAATGGGTGGCACCCAAAATCCCGACAAAAATTCTTCTCTAGGAATTAAAATTTGCTTAAAATGTAATGTTTTCTTTCTTGCCATAACTTTGTGTAATTAGGAGTCGAAGTTAAAAATCCTAAAAACAGTTTATTCATATTTTTCCTAGGACTAATCGAGAAAAGTTAGATTTTTTACATGGCCAGCAACTTTTTTTTGTAATGTAATTATTAGCACTCTCGAAAGGAATAGTAGCTTTTCTGAGATACAATCAAATTTTATATAATAAGGTCCTTGGTAAGCTTATAAAATTCTCATTTTAAATTGAAATAAGGTTGAGCACCACTGCTCTAAAAGATAGTTAGGTACTAATGAAATTATAAATGAATTTATGATATTATCAATTTCACTATAAAATATAATAAATTACCAACTAAATATTTAGCATGTATAATATATATCTATATCTATATCTATCTATATATATATATATATAGGAATATCAATCAAATAAAATTAGGAGAATACTTTTTTCAATAAACCGGTCTATATTATGGATTACATTTGCATCAATTTATTATCAATTACAAAATGAGTTTCCATTAATACTTAAGTATTTATAAATATTTACCTCGATAATATGTTTAAATATATATATTTGCATAATAAATTAAGAATCATTAAATATATCGATCATAAATAATGCAATCTTATTAATTAAAATTAATACTTTTTGATTTGTTTGGAAGGACATTCACGGTTGACAGTGCCCGAGGCAAGATTTAGGATGGAGCGAGACACACTTATGGCGCCTCCCTTATTTGTCCCTAATTTATACCAGTTGGGTGTGCAAGCATTGAACTTGGAAGACAACATCTTAAGTCTCTGATCTTTAGCATTGAGGCGCCCCCGGGTCTTGGCGCCTGGAGCTCCGTTCGCCCTATGGTAGGACCGGCTCTGGCGGTAGATTTTTCATAGGTTCTGCCAATTATAGATTTGTAAACATCAGCAGTGATTGATTTGACTTGATTAAAAGCTCAAAATGAACAATTCCTTTCGAAATCCAAAAAACAGTTAGCAAAACATTCTTTGGGTGTAGATCCGGCTTAGAAAACTTTTTCGGTAGTTCATCCTTCGATTTAGTATTGTCAAATAGAACTCACTTTTCATCACAGGTGATGATCCTATCGAAAAATAGTTCAATTTTGAATCGAGTCAAGAGAGAATTCGCGTTGCAACTGGTTGTACTCAGTCAGTTGTGTGGAACGTACTTATCCAGCTTTTTCGATTTTCCAATATGATGCCGTGACAATCGTCGAAGAGTGAACCAAAGAAGATACCGACGTAGAATTTGATGGAGGTGCTTTCTTGCGATTGATTGTGAAACACTGAGTTGTCTGGCTATTTCTGAATAAGTTTGGAGTGGATCGGACTCTATGATTTCCGTCAGGACGGCGTCGTCGACAACTTAAATGTCTTCCATTTAGAGGTTCATCCATGAGAGATTCATCCCATTTACGAAATTGTAAAAAATTGCTTTTTTTGTTCAAAGTGTGCATCTTTATCAAACACCTAACGTAGTTTACGAGTGGCTTCTGTGGCTTTAAGGCCTAATTTAAACTCTAAAGGACGTTGCACACCAGGCTTGTTTTAATAATATTTTGTCTGCTTGCTCTAACTCAAAAGCATCCCAGGACCAAGCCGGAAAATAGAACCTGTCCTATCTTTTAAATCAAGCAAGCTAGCCAGAAACACAGCCACCAGTGACGTCATTTCGATCCCGACAGGCCTCCAAATTGCAAACAGAAAATGCTCCCATCCCAAAAACAGGCATAGGAAAAAGCTTCGTGTGCAGCGAGCTTTAAAACAAAATTTAACGATTTTACGTCTCTTGAGCGATCATCATAATAACTTTTTAAGAAAGTTTTAAAAGAAAAACGACAGTGGCTATTGCGGCACCTGGTACTTTAGGTCTTTGTGGTGCCATTTAGGTGCAAAATTCAATTCCAAATATGTTGTAAAATCTTCGAGTGATAATTATAATTTTTTCAACTCTCTTGCCCATTATACAGACAGACATTGTATAGCGACATTAACATGAACCCACCTAAAATAAAATGTGTTCTTCAAAATGGGTTCCTTGGATAAGATAATCTATTAATCCTATTTCTTTTCCTATTTCCATCATCATATAAAAGCCGTTAAGTATAATTTTCTCTTATAAGATAATAACATAGGTAAAATGACATGACTATCGTAGCAATGAGATTGTCTTTGATGCACGATTTCGAAGCTTTAATGGCCTACCATTGTCATTTCATTCTTAATTTTTTTAATGGGCGGGATTTAACGAACATCATTGCTTAATGGAGATCTTAAATTTTTTCACTATATCTGATTTGGTTTTTATTTACAATATAGGTAATAGGTATGGTATAATTTAATTATTGGAGAATTTTAAATTCCGCAGATGTTATTTATAATGTTCTTGAATGTATTATGTTAAGAAATAAATACAATTTTTTAATAAAAACCAATTAATTAGGTATGAAACGTTTCGTGAAAATTATTTCCTTTAAAGACTTTAGCAGAAGAAATAAAAATAATTATTGTGTAAAATCTTGTCTTGGATAAATAAATGATTAAAAAAATAATAATATATTTCTAAAAAAATTTGGTAAATGTTTTGAAAAGAAATCTATAATCTATACTACTATATCTGACTAGTTGATTGAGCCTTTACATAATTATGTATTAAATTGCCCAATTTTCGAGTTGAGTGTATAAAATTTTTTTAATTTTTAAAGTTCCTTACAAACGTAAAATGTAATATCATTAGTGTGAATACGACTGTTAGTGGCGCAGCAAGAAATTTTGTGCAATATAATGTAAATGTGGCCAAAGACCCTCCCCCCCTCTTTCCCGATTAAAAGTAATAAAGAATTTAAAAAATATGAAAAAAATAATTTATTTTCTTTATAATACACTTTAAGAAATAATTATATAAAAGTACAGAAAAAAATATTATACTAAGTATAAAATGAAATTTCAAAATTAAAATTGTTTCTTCCTTCCCTTTGCATTTGCAAAATAATAATTAATAAGATTTTTGATATCCAATTTTGATGATTCTTTGTGCTCAATAAATAATAACGAAAGATCAGGTAATCTACTTTGACCGAAATTTTTTATTTGCTTAATAGTAGCAGCTGTAACTTGTGGCGTAACATATAGCATTAATACAAGCTACACTTCCGAAAATTCACTCTCAACAAACAAACATATTTTTTCCGAAATAAATTTGAAAATGATCGTTCCGTGAGATTTTGACTCGCTGAGTATTTATTTAAAACTATTAATTTTCAGATTGTCGTCAATTTTGCAATTTGTTTATTTACGTCGCCTGAATGGTTTCTGAATGTTCAACTCTTTGCATCTTCTTCCTTATGGTAGGTGCGAAAATAAAATAATAAATGCGCCTGCTATCTGTCTACATATACACACTTGAGTCAAGTACTTAACAAGTTATGTATATCTAAATTAATAACATTTAGGGAAAGTGGTGTAGGTTTATAGTAAAACATATTTAAAAAATTGTAAAGGGTTGGAATAACTGGTGTTTCACATAATAAAAATTGAAATAAAGTTTGAGTTTAATGGATACTCTATATATTTCGGATTTTTAAGCTCCTGATGATGAGCTTAAACACCGAAATATATAGAGTATCCATTAAATTAAAACATTATTTCAATTTTTATTTTGTGAAACACAACTAATTCCAAAGTTTTATAATCTAAATTCGCTAAAATTTAAAATTATATTCATAAAAGAGAAATCAATGAGGTTTTATAACATCAAGCAGAGGCCAACCTCGTTGATATCTCTTGATGAATCAACAACTCTGCCTCTCTCGGCAGAACAAATTTTTTTCAATAAAATCTTATTAAAACTTTAATCAAATGTTTATTTTGGAGAAGGTTGAAAGCAAAATATATTTTTATAATTGAGTTTGAGTCTCAGCTGACCACCCATCTAATATGTTCAATATTTATTAAAGAAAAAAAGATTCTTTATAATGCTGCTAATCAAAATATTTCATATTTTGCGGCGAAAGCTCAATATGAAAAAAAAATCAACATAAAACTAGTACTTTCGCTTCAAAAACCAAAAATTCCTCTGTTTGTTCTTCTAGTGCAGGGGTGTCCAACCTTTTAGCTTACACGAGCCACATTTGAAGAAAAGAAATTGTCTCGGACCGCGGATTAAATATTATAATTCTATTGATATTTGTTATTAAAAAAATGGGATTAAAGAAGGATATCGTCACCCTAATGCGCAAAAGCTCTTAACTCCAAAATAGGTTGTTTTACAGGAGAGCTATACAACTTCTGTAGCAACTAATTACAATTTTTTTTTTAATTTTTAGTCTAGAAAGAAATTTTTTGGAGTTATAACTTTTTCTGTGCTTGTGTAATGGACCATCAGCTGTTTGAATAAAAAAACAAAAAAAAAAACGGGAATTTATAAAAAGTGGAGTTACGACCTTTGCGCATTGGGGTAACGATATGAGGAATGATACCATAATTTATTTTTTAAAAGGGTCACGGATGTAATAATCCATGACTGTCCAATATCTTTTGACATGTAAGAACGTATAAAGATCTAAAGAGAAGTCCTGACAAGTTTTAGCCAAGGAGAAAAATTATCAATTAATTGTGATTGTTCTAGAAAACCCCAATTTCTTGTCTCCTTGTACTAGAATGATAAAACTTTAGACTTGGTTAGTGTCGTATTCTATAAATTACTAAAATAATAAATATTTTAGAAAATGAAAATATGAGAAGAAGAATTTTTAAATATTCGAAATTTCATTATTTTTTTTTATCTTATTTAGTTAAGCTTATAATTTTGCTTTTAGTGAATTTTATTCTTGAAAAAAGCTTCACGTATTGAAAAAATGTAGATTCATAAAGTACATTCAAAAAGGGAATAAATATATCATATAAATCTCAATGTTTTAATGATATTTATGATTTTATGTTTGGCCACACTCATTGTAGTGTTGGGCCCACGGGCCACGGTTTGGACAGCCCTGCTCTAGTGACAACTTAAAAAAAAACTGTTCACTCTTTAACTGAACAAATTAAAAATATGGCAAGTGAAATTAAAGATCTTCACAATCTAAATAAATCGAGAAAAAATTAAAAACACAGAGAAAGAATCTACCTCTATTCGTCTGATAGATAGGTAATATAGAGACACAAAGAGTTTCGCCCATTGTTATTAAAAAAAGTTCTCTAATTCGACGATGTTAAGGTTCATGTACTCTATAAAAAAGAAGTTCACCCCCTTCAAAAATATATGATAAAAAAGAAAAAAAGAAAATGAAATAATATAATTTTTGTGTTTTATTAATATTATAATTACTGGTATACATACATATTCTAAATTTTAATTAAACCCATTTTTAATAATAGAAGATTTAAACTGCCTGAATCCCTTATGAGGTGAAAGATAAATTATCTACAAAGGGAAGGGTTGTAAAACAAGTCATTCTTAATAACAACATTATTCTTATGAACAATGGAACTCCAACGCACTTCACTAATGCATATAACACATTTTAATTAATCAATCTTAGCCCCCTCTATAGGCCCAGGACAGGAATGGATAACACATGATTATCTCTGCAGATCTGACCAATTTCCTATAATTATATCTTCTCAAGATAATTTTGTAACAAATTGGACACATTCAAAATGGATAACTGAAAAGAACATTGGCCAATTTTTACAAAAAAATTTAATTTTGCATATAATCCGACCAAAAATCCACTAGAAAACATAAAAAATTTAATATCGAAATCATACAAGGGGCCGTCCATAAATTACGTCACACAGTAGGGGGCATCTCAGATTTGTAACAAAATGTGACAGGTGGTCCCGGGGATCTTAAAAATAATGGTGATGTCACAAAAGTCAAATTAAATTTTTTTTAATATACAGTGTGATTCATCGGTCTGTCCTCTCTTTATAACTCTTATAACTCTTTTTTTTTTTTTTTTTTTTTTTTTTTTGGCTTTTCGGCTTTTTTATCCATAAGCCACTTTACGATACTATATATTTATTTTTCAAATTTGTCTCTACCCCCGGGGTCAGATTTTAGCCGGATGCCTCGAGTCGGATTTGAACCCGGGTCCACTTGGTTAGCAGGATGACGAGCTACCACCTGACCTAATCCGAACCCTCTTATAACTCTTTTATTTTAAGTCAGAGAGAAAAATAATAATAAGGCTCGAATTCGCCCCTGTCTCGAATATGGCTCTCATCTGTGGAGAGGGGTCTCCAAGCATTCTCTTGCTACACTGGATCAGAAGGGAGCAATTAAATTAATAGGACACCCGGCCCTAACTAACTCAATCGACTCCCTGGCTCATCGAAGAACCATTTCTGCCCTTTTCTTGTCCTACAGATACTATCATGGTGTCTGTTCAGTCGAGCTGAAATCAATTACCCCCCCTAAAGCCCTCTTTAAGAGAAACCCGCGGTTTTCGAAAGCTCAGCAGCACCCCTTCGCTGTCAAGTTGGATGAAAATCGAAAAAGCGCTTTCGCTAACTCTTTTATTCCTATGACCTCCAGAGACTGGAACTCGCTCCCACCCACCGTCTTCCCCGCTACTTATAACCTTCACCCGTATCCACAGATACCTTCGACCCCTACCCACCCCATAAAAACCCTTCTTCTTCCTCTTTTCACGATGGATGGGCCAACCCAAATTATTTCTTTAAATTTATTTTTGTACAAGTCCAGTCTTTTAAAATTTCTCCTTTAATATATTATATTTTGGTATCATTATAGACAATGATATCAAAATTTCTTATTGGTTTGCAAGATCCTTTTTTTTAGCAAATTAAACTAATAGGGGACCCTGCCCTAACTAACTCAATCAACTCCCTGGCTCATCGAAGAACCATTTCTGCTCTTTCCCTGTCCTACAGATACTATCATGGTGTCTGTTCAGTCGAGCTGAAATCAATTATCCCCCCTAAATTCCTCTTTAACAGAAACCACGCGGTTTTCGAAAGCTCAGCACACCCTTCGCTGTCAAGTTGGATGAAACATCGAACAAGCGCTTTGGCTAACTCTTTTATTCCTATGACCTCCAGAGACTGGAACTCGCTCCCACCCACCGTCTTCCCCGCGACTTATAACCTTCAGCTGTTTAAGACCCGTATCCACAGATACCTTCGACCCCCAACCCACCCTATAAAAACCCTTCTTCTTCCTCTTTTCACGATGGAGGGGCCAACCCAGGCCTTTTGGGGATGCACCTTTTTGGTGTAACTCCTTCTCTCATCGTTTTCATTAAAAAAAACTTTAAATATAATTCATATGATATATTAATTCAAAACAAAAACTACTATGCTCCTCCCCAATCAGCTTAGAAAACAGGAAGTTGCTATTGAAGACATATGTATGGAGCATAGCCATGTACGGGTGTGAAACCTGGACAATTGGAAAAGCGGAGAGAAAGAGATTGGAGGCTTTCGAAATGTGATGCTACAGAAGAATGATGAATATCAATTGGATGGATAAAATTACAAATGAAGAAGTTCTCAGAAGAATCGGAGAAAAAAGAACCTGGTGGAGGAGTCTGAGGAAGAGAAGAGGTCAGATGATGGGGCACACACTGAGACATGGGGGACTGCTTAGGGATATCTTGGAGGGGGAGGTGGGAAAGAAAAGGGGAAGGGGAAGACCCAGATTAGAATATTTCAACCAAATAATTGGGGATATGGGATGCCAGACATTTAGAGAGGTCAAACAGCTGGCGGGGGACAGATTCGAGTGGAGACGGATTGTTGCATCAAACCAGTCTTAAGACTGTATACTCGATGATGATGATGATGATATATTATTGTCTATCTACGTTCCATATGCATTTGTATACATGGTGCTCCGTTTAAGCGCAACAATATGTAACTTTATATTTCTTAATGGAACACCCCGAGGCATCCGGCTAAAATCTGACCCAGGGGGTAGAAACAAATTTAAATAAACTGCAACGGATCGTTGCTAAACTTTATCCAAATTCATTTGAAATATTAATATGTTTGTTCCTTTATTATTAATCAGATATCACTTGCAATTTGTAGTTCATATTGAAATTAATTCAAAAATAATTCTCATTTAAGAGTCGAGGAATAACCATTCTACATTGGATTTTTGACGTTTCGGTTTTATTGGTAACCATTGCTGAAGACATAGAGGAATCGACTTAAAATCAAAAATAGCCATCGATTCTCATCTAATACTTGAGGAATAACAATTCTACATTAGGTTTTTGACGTTTCGATTATTATTGGTAACCATTGCTGAAGACATGGAGGAAACGACTTAAAATAAAAAATAACGATCGATTCTCATCTAATACTAGAGGAATAACCTTATTGCATTCCATTTTTGATGTTTTGACTATTAATGGAAACCTCTACTGAAAATGTAGAAGAATCGACTTAAAATCAAAAAGACTAAATTCTTTTATGGCAAACAACTCAAGCTTGAGTTGTTTACCAAAAAAGAATTTAGTCTTTTGATTTTAAGTCGATTCTTCTACATTTTCAGTAGAGGTTTCCATTAATAGCCAAAACATCAAAAATGGAATGCAATAAGGTTATTGCTCTAGTATTAGATAAGAATCAATCGTTATTTTTGATTTTAAGTCGATTCCTCCATGTCTTCAGCAATGGTTACTAATAAAAACCGAAACGTCAAAAATCCAATATAGAATGATTATTCCTCAAGTACTAGATGAGAATCAATCGCTATTTTTGGTTTAAAATCGATTTCTCTGTCTTCAGCAATGGTTATTAATAAAAACCGAAACGCCAAAAATCCAATATAGAATGATTATTCCTCAAGTATTAGATGAGAATCAATCGCTATTTTTGGTTTAAAATCTATTTCTCTGTCTTCAGCAAAGGTAACGGATATGAAAACAACGCAGTTGCTATGGTTACTCATAAAAATTCCTCCAAATTTTTAGCATTTCACAGAGAGAAGCCTATCCATTCTTACTTAAGCAAGGCTAAATGAGCTATATTAAAACTTTCAAATGAATAAATTTTAAAGAATTTAAAAAATTAAAAAAGTACCATCTAACTCTAGAGTAAAGTACTTTAAAATATAATTTTACTAAAAACTTTATTTAACCTTTTTTGTGGTCCCCAAGGTACTTAATTAGGATATTAAATTTCATCAAAATTGGTTAAGTCATTTTCAAGATATTTAGAAAAAACTAAAAAAGTACTGAAATAAAGTACTAATGTTTGTGGGCCGATATGTACCAAAAACTAATCAGCGCTTCATTTTGTTAAACTAATGGTAGGTTTTCAATTTCATTTCAATCGGTGCAACGGTGTGGAAAAAATCGTGGGCCAAAAAAGCGATAACATCCATCCATACATACATACATACATCCATACATCCATCCATCCGCACGCACTAAATGAAAAAATCGCACTTTTTGGCCTCTCGACGAGACCCCATGTAATTTTTGGCAAAACCGTCACGTGCTAAAATTCAACCTAATTGAATACTACAATTTGTTACTTTAATTGAGTCCATGGGTTCCGTAGTCTTTACCTGAGGACCCTTTGAAGCCACGCTTGCCCCGAGAGCGATTACAATACTTTACCCATGCTTTGCATTGGATAAAGTAAAAAATATGTAGTATCGTAAATTGTCTAATGGCTAGAAAGGCCGAAAAGCTTAGAAAAAAAAAATAATAATAATGGAACACCCTATATATATTTATTTATTTTGATAGTAAATTAGATTCCCTTTAAAAAAAGTATTAAATAATAAGGGGTCTAAAATTATAAATTAAGAAGTTATTTATCTTTATTCGTCCCATAGCTTTCTTTGTTAATAATAACATGATATAAAAATATCATTCAACGAATAAAGGTAAATAATTTGTTAATTTATAATTTTTGACCCTTATTACTTAATACTTTTTTAAAGGAATCTAATTTACTATCAAAATAAATAAATATATATACATATAGGGTGTTCCATTAAGAAATATAAAGTTTTTTTTTTTGCTTTTCAGCCTTTCTAGCCATAAGCCAATTTACGATACTAATTATATTTTTTCTAAATTTTTCTCTACTCCCAGGGTCAGATTTTAGCTGAATGCCTCGAGTCGGATTCGAACCCGGGTCCCCTGGTTAGCAGGCTGGCACGCTACCACCTAGCCTATCTGACCCCCCCAAACTTATCATTTAAAGAATAGGAATTGGATTATGCAATTAAAATAACAAACAAACACTGCTGTGATCTCGCCATGCTAAAAAATTAAAAATCATCAAGGATAAATAAATATAAACTCAGCATACTATGACAAGTGAATTGTTGGCAGGTGATTACCCTTGTCCAATTAATTATTTTTCAATATTTAGGGATTTAATACCTCTATGTATTTCGAGTAAGATTTTAACTTATAATTAAAATCAATCATCATATTAAGAGAGCTATAGTTGACCCTTCCTGTCAGTTTCAATTGGGTTGAATAAGTTATCCAAACTATGAACTCCACTGAACCACCTTGGATACTCGATAAACTAAACTTAGTTTGAGAGCGATCGTAATTTGAAAAAAATTTATACAAACTCGACAATTTTTAAAAATATATTTTTTTTTTAATTAAATCTAGACTCTCCAGTTACATCTGCATTTATAGTGATGGATCGAAAAACAATACATCTACTGGTTGTTTTTTTTTATATTAAATAATATATGTAAATCTTTTAGAATCTGAGATTTCTCGACAGTATTTACAACTGAATTAAACGCAATTGAAATGACTCTAATTATTCAAAATATTCAGATCTTTTACAATAAATAATTTATTAGAAAAAAGATTAAGGTTATCAATTATCTGGATCAGCAGGCATGCTGGTTTGCCAGAAAAATGGAAAGGCATATGATTGTTTTTAAATGAAAATGATGAGAGAAGGAGTACACCAAAAAGGTGCATCCCCAAAAGGCCTGGGTTGGCCCCTCCATCGTGAAAAGAGGAAGAAGAAGGGTTTTTATAGGGTGGGTTGGGGGTCGAAGGTATCTGTGGATACGGGTCTTAAACAGCTGAAGGTTATAAGTCGCGGGGAAGACGGTGGGTGGGAGCGAGTTCCAGTCTCTGGAGGTCATAGGAATAAAAGAGTTAGCCAAAGCGCTTGTTCGATGTTTATCCAACTTGACAGCGAAGGGGTGCTGAGCTTTCGAAAACCGCGTGTTTCTGTTAAAGAGGAATTTAGGGGGGATAATTGATTTCAGCTCGACTGAACAGACACCATGATAGTATCTGTAGTACAGGGAAAGAGCAGAAACGTTTCTTCGATGAGCCAGGGAGTTGATTGAGTTAGTTAGGGCAGGGTCCCCTATTAGTTTAATTTGCTAAAAAAAGGATCTTGCAAACCAATAAGAAATTTTGATATCATTGTCTATAATGATACCAAAATATAATATATTAAAGGAGAAATTTTAAAAGACTGGACTTGTACAAAAATAAATTAAAAGAAATAATTTCCATCATAAAGGTACCCCTAAAAGTAATGATTTCGAGAAAAAAACAAAATATTGATATGCCTACCAATAGGCCACTGTTTTTTCAGACAATCCTAACTCCTGAAGGAGAAAGCCCCCTCCCTGGTGTGGAACATGTAACGAAGCAATTATAATTGAAGCAAGCGTTACATGTTACGGTATAACTTTGTTGTTGTCAATTGTCCCCTCTATGAAATTGCAAGAGCTCAAAACAACCTATATAAAGGATATTAAAAAAAAAAATAATGATAATTTTGACAATATAATATAATAATTGAATGTAATGTAATGGAAGGCAGCCCAGAGGTAGTGAGGAAAGAAAAAATTAACACATATAAAATAAGGTGTAATTTATTGGAATCCTTCCCCTTTCCTTTCAAACCGACGTTTCGGAGGATTTTTCCCTCCTTCTTCAGGGTTTCAAAGGGTCAATGAATGAAACAAATAAAATATTTCCTTCTTCTCTCCACAAACATTTTATTTGTTTCATTCATTGACCCTTTGAAACCCTGAAGAAGGAGGAAAAATCCTCCGAAACGTCGGTTTGAAAGGAAAGAAGGAGGATTCCAATAAATTACATCTTATTTTATAGTGTTAATTTTTCTTTCCTCACTACCTCTGGTGCCTTCCATTACATTCAATAAACATTTCTATCAGTCCGTCTCTCTCCAGAGAAAATTTCGTTGCAAAAAAATATAATATAATTTTTACTTTACCATACAGGGTATGATCAAGTATTGTAATCGGGCATGAAAAAAGTGTTTTTTTGCTTCTTTTTTTTCGAAATATTTCAAAAACCGCTGAAACTACTTTGATTAAAAAAATTGAGCGAAACCAAGGCATTTCGGTCTACAAAAAAGCCCTAGTAAGTGAACATCGAAAAAATAATATTTTTCGAGATAATAACTGTTTTGTCAAAATGTCTGTTAGTTTGGTTGCTAGATTGTGAGTTATCAAATTTTTGTGGACTAGCTAACTCAAAAACTAGTGTGAATATCAAAACCAAATTTCCCAAGTACTTTTGGTGCATTTAGATTAAGATCTGATCATATTTTGGTGCATATCGACCCAAAATTAAGAGGGGCGGAGGGGGGGGGTTAAAAATTAAAAATCTAGGCTCTTGTATCAAACTCAACCAAATTTTGTATACATAATCAGTGGGACCCCAGAAGTCTAAAAATATAACTACTATATTTAAATAAAGCTCAGTTAATAAGATTGAATTAATTTTTGGAGACGGAATGATAAGTGAAAAAGAAGATCATTTATTTAAACTATATTTTTATTCATATAAACCGACGTTTCGGAGGCTTATTCTCTCTTTCTTCAAGGTTTTGATTTGCATTACATTTCCTTCACTGACTTTTCAAACCCCTGAAGAAGGAGGAATAAGCCTCCGAAACGACGGCTTATGAATAAAAAGAGTTTAAATTATCTTCTCTTTTTGGACAGCCTCATCAATATCCACTCAAAACGCAGAAAATTTAAGGCAGATATAGCCCCGGCAGCTGAAAGTGCCATAAATCAAATAATAATAATAATAAAATTTGAGATGTGATTGTTTTTAGAGTTCATTTTATTTTATTTTTTTTCTTTATATAGATGAAAGAAAATTCTATTTGACAGCTATTTACCTTATCTATTTTATCTCTGATTTCTTATACTTTCTAAGTAAGTTTTAAAAGAAAGTATCAATGTTGGTGGGTATCTAGAGTGAACCTCTCTTTGAATTACCATACGTATTACTTCTGTAGCAAAAGCCTGTCTCAAGGAAACTTGGCTTCTCATCCATAATCTATTTTCCATCCTCTCTCCACTTCTTATACTATTACAGAGCCAACATCGCCCTTGTCAGCTCGGAACTGCGCTCATCTTTCAAAAGTTCTCTTTCAATTTATGTTGTTTGAGGTAAGAAATTGAAAAGAATCTTGTTGGTAAACGATTCTGCCTATTAGTAAGAGATGGAGATTTGATTAGAAAAGATTTCTAAGCAATCTGATCAACAACTCATTAATTAATAAGCAAAACTTTCTACTAACTCATTAAATTTTTTTCATAGATAACATATTTTTCGATCACTGCTTAAAACCTTTTTTTTAAAGATATCTGGTATTCATAAATTTGAACATTTTTTTCTTTAAACAATTTTTCCACAAGTTTTTTGTAAAGGTATTATTTAGTATTGCTTGAGGGTTCACATGAGTATCTAAGAGAACTTGTTGTCCGTTTGATGTGAATAAAAACCGAGGGGTGAACCGCGATTGGAATTAGGTATTAGTGTACACGTCTTTGGAATTACTTGCTGTTATTTTGGAATTCATTAGATAATGCACCTTCATCTATAGTCTTCAACTTGGAAATGAAAGTGGAAGTGCAAGTAAGAGTACAGGATATTAAGTCGCGGTTCTCCCCTCGATAAAAACTAAGGTTAAGACAAAGTTTGTTAATTGAAACTAAAGCGTTTCATTCAAGTTTTTATAATGAAATGTAATACATTTTGATATATAATGATTAGTAAATAACTTACCTCTAAGGAAAGCGGTGTGGGCGAGGGGTGAACTGCGATTGGAATTAGGTGTACACCGCCTTTGGAATTATTTGGAATTACTTTGGAATTCATTAGATAATCTATTGTTATCTATTGTCTTCCACTTGGAAATGAAAGTGGAAGTGGAAGTAGGTGTATATGATTTTAGGTAGCGGTTCACCCCTCGGGTGTGGGTTTTAAGTGAAACATTATTAATAAATGAAAAGTAAATATATAAAAAATGTGTGTTTTCACAGGATTGTCTTGTGAAACCCCACATTTTTATATATAATTTTTTTTATATATTTACTTTTCATTTAGTTAAATAACTTATTGATTTTGATTTCATATATGTATAGAGAAAAAGCGTTTGATTTATTCTCACTTTTAAACTTACAAATAATTATTCATTATTTTTGAAGTAAGCGGAGGTAACGAGAAGATTTTATGAAACGGCATGAAATGAGCAGAGCTGGTAGGTAATCGATTAAAAGTAATCAGATTACCGATTACTCATCATAATCTGTAACCGATTACCGAAATTAAAAGTAATCTTCAAAAGAAATCTGATTGCTATTTTACTGTAATCGATTTCTTGATTAGATTTTTGACTACAGATTACAATCCAAAATGTTTATTTTACAAGTGTTAATATTTTAGTGTAAATAGAAAAATAAATAAAATAATTCAATTTTGAAAATAGTACTTTAAATTAAAATGCATTCTTTCAATTTTGAATGAAAATCTAGATCAGGCCTGGCCAACCCGCGGCCCGCGATGGACTTAGTTGCAGCCCGTGGTCATATTTGACAATGTGTTTTTTATCCGGTATTTTAAAATATATTTTAAATCGCATTAAAGTAATAAAAAGAATTAAGGTTCTCTATAATTAAATAAAGAATAACATATTAAATAGCCTAGCCAAAATCCAACCAATTAAGAAAAAAGGCTATTCTTCCAACATAAAAAACTATCGACCCATAGCAATCACTTCTGTCCTATCAAAAATCATGGAAAAGGCCATCAACGAGCAAGTTCTACGACACTTAGGGCTGAAACACGGCGTTTTTTACCGATTGGATTTTTTGACGCTGCTTCTCTAGCGTTTATACACTGGGCGGTAAACATTCTTGCCGACGCCACCATCATCAGTCGATCACAGACCTGACACCGTGCAACAACAACAAGAGTCTATTTCATTGTCGTTTTGTTATATTATAAATAGGGTTGTGTATAACATGAATAGAGAACAACTTCTTGCATTATTGTTATTTGGTCGTCGATTGAAGAGGAAGCGAAAAAATAGACTTATTTGGGTTCATCCGATTAATAAAAGCAGAGAGGAATTTGGAGCCTTCTAAACTTTGTTTCCTGATTTAAGAAACGATGGAGAAAAGTTTTTCAATTATTTTAGGATGTCAATCTCGTCATTCGACGAACTGCACAAACTGCTGAAAAATCATATTCAACGGAAAAATACTAGACTGAGGAATTGTATTCAACCGGTGGAAATGCTGGAAATTGAGGCTGACTTGCTACCCATCTGTTTTGCCAAATATCACCCTTAAACAATTACAATTATTATAGAAAGGAAAAAAATGCTGTTGCCGCTTCACAAAATACATTGAAATTTATATCGCGAATTCGCGACCGCCACAATAACCACTATACACCACTCTCAATTTTCAACTTCAGCGGTCGTCGGTAAACTGGACGCCGAGTGTGTAAACGTGTATTTACTCATGTAGGCTACCATTTCAGCGGTTAACCGACGAATGTAATTGTCGGTAAAAAAACCGACGAAAGTAGTGGCAGTGCTGCCGTCGACGTTAAATAATCCGATCGTTTATTTTACCGCCCAATGTGTAAGTTGCAATACCATCCTATGAGCCTCTACTGGCACGTCGGCATCGGTAAAAAATCCGATCGGTAAAAAACGCCGTGTTCCAGCCCTTAGAGTCAAATAAATTTATCCACGATAGGCAATACGGCTTCAGGCAATCCCGGTCGACCGGTGACATCCTAGCATATGTAACTCATATCTGGAACAAAGCCCCGGAGGCCGGGAATGAGACCCTCACGGTAGCTTTAGACATTTCAAAAGCCTTCGATATGGTCTGGCACAAAAATCTTCTTAACAAATTGACCTCCGTCGGCCTTGCACCGAAACTCTGTAAGTTGTTCGAAAGTTTTCTTTCAGACCGTAGTATTAAGGTTGTCATCGATGGAATATCATCTTCCCCTTTCCACACCAACGCTGGAGTTCCTCAGGGATCGGTTATCTCCCTTACGCTTTTTCTTATTTATATCAACATTTAAAAAACGCCGCTGCCTCGCATAAAAACCGTGCAGACATTGCCTCCTCAATTAATTTAGACGTATGCAAACTTAAAAACTTGGGATCCCAAAACTTAGTTAATTTCAATGCAGTGAAAACTCAGTGTTGCCATATTTCTAGGCGTGTCGACAGAAACCTCCCAAACATATCATTCGACTCAAACTCACTAGAATTCAGGGATAAAATTTCAATGCTAGGCGTAACTCTAGGGTCTGACCTTTCATGGAATGACCATACCTAACTGCTAAAGCTGCAGCGCGCAAGCTTGGTCTCCTATTTAGGTCTAGACACTGTTATACTCCCAGTCAACTTTTTATACTGTATAAGGCTCAAATTCATCCCTGTTTCGAATATGGCTCTCATCTGTGGAGGGGTGCCTCCAAGCGTTCTCTTGCTACACTGGATGCGATTCAGAAGCGAGCAATTAAACTAATAGTAGACCCGGCTCTAATCAACTCACTTGACTCCCTGGCTCACCGAAGAACCGTTTCTGCCCTTTCCCTGTACTATAGATACTATCACGGTGACTGTTCAGTCGAGCTGAAATCAATTATTCTCCCTAAAGCCCTCTTTACGAGAAACACGCGGTTTTCGAACGCTCAGCATCCATCCCTTCGCTGTCAAATTGGATAAAAGTCGAACAAGCGCTTTCGCCAACTCTTTTATCCCTATGACCTCCAGAGACTGGAACTCGCTCCCACCCACCGTCTTCCCTGCGACTTATAACCTTCAGCTGTTTAAGACCCGTATCCACAGATACCTTCGAACACTACCCACCCCATAAAAACCCTTCTTCTTCCTCTTTTCTCGGCCGTTAGGGGTTGCACCTTTTTGGTGTAACTACTTCTCTCATCATTTTCATAAAAAAAATAATAATAGTAAATTTAAACTAATGATATAAATAGTTTTAGAAAAATTAAATACCTAAGCGAAAATAAACGCAAAAATTAGACAGAAATTAAGAAAAATGTGTTTGTTATTTTAAAATAAAATTTGAAATATTGTTTGGTTTATGCGACTTAACTAAAATAATTTCGATATTTTATTTTTATTTTACCAAACAAATATATTTTGTTGTTGGATCAATGTGTGTTTTCATTTCATATCTGGTTGTAGTATTGTTTTTTTTCCACATTTATACTAATTGAATTGAGTGTTCAATTTTCAGTGTATCGCTACATTCAAATTAATATTAATAACTTAATATAAAAATTGTTAAGTACCAAATTAGATGTAAAGGCAGATTTCGAAAAAAAAATATATATAAATTGTAATTATTCTTATTTATTATGTGCGGTCCTCAGAAATTTTTAAGTCTTCAATCGGCACACTGTCAATTCAGGTTAGCCAGGCCTGCATCAGATACTATTAGTACTCAATTGCTTTAGAATTGCTCGTTTTGTTTATTTCCAATTACAAATATTTAATAGATTTTTTAATGAATAAAACTCGAGACTATTTCAAACGAGTTCAGACATGCATGGACAAGTTGAGACGTGCTGGCGGAAAAAAATGTTTTCTCGAAATTTCAAATTATTAATTTTCTCTGATGAAAAAATATCAATTACGTAAAAAATAAATATCGATTTATAAGATAGATATTATTTTCATTTGTTTTTACCTGAAAACGTTTCCTGAGCCTACAAAATGACAAACTTGAAAGGTTTCAGTTAATAAGCTGAAAATTGGTACGTAAATATCTTACAATGCACCAAATTTTGGCTTTGTACCTGAAAACGTTTTATGAAAGTTCAAAATGCCAATCTTGAAAGGTTTTAATTAATGAGCTGAAAATTGGTACTCAAATATCTTACAATGCACCAAATTTTAGCTTTTTACCTGCAAAAGTTTTCTGAAAGTACAAAATGCCAATCTTGAAAGATTTTAGTTAAAGAGCTGAAAATTGGTACCAAAATATCTTACAATGCATCAAATTTTATCTTTTTACCTGAAAACGTTTTATGAAAGTATTAAATGCCAATCTTGAAAGGTTTTAGTTTTGAGTTGAAAATGGTACGCAACTATGTATTTTGCATTACAATGTACCAAATTTTAGCTTTTTATCTGAAAACATTTTTGCATCAATGTAATATTTTTCATTGTTATTTTTTTAATCAATTGAAGAGTAAAAACATATAATTATAAAATGGATCGATGAAATAATAAAATTTCAATTAATAAACACATATTTATTGGCTAGTCTTAGCTGAAAATTTTCCATTGAGAAAGGGGGAAATTCTCCCGAAATTTTTGGGTTTTATTAAACGCTTAAAGATTGTTTTATAAAAGATTTGTATTTATTTTAACAATCAATATATTTTTTTTAATATTATCAACTATCTTTTTTGATCAACGGTAGAATTAGTATATTTTATCTGCGGCCCGGGAAAATTTTTTCTTTAAATGTGACCCATATAAACCAAAAGGTTGGACACCTTGATCTATGTAGTATAATAATAAAATTTAAGCAAGATGCGATGTAGGTTTCACAAAAAAATAAAACAAAATTGAGTTTTGAATTCGATATATTTCGGGGATGATAACTTTTAAGGAGTTAGGTGTTGGTTCTAGGTGAAACATTTTAATATAATAATAAAACGTGAGCAAGATGCGAGGTAAGTTTCACAAAAAAGAAATAAAACAAAATTGAGTTTTGAATTTGATTTATTTCGGGGTGAGCCCATCATCAGGATTCAAAGAAAACTATGTTCCATCTAGATCCAACAACGAACTCCTTAAAAGTTACCTTGGTCTAGATTTATGAATTCTAAATGAAAAAGATAATAGATCCTGAAAATAGAAGAGAAATTTTAAATTTGTCTTTTGGCCCAACATAATCTGAAGAATGTGTAGAAAAATTAGAAGTGAAATTAGGAGACATTCGGCTTTGTTGTAGTCGGAGAGTTCGTGAGTATTTCAAGAGGCCGAACGATGGTCGAATCGTCTACAATGAAGTCTTCGACAAACATTCTGGTTGTCAAGCTTTCCTCCTCTTCCACGGCTGCTAAAATTGGCTGATGCTCGAAATTTGATGATAGCTCTTCCTTCTTCATCTGCAAAGTTTCTATCGCCCGATTTGAACATCTTGAACTATTTTTCAACTTGCCTTCTGCTGATTGTTCCTTCGCCAAAAAATTCGTTGAGATCGTGAAATGACTGTGCTGCATTCCAACCTTTCTCGAAGTGGTAGATAATATAGCAACTATGGATATGCATATGATTTTCGATATTCATTTTCATTAACTCAACAGAGAAGATTGTTTTTATGAAAAAAAATTAAACAAAACGCAAATTTTTAAAGAAAAAAAATCGCGAAAAAATAACGTAATAATTATGCAGCTACCCAATATAAGCAATTATATGGAAATTTATTGGACCCTCATCGTCATTCAATTATTCAACTAGAAAAATATAAAAATGAAATCAAGCATGCTAAAGAGTTAAATTTATTTTAAAATAAACTACAAACAAAAGTTAAAGAAGAGATGCAGGAAATACTAAGTCATTTTCTGACAAAAAACCAAGTCAGAATGCTGACAGAAGAAAGAAATGCACTGGACTGAAGAAGAAACTGCTATAGCAGAAATGCAAATGAGTTAAAATATTATGATCACAAATTAAAAAGGATTATAAATTGAATAAAACATTGTTTCTGGTCTCCCCAAAATATAGAATAAAAAAAAAAAATAGATATTCTCATTGCATCATATGCAAGTGGTGATGGAACGAGGAATTATAGGTACTTGGAAACAACACATTTTTGTTGCTTTTGATAGTAAAATTCAAAATGCTATCTTAACCCAAATAGCTTCTAAGTTAGAAGAGGCTAATTATACCATAGTAAAGTTTTGGGAAAGCGGTTTTGGTTTATAGTGAAACATATTAAACACAGGAATTATTTAACGGGTTATAGTGGTGTTTCACAAAGTGTAAATAAAATTAAAAAAATTTAAAAAAAATTTTAAATTATATTTTGGATATTTTTTTATTTATCTCTTTACATATTTCGGGCTATGAACCCTTCATCAGGAGGTTTAACAGAAAACTGAATATATGAAGTGTTCATAGCCCGAAATATTTATAGAGATAAATAAAAAATCTCCAAAATAATTTAAAAGAATTTTTAATTTTTTTAATTTTATTTCCACTTTGTGAAACACCACTATAACCCGTTAAATAATTCCTGTATACCATAGTAGCCTGTGTTTCTAATTGTGGGGCTAGAAATATTGGCCTTTGGAAAGAATTGGATATTTCGGAAGAAAAAAATTGATAAAGGTTTCGAACTAAAAAATGGAAATCATATTACCAAGGAACCAATAGAAGAAATAATTAATTAAAAAAAAAACAATTAGAAATAACAACAGCCGACAAACAAATTATTATTAAAATCAATCAGTGGTGGCGCCGCCGCTGGCGCCAGCTTTTTCTTTTCGGTTGGGCGACACCCGGCAGAAAAATGTGGAGGGTGAGCCCTGAAGCGGCCAGCAAAAATATCCATTATTTCGGGAAATTCAGATTTTTGTATAATTTAGATATTCTTATTTTATAGTTTAGATTTAACGTATAATTATTATACCTTTTTTTTATCAACTCGGTTTTGCAATATTTTTCTCTTAAATGATCAATTTAGCAGGTTGGGCGCTCGCCCAACCGACCTCTTGCCCGGCCACAGCTAATGAAAATAAACTGCAGCGGATCGTTGCTAAACTTTATCCAAAGTCATTTGAAATATTAATATGTTTATTCCTTTATTATTAATCAGATATCAATTGCTATTTGCAGTCCATGTTGATTCAAATTCAAAAATAGTGATCGATTCTCATCTAATACTTGAGGAATAACAATTCTACATTGGGTTTTTGACGTTTCGATTATTATTGGTATCCATTGCTGAAAACATGGAGGAATCGGCTTAAAATAAAAAATAACGATCAATTCTTATCTAATACTTGAGGAATAACCTTATTGCATTCCATTTTTGATGTTTTGACTATTAATGGCAACCTCTACTGAAAACGTGGAAGAATCGGATTAAAATCAAAAAGACTAAATTCTTTTATGGTAAACAACTCGAGTCATCCATTCATCCGCACAGACTAAATGAAAAAATCGCACTATTTGGCCTCTCGACGTGACCCCATGTAATTTTTGGCAAAACCGTTACGTGCTAAAATTCAACCTAATCGAATACTACATTTTATGGCTTTAATTGAGTCCATGGGTTCCGTAGTCTTTACCTGAGAAACCTTTGAATCCTCGCTTGCCGCGAGACCGATTACAGTACTTTACCCATGGTTCGCATTGAATAAAGTAAAAATAAGAAATAAGCTCATGGGGGAAAGTCGTCAAATTTTAAATATATGAAAAATATTTATTTAACAAGGACGCCTGTAGATTAGGCTAGTCCCATCCAGAGGCGTTATTTGGTTGCATAGATACAGGCAGACAGCTTTCCTAGACTATTCTTTATGCAGTAGCACCTGACTTGAGTTAAAAGCAATATATTAATATTATTTTAGTCTTTGAATACAGGTTAAAAAGGTCGAATTTTATTTTCAATCAAAACTTAAATAAAATTTAATTCATTTTTTTCAACGTTTTGATCCACTCCTACCATCATCATCTTTAAATTAAAAAACAAAAACAAATCAATCAAATTAAAATTACCTACCTGAAAATGAAACCCTGTCTGATCCATTTCTCAACCCAATAACCACACATAGCCCGTGATTTTCATCGAAATCGTTAGCCGTTTCCAAGAAACCGATACAATATAAACATACATATATACACGAATTGCTCATTTAATTATTAAAATCATTGTATCTGTAGGGCCATCTAGCCCCTTCAATGTACAATTTTAGAGTATTTAAATCATTAAAAAAAAAGAAAAACTAATATATGATACAAAATTCTATATGTAAATATAATAAAAAATCAAGTAGTGTGGGCTACACAAGTTTCACATTAGTTTCTTCTATCTTATTTGAAATCATACCAATTTTCTTCATTTAAATTATTTAATATCTGGGTTTTCCCCAAGCCGTTTTGAGAAAACCGGGAAAAAGAGGAAATTGCAAAATACCAAAAATCTTTAAATAAACATCAATTTCCGGTTCTCTTGATTTTAGCCAAAATCTTGAGTTACTACTTCTAGCCTCTAAATAGTTTAAGTTTTAAATCCCAAAGCTCTGGGACTTACCGTTGACGAGATATGAACGATTAAAAAATTTATTTTGCAACACTCCTAATTTACACCCTCACCTTTTATTTCAATCTGATTTAAATTTATACACCATTCATAACTTATGAGCCTTAATAAGTACCCCAATTTTAAAAGAAAATCATTAGAGTATGATGAACATGACACTGAATCAATTCACTAGTGACTAGTGACTCTATCTTAGGATACTTTGTGAAAAATTCTTTAAAACTGTGTAGAGATGGATTCAATTAACTCTTGCTCCAGAATCAGC
The DNA here is from genome assembly GCA_024734495.1 of Forficula auricularia. Taxonomy (NCBI): domain Eukaryota; kingdom Metazoa; phylum Arthropoda; class Insecta; order Dermaptera; family Forficulidae; genus Forficula; species Forficula auricularia. The sequence continues at coordinate 33,397,271 of JALMQS010000153.1, forward strand.
AAGCTCAAATGTCTAATTAAAAATACTGATGATAAAGGTCAAACCTTCGAAAATATATACTCAAAAAAATAAATTATATGTATATATTAGTTTTCGCCAGTTAGAACAAGTATTTTTTCACATTATTATTTGAATTTTATTGAAGTCCAATTAAATATTTGCTCTCTCTATAACGAGTATAATTTTTATCCAAGAGCAAAAGGCCATTCCTAGAATAATAGAAATTAAAATCTTTGAATCTTTATTAGTCTGAACGTGACTTGTTATTTGGAATTCTTGCATTTCCTTTTTTATAAAGAAAGAAGTTAGATAATTCTATCCACGCCCTTTTTACTCATTTTCCTCGAATAGATTCGAATGAAAGAATCGCACACCCTTACATTTATTAATTAAGAAAAAAAGTGAAAACTTTTTCAAGACTCGGGTCGCTAGATATGCCTCTACTGTTAAAATGTTCCATAAATTTTAAATTAATGCAAAAGGAAATAAAGAATTTCAAATATGACACGGTATGAAAATACTTTTGAGGTTTTGAAATTTTATGGATACGCCGCATCCACAGCATTCATGGATCGCACGCCACGGCTATATAGATTTTTCTTTTAAAATCACAAAAATAAAATATACCTAATTTTTTATAAATCTAAATCAAAATATTTTTGCAACGAAATTTTCTCTGGAGAGAGACGGACTGGTAGAAATTTTAATTGAATGTAATGGAAGGCAGCCCAGAGGGGGTGGAGAGAAGAAGGAAACATTTTATTTGTTTCATTCATTGACCCTTTGAAACCCTGAAGAAGGAGGGAAAAATCCTCCGAAACGTCGGTTTGAAAGGAAAGGAGGAAGGATTCCAATAAATTACAGCTTATTTGATATGTGTTAATTTTTAATTTCCTCACTACCTCTGGGCTGCCTTCCATTACATTCAACTAAATCAAAATTTCTATTTCTATTTATCAAATCATTCTAGATAATTTTTCCAATTTGTGATTTATTTTCGGATTATTTGAAATAAATAAATAAATAAATCTTTATTTCTCGACCTGCTTAGAGGCACAAGTCCTCGGTGGCTAGGTCCTCCAAACATCAATACAATCTAGCTACAATACATCAATACAAATTAACTACAACAATTTAAAAAATAATAAACAAATAAAAAAAATAAAATAAAATAAAAATAGAAATGTATGCTCATTAACAAACAATATGACCATAGATTTCCATCAAAAGACAAAAAGTAATTTATAAATTCCGCGCAAAAACTCGATACCAGGAGCAAGCGACGCATTAGCCATCTCGGCATTTGCCATAAGTTGTTAAGGAAACCTGGTCAAAACCTTATCAAGGATGGTATGACCTCTCTCTACCTCAGCTAATCTCTGCTTCTGAGAACTTAATAAAATTTTGTACAACTCTAGGACTTTAGGACTTGACAAACATCATAATTGATTTAATCATACTATAATCCCAAGTAGTGATAAATAGACTGCTCCATAAATCAATGCCAGATCCTACAAATGAATGTAAGCCTACATATTAGTATCTGAATTAGTAGGAACCAGACCAATTTAAATTAATACCATTCTTCCCTAAATCCTTATAATCTAAATAACCATCTGAATCATCCTCATAACAAAACCACCACTGATTTTAACACTTATATACTTCCAGTCCCAACCCTGGATTGACTACCCTATTCAACCATATCTACTATCTAAAAAAATATATATATATATTTTAAAAATAAACAAAATATTTACCTTAGCAACGCAGAGATTTCCTTATTCCAGCCTAATTTCAAAACCAACCCTTGCTTTTCCTATCTCTAAATGGAAAGAAGAGTTAACAAACCCCTCTCCCCAAAAGAGACGAAAAAAAGAACTAATAAAAACCTACCAAAAAGCTTCAAATTTCTAAGACAGCTTTTTGTTTACCCACGAGACTTCAAAAAGTCTTTAGTGGTGAATTGATTTAATTAATAGCCAACCACTCAAAAAAAATGCCAAAATAATTGAAATAATTTTTTTTTTTTTTTTGGCGTTTTTAATCCAAATGAGAGTATAGAGGAGAATAAAGAGAGCTTAATTTTATTTTCTCACAGCCGAACACCCACCAGTACTTAATCTTCTCGTTAATTGCAGTCTATTTCTAATCTTCCTATAACATTCATTTCTTGCGCCTATCAGAATCAACTTGATTAACCGATTCTTTAAAAAAAGAAATAACAATAAATGAGCTGCCAGAAAGAGAGCAAGATCTGCACAGATAAACAAAGGAGGGAAAAGAGGTAATTTTTTATTTAAATCACATAATGTATCTTTTCTTGATGAAAGGCATTATTTAACAAAAACATTTCTGCTCATAAATTTTTTTAAACCATTAAGATATATTTCAACATTAATGAGCGTACCGCTTTTTAGAAATAAACTTTTTGATTAAAAATATAGTCTTATGAGTCTTATTATTTTAACTCTTCAAAATAATCCGTTATACAGTAGATTCGACAGCACAATGACGCACTGAATTGTTTAAAGTGGTGTCTATAGCGATGAAGCCTTCACACGCACTCGCAACCAGCGCATGCATACTCTCGTATCGCATGTGTACCCCGAAAGATCGAAAAATCACCACGAATGGCATCAATCAGGGTATTGGTGTATACGCAGAGGTATACGTGAAATATAGCGGGCGTATATTCCACCCTCGCTAGTGTTGAAGCTATCAACAGCTGGCGAGTTAACAACAGCTATCTAGACAAAACCTTGTGCCACCACGAGACCAACCTCAGTCGAATGGAGCTAGGAACTTTCGTCCCTAGGGCTTTCTCCATTCCCCATGGCACCATTTGTTTTCAACAACCTTTGGTATGGTTGGTCGAGGTTTCTCTTGCACATGACTTTCCATGCTCCACCTCTTCAGATTCGGACTCTCTTCCCACAGTCCCAGTACGTGATAGACTGCATGTGCGGTTGGTTAACCTGATGTGATTGCAACATCACATACACCTGACAAACCGCTTGCAAATCGCCCAAGCCGGCCCACACCTGCTGCAAACAGCCAAGTACGAATGCTTCGTTTTTACATAATCAGAAGCATTGTTCGCCAAGCAAGCTCCGAAACAATGGTAGTCGAGCGCTTACAAGGCGTCCAATGTGGTTCACGCCCGCTGTAAAAACAACCAGTAGGATTTGAAGATTCAAAATCTTCAGCCCAGGTCCGCGACCGATTGTCGTCTGGCAAACGACTCGCCACCCTCCATTCCAGGCGGCTTTCTGCCTATACCTCTATTTGTTATGTGTACCAAGCAAACCCACTGTGTTGCAGCTTTTAGGGTGTAAGATTAAAATCTCCAGCCTAAGTTCGTGAACCGATTGTTCGCTTGGCCAGCGGTTCGTCACCTTTTGTGCCAACCCAGGCTTGTCTTGTTAAATCTGGAAGTCGACAACCTCTTCTACATGATATATAACCATGCAGCTTATCGGACTCCATGGTAATCAACCATGCATACCACAGTCAAGTGGCACAGATTAGCATTCACTTCGGTAAAGGGCGCCAGTCCTTCATTCTAAAGGAGCCCGTAAGACACCAATTGAATGGCAGCCGCAGGCTACTTTAGGTGTGTTTACCGTTTTGGCTTACACTCAGCGTGGGCTCGCCAAACCCAATCTGAACCACCGTCAGATGTGCCGCTGGACCATTTTAAATCAGAGGGCAAGTCATCTCCCTTGTCATGACCACGGCCATGGCAAGCGAGCGGGTACAATACACGTACGTCCCCCGCTCGCACTGATTGGCTTGCACTCAGCGTGGGCTCGCCAAGCCCAATCTGCCTCCTCATCAGATGTGCCGCTGGACCATTTTAAATCAGAGGGCTAGTCAACTCCCTTGTCATGACTACGGCCATGGCATGCGAGCGGGTACAATACACGTACGTCCCCCGCTCGCACTGATTAGCAAGCATAATGCCAGAGCAACACCAATTTCGGCTTGCAGGTTTGTCACTTCCTGGATACGTGGACATCGCGGTGCTCCGAGCGTGGAAGCCGATGAGCTAGTCACGGAATCAATCATGGCCAGCTTTTGTAGCCATCACCATATACTGGTGATTTTCATCGGCCGTTATGAATTATTCATATTGATAAGCAATTTCCAGCAGCGCCCTCAACTGCTGGTTACAGTTATTACTGTTTACTGTTTACTGTCTTATGAAATAGTTATAATTATCATCAAAGAATGACAGCTTATTTATGCTTATCAATCTGCATGGCCACCATCAAACCATGCGCCGTGAATTATTGGCTTACTGCTGTGCCATTGATCAGCCCGGCCGCACACACCACTCAACCAGGCCAAAGCCCGCAGTGTCGGCGTATTTGGTTCAAGCCACCAACATCTCGGCATAATGAAGCATATCCAGAGCAGCGCATCTGAATATACTAAAAGGATAGAGTATTTCTTACTATATATGTCATAGACATAAAATAGCATATCCTGGCAGGATCAACCGAAATATACTAAAAAGATAGAAGAAATTCTATATATGCCGAAATGTGTAGGTCACCATTCCAATACATGCATTCTTGCATAATTGTTTATGCAACATGATATCATCATCATTTTGATAGTGATATATTCATAAATTTGTGTGTTCAATAATCGACAGAGTCGATGTAGTAGGATTTGTAGAAACAATCGTGTTTATGATATTTCTATTGTAATATCATAGCATTTTAACTCTTTTAGAATTTATTAGATAAATTCAAGAGATTTATTCACCATAGTTAGTTTTGATGCAGCAGCTGCTGCATCTGTTGCCGGCATAACATAGCACCTCTTGGCCCACTGAATATACTAAAAAGATAGCCCATTGGAGGATCATCCATGGGACTATATATGTCTAATGACATAATATAGCATATCCAGTGCATTTTCCAGATTTACTAAGGACATAGAAATATTTCTATATATGCCAGTGGCAACTGCGTTCTTCGCCAAGGGTAACACTCTTAGTTCTCCGAAAGGTGCGGATATCCACCTGGACCACGGGGAGGTGGTGTTACTCCAAGAAACGGCCCAGTGTAGAGATAAGCATCGTTGCCTTTTGCTCGTTCTCTAGCGACTCGTTTCGCCAGGTAATCCGTTATACAGTGGGATCCCTTGCTAAGAAATTAATTCGTTCCACGATTTGGTTTATATGGTATGAGATGTTCGTTGTACAAAATGTGATTTCCTGCAGGGCATTTTTTCACTGTGAACGAGGGTGCTGCGGAAATAATCAAGTAAGTCTCTCTTATCTCCCTTATAAAGAGTATTCCGGAATAGATGGGTGTTTTTGAAATTAGAATGACTCAGCTGATTTTTAACTTAACAAAAAATTTTATTACAAAAAAATTAAAGCTTAAATAAATAGTGAAAAAGTGAAATTCATGAAAAAAACATCTTCTGATAATGATTTTTAAAGTAAAAGTTCTTTAGCGACCTATCTGTTGGAATTTTTTCGTTACAATATAGGGGAAATGACCCAATAGAGTGGAATAAGAGTCCCTTGAGGGGACATCTTGTTGACCAGGGGGCTATGCCACCTGGACTTCGTAGTGTGTTTTAGAATAATAGTTTTTTTTTTTTTTAATTTTATTGAACCAATTGCATTACATGAAATAAAGTTTACATTGAATTTGAGGCTTCAACTTCGGAGATTACTACCCCACTATCGACTGTCCTTTATCTTCTTGAGCTTGCGATAATCTCTTTAGTCCTTGTTTTTTTTAATGAGAGGAAAAAATTAATGAAATAAAAAACCTCTTTGCTATCTTGATCCTCTCAGGATCTCCAATTTCCATTCTTTATTTTTTTACAATAAGAATATTAATTTAAATTTTCCAATTTTAATAAATTTTATTGTCATGAGCTATTAGTGGGCTTTTAACCGACTTCAAAAAAAGGAGGAGGTTCTCAATTCGACTGAATTTTTTTTTTGTGTCTATGTACTCTTTTTCTTCGCCAATTGTGAAACTATTTTGATGATTTTTTTTTGCATTGGGTTCAGTATACTTTCCGATTAGTACCATATTAATTTGGTCAAGTTCTGTTGATATGATCAATGATAAAATAGCGGAAATCTCCAATTCATATGAGCAAATAATCGGAATTATAATAATAAATAAAAATATTAAAACGTTCATTTAAAACCCGCTAACGTTTCGAGAGAATTCCGCTATTTATAAATTTAATTTTATTTATTTATTTTTATTTATTTTATTTATTTCACAAAGTATACAAACATAGGACCTTAGGTCCCACCTAGTGTTTATACATAATTTAGCAATAATATTTTACAATGTTGGCAAAAGATTTCACAGATACACAAATTTTGGAGGGGAAGAAGAAAAAAAAAGTAGAGAAAGATTAGAAGACATAAAGGAAATAAGATTAAGGAGTATCAGTTATTGGGATCCATAAAGAACGAAGACCTGAGAGCACCAAGAGTCGGGTTTGCATGAAATTTGGATGGAAGTTCATTCCAATATCATTCCATTATTATCATTTTGTAGAGGAGATATGGAATTGGAATAATTATCGGAAAAGAGTTTTTTTAATTTAATTAGTTTTTTCTTATTAAAAACAAGGACTAAAAAGATGATCAAGGACAGTCTATGGTGGGGAAGCTATCTCCGATGTCGAAGCTCAAATACAATGCATACATTAATTCATGTAAAATAATTGGTTCATGTATCATTTTGTAATTCATTCACACGAATCTTTCTCTTACGAGATGCATACAAGGTACTATATTATCTTAAGTATCATTATTGTCAACATCACTAAAAAGAGAAAAATAAAAATAATTTTTAGAAAAAAATAAAACCCACTTCAAAAAAATTAAATTCAACAAATAAAATAATAAGAACTCAAAAATCAAATAAAATGCACTAAAAGATATAAAATAATTATCTAATTTAGTTACAACTAAACGACTAAATTTTTACATGAAATCACTTTTTGAAGTCGGTGCTAAAGAAACTATTTATAAGAGAGCTTAGGCGATATTGTTTTCATTACTTCAAAAAGTAATTTCATGTAGAAATTTCGTCGTTTAGTTGTAAATAAATTAGATAATTATTTTATACCTTTTAGTTGATTTTATTTGATTTTTGAGTTCTTATTATTTTATTTGTTGAATTTAATTTTTTTGAAGTCGGTTTTATTTTTTTCTAAAAATTAGAAAATTAAAGTTTGTGGATGAGGCAGACATATTTTTTTTTCATGAATTTCACTTTTTCACTGTTAAATGGTAATAAAAAATCGCATGCATTCTCACAGCAAACTGCTGACGTTTTGCAAAATCTTCTTCGTTCACAAAGAGAAACAAAGAGGTTGTCCTCTGCTTGATGCAAATAAACATACACACATATATATATCGAGATGATATATCTGTATATATTTATTATTTATTTGTTTGAGACTATAGTTTCGAAGACTTGGTCTCATCATCAGTCTTCTTCAATTATAAATGTTTTTCATGGAGTCAATATCATATGTATATTGAATCCATGAAAAACATTTATAATTGAAGAAAGACTGATGATGAAGACCAAGTCTTCGAAACTATAGTCTCAAACAAATAAATAATATATATATACAGATATATCATCTCGATATATATATATATGTGTGTATGTTTATTTGCATCAAGCAGAGGACAACCTCTTTGTTTCTCTTTGTGAATCAACAACTCTGCTACTCTCGGCAAAACAAAAACTTTTTAATTAAATCTTCTTCGTTCCGTTGCTAGAAAATCAAAAGGTTATAGGAGTGAAAGTGAAAGTCTTGGTGTAAAATTCTGAAAACAGTTCGACTACTCATTCGGAGTGCTGGAGCTCGTTTTCGGATAGAGAGCCCTGGGCTTTCAATTACTGCTTCTCTGACCCTTTCACTGGCAACTGGCGCAGTGGCGTAGCGAAGGGGAGGCAAGGGGGGTCATCATGCCCCGGGCGCTACTCACAAAGGGGCGCCAAATGGTCCGCAAAACAAACAATTGCTGCATAATTTTTATTTTTATTATAATTGATTTCTGGAAAATATATTTTAAATTTAGTGCCAGTGTAATATAATAAATGTTAATTCGTAAATAAAAAGGAAAAAAAGGAACGATGGGACAAGGGCAAGATCGCTTAAGTGACGTAGCATTTTTAAGTGTGGAAAGAGAAAAATTTGAAATGATCAACTTTGTTGATATTATTGATAAATTTGCTTCATCAAAAAAGCAAGGGAAATTTATACATAGTAATTAGTTTTATTAATGTATTATAATCATATTATTATTAAATATATGTATCTCCTTAGAGATAATAAATATTTACTTTTTTATTGTTTTAAAACTGCGTTTTTTAAAAATATTTCTTTATAAATATGTAAAATAAATAATAGGTATCTTTTGAACTAATTCTAGATAATCATATACATTTCAAAATCTAGTCTTGTTTTCTCAACTTCATTTTTTGTCTCAAATTTAAAGCCTAGCTTGAGCCTATGACTTTATTTATTTATTAATTTACATATAATATTATATGGTTTTCGAATGGGGGAGTGGAGGGGGCGCTAAAAAGGTATTGTGCCCCGGGCGCGAGTTAAGCTCGCTACGCCACTGAACTGGCGTCCTTACATTTCAGGTACGGCCTCGCGGTTTGGGATCGTTTGCATACGCAGAACTAATGTCTGCATATATATATATATATACGAGCTGCTTCGGCACGCCCTCTACAGCTCGGCCCTCCGGGCAGGTGGCCCTGGCGGGCGGTGTCTCGGTATGTGATTATTAGGTCTGTAATATATATTTGTAATATTTTGCCCCCTCTTTCGCCCCCACGCACTCATTTTGGCTATTGATTTTACAGCATACATTTTATATAGTCTTAAAAACTAACATAACAATATTTGATCTATATATCGAAGAGAGTATTAATTTTTTGCCCCCACTCACATTTTGGGAGGTTGAAATTATTTTTTTAGATATTTGCAAATAAATAACTCTCAGTTTTCTAAAGAGTAAATGTACTAAAAAGCTAAACATTTCTATATTTTGCCCCCCCCCCCTTTCGCCCCCATACAGTCAATTTTGAAAGTTAATTTTTACAGGAATTGATTCTTAAAGTAATAAAGAATAACTCTACAAATCAAGATCGGAGAGAGTTTTAATTTTTGCCCCCAATCACATTTTGGATAGTTGGGAGTAGAATTTCAAAAAATCCTGAAATTACTTTACACATATTTGTATTTAGAATTTTATTAAGTAAAAATCAAGTAGATATCTTATCGTTCTTAATTGAAAATGCATAATTAGTGTAAACACATCGCAAAGATATTTTGCCCTTTTTGACCCCTTAGGGGTCGAATTTCAAAAAATCCTGAAATTTTTTTTTAGATATTTTAATTTAGTATTTTTATAAGTAAAAAGCAAGTAGATATTTTATTGTCCTTAAGAGATATCGCATAATAAGTGAAAACACAATTTGCCCCCTTTGACCCCCTTAGGTATCGAATTTCAAAAAATCCTTTCTTAGTGAGCCCCTATGTCATAGATGTAATATCCTCTCCAAATTTCATGTTTCTATGTCCAGTGGTTCTGGCTGTTTTGATGATGAGTGAGTGAGTGAGTGAGTGTATCGGGCAAAGAATTTTATATATATAGATATAGGTATATATTGCAATATTACCAATAAAGGTTAATTAAATTTTAAATAAAGTTAATTATGTATTAAAAGTTCGTTCTGACTTGAAAGAGAATTCTATTTTTTAATATTAATTTGATGTAATTGTGCTTCATTGATATATACTATTGACTGTTAATTATCTTTTATTTATTTTTTTGTATCCACTTGCTTTGATTTTTGCTCGTTAAAAATTCTCGTCGCTCTCTCTTTTAATAAATAACTAAGAGAATATTATTTGACTTTGACGTCACATGATGTTTGAGAATTTAATCGTTTCCATTTACACTGTTTTGTTTTAAAGGTTTTATTATTTTAACTTTATATTATATACTTTCGGAATTTATAAAAGAAAAGATCATATTTATCCAGCTAAAAAAATAATTATGTACATTCATAATATTATCTACGATAGATATCTAGTAGTGACACCGAAAGCAGTTTTTCTGTTAATAGGTTTGGGATTATCCGAGGGGTGAACCGCGACCTAATATCGTGTACACCTACTTCTTCCACTTTCATTTCCAAGTAAAAGACAATAGATGAAGTGGCATTATTTAATAAATTCCAAAATAATTCCACATAATTCCAAAGACGTGTACACCTAGTTCCAATCGGGGTTCACCCCTCGGGATTATCCGTTTATTTTTTTAACCGACTTCAAAAAAGGAGGAGGTTCTCCTTCGACTGATTTTTTTTTTTTTTTGTGCCTATGTTACCTCATATCTCCGCCAATTGTGAACCGATTTTGAAAAATAATTTTGCATTGGGTTCAGCCCACCTTCCGATTGGTCCCATTTTTTTCATAGGTATTAGACCTTTTTATTAGATTTTTTTAGACCTAACTTCTTTGTTTAAGAACCGATTTCGATGGTTCTTTTTTTATCCGATAGGGGCTGTCTTAGGGATGGTGTCATATTAATTTGGTCAAGTTCTGATGATATCATCACTATTAATAACATCACTAAAAAGAGAACAATAAAAATAATTTTTAAGAAAAAATAAAAACCGACTTCAAAAATTAAATGCAACAAATAAAATACACTAAAAGGTATAAAATAATTATTATCTTATTTAGTTACAACTAAACGACGAAATATTAACATGAAATTACTTTTTGAAGTTGGTGCCAAACATATACCTTTTATGAATTCCACTCGACGGATCTTACTTAGTACGTTTGGTGGGTACGCTCGCTTATAGGTATAGTTTGTTTGGCACCGACTTCAAAAAGTAATTTCATGTTAATATTTCGTCGTTTAGTTGTAACTATTGTAAATAAGATAATAATTATTTTATACCTTTTAGTGTATTTTATTTGTTGCATTTAATTTTTTGAAGTCGGTTTTTATTTTTTTCTTAAAAATTATTTTTTTATTAAACCGAAAACCAATTATTAGAATACTCGGTTAGCCTATTACTTAATTTTGATACTCCTATTGGTTTTTGAGCTAGAGAGTACACAAACTTTACTAACATTCAGGCATTTTAACAAAATAAAAATTTTTGACCTTGAATAAAATGTGACGTATATGAGAATGAATGCCCCCTGTTGTCTAATTCTTCAATTGAGATTGCGTTTCATGGCGCAGCCTATTATTTATGAGCTTTAAAAGAACCGTTTTAAAATTAAAATCAAATTAAATAAAGAGAAATTATATTAATTATGGAAAGGATTAATGGAGAAATAAACTTTGAACAAAATAATGTTATATTTCGATTATCACTAAATAATAACTACTCGTCCATACTATAATTTAAAGGCAAATCAATAATATTATTGAATACCTATTTATTTTGATTAGTTATGTCCATCGATTAAATGATTAAAGTCGTTATCAGGACTATATTTTTTATGCAGATAATTTATATTTTATTGCTAACGTTTCATCAACTTTGTTGACTTCTTCATGGCTCAAATAGTTATCTTCCCTGCATATTTGACATTTTTATAATTATTCTTTCTTAGTAAACATAACTAATTTGAGCCCTGAAGAAGTCAATAAAGCTGATGAAATGTTATCAATAAAATATAAATTATCTGGATAAAAAATATAGTCCTTATTTGCTGATAGCAACTTTAATAATTATTGAATATGTTTAATTTCCATGTCAGAATATTTAATTCAGACGAAAGAGAAATTTTCTAGTTTTTTAGATAAATTCCATGTTAGTAAGATAATTTGGTTCAGTTCAAGTGTTCAGATAGAAAGTTTGGCACTTGGGTTTTGCTCCTGATGAACTTTCCGAGCCGGAAACTAACCTTATCTGATTTTACTCTTATATTTTTTTTTTCTTCAAATAATTACGTATTTCGAGATTTCGACTAAAATCCATAAAAACTCAAAATTTAGTAGCTCAGGAAGAAAGGAGGTGAAAGACAATATTTTGATAAAATAATAATTATCTCTCAAAATCATTTTTGGATAACTATTAACGAACTTTTTGAAGTTCTTAACGCTGTGATAATGTTCAATTTATTAAAATAATTTAGCCATTGTTTAATTATTAAAAAACACACATATTTTCCTTTATAAAATAAATAACTAAAATAAACCATTTGGAATATTTTCTTATTATATGGTTTAATTTAATAAATGGGAATTCTACAAGAGAAAGGGAATCACATTACTACTAAAGGGCATTTAATAGTATGTTTAGATCGGGCGCTCTGGACTATGAGATTGAATATATAACATCTTAGATTTCAAATTCATTTGGTGATCCACCCGAGTGTCATGCGGGCTATACGCAAAATGACGTTGGATTGTAACTAAATGGATCACATATTTTTCTCTCTTGGTCCAGACTTAAGACTCCGCAGACTTCAATAGCTTCATCCGCAGAAGTCTCGCGATATATACCCTTTTCAAAAAAGCGCGGTCAAAACAATTCTCGTTAATATTTCGATTATTCTTTGATATATTAATGAGAAAAATTATAAATTTATTTAAAGGGCATTTGTGCCTGTGTCTACCTACCTATCTATCTATGTCCGATCCCCCAGGCTATGTTATTTGATTATAACTTCTAAACTGTTTACTCTAAGGCAAATTCCATTAGAAGTTGTAGAGAATGTAATTTTTAAAATATTTGTTTGAAGAAATTTTGAAAATAGCCATCCGGAATGGGGAGGGGGGAGAAAGGATCAAATAATGAAAATTCTAGCCCTTTGGATCAAACTCAACCAAATTTTGTATTTATATTATGTAGGCCTCTAGAGATATAAAAATGCGGACGAGAGTGACCGGAGGAGGGGGAGAAGGTCTGGAGTGGGTTGAGAGTGATCAGATGTGGGAGAGGGGGACCAGGTTTGGGGACAGTTCGGTGGAGGAAGGGAAAGGGTTCAGGGGACGAAGCCCCTTGGTTAGCTAGAGACCCGCCGAAGGCGGGCGTCGCAGCTAATTTTATACTAATCATTTTCCAATACAATCCATCACTAAAACAGAGGGTCAAGTCAAACCTGAACAATTCATTCGACATGAGAAACGATTGATGATTGTCTTATATTGTTAATAATTAATTTATCAGGAAGTTATTTTAATAAAATTTAAATAAATAGAATATATGGGGGGAGGGGGGGGGCTTATTGGACAAAAATACCGTTTTTCTAAGGAATGAAAATAATAATGATTTGAGGCATAAATTAAATAATTGATTAATTAAAACGATAAAGCCCATGCTTAAAATTAGATTAAATAAATTAGATGGTCTTAAGTCACATATATATATATACATATATATATATATATATATATATATATATATATATATATATATATATATATATATATATATATATATATGTTATAACCAATGATGAATTATTTTAATTAATTTTAAGAGGGGCTGCCTTCTGTTTGGAAAACAAAACGATTAATCATATTGTCCGACAGTGAAGCGAGATCGATGCAATATTTGTTTTTTATTTTGCTTGGGCGATGGAATATTGAATTCATCCAAAATTTGCAATTATTATTATTTTTGTTTTTTGGGCTTAAACTGTCCGAAACGTGGAGAAAAATCATTTTCAAACCATTAAGTTTTTTTTTGTTAAGGAAGAATCGGGTAAGTTCTAGGTAAAGCATATTTAAATAATGTATAGAAAATTTTAAAAATTTTAAAAATAGGTTTCAGGAAAATATAAGTTGTTTATTATATGAATATTTTGGAAGTTTTTTTTTATTTTTTTTTTTATTTTCTCTCCACTTAATGGCCTCGGAATGAATTCCATTGTAGCCAGTCTACCATGAGTCTAAAATTTTCACAGCCAAATATAAATTATGCATAACAATTATAAAATTGTGTACAATCAAATATACAATAAATAAGTAATTAATTACAAACAATCAAATAGTATCACACATACAGACAATGAAAATAATACATAATGAATAAAAATAATAAATAAATAAATAAAACAATCAAATAATAAATAAATAAATAAAGAGAACAATGAAAAAAATGTCACAAATAATAAAATTTTCACAGTCAAATATAAATTAGATATAATAATTATATATGTAGTTGTCAATTGTACTATAGCTTGATCTTATTTGCTAGGATAAACCTAATCAATTATTTGTATATTTCCGCTCTCTCGAAAGACAAAAGATGCGCCAAATTCCATGGCATTTGCACATCGTTGGCAATCGATTCACCCTCTAATCTGTCTCTAAATATAAATTTTGGACAACTAAATATCATATGATTGAGACTCATCCCCATGATATACCATCGGATGAACACTCTCCCTCATCTTACAGTCTTATTTTAAAAAGATGAGCCGGATACAGAGCATGGTTTAGTCTCATTCTATTTATAGTAGAATAAAATATTCTATGTCCAACTATTTCCTGATACCATGGAATTCTGCCAACCTTACTTCTCAACAAATAAAAGTTGAAACCTTAAAGTCTTGAAGATTCTATCCATTGTCTTTGCCATTCTTTATTATTATTCATTTTAATTGTAGTCATTATATCGTTCACTGGGATTGCTTTTGTTGGAAAATTTATGCTAGAATTTTTGGCCATTGCATCTGCTTTCTCATTCGCACAAATTCCAGAATGACTTTTAATCCACATCAGTTCTATTTCTTTGCCCATTTGTCCAACTTGGTATATTTCGAAGGAGACAATAAAAGAGTGTGTCTTCTGCTGGAATTATAAATTTTATTTATTTATAACGAGACTATAGTTTCGAGGGCTTTGCCCTCTTCATCAGTCTATTACAATGTATTCACAGGAATTAATTTATGAATGAAAGTTTATTAGCAATAATAAGAAAGACAAAATTCAAAAAATGGACAAAAAAGGTGTCTATTCCATAACTTGTGGAGAATGTGATTCGACCTATATAGGAAAAACAGAACGAAATTTAAACACGCGCATTTCGGAACACAAAAGGGTTTTTAAAGGGAGTTCAGGTCATAGTGCATTTGCAGACCATTTAATCTCCGAGAAACATTGTTTTCCAGATGAATCAAATATTAAATTAATTAGATCAGAATTAGATCCCTTAAAAATTAGTATTTTCGAATCGTTGGAAATTTTAAAATCATACAATAATTCACCAAAAAAATTCTTAAATCGAAAAAATAGAAATTCCCGAAAGCTTTATTTTAAAAATAGCGGCTAAAATATAAACTTCACGAAAGCCACCAACAGCCAAAATAATAAAACAAGTACAAATTTCAATTCTGAACTTTACCCATACTGTATATTTTCTTAACCTAACCACATGAAAGATTTTAAACTTTCATTCATAAATTAATTCCTGTGAATACATTGTAATAGACTGATGAAGAGGGCAAAGCCCTCGAAACTATAGTCTCGTTATAAATAAATAAAATTTATAATTCCAGCAGAAGACACACTCTTTATTGTCTCCTTCAATATATAAAAATTCTGCTACTCTCGGCAAAGAACTTTCAATTTGGTATATTTCTTTTTTAATTTTCAATAGAAGAAAATTTGATTTGGCAAATTCTATTTTTTTCAGTGTTGTTCGTACTGATAGGGAGTCTGAAACAGATTATAAACTTTTTACAATTGACATATTTTTATATAATTTATTGCTGTCATAGATAGCCATTGCTTCTGCTGTGAAAATAGATGCTTCCTTAGGAAGAATATAAGCTTTTCAGTTTTTAATTGAGGATCGTATATACTCATTGCTGAGAAGTCATTATTTCTTTTTGATCCATCTGTAAAAATCTGATAATACTCTCTTATAAAATTTATCTATATATATAAAAAAGCCATTGTCAGACAGTACCTGTGGCACCTTAAAGTACGAGTGGGAGAAAAGACAAATAAATAAATAAATCTTTATTTCTCGACCTGCTTAGAGGCACAAGTCCTCGGTGGCTAGGTCCTCCAAACATCAATACAATCTAGCTACAATACATTAATAAACATCAATACAAATTAATTACAACAATTTAACAAATAATAAACAAGTAAAAAAAAAAAAAAAAAAAAAAAAAAAAAAAAATAGAAATGTATGCTCATTAACAAATAACATGACCATAGATCTCCATCAAAAGACAAAAAGTAATTTAAAAATTCCCCGCAAAAACCCGATACCAGGAGCAAGCGACGCATTAGCCATCCCGGCATTTGCCATAAGCTGTTAAGGAAACCTGGTCAAAACCTTAACAAGGATGGTATGACCTCTCTCTACCTCACCTAATCTCTGCTTGTGAGAACTAAATAAAATTTTGCACAACTCTAGGACATTAGGACTTGACAAAATTTATAATTGATTTAATCATAGGGGGCAGAGGACTATAATCCCAAGTAGTAACAGACAGACTGTTCCACAAAATCAATGCCAGATCCTACAAATGAATGTAAACCGATATTTTTCAAAAATCTACAAAGTAAAAAATTATTAGGACAAGAGATTGTCCAAATCATCAATTAAAATACTGTATGACATACAATGTGTAATCCTTTTAAATAATTTCCCCACAAAGTTTGGTTGTCCCCTCAATGTGAAAATACTCTTTTTTTTATGAAAATTCTTTGTTCGAACAAACATGTATCTTGTGTGTCAAAAAAGACGTATGTTTATTCGGAACAAAGATATTCAATAAAAAATGAGTATTTTCACATTGAGGGGACAACTAAACTTTGTGGGAAATTATTTAAAAGGATTACACATTGTATGTCTAGATTGATGATTTGGACAATCTCTTGTCCTAATAATTTTTACTTTTTTATTCACAAAAACGGACAGTTAATTCCTTTTAAGCACATAATATATTATTATCATTTGCTTGGCCAAACAACAATGTTTCTTCAGAAATGATTGGCAATTTTATTTTATTTTGACATCCTAGGTTAATTCATCTACAGAAGGTAACATTATATATATACAGAAATTTTTTTTCATTTGCATGTAGTTAAGATGATCAATTAAAGACATTGTTTTTTACACATCTAATTCTAAACAATGATATATAGGGTCATATGCTCCCATCTACGTATAAACGGTGTTCATTTGTGAGAAATTAAAAAAAATGATTATCATATTAGAATAATAAAAAAATGTGTCTGATCGGTTTGAAATCTCAAAAGGTCTCATACAGGGATGTAGCCTATTTTCGGCTCTCTTCAAGATCCATTTGGATAGGATTCTTCACGGGTAGTCAATAAAGTGCAACAGTATGGGAATACAAATCGGAGAAGTATGATTTCTTACTCTATTTTTTTCGGACGACCATCTGGTTATTTCAAATGATGAAATGGATCTTGACTACATAAAGAGACTATATAAAGATAAAATTATAAAATTGAATGATGAATAAAATTATTAAATATAAATTATTATTATTATATTTGATTAAATTCCATTATATTCCATTTTATTACATTTTATTACATTGTATTAAATTATATTACATTAAATTCCATTATATTTCATTATATTCCATTATATTAGATTATATTTCATTTCATTTCATTATATTCCATTTTATTACAACATATTAAATTATATTGCATTATATTTCATTATATTCCAATATATTCAATTATATTCAATTATATAGCATTATTTTGCATTATATTTCATTATATTCCAATATATTCCATTATATTACATTATATTCCATTATATTAGATTATATTTCATTTCATTTCATTATATTTCATTATATTCCATTTTATTACATCATATTAAATAACATTCCATTATATTACATTATATTTCATTATATTACATTATATTACATTATATTTCATTATATTACATTATATTACATTATATTACATTATATTCTATTTTATTACATCATATGTTATGTTATATTAGTGTTTTTTTCATCATAGGCTCCACGAGGAGCTCTTGATGAAAGTCCTAAGGCTGTTATTTAATAATAGAATTATTCGATACTAATAATATAATAATAGTTTTCAGAGTCATGAGCCCCAAGAGCGAGCCCTTTCGGCAGTCACAGTGATGTAGTTGTATATTTATATAGGCATATTAAATTTGAATATCTGAAAAGATTAATTTATTGAAAAACTGTAGACGGTACCGGCAAATAAATATTATAATATCCATTATTTTAGAATATTAAATTATCAAAATAAAACTTCCTGAGAGTTTTTTTATAAGTTGAATATCTAGCTTTCCATATAAATTTCACTATTACGTGCCTAACCATTTGAGTCCAACAGAAAAGTTCATATAAGTGAAAAATTTTAAATGAAAAATATTAAAGTCAAAAAGTTTGATATAATAACTTTTTCGATGCCTCTTTTACCATTGCATTTTCATCGTATAAGAAAACAATCAATACTCTCAAAATATACATTTATATTTAAAAATCATTAGTTTTTGAATGACATACTCTTAAGGCATTATGTTATTTAATAATAGAATTATTTATTCGATACTACTAATATAATAATTGTCATGAGCCCTTTCGCCAGTCCCAGTGATGTGATAGTCGTATATTTATATAGTCATTTTAAATTTGTATTTCAAAATTGTAGACGGTACCGGTAAATTTATATTACAATGTCCATTATTTTAGGAAATTAAATTATCAAAATAAAACTTCCTGGGAGTTTTTTATATGCTGAATATCTAGCTTTTAACATAAATTTCACCATTACTGCCTAATCATTTAAAAAACACAAATTTAAATAATGACCTTTTTTAAAGAATAATTAATTTCCAAAAGAAAAGTTCATAGAAGTAAAAAATATAAAATGAATAGTTTACCAGTTAAAAGATATTCCATTATTGTATGGAGAGTGAATGGACTTTAATCAGAATATCAGAATATCAAATGGCTGGGTGACACATCTTTTCGATATAACAAAAGAATTATAAATGACAAAAAAATCGATCTTAATGTTCAGTAACTATTTAAAATATTATAAAAAATAGCATTTTGATTAAGAATTTTGGAGTTTAAAAGAAATTGTATGAAAACATTCAGTTTCACAGAGAGTCGACTAGAAATGCCAATAAAGGGTTTATTTTTTTCCTCATCACATATTCAATTAAATATATTGAAATTTCATATCTATGGAATATTTTCTTTTATTAAATAATTTTTATTAGAAGTTTTGCATTTTAAAGGGTAGATTATTTGAAGTCTAATATGAAAAAAGGCTAATTACTATTTTGAAATAATTTTTAAAAACATGAAATTAATAAATATTACAAATCAATCAATTATTAATAATTATATTCAATTTTGAACGAAATGGTTTGATTAGTGTCTTAGAAAATGTTAAAAACACAGAATACCGTAACAAAAGACTCGGTGATGCCGAACGACGTGTGCGACCCAGTGTCTTGATAAAATAGACCAAAGAAATGATAAATGAGAAAAAAAAGATCTTATTTTATCGATTTAATCGATCTGAAGGTTCATAGCAACTTTTTAATATAATAAAATATCATTTTGATTAAGAATTTTGTAGTTTAAAAGAAATTGTATGAAAATATGCAATTTCTTCTCTCCGGGAGCGAATCAACTAGAAATGCGAAAGAGTTTTATTTTTTTTCTCATTATACATTTATTCAAATCTATTAAAATTTCATAACTCTTTGTTATTGTCATTTATCTTTAATATCAAATAATTATTATTAGAAAATTTGCATTTTAAAGGGTAGTTTATTTGAAGTTCAATTTGAAAAAACGCTAATAACTCCGTGGAAATAATTTAAAAAAATATAAAATCATTTAGATATTGTAAAACAATTGATTATTAATAATTAAATTTCATTTTGAACGAAATCGATTCAGTACTTTTTGAGTAAATCGTCAAAAACCATCTGTACAGTCAATAAAACGTTGTTTTTTGAAAAGCACGAGATGCCTTTGAAAACAGTTTAAAAAGTTATATGAAACGAAAAGTTGACTTGTGACATGGAGATGAATTTTAAAATGTTTCTAAAACGGCCTTTCATAGACGGTTTACGAGGTTTTTGGCGATTTTCTCAAAAAGTACTCAACCGATTTCGTTCAAAATTTAAGTAAATTATTAATAATTAATTGTTTTATAATATATAATTGATTGCATATTTTTAAAAATTATTTCAACTGAATTATTAGTGTTTTTTCAAATTGGACTTCAAATAAACTACCATTTAAAATGCAAATTTCCTAATTATAATTAATTGATATAAAAGATAAATGACAATACCACAGAGTTATGATATTTCAATAGATTTGAATAAATATCTAATGAGGAAAAAAATCAAACACTTTGTCATTTCTAGTTGATTCGCTCCCGGAGAGAAGAAATTGCATCTTTTCATACAATTTCTTTTAAACTACAAAATTCTTAATCAAAATGCTATTTTCTTATATTAAAAAGTTACTATGAACCTCAAGATATATTAAATCGATAAAATAAGATCGATTTTTTCTCATTTATAATTCATTTGGTCTATTATATCGATAGGAAGTGTCTCGATCAGAGACGCATATTTCATATTGATTCATCGAGTCCATTCACTCTACAATATATGGAATATTTTTTAACTCGTAAACTATTGATTTTAGACAATTCACTTATATAAACTTTTCTGTTTGAAATTAAATATTCTTTAATAAATCTCATAATATAAATTTGTATATCTCAAAGGGTTAGGCTGTAAAAGTGAAATTAATGTGAAAAGTTGGATATATATTGCTCTAACCCCCTAGATATTCTACATTTAAAAAAATTATAATGAAGAAACATGTTGATAATTTAATCTACTATAAAAATTTTTATTATGTATATTTAGCTCCGATGACTATATTTCAATATCTAGAGAGGTTTAAAAATTTACCTACATAACTTTTAAATGATTGATTTTAGACATTTCTCTCATATTAACTCTTCTGATGGGAATTAAATGTACTTTAATAAAAGTACTTATATGACTTTGTTTACCTCAAAGTGTTAGGCAGGAAAGGTGAAATTTAAGTGGAATTTGAGATAAATACTCCCTACAAATCTCATTGTTTCCCCTAGAAAAATCGAAGCTCCATTATTACGAGGCATCTCTTATGTATTTCTAATTAAATTATTTCTTTACTACCAAAATTTGTTAATTCTACTAAAAAATAAGTTGATCTCTAATCGGATTACCGAAATTGAAACCTTGTGGTGATAATCAGCTGGCTGGCTGAAGGCCCTAGAAAAACTCCCTAACTACGCCACTGGTCAATACCACCCCATTTTGAGACACATAACTAAATTTTGGGGTCGAAAAAAATAAAATGACAATCACAATAAAAAATTATATTGGACAGCGAACAAAAATAAATTCAAAATAAGCTGATGCGGCCATCCACATGACTTTACCATACACCTGGCCCCTCTCTCCTATTTATGAATTCATCCTCTTCTGAGGCACTATCAATTTCACATAATGATCAGTTCTTAATCTTATTACTCACTTTCTGTGTGTTTATGTATGTGTGTGGGGTAGATGGGTTTTGAGTTTATGGTCGGTTGCTAAATTTATATATCAGCCTCTCGCTGTCTATGGGGTTCTGAAGGTTTCAGGGCTTACGGTTAATTGTTGAAAGTTTTTATCGGCAACTCATTAGGTGTGGACTTAGTGGGTTTAGTCAATGCCATCAAAACTTATCAAACATTTATGAAATTGGATGTTGATGAAGGCAGTCCACAGTAAAAAAAGACTTTAATGGTTTTATTATTTTACATTTATTCGTTAAACGGAGGTTTCGGAGATTTATTCTCTCCTTCTTCAGGGTAACGAAAAGTCAATGAAAGTAGTTCAAAATGTAAAATAATAAAACCATTATAGTCTTATTTTTTACAACCGCTGTGGACTGCCTTCATCAACATCCAATTTCAAATTTATACCAGTCCGTCTCCTAAAGAAAAACGCTATCAATCAAACATTTATGTTTATTTTTAAGACTAAAACTAATATCCTCACCAACTTTCGTAATTCATTTTTTGTAATTGTAACTTCTAACCTAGATAAAATTAATGCTATTTTTTTATTAAAATTGTGAGAAATAAAATAAAAATTAAATTACCCCTCGGCACTTTATTTCATTTTAATCATAACATCGAACTTATTAGTTATTTAACAGTCTAGCCAGAATATTGGTAAAGTAAAGCCGAAACAGCACCGCCAGGCGATATTATAATACAATATTTATGATGGGCTGTTTTTTATAAACCTCGTAGTCTGCATTTTTTTTATCAAAAACTTTTTATCTACCCAGGTGTTCATTTGTGAGAAATTAAAAAAAATGATTATCATATTAGAATAATAAAAAAATGTGTCTGATCGGTTTGAAATCTCAAAAGGTCTCATACAGGGATGTAGCCTATTTTCGGCTCTCTTCAAGATCCATTTGGATAGGATTCTTCACGGGTAGTCAATAAAGTGCAACAGTATGGGAATACAAATCGGAGAAGTATGATTTCTTACTCTATTTTTTTCGGACGACCATCTGGTTATTTCAAATGATGAAATGGATCTTGACTACATAAAGAGACTATATAAAGATAAAATTATAAAATTGAATGATGAATAAAATTATTAAATATTAATTATTATTATTATATTTGATTAAATTCCATTATATTCCATTTTATTACATTTTATTACATTGTATTAAATTATATTACATTAAATTCCATTATATTTCATTATATTCCATTATATTCCATTATTTTAGATTATATTTCATTTCATTTCATTATATTCCATTTTATTACAACATATTAAATTATATTGCATTATATTTCATTTATAATTCCAATTATATTCAATTATATAGCATTATTTTGCATTATATTTCATTATATTCCAATATATTCCATTATATTACATTATATTCCATTATATTTCATTTCATTTCATTATATTTCATTATATTCCATTTTATTACATCATATTAAATAACATTCCATTATATTACATTATATTTCATTATATTACATTATATTTTCCTATATTTCATTATATTACATTATAATCCTTTTTATTAAATCAAATTACATTATATTCCTTTTTATTAAATCAAATTACATTATATTCCTTTTTATTAAATTATATTAAATTATATCCGATTATATTCGATTATTTTTTAATTATATTCCATTATATTTCAATTATATTCCATTATATTCCATTATATTCCATTATATTTCATTATATTCCATTATATTTAATTATATTCCATTATATTCCATTATATTTCATTATATTTCATTATATTCCATTATATCCCATTATATTTCATTATATTCCATTTCATTTCATTATATTCCATTTTATTACAACATATTAAATTATATTCCATTATATTTCATTATATTCCAATATATTCAATTAAATTCCATTAAAATCCATTTTATTACATCATATTAAATTATATATCATTATTTTGCCTTATATTTAATTATATTCCATTATATTCTATTATATTCCATTAAATTTCATTTCATTTCATTATATTCCATTTTATTACATCATATGTTATGTTATATTAGTGTTTTTTTCATCATAGGATCCACGAGGAGCTCTTGATGAATGTCCTAAGGCTGTTATTTAATAATAGAATTATTCGATACTATCTTCTATCTATATATATAAAAGCCATTGTCAGACAGTACCTGTGGCGCCTTAGCGTACGATGTGGGAGAAAAAGCAACTAATATTTAATGACAGTTGTTATATTGTCAAATTTTACAAACAAAACATATCTATTCTCTATATTATATATCTATAATATCTCTATATATTAATATATTCCTCTATTAGATTTACGGCGTGCCTCATTTGAAATTTTAGTAGGCAAATTTATTAATTTTAAATATATTATATATTAATATATATTTAATTTTTGGAAATAATTCATACCGCGAAAATTAATTTTTTTTTTGGAATTTAAGAAAAATATAAATTCTTAAAATTTTAGTAGACAAATTAATTTTAAAATATATATACTATATATTAGGTATATATTTTTAATTTATAATATAAGTTTTAATGAGATATGATTTAATATGGGATAATGAGATTAATTCTTAATTTATTACTGCGCGGGTCATTTGAAATTTTAGTAGATAAATTAATTTTAAAATTATTATATATAATTAATTTAGAGACACTTTTTAGATAAATTTAAATATTGAAATGTATTATTAAAAAAGAAAAAGGTTTCCAACCGATCGGGAACTTCGAGAGAAATGGTTGCATGCTCTAATAAAATATTTATAAAGCATTTAATGATATTTTTTTATCTTTCTTTGATCAATATTCATTATTCAAAAAAATATTTTTTTCAAAACATATAATTACGGACAGCTAATAATCACATCTCGAGACGCTGCCCGCCAGGGTCACCACGGCACGCCCGGTACTGCTCGTTTATATATATTTTGAAGGATATATTATGTGATAGGTTGGTGTTTGAACCATTGTTAAAATTTAAATCCACTTTTAATAAATAGTTTAATGCCAGGGATGAATCAATAAAAAAAAAAAAAAAAAAAATAGTTTAATATTCTTAGATTTGTATCATAATATGGGATTTTTGAAAGTTAAAAAATAAATTATTTTGTGAAGTGTTTTTATTATTTTTTATTGTTAAGGATAAATAAATTGAATTTGCTTCTTTCCAGTAATTTATTTTGTTATTCAAATGGTTAATCCAAATATTTCGAGAGCTCTTCCTCAGTGGAAACTGTGGGACCACACAATAGGCTAGTCAGTGAGTTATTATAATCACAAGTGTCAAAAAGTACTCACCCACTCCCCACCAATGTGCCGACCCCATCAGTTTGTACAGAACATTGATAAAAGCTCGATCACACAACCACTCACATATATATATATATATATATATATATATATATATAGTATATACACATACAAATTCAAAATGAGATAACATACGAATATATACTATTATTTACATCTCTTTATAATGAAGTCCAATGAAATTTAAAAAATCAAAATATAATCAGTACCCGAGCTCGTTTAAATTTAACATGAACTAATTAATGTTAATGACCAGTCAAGGAGTTATTATTATTATTATTATTATTTTTTTTTTAAGAAGGGAATTTTTTATAGAGAGGAAATAAATGAAATATAAGTCACCCTTTAATAACAATATCACTCATTGGAAAATGGTTAAGCCACAGAGATATCTTCTGATTACAAAGTAGCCGGATCTATTCACACTTATTTCAAAACTCGTTTCTTTGAAAGAAAAATTATACTTTATAAGATATCGTGTTTTGTTCCATAATTTAAATTTAAAATTGATTCTCAGATGTTGGGGATTATATTTCTATTGTGTATTTCCCAACCAGAATCTAAAATGCACATTTTTGAGGACAACTCAACACACACGAGGTTTCGAAACCTAATTCTGGAGCCGTTTTCAAGGGCTTTTAGGAATGTTGACTGGGGACTTTTTCAAGTTTTCGAATCGCCACTTGTTGATTTATTGATAAAAAAAACTTTGTCTAAAACATAAGTAACCATACTTTAAATAGAAAAAGCCGCGAAAAGGAAAAATGACATTCGATCTAAAGAGCATCCCTGACGGGATCATCCGTGGTCTAGTTGGTAAAGGAGCTATTCGGCTAAAGGAGAGAGACACGGGTTCGAATCCCTTCTGGTGCTCAATTTATTTTTCTTTTCAAAAAATAATAAAATAATTTTTTAAATATCTAGAATTAACATAAGAAATTATTGATTGCATTATTTAACTTTCGCGGCTCAAATTGCTTTTTACTAAAAAAACAATTATTTTATTTGATAAAATATTAAATTAAAATTAAATGTATATTTATTTGAAGTATTGTTAAGAGAGATCTATTGCCATTTTATTAATAGATTTGATACTATTACTTATCATCCGAGGGCGCTAAATTTGCCACTTAAATAAGTGGATGTTCCATTGTGCTTGTGAATTTAGCTAGAGTGGTAAGTAAACTTTACGGATAAATTGATAGGTCTATGAAAATAGACGAATGTGTAAAAAATAATAAACACATGTTCCGCTAGAACTACTTATACTAATAAACATACCTATACCATAAATGTTACAACCCGAAGTACCAAGCTGAATGTTTATCCTTATGACTTCTTTAAAAATGAATTTACCTCCCCGTGTCCTACAAGCCTCTAACTTTCAAATATATCTATCCTTCACATATATCTTCGACTCCATCTCGAACCCGGAAATTTTCCTCTTTTCTTTCTAAGATATGAAAGTCAACTCTGACTTACAAGGTATTGTAGATACTTTTTTTGTTAAGGGAGAATGGTGTGGGTTCTTGGTGAAACATTTTAAATAAAGTAAAAAAAAATTTGACAATTTTTTGAAACTTTTTAAAATTTAAAATATAAAATACTAGGTAGGTTTCACAAAAATAAAAGATAAGATGATTTTTAGCACGACTCTCTCTCTCTCTCTCTCTCTATATATATATATATATACTCCGAAATATATTTAGAGTCGTGCTAAACAAGCATCTGATCTTTTATTTTTGTAAAACCTAACTAGTATTTTATATTTTAAACTAACTGCAAGGCCGGCCTTCGGCGGCCCTCTTGGAAGCCAGGGGGCACGCCCTCTGGACCCCAAACCCACGAACCCCACCCTCCACACCCCCCGAAACCCACCAGCACCCCTACCCCCTGCACAATGCACCCATGCCCCCCGTGCCCTCCACCCCCATCTAGCCCCTGGAGCTCCCGCGCCCCACCTCTGCACCCCTTGCTCCGCCTTACTCCCTCACTCCACCCCCATTCCATCCCGCGCACCCTATTCCCTAACCCACCCCTACTCCACCCCCGCATCCACCCTCCGCACCCAGTTTTTGCATTTCTAGCTCTCTAGTGATCCACAGATTATGTAAACAAAATTTGGTTGAGTTTGCTCCAAGGGCAAGAATTTACATATTTTTCACCCCCCCTCTTTTTTGGGTGGTTTTTGGGGGGAATTTTTTTAAATAAAAGTTGTCAGAAATCACATCCCCTACAAATCATTATAAAATTTGCCGTAGAGTTAATAATTTGGGAGTTATTTGATAATGTTCATTCTTGCGCCCCCCCCCCCCAAACCCCCTTTTGGGGTCAAAATACCAAAACGTTATATAGCTAAAAACGTAAGTTAGAAGACATCTGATACAAATATGAAAGTTCATAATAATCCCTTCAGCCATTTTAAGGTGAAACCACTGAAACAGACAGACAGACAGACAGGAATTTTGTTGAGGGTGTTTTCGTTCATAACTTTGCTTGAAATGTGTGCAACCAAAGTTTGGCGTGATTTGGAGCAATGTACAGACAAAACTTTAATTTTTATAATATAGATTTTAAAAAGTTTCAAACAATTTTCAAAATGATCTTTACCTTCCTTTCTTGAATTATTATCATAAAATAAGTTTCGTCAAACCGGTCTTCAGACTAATCTTAATACCTATATGTATGAGTATATATGTAATATGTATGCATCTTGGTGGACGATTATGCAAATCGCTTAAGTGCGCTTGGCCTGTAGATATCGAATATTGACTTCATGATTAGAATACAAAATCTTCTTGGCTTTTGCAGTTCAGGAAGGGGAAAACTTTTCTAGAATAGCCGAATTTGTGAAATATTAGCTAATAAAAGAAAAATTAATTGAACTGAGTGACTTATAGACCGTTTCCCAAAAACAAATAAAAAAAAAAAAATCTAATAAAAGAGATGGAAGAAAGAAAAGTGGCCAAGAAGAGTCTATATTGAATTGAACCCAGCCAACGCGTAGTGGAATAAGTAAATAACTAAAGAGAGGATCAATTGACAGGGTAGTACATTTTCCAACTAGTCCTCGAGCAAATTCTACTTAAATTGCACAAGTCAATATCAGAAAAATACTTTTATGTATTTAGTTAAACGCCCTTTTACCATTTGGCAATCATTAAATTAATTTGAACAAATTTAGATGAATTTCCATCAAATAATTTTGTACTTATTTGTTCAAACAATTTAATTTAATCAGAGGCAATTTCCTGTTTCAATTGATTAAGAGAGAAAATGAAATTCTGATAACCGAACTTCACAAATTATATTTTAATTTACTAATTAATTTTGTCATGCCTGTATAATGTATGGTATATTTTTATTTTATAATACCTGGTATTGTAATTTTGCATGAAATAAGTGATTTCTTTGCTTCATATTTTCGAAATAACTTAAAAACGGGTAAAACTATTTTGATAAAAATAATTGTGCGAATTCACGGTGTTTCGGGTACAAATAACCAAAGGTATTTGTTCTGTATTTTGAGTAATGTATTTCTATAAGTTTTTGAAATACCATATTATGAGGCCAAAAGTTGAACCATTGCCTTGTATATAGTGGCATATTTCCTTTTAGCCTAATTATGCTGAAGCCTACAGCGGCAAATTTTCGAAAGATACCTAATTTCGACTTTGATGATTTTATGAATTTTTATTTAGACGGGAAACTATTTCTCTCGGCTTTGCACATTTTATGTTTTTACGTGGGGGCCCGAAATAAATATTTTGCCTAGGGCCCAAAAAAGTTTAAATCCACCCCTGAGAATAGGCGGCAAAATCGTAAATCTGCCACTGCTTGTATTGATTAGTTTTCCATTCGAGATCATGGGGATTTCTAGGATTAATGAATGAGACTAATGAGAGGAGACTAATTCTTTTGTAAACTTCTTCTTTAATATGTCATCATTGGGATTCAGTTCCATAATTTATTAATGTAATTTTTGTTTTGCAGAAGATGAGGAACAAAATAAATGATTATTTCCGACTTATCAATTGCAACGTTTCGCCACTTTTATTGCAGCTTCTTTAGGCTCTACAAAGGAGCAAATACATATATAAAAAAAAAAACACATTCAAAAACAAAAATTCACTCAACTCAAAATCAATTTCATATATCCCTTGATAAATAAAGCTCCAAACACTTTGTCAATTTTTTAAGATCTGCCATTATTATTCATACAGAGACTCGACATAATGATTGAAATTTAATGTATTGATTCTTCGGAAACTATTATAAAGATTATTAATATTTTTATATAGTAGTATGTTGAACCTTTTGAGATCATTTGAATTTGACCAGCGTAGAGTGATAAGATAAATTATTTCATAAAGGAAAAATTCCCGTCGCTTGTATATATATTTTTTAAGATATTTTGACTGATTTTTGTATATGGTTGTGCATTGTAAATAGTTTTATAATATGTTGACTAATTTTGAAATGTTTTTAATTTTATCAGTGAAATTGTAAAAGTTATAATTGTATATTTTTTGATATTGGTGTTTTTGAGTTGTTGATGATAAAATAGAAATGATTAATTTAAAATATTTTATTTATTTATTTTTTTTTATTTTTTTTAAATTTTATTAAACCAATTATTTTACATGAATTAATGTATACATTGTATTTGAGCTTCGACTCCGGAGATTACTTCTCCACCATCGACTGTCCTTGATCATCTTTTTAGTCCTTGTTTTTAATAAGAGGAAAAAACTAACTAAATAAAAAAACCTCTTTTCCGATAATTATTCCAATTCCAATCCAATCTCTCATTCAATCCCGATAAAATAGAGATGTATTCGAGTCTCTGTATGTATAATAATGGCAGAGCTTAAAAAATTGACAAAATGTTTGGAGCTTTATTTATCAAGGTATATATGAAATTGATTTTAAGTTGAGTCAATTTTTGTTTTTGAATGTGTTTTTTTGATATATGTATTTGCTCCTTTGTAGAGCCTGAAGAAGCTGTAATAAAAGTGGCGAAAGGTTGCAATTGATAAGTCGTAAATAAACACTTATTTTGTTCCTCATCCTCTGAAAAACAAAAATTACATTCTCCTTTAATGTTTTAAATTTAATGGCCAGCCCATAAATCGTGATTCAAATTAATAAGCTCTTGTTGTGGCTTATCTCATATTTTAACAAACATTTTTTTTTTTTTTAATATTTAACGAATTCAAGAGAAATTTTAAACATTATGAAAAGTATACATTTAACAAGGACGCCTTTAGGATAGGCTAGTACGATCCAGAGGCGTCGATTGATTGCATAGATACAGGCGGACAGCTTTCCTGGACTATTTTTTTTACGTAGTACGTGGTTTCATTAGTTAAAAGGAATATAATAATATTATTTTAGATTTTGAATTCAGGTAAAAAGGTCGAATTTCATTTGCAGTCAAAATTGAATAAAATAAAATAAAATAATTTTTTTTTTCAACATTTTGACCCACTCCTGCCATAATCAAGCCATCGGTATGAACAAAGTTTTGAAATTAAACGCAATTAAAAATAATATTAATAATCAGGTAGGCTCCTACGTTGACCATTTAAACCCTGAAGAAGGAGGGACGATCCTCTGAATCGTCGAATTTTGAAGAGGATGAAAATGACTTCCTAATAAATTTTTTATTCGAAATTTGTGGTTTTCATTATCTTTGAGTATCCCTTTGCATCGATTGCATTCTACCATTCCGCCTTCGATAGAAAATACCTCCAATTAATTAAATTTCCTAATTTTAATATATAATAATATTTGTAATGATTTATTATTTAAAATTAAAAAAAACAACAATTAATTATTAAAAAATATATTAATTATAAATCTTTATTGACACACCCACCTGTGAATAATTACTTTAAATTAAGAAAATTTCACGTGAAGCAGACAACGAAAAAAATGTGAGGTTCTGAAATTCGTTCACATTCGGCCTAATTGTACTTTAGAAGGTATGAATGTGAACACACAATTTATGTGGTATGTGATATGTTATTCGTATTCTGAAATAATTGTCTAAAATGTTCAGTAGCGGTTTATAATAATATATAACTAAATCTCTCCCCTAAAACCACACTAACTAGAAATACTATAACTTTTTAAGGAGATAGGTGTTGGTTCTTGGTGAAAAATTTCTATGTAATAATAAATATTGCGTAAAATTGCGAGGTAGGTTTCACAAAAAAAGAAATAAAACAAAAA
This sequence comes from Forficula auricularia, assembly GCA_024734495.1. Lineage (NCBI taxonomy): Eukaryota > Metazoa > Arthropoda > Insecta > Dermaptera > Forficulidae > Forficula > Forficula auricularia. The sequence continues at coordinate 33,428,491 of JALMQS010000153.1, forward strand.
TGAGTTTTGAATTCAATATATTTTGGGTGTCAGCCCATCTTCAGGAGTCAATAATATATTGAATTCAAAATTCAATTTTATTTTATTTCCTTTTTTGTGAAACCTGCCTAGCAATTTTAAGAAATTTTTATTATTATAGAAATACAATATTACGGTGCCAAATTAAATCATAAATTTACGAACTTGCTATTTCAAATATCTAATATTTTAACGAAAAGGAATGAACATTGAACAATATTATTAAAACCACAAATTATTGTATTTTATTCCCACTTATTCCATTTCAAAGATTTCAAGTTCATGTTAGATAATTTGATTTCTACTTCGTCTGAGTATAAAGGGAAATTTCTGGCTGCGTTAGACGAAACTTAATATATTTTATTATTTAAATTTAATTTTTTAAAGATTTTATCTCATCAATTTAAGTATTTAGAAAGCAAGTTTTGTTTGATAAGTAGGGTGTAAATTAATTAATATTCTCAAGGCTAGAGCGTATTTCAGGCTGAGTCAGGAAAGCGTACAAATCGACAGTTTCTGTAAGCCTCTCACCCATGCATTTCGTTCGGAAATGCTGACTTCATTGATTCTTGATAAATTTAACAACCTTTGATAGAGACTAAAGAGATTTTAATCATTTTTTACATTATACTCAAGAGATACAGTTTTAATTAAATTTTCATTTATTGATTTATTTGATAAAATTTTAGAAGCACCTTTAACAAATCATAAAGAATCAAGAAATTAGAGCAATTCGACAATGACATCTGTTATTTCCTCTGGGTTAAATCTATATATATATGTTAACATTTAAATGAAAAGCGAAAGTTAAAACTTTTATCCGGTCACTGCCCTGTTTTGGTGCACTTGGGACCAGACTCGTTTTTGATAGTGAACCAAGAGTTGAAAAAAGATACAGGACCCAGTCGGGTATGATCCGACATCTTCTGCGTTAAGCCCTCAAATGCCTTCTCCATTTAGGCGATGGATCCTCTGACTAGATCCTATAATCAAATCTTATATATATTCAACTCTCTAGTTCAATCGCGTTTTTCTTCTATTTTCCTAATAGTATGGTTGCTATAAATTTACTACAATTCTCATCTGTCTGATTCTTTGGGGAATAGAAACAGATGAATTGAACAGAAGAGTGTCCTGTATCTTTTTTCAACTCTTGGTTCACTATCAAAACGAGTCTGGTCCCAAGTGCACCAAAACAGGGCAGTGACCGGATAAAAGTTTTAACTTTCGCTTTTCATTTAAATGTTAACATATAAACATTCTAAATAAAATTTATTATTGAAAAACTGAACAAAATTCATCTGTTTCGACTCCCCAAAGAATCAGACAGATGAGAATTGTAGTAAATATATATAATTAAGGTTTTGTCTGTACGTTGCTCCAAATCACGCCAAATTTTGGTTGCACACGTTTCAAGCAAAGTTATGAACGAAAACACCCTCAAATTCCTGTCTGTATGTATGTCTGGGCTGAAGGGGCAGACCTCAGCTCTCTCCACATGTCTGTCCTTGCGCATGCGCATATATTACATCTTCTCTCTTTTTTTTTTTTTTTATACAATGTAATACCCATATAATATAATTATTGTTACAATTTAAATATTACTTATTTACAATATATACAATTTAATATCACTATGAAATATAGTTACAATTTTATTTACTTATTAATAACAACATTTAACAAAACTTCCAAAAATAAATTTTTCGTAATGCTATTGGCATAGAACTTAATTTACCAAAAAAATTATATAATTTCAATTAATATACCTTATTAATTACCAATTAACATCGATCACTTTATATATATTCTAAGCGTTCAGGTGGATTTACCACCCTTCCACTCCTGGTTATTACTTTCTCAGTAACCTTGACTGGAGATTTATAATCAGAATTATCAAACTCCTTCACTTTATCCTCGTCCTCTATTAAAGCGTATGGGACGTCTATGGCCCTACTTAATTTTTTTAAGTCTTTTCTATTTCTTCTAAATAAAAATCCTCGATCATCCTTTATTATATACGACCTAGGAGCAGAATGCAATTCAACTACCTTTCCTGGTAACCAGCATTTTCTTCTATGATTCCAAACGCCAACTGGATCATTTATTTTGATCTCCGGTAATGGCTTGGTATTTCTATTGAAATAAAATTTTTGCTTATTCATTTTTTCATTCAGTTTTTCTTTAACATCCAGTAATTTAGGTTTAAGCAACTGTTCACAAATGGGTACCTTTGTTTTTAACATTCTATTAAAAACAGCTCTGCGGGAGAAAAACCTAATTGTTTCAATGGACTATTTCTATATTGCATTATGCTTACAAACATATCTTTACCCTCTTCCACTGATTTTTTTACAATGTTCTTAGCAATTTCAACGCCCTTTTCTGCTAAACCATTCGATCTCGGATAATTTGGACTCCTGAATATAAAATCAAAATTCCACTCCTTAGCGAAATCTTTCAACAACGAGCTATTAAAAGGTGCATTATCACTCAAAACAATGTCTGGCACTCCATATTTTGAAAAAATTGATTTAAACTTCATTATCAGTTCACTAGCAGATTTATCTTTCAATAACACTAACTCGAGCCAATTTGAATATGCATCATACAATACCAGATATGAATGATTGTAGATGGAAAAAATGTCGCAGCCAACTCTTTGCCAAGGCCTATCAGGCAATGGATACGGCCTAAGTGGCTCATTACTATTTTTTCTTGAAAATTTTTCACAAATTCTACATTTCCCTATATATCTTTCAATATCTTTATAAATTCCTGGCCAATACAACAGCTGACGTGCTCTATTTTTCGTTTTTTCCATTCCAACATGGCCTTCATGTAATAGCATCAAGACTTTTTCCCTCAAATTTTTTGGAACGACTACTTTAAGTCCTAAAAATACAAGCCCTTGTGTCACTGACAACTCATTCCTGCATTTCCAATAGACTGATAAATATGAAGGGATTTTTTTCTTATCTGATGGCCAACCTTCTTCCAAATATTTTATTAATTCACAGAGCTCCTTATCATTAATAGTTTCCTTCTTAAATTCTATTTTTCTTTCTTCTGACATTGCCATTTGTGTTACTAATGAATTAATACTTAATTCAATTTCCTCACTCCAGTCACTATTTTCTTCTCCTAATGAAGCCCTCGACAGTGTGTCTGCCACTACTATGTCTGTCCCTTTTTCATATTTTAGCGTTAGATTATAGGGGATTATTTTCATCAGCATCCTTTGCAACCTAGGAGTTAATTTTTCTAAATTTTTTAAGCATAAATTAATTAAAGGTTTGTGATCTGTATTTATTAAAATATTTTTATGACCATAAATAAACGTATGAAATTTTTGACAAGCAAAAACTACCCCTAAAAATTCTTTCTCGATCTGAGCATATCGTTGCTCACTCTTGCTTAAACTTCTTGATATAAAAGCAATTGGTTTGTTATTTTGGAATAAACACGCCCCTAGTCCATTTTGGGAAGCATCTGTTTGTATTACCACCGGTTCTTTTGGATTAAAAATCCCCAGCACTGGCGCCTTAATAATCAGTTCTTTTAATTCTTCAAATGAATTTTCACATTCTTTAGTCCATGCATATTTAGCCTTATCCCTAGTAAGTTCTCTAAGGGGAGCTGTTACAGCTGACAAATTTGGAATATATTTAGAGAGATATTTTGCCATTCCCAATAGTCTAAGTACTTCATTTTTATCTTTAGGCTCTGGGAAATGTGTAATTGCACTAACATAATCCTTATCTGTTGACACTCCTTCACAAGAAAATATTTGACCCATAAACTTGACTTGTTGTTTTTTATATTGAATTTTATCTGGATTAAATTTAATATTATTTTTCAGCGCCACGTTTAACACAGCTTTTACTCTTTCATCATGTTCTTTTTCTGTATTCCCTGTAATTATAATATCGTCAAAATACACATTGACTCCCGGAATATCTCCAAAAAGATCATAATTTAATTTTTGGAATACTTCACAACAGCTAGTTAATCCAAACGGCAATCTTAAAAATTGATACCTCCCAAACGGAGATGTAAAGGTACACAAATCAGAACTTTCTTCATCTATCGGAATTTGGAGATATCCATCTTTCATGTCCAACACCGTAAAAAATTTATTTTTTCCCAATTTAATCGCAATATCATCAATCGTTGGAATTAAATAATGCTCTCTCCGAATTGCTTTATTTATATCTCTACTATCAATGCATAATCTTAAGTCCCCATTGACCTTTTCTATTATTACTAATGGATTTAACCATTCTGTTGGCTTAGTCACTTTTCTAATAACTTCCATTTTTTCCAACTCATTTAATTTATTTTTAAGCCTTTCGTGCAAAGCTAACGGAACTCTTCGAATGGGATGAATTTTCGGAACAATCGATTTATCTACAGTGATATGATGTATCTGAGGAAACTTTCCTAATCCTTTGAAAACATCACTATAATAAGTCTTAAGGTCTTCCAACGTTTTAAAATGATCTAAATTAACGCTATCTGTTCTTTTTATCAAACCTAACTCTACACAAGCTTCCAGACCCAAAAGAGGGGTCTCTAAACTTTCAATCACAACGAATCGTACTACACATTTATTAGACTGAGATTCACAAATTAAATCAACCTCACCCATAGGTTTCCACTTAAATTTTGAATTTCCATATGAGTGCAAAGATACGTTAGTATTTTTTATAACATTTTTAGATAACTTTAATTTTTCAAAAATATGTATCGGTAAACACGACACTTCCGCTCCAGAATCCAACTTAAATTCTATTTCACAATTATTATTAACTAAAATAATTTTCCTCCACACTTTGTCTCTCGAATAACGCTTATCATTAAATGTTTCCTTATTATTTAAAATAGTGTCTATAAAATAATCCTTATTATTTTTTTCTAAATTACACTCCACTATGTCTACCTTTTCCCCACATACCCGCGAGAAATGCCCTTTTCCATCACACTTCCAACACTTACTATTAAATGCTGGACACTTCCGGAATTCACAATAAGAGCCGCATCTCCAGCAGCTGTTTCTCTTCCTTCCTTGGCCGTTCCGATCGGTAGTTGTAGAGGCGGGGCCCCTATTTCTTGACTCTTGACTAGTTGACTTTGTCCTTTTATAACCCGGAAGATTGGATTGAAAACTACTGCATAATTCTACCACCTCCTCTTCTTGATTTGTTATTTTCTTTAACTGCACTTTCGTAGACTCAATCGATTTGCTGAGCCTAATGGCGTCCTCAAGAGACAATTTCGACTCTCGAAGAAGCCTTTCTTGGATTTGCTTATCCCGTACACCCAAAACCAGTCTATCTCTAACCATCTCCTCCGGTTTATCGAAGTCACACGATTTCACTTTTGTCTTTAAAGTTAAAATAAATGCATCTATACTCTGCCCCACTTCTTGTACAATACTATTAAATTCAAATCGTTCGAAAATTACGTTTTCTTTAGGCGCACAATATTCCTCAAATAATTGGAGCACAACTTTGTATTTATCTTCTTGGTCCTTTTTTATTTTGAATGTATTATACAACTCCAAACCTTCGTCTCCAATACAATTGAGGAATATAGCCAATTTTTTTCTTCCGTTCGCGTCTTCTTTATCACTGGCTTCTAAAAAAATTTCGAACTTTTGTTTGAATTTGTTCCAATTGGAGGCAATGTTCCCTTCTAAACTCAAGGGAGCCGGCGGCTTGAACATCTCTCTATCCATTTTTAACACCTGACACCATGTAATAGTTGGCAATTAAATGAAACACGTTATTTATTTGAATCACAGGTTTATTCACTCGTGTCCTATATCAAGCTGCTCGCCTGGTTCAGGGCAGACCTCAGCTCTCTCCACATGTCTGTCCTTGCGCATGCGCATATATTACAGAGTCCAGGTGGCATAGCGGGGGTGAGGTCCAGGGAGCTAGGCGGGGGTGTGGTGCGCAGGGTTGGAGGGCGCGGGGTGGGGTCCGGGGTGGATGGGGTGCGGGGTCCGAGGTGGGTGGGGTCCGGGTTGTGGTGTGGTGGCGGGGGTTGGGAACGGGTGCATGGTGCGGGGGTGGGGATGCTGTAGGGGTTTTGGAGGCGGGGGTTGGAGCGAGGGGGGTTAGTGGGTTAGGGTGCGGAATGGAGTGTTGAGGTGGGGGTGCAGGTGGGTTTCGGGGGGTGTGGTTGGTGGGAGTGGGGTTTGAAGGCTGGGGGTCCAGGGGGCGTGCCCCCTGGCTAGCAAGAGGGCCGCCGAAGTCATAGAATATAGAATAATAATAGTTATGTGTGAATAAAAAGGGAAGAAAGTGACAATTTTTATTTCATCGTGTGTACTTATAATAATACACCGAAGAGAATTATATTAACACCCAAAACATGAAATAAATATGAAACCAAATAAATTTATTTTTGACAGTTCTATTAAATTTTATAAAATTGTCAAGAAGGTATGTATGGTAATTGATAAATAACTAATACAAGAAACTCATATGAGGAAAGAAAATATTTACTTTCGTTTATTATTTTGCGCGAATAAGGTACTTTTTGTTTAGATGTTAGGAAAAAGCATAGTTCATTTATTCTCTGAAATCTTAATTCGATACGATTCATGTCTGAAATTTTATTTTCCTGAAATATATATATATATACTATATGAAATTTGTTTGTTGTTTATTTATTTGTAATATTATTTTATTTAGGTATAAGTATATGAATGTAAGTATGAATGGCAATATGAATCAAATTATGTTATTTAAGTGGTCACTCAATAAAAACCAGTGGTCAAAATCGGATAAAGTCTAGGAAGGTTTAAACCGGTTTTAGCCACCCTGATTTTAACCGAACTACCCTGCTCAAGGCATGGCCCGGAGAGAGCGAATGATTTGGTTTACATTCGAGCTGAAGCTAGATGCCAGTCCATCAGATAGAGTTATTTTTCACTCGAACTTGCAATGGCGAGAACAAGAATAGAAAATGAAGCGAGAGGACCAGTTATATCCAGAGTGGTCCTTAATCTGCGACTAAACATGCCCTCTTTAGTATTAATTTGATACATTTACCAATACTATAAAATTCAAAACAATGCACACATACAATGACTACATTTTATGTTTGTAATTAAATATTTAATTCAACAAGTCATTTAATGAAAAACAATAGTAATTGAGATTCTACGGGCCTCTCCGTGTTCATGTATGAACACTTGAAAGTGGTTCTTTGAGTAATAATGGGTCCAGTGGAATTTAATCTCATTTGCTAGAAAATCCTCCTTCTAACGACCACCTAATTAATAAAAAAATTAAACAGTTTTAGATTAAAGATGTTATTTAGATATTCATTTTAAAAAATAATCAAACGAAGAGTACATTTGGTGTTATTCATTAATGGTGGTGAAAGCTAAGTATATCATTTTAATATGAAAGATGCAAAGATTCATAAAAATGACAAACATGACAAACCTTTTTAATCAGAAGAGAAAAATTGAAATCTAAAGGGAATAGAGAGAGATAAAATATTATGAATCTAATTTATGGTATCTGATGTGTGGGATAAAAAATGATCATGTACATTTGGGCATGGGTCGCCCACCTAGGATTCCGTAAAACAGCGGTCACACTACAAGGTAATTTTGTAGGCTGACCATGAGTGGGAGGTCAAAATAATAATAGCAAGAAAACATGTTAAAATGATTTCAAAAAACTTGTTCAAAGTAAAATGACCAAAAAAATTGCTCATTAGTTTTTTTATCTGTTATCTAAACTTATTTTATTGATCTAAAGCAGGGGTTCCCAAACTGTGCGGCCTCTTCACACCTGCGCCGCGAAGTTTCATAATTAATTGAAGAAAGACATTTGGCCTACTACTACTAATAAAGACAAAAAACAAAATGAGAAAAATATATTTATTATTTATTTTCATCTCTAAATTACGATTAGACATACATGAACAGAAACATTGGGTACCCTTTTTGGTTTGAATTTTTGATTTTCATAAAAAAATAAACTATTAATTCTCAAGATATTTTTATCGATTCTAATACAAGAGTATCTAGAGAGACCAAATACGATATTTGTTTTGATATATGTGCCCATAATTATGAAAGTGGGCTAAGTCAAAAAATTAAAAAATTAGTTTTTTCATATTTTATTTTCCATCCATTTAAAAAGTACAGTAATAGGATGTCGGTTTTGAAAAATTGCATAAAATTGAACCTTTAAGTGGATTTCTAGTTGTCTCAATATACAGAATTCGAATCTTGTTTATTTTATAAAACTTTAAATATCTCGAAACTAACAATCAATGACTTAGGCCACTTTCATAATTATGAGCACATATGTACTTTTTCTTTCAATTTTGTTTTTATTAGTTTTTATTTATTTGACATAGATATGTATAAAATTTTAACAATGCTACTACTGTACGGTAAATAGAGAGGGAGAGAGAGAGAGAGAGAGAGAAAATGTAATTATTAGCACCAATTGTATAGACCCAATATTGTAAACCACTTATCTGTTGAAAGAGGAGGCCCACTCCTGCGCGGCCAAATAAATAATAGGAGTATATAATAGGTCGCCATGGAAAGATTTTAATTGAAAAAAGGCGCCGCGACTCGGGAAAGTTTGGGAACCCCTGATCTAAAGTATTTTTCGTTTAATATACTGACACTAAGTATTTTTCGTTTAATATACTCACACTAAGATACTTTCATGCTTTTTCACAGATTTTTAAATCGAAGCGCAGATTAGTTTTTGGTACATATCGGCCCTCAAACATTTGTACTTTATTCTACTGCTATTTTAGTTTTTTCTAAATATCTTGAAAATGGCTTAACCATATAATGTATCCTACATTATTTGGATATTTTTGATATAAAGCACAAGGACGTGTTGATAAATTTTTTGTTGGAAATTCTTATGAATTTTATTAATTTTCGCACGGGCTCTACACTTACCTAACCAACAACAAAAAATACATTTTTAATTTTTTTCAATCTTTTCTAAATTCGTAATTTAAATATTTCATTTACTCATGAAGCCAGTAAATTTTCATTTTTCCTAATCTTTTCGGGTAAGGTAAATTGTATCAAATATAATTACTCTAGAAAACAGTTGGAAATAGAAATATTATCTTTAAAATATATAAATTACACTGATGGACAAAAATTAAACAAAAGTTCTCCCGTAATCCTAACAATGGATTCAAGTAGAGGTTTATACGCTGATTATCATGCAATTTCCCGATTTTTACATAACTTCAGAGTTTTGAGATATTATCGGTCAAAATGACGAAAAAGGCCATTTTGACACCTATTTTCGAGTCCCATTAAATATTAAACAGCAATATTTGAAATAAAAATATTTTGTTCATGTAATAGAAAACACCTTTCTCTTTGATTTTCAAATCACCACTTGTTTTTAGCTCAATTAGAACTCGAGTTATAACTAAAAAACTAAGAGCTTATGTTTTTGTCTATGTTTATTATCCCTTATAACTCCAGTTCTAATTGAGCTAAAAACAAGTGGTAATTTTAAAATTAAAGAAGAAGCTGTTTTCTATTTCGTCAACAAAATATTTTCATTTCAAATATTGATGTTTAATATTTAATGGGACTCTAAAATAGGTCAAAATGGCCTTTTTTGTCATTTTGACAGGTAATATCTTAAAACTCTGACGTGTTGTAAAAAAATCGAGAAATTGCTTGATAATCAGCGTATAAAACTCTACTTGAATTCATTGTTAGGTTTACGGGAGAAATTTTTCTTTAGTAGTGTTATCATTGAAATGGGTGGTGGGGTCCGGGGTGGGTGGGGTGCGGGTGGTGGTGTAAGGGCGGGGGTTAGGAACGGGTGCATGGTGCGGGGTTGGGGGTGAGGGTGCGGAATGTAGTGTTGGGGAGGTTGTGTGTGGGCGGGGGTTTGGCATGGTGCGTGGAGTGGGGGTGCTGGGTGGGTTTCTGGGGGTGTAGTGGGTGGGAGTGAGGGGTGAGGGTGGGGTTCGAGGGTTGGGGGTCCAGGGCTAGCAAGAGGGCCGCCGAAGGCGTGCCTTGCAGCTAGTACTATTAATAATATCTTTCTACTCTTTACTATTACCACCCGCAAGTAAAGTAAGCAGCCACCACTGAGATACCTCACCCCATAAGATTAAACTCATAAAAAACAATCAAAAGCCTCATTAACCCATTGCAACCAATTTTGATCAAATTTAATATTATATTTAAAAATATAATATCCCGGAGACGGCGTTGTTTTAATTTGCTTCTTTCAAAAACAGAATCAAATTAAATAAATTTACTTTTAATTTAATTAAATTTTAATATCTTTACTTTTAGTTATTTTACTGTATTAGTTTGCCGGGTAGGGGAAAGTGATGGTGGCTAATAAACACGCAGAATTTCGGTTTGTTTGCATTTCTTCTATGCAAAATATTTGTATTATTCACGAGGCTTCAATATGGTTGACTTTATCAGGCTTAACAAAGGTCAAATGATAGCTGGGTTCAGTTCTGACTTATAGAGTGGAAAAGAGAGAGATAAGTTTAAACTTATTTTGGATTATAGCATTATAGGGTACTTGTGTAAATCGGATTTAGGGGATTCGGGTAAGATTGATGCCTCGAGTTCTCTTCAGGGGATTTCCCCATGAAAATGATTGAAAATAGCACTACGCAAAAAAAGATGTTTTCCTAAAATATCAACGAAATGACTTGTCAAAAAAATGTTGAGATAAGTATATTTATGTTTTTAACAGGTTTTAAAATTGATTTTTTTTTTAATATCCTCATAAAGAAATATAATCCATATATTGAGATAAAAAACTTTTAAATTTATATTGGTTACTTTTTTAAATAATAAAAATAAAATTATGCTTTAAAAAATTTTATTTTAGAATTATATTCTACAATCACATGAAACATTTTGAGTATAGTCATTTTCCTATACACATATATAATATAGATGTCCAGTAGTGTCCAGTTTATTATAGAGATGTTACGGAGTTGGGTTTACCGGAACCGGAGATTTTGAATTTGATTTATCGGAGCCGGAGTCGGAACAGAAGTCGGAGTAGAAGTAGGAGAGAGAGTTATTTTTAAATAACTGTTAAGGGCAGGCCTAATGAAATAATAGAAATATAATTTAGTAATCAGTCTCTTTAATCAGTCAAATATAAATAATAATACACATACGTAAGTAACATGCAACAATAGAAAAATATGCTGGCGTGAGGAGATTCCCCGGCCGACAAGTCAAAACTTGTAGGTGCGCACCTGGCTGGCCGCGGTCAAATCGTACGATCTTCGTTATAACCTCCGATTCAAAATTAAAACTTAATTTTCTTTAAAAAATCTGAAAATGAGAGGTAAGGGAGACCCATTGTATCACTTCACCATTTTTTGAATAGTTCATAAATTTAATTTTTAGGTGAGATAAAAAAATAAATATTATATTCGAGCTCTGTATATAATTTAATATTAGAATAAATTAAAATTTCTTTAAAAGCTAAACTTAATTTACTTAAGCAGGGGTCTACCCAAAACAGAAAAACATAGCAAGGGGTCTACGAGACAAAAATTTCCAGAAACTCTGCTCTACATAGTTAAATGGTACTTTTTGAAAATTCTCTAAAATTTATTTATTTGGTCGGTTTAATATATAATAGCTAATTTAAATTAAGCTTAAGTAAGAATGGACAGGCTTCTCTCTGTAAAATGCTAAATTTGGGAGGAAATATATATATATATATATAATTAAGGTTTTGTCTGTACATTGCTTCAAATCACGCCAAATTTTGGTTGCACACGTTTCAAGCAAAGTTATGAACGAAAACACCCTCAACAAAATTCCTGTCTGTCTGGCTGTCTGTCTGTTTCAGTGGTTTCCGCAAAAAGTTGCTCACGATTCCCGTGAAGGGATTATTATGAAATTTCATATTTGTATCAGATGTCTTCTAACTTACGTTTTTAGCTATATAACGTTTTGATATTTTGACCCCAAAATGGGGGTTTGGGGGGGGGGAGCGCAGGAATGAAAATTATCAAATAACTCCTAAACTATTAACCCTACGGCAAATTTTATAATGAGCAAAGTTGTAGGGGATGTGATTTCTGACAACTTTTCTTTAAAAAAATTCCCGGAAAAAACACCCACAAAGGGGGGGGGTGAAAAATATGTAAATTCTTACCTTTGGAGCAAACTCAACCAAATTTTGTATAAATAATCTGAGGGCCTCTAGAGAGCTAGAATTGCAAAAACTAACTACCCAAAATGGGGGGGGGGTCAAAAAATGAAAATTCTTGCTCTTTTACCAAACTCAACCATATTTTGTATACATAATCTGTGGGTCATTAGAAGGCTAGAAATGCAAAAACTGGATAGGTGCGGGGGGGGGGAAACTATAGTCTCAAACAAATAAATAATATATATACAGATATATCATCTCGATATATATGTGTGTATGTTTATTTGCATCAAGCAGAGGACAACCTCTTTGTTTCTCTTTGTGATTCTTGAAAAACATTTTTCTTGACGTTTCAAAGATTTATATGCCCGGCAATCAAAATAAATAAATAAGTAAATAAATAAAATATACTTTCGAGGGTTTATTATTTGATTTAATTCCAATTATCATTTTTTTTGTTTTACATTTTTTTGATCCCTTTCTTTCTTATTAATGAACTAAATTAAATGTGATATGAATGATACATATCGATATGATGGGTACACCGTTGAATTTTTTATTCTTTATAGATGTTAAATAAAAGTGGAACCAATATCAATGTGATATAATTTTTTACCTTTCAGTTGGCGTTTCTGATCCCCACCAGTATCCTACTTCGAGGCATGCTATATATAATAGAAAATTATATTACACCGAGAAATCGGCCGCAGTTAATTAATCTAATCCATTTGCACTTAATTAAACTAATTCTTAGTTGGAAAGTAATGGAAGGCAGCCCAAGGATAGTGAAAAAAATTATTACATTTCCAAATAAGATGTATTTATTGGACTGTCATTCTTTTTTCCCATTTCCTTTAAAACCAACGTTTCGGAGGATTCTTCCCTCCTTCTTCAGGGTTTCAAAGGTTCAGTGAAAGAAACAAACAAGATCCTGAAGAAGGAGGAAAGAATGCTCCGAAACGTTGGGTTTAAAGGAAAGGGGAAAAATGAATGACAGTCCAACAAATACATCTTATTTGGAAATGTAATAATTTTTTTCTTCACTATCCTTGGGCTGCCTTCCATTACATTTCAACAAAAATTCTACCAGTCCGTCTCTCTCCAAAGAGAAAATTTTCGTCAAAAAAATTAATTCGTACATTTTAAGTGTAAAATTTTTGACCAAATGGAGATAGCCAAGACCAATAGAATTAAAAAATTGGAAAGTTTTAACTTTTAAATTTGAGTTCACTATTTCCATTTTATGAAGTATCGATTTTATTTCGAATCTATAGTATATGGTTGTCTAGTCATATCTAACTTAATTACCAATTCTTGAATTTGATTTTTAATTAAAGTATTATATTTAAAGTCTTTAGTATTAAGTGTTATTGTAATAGTATCGTAAGTAACTTTAATTTTATTGTTCGTGGACAGACACCCAAGCTTGGAGTTAACGATTTAATTTATATTATGTTGGAAATGATCTGAGATTTCTAGCAAATTCAATTAGTTATCAAATTAGGATTATCAATAAACAAGATATATTCGTATTGTGTTACGCTTCAAATAAGAACATATCTATTGTATTTTCTTGTTGTTTTTGTTTTCATTCCCTCTCTCAATACTTCTATGTTTTCTTCAGCTTCTTAAGAGGTGGAAGAGGAGGACGAAGGATTCGCAAGTTCTTCTTCATTGTCTTGTCGTTTCGATGCCTTCCGATCCTATTTGTAAAGTGTCTCTGCCATTCTTCAGAAACAACACTTGTCTTAGATTCCTCCTTGACTTCACAACACATTTATTTGTTGTCATTTGGCTTGTTAAGCTTTTGTCTAATTTAACCTATATTTTCTATTCAGAACTATGCAACTATCTTTTCTTTTTGGGTTTAGCAAATATTTTAGAATTATTTTTTCTTTTTAAATAGATGTATTATTTATCAAGTGTAAAAAATTAAATAAGTTAATGATGCATGAGCCATGGGTATATTTATTTTTCAGGGCCATTTAAAATAAATAACCGAATCGGACTCTCATACCTAAGGTTCCGTAACATTTATCTTCCGAAATATTTTAGATTTTAGATTTAGATATTTTAAATTTGTTCTTGTTATGCCCTACTGATATAATTATAAATTAATTAATAATTGTTGCGCAATTGATTTTTCAAACCCTCATGAATATACTGTCCAGTGTTTAATCATATTTCATGTAATGTGCTATGATTTCTATCTTTTTTAATTGAATAATGCTGCGTGGCAGTTTTGCTTTTTGGAATCTGCCTGTATGCCTTATTTGATAAAACAATTGCAGTGCTTCTTTGGGTTGAAATAGAAGGCTATTTTTTAGAGTACTTGGATCAGTAAAAACCAGGTAATTATAACTTCAACTATTGACAATTTGTGAATCTTTTTTGTTTTTCAGTTTGAATTGAATTCATTTTTTTCAATTGTTATGTATGAAATTTTTTTTGTATTTACTCTTTTTTTACATATGAGGGCTTGTACAACTCATGGCGTTTTTCTCTGTTTCTATAGACTGAAGATGGTAAAGAATTTCTACCGAAACTGTATCGAATTTTTAGCAATTTCCAAATAAACAAATCTATATTCGACTTATAGAAAAATGATTTTTATTTATCAGAGAAGTCACCATCTATTTCTCCAAGAGGCCTTATTATCTCAACTCTCTTCCCCGGATCAACATAAATTAAAAAGTTTAGTTATATACACTTTTACTTTACCATACAACGAAATAACCGTTTTTCCACAGTAGTCATGCATTTATGTGAGAAAATTCTAAGATCCCCCCCCCTCACGATTTTTATAAAAATTATTTTCTTTTATTCGGTTTCCGAAAAAGACTTAGATACCAAGTAAAAAATTAAGCTAGAGATTTAGAGTATTACAGACACTAGAAATATTTGATTTTGTTTTTATACCGTGGCCGTTCTAATTTACTTTAAATCACCATAATTTCTCATTCACCCCATCCATAATATAATAATAAAACTAAGATACGAGGTAGGTTTCACAGGTGTGAAAAAGACTTAGATACCAAGTAAAAAATTAAGCTAGAGATTTAGAGTATTACAGACACTAGAAATATTTGATTTTGTTTTTATACCGTGGCCGTTCTAATTTACTTTAAATCACCATAATTTCTCATTCACCCCATCCATAATATAATAATAAAACTAAGATATGAGGTAGGTTTCACACCTGTGAAATTATTATATTAAAATGTTTCACCTAGAACCAACACCGAACTCCTTAAAAGCCATCCATAATAACTTTTTTCTTTTGTTAGGTTTTCGAAAAAGACTTCTATGCCAAGTAAAAAAAATCCTTGAGTCTCGTGGCACTCGATGAAAGTGTAACTGCTTATGAAGTTAAACGATATAGTAGTAAAAATATGAAATTATTTAAATTAAAAAAAAAATGTCAAAATAGGAAAAAAAAAGTTTTTAGATTTAGTAAAATGAATTTAGTAAACTAATTATTTAATTAATTGATTGTTACTAAATACAGAACTCTCTCTGGTGACGAACTGAGCCAGTACAAGGGTCTAAATCAGGAGTGTCCAACGTTTTGGCTTACACGGGCCACATTTGAAGGAAAAAATTGTCCCGGGCCGCAGATAAAATATACTAATTCTACCGATTTTGTTGATCAAAAAAGATAGTTGATAATATTAAAAAAAAAAAATTATTGATCGTTAAAATAAATAAAAATCTTTTATAATAGAATCTTTAAACGTTTAATCAAACCCAGAAATTTCGGGAGAATTTTCATTTAAGACTAGCTAATAAATTTGTGTTTATTAATTGAAATTTTATTATTTCATCTCTCCATTTTATAATTATATATTTTTTACTCTTCAATCAAATAAAGAAAAAAAATAATCATTAAAAATATTACAGTCAATGCAAAAAATGTATATATAATCAGGAAACGTTTTCTGATAAAAAGCTAAAATTTAGTGCATTGTAATGCAAAATACATAGTTGCCTACCATTTTCAGCTCATTAACTAAAACCTTTCAAGATTGGCATTTTGTACTCTCAGGTAAAAGCAAATGAAAATAATATGTATCTAATAAATCGATATTTATTTTTTACGTAATTGATATTTTTTCATCATAGAAAATAAATAAACCGAAATATTCGAGAAAACATTTTTTGCAAACAAATCCGCCAACACGTCTCAGCTTGTCCATGCGTGCCTCGTTTGAAATAGTCTTGAGCTTCATTTTTTCTCGCTGGGCTGCCTACCCTACAGGCGTTTTATACTCTACATTTAAATACATCCGACAGGTTGCAATGGAGCCCACATATTGAAGATGTTGTCATCAAAATTCTTAATTGAAGAGACAGAAAATAAATTGATATGGCCTTTTCTTTTATTTTTAATATTTAATAAAATAATTAATAATTGAAGGAGACAATAAAAGAGTGTGTCTTCTGCTGGAAGTATAAATTTTATTTATTTATAACGACGTTATAAATATATAAATCGTTATAAATAAATAAAATGTATACTTCCAGCAGAAGACACACTCTTTTATTGTCTCCTTCAATATATAAAAATTCTGCTACTCTCGGCAAAAACTTTCATTTTAATAATACTATATAATATTCGTCTAGATTAATTTGTAACAACGCTTAGAGAAATTTCTCTAAAAAAATTACGCTCTTGCCTAGAATCGAACCAACGAACTCTTGAACTATGGTCATTGGCTCTAGCGATTACACCATTGCGACATTAATATTTCTATCTTGATTTCTCTTACTAAAACTAGATATTTTTGATTTGGACTTTGTGTCGAGATAATATTGTATTCATTTGAACTCGAATGAAAATGAAAAAACACCAAAAGATTTTAAATTAAGAAACATTAAATATATATTAATTATTATATAAATACGTATGTAGCAATTAAATTTGAAATATAATTGTCAGCGCGGATTTTAAACTGATGGCTCCAATCGATTTTCATTAACCAGGCAAATTTGAAATTCTAATTTCTAATTTGGACTCGAATTTTGAAATGAAAGACTCCAATTCATTTTAAATTAAGAAACATTAAACATATTGATCATTATTCCCCCCCCCCCCCCTCGCCACTCAAAAGTTAAAGAGGCGAAAATTTTAAGAGACGATGTATTTTCGGTAGTTTACCGGTATACATTTGGAGTGTGGTTTTTTAAGAGGAATAAAATTTTTGGACCGAGACGCTGCCCGCCAGGGCACCAGCCCGGAGGGGCCGAGCTTCGAGGGCGTGCCGAAGGCACGCACGAAAAGCTCGTTAATAATAATAATCTGTGGGAAATTTCCTTCATGTATTATTTATGTATTCTTTTCAAACATATATTTTATTTTGTGTTATACACATAAAGGTAGGATTCGATAAAACCAATGAAATTCATATTTTTACCAATCAGAAACTAGACTCAACCCAATGCAAAAAAATCATCAAAATCGGTTCACAATTGTCGAAGATATCAGGTAACATAGACAGAAAAAAAATTCAGTCGAATAGAGAACCTCCTCCTTTTTTGAAGTCTGTTAAAAAAGTATACAATTATTAAAGCATAGAGTATAATAACGTCACAATACAGGGGGGCTCAATTAAAATATGACAGATTGTGACACAGGGGGTCTAAAAGTCTTGAAATTGGTATTACGTAATTTATGGACGGCCCCTGATGCCTAGTTTGATTTGAAGTGTCACTCAAAAATGTCGCATGAAGAAAACTGCAATCTTTTAATTATTTAAACTTTAAATTTATTAAAAAGAAAGAATTTAATTTTTAGGACAAATTCTAGAATTTTAGTAGAAATATTTTTATATTGCGATATCAGAGGCGATTCATCCCATCAGAAGAGGATGAATCCCCTCTGATATCGCAATATGAAAATATTTCTACTAAAATTCTAGAATTTGTCCTAAAAATTAAATTCTTTCTTTTTTAATAGGTATACATTGGTTTTTAACCCGAGCTGATTTTTTGAAAAACATTCCAACTATTTTCAAAAAAAAGATGCTCAAATCTTTAGTTTTATATTTAAATTTATTCTTGTTGTAACTTTTTAAAATATAATGACACACACACGCTTTGACTTTTCAAATATATTTGTATTTGTGTTGCGTAGCACTGTTCTATTAGCGAAGGATCCATTTCAATCCATTCAACAACATGAACATAAACAGTAAGAAATTACCCCGTAGGTTTAGATAATCCCCAATCCATTAGATGGACCTATTAATCGTACATATTAATATTAGGACAACAATAATATTTTTTAATATTTAATAGAAAAATCTTCCATGGTGAAATTACAATAATTATTACAATTTCCTTGCGTTATCCACTTGGTTTCGACTCCTAATTCTCTAAAGTCAAAAACAATAACTATAAGGAACAATTAAAAATTTCTTTTTTGTCTCAGAAAGAAAAATATATAATTCGATAGTACTTTTTCTCCTTAATTCAAATATGAAATCGGTTTTTCATTTCCGAGAAAGGCATTTATAATATCAAACATTTGAATAATTTCTAAATTCTTAACTACACAATATTCAAACTCATCGCTTACTGTCCCAAGATTTTTATAAGATGTAAAAGATGTTTAAAGATGTTATAAGATTTTTAAAGATATTTTAAGATGTTTAAAGATATTTTAAGATGTTATAATATGTTTTTAAGATGTTAGAAGATGTTTGAAATGTTATAAGATGTTTTAAGATGTTATAAAATGTTTTAAGATGTTTTAAAATCTTATAAAAGGTTTTAAGATGTTATAAAATGTTTTAAGATGTTTTAAAAAGTTTTTAGCTATTTTCTTCAGAAATTGAGAATAATGATTAAAAAGAGTTTTAAAAAGTTTTTAGGTGGGAAATTTTTTTAGAAATTGGGAATGATGATTAAAAGAGTTTAAAATAGTTTACAAAAGTTTAAAAAAGTTTTAAAAAGTATTTAGATATTTTTTTGAGAAATTTATAGTTTATTTTAAACCTCAGAACCCTCCTGCTTATTTGTGTTAACTTTTTTCAGTGAACTCTCCTTTTAATCATAAGTTACTAGAGAAATAATTTTACAAGCTATTTCTATAATAAAACCCTTGCTAAATAAAAAAGGAGTAATATGAACAAACTAATTAATTCTGATCAAAATTATTAATTCTGATAAATTTACTTTTATTTGGTTAATACTAGACCATCGATTGAATTTTGGTTTGGTAGCTGATTAAAAAAAGTTTTAAAATATTTTTAGTGAGAAAATTTCTTCAGAAATTGAGAATGATGATTAAAAAAGTTTAAAAAAGTTTAATAAAGTTTAAAAAAATTTTGAAAAGTTTAAAAAAAGTTTTAAAAAGTTTTTAGCTATTTTCTTCGGAAATTGAGAATGATGATTAAAAAAAAGTTTTATAAAAACTTGAGGAATAACCAAGTTACATTGAGTTTTTGACGATTTCATTATTATGAGTAAACAGTGCTGAAGAAATGGAAGAAACATCCACTTAAAACCAGCTCTCACTTTTGAAAAAAATATTTAAATAGATTTTTTAATTAAACTAATTATTAACAGGTAGTTGAAAAAATGAAGTGTAAATTGTTTTTTTTATAAGTTTTGCATGTCTTGTGATGGTTGAGAGAAGGAATTGAAGTTATCCATTTCAAATGGATAGAGCGAGCCTCCACCCGTCACCCCGCGCTACCTCGGGCGGTACCCTTCCCACGGCGCGTTGGCGCGACGAGATCAGCAAAATCATAGAGGCCGTGGCAAGCCAAGCCACCTATGTTCTTTCTTCTATAGCCTCAACTCGCGCCACAGGTAAAGCCGCGCTACCTCGGGAGCCACCTTTCCCACGGTCTATTAGCGCGAGCAGGTGCGGCGCGATCCGCTAAATCACAGGCCATGGGAAGGCACCTATCTTTATTTTATTTATTTTAGAGTTAGAATATGTAATAAGTATGAATTCAATATAATATTTGAATAACTTATTAATATTGAGGTTAATTACTAAAGAATTTTATTTTAATATAAAGTTATAATAATAATTAATATTGTCTGACTCACAATCACTGATTAACATATCAGTGTCAATTCTATTTTCGTAGAAATTCAAATTACCCCTAGGAACTTTATAATGATTTATTGGATAACACTGTTGACTATATCTGTTGAGATTACTGATTTCTATAGAAACTTATCCTAATTACTCTTCGTGAAAACACCCCCACAAATGGGGAAATAAAAAGATAATTTGTATGAAATGTTTTATTAATATGAAAAAGCGTGTTTACATAAAATAAAAAGAAAGGAACATAAACAAAAACAAAAGAGTCACTTTGGTAACCAAGTGAGCGCAGATCAACATAATATAGAATTATAGATGTTCATATAAATATAAATCGTCGCCTTAGAGAGTAAACCTGCTAACTCACAACAAGGAAATTTTACAGGGCAGAGAAACAACAAACAAAATGTAATATTGTTGTTATGGAAAAAACTATTTTTCACATTTTTTTTCTACAACTTACGATCGTAATTTTAAGTAGCAGTTTTACTTGGACGATGCTGCATCTCTTTTTCTTTCGAACGGTATTAATATGTCATATATGATAAAAAAAATGGAGTTAGCAGCTTTACACTCTAAGGCGACGAAATTTATTACGGGATTCAAGAGGACAATAGTAGGTCTTCATTTTTAATATCGGACTTAGGGGTTCAAAGTAGTTCCTCACAGTAAATGGTAGGATTTCGGGGTTCAATGTAGGAGCTAGGCGGGGTGACAGTGCTCTAAATCGGTTCTATTTCGGGCCTGAGGGATAAAAGAAGTTCTTAAATTTCGACTCGAGTGAGGATTATAAAAGACCAAGGATTCACTCATTAAGACCTTTCGCAATCATTTAGAAACTCTATAAAGTGTAGTAAGTTACTAAAATTGAGATTTCCAGTTAGACTAAAAAATAACACGTATTTTTGAAATTTATTTCCTACTAAAACAAGAAACTCTGCTATTTCGTATTTGCTGAAAAGTTATTAATTAATAATTTAATATCAATCTATGTTTCATTTAAAAATATAGGATCAAATGGTAAATCATTTATTTTTTCACAAATTCGTGAAATTAATTTGTAAAAAAATCCACTGAGCGTACTTGAGAATTTTCAGCTGCACTTCTTTAAAGGATCTCTATCATTGCTTAATAATAGGATATATATGCAATTGGATGTTGATGAAAGCAGTCCACGGTGGTTGTAAAAAATAATAGGATATATAATTTCTTTGGAAAAGCGAGAGGCATCATTTAAACTTATTGAACTGTCTTTTAGCTGAATTCTCAAAATAGAAAAAGCAAATGATTTCTCATGCCGAGAAGCCGTTGATTAAATTCTTCTCCAAAGACGTAATTAATTTTAAATTTAAAAAGAAGTTCCATAAAAAAGCACTGTGCTGAGGAGAACTAATTATAACGTGAATGGAAAATGAATGACTTCACTGTTAGAAATGGAAAAGAGCAGAGGGAGATAGGGGAAAAATTATAATCAATCGAGCAAATGTTGTTTACAGGTGAGAGATTTTGAAATAAAGAAATATTCATTCGACTTGATAAGAAAATCCTCTTATGATGAAAATACTTCTAGAAAGATTTTAATTATATCCCACATCACAATTTGATTAAATCACTCATTAATTAAAATCTCAAAATTTAAATTTTTATGGGGGAAAAGGATAGAGGGGTGGACGGATACCAATCGACTTGATTGGGGAATAATGGAATTAAAATAATTATCGGAAAAGAGGTTTTTTTATCTAATTAGATTTTTCCTCTTATTAAAAATAAGGACTAAAGATGAATAAGGACACTCGATGGTGGAGAATAATCTCCGGAATCGAAGCAAAAATACAATGTATACATTAATTAATGTAAAATAATTGGTTTAATAAATTTAAATTTTTATAAGCGAAAATATCTCGGAACTACTCTAAAAATTAATGATTCCCACTTAAAATGGCAGTCTAAAGTCAAATACCTTGGTGTCCTATTGGACCGAAGAGCTAATTGGGCTGCTCACACGACTATGACAAGAGAAAAGCACGAAGGGCTATCAAAGTTATTTAGCCTTTAATTCGTCCTGGAAGTTCACTTTCACTTGAAGGTAAATTGACATTATATAAAATGTTAGTGAAACCTATTTTGGCATATGCAGTACCTGCCTGGTTATCTTACGCCTCAAGATCAAATCTAGAGGCATTGGAGAGAGTGCAATCCAGGACACTCCGCATCATTACACTACCCCTCTCGGAACATCGAACGAAATTATCCTAGTCGGTCTAGGAATGCAGAGATTGTTGGATAACCTAAGCGACATTACCAATCGGTTCAAACAAAAGACCCAAACTAGTCTAAACCCCCTAATACTGGAACTCTACAGGACCTAACGCTCATCTTTCATCATAGCATCATCATTTTCCTCTGATTCTTTCCTTTCTTTTATAAATAACGGCAAAGAGGTTTTTTATTTCGTAAATTTTTCCTCTTACTACTAAAAACATTATCGCAAGCACGAGAAGATCAAGAACAGTCGATGGTGGGGATGTAATCTCCGAAGTCGAAGCTCAAATAAAATGTATACGCTAATGCATGTAAAATAATTGGTTCAATAAAATTTATTATTATTATTATCATTCTTTTCTCTCCTTTTAAAGGAGGTTTGTTTACTATACATCGGCTGTAAACAGCAGAGATGATAGCTTCTATTTTGTTATTATCTTGTTGAAGGAAGGTTCAGGAACCGCCGGACTGTCGCGCACGTAGCTAGCAGCATGCGGCTACAGCCTTCTGCACCGTCGTGATAATGCCCCCTCCAAAAATGCCCAGCTCCTTTAAGTTCTTAGGGAGCGTCTTCGGGACGACACCAGTCGCAGACATGACAAGGGGCACCATTAGCACTCTATCCTGTCTCCACATTTTCCTAATTTCTTCTGCGAGCTCAAGATATTTATTTAATTTTTCGCCATAGGCTTGTTAGAGATTATGTGTATTTGGTATGGTGATGTCAATAAGGTATGTCATTTTGCTATTCTTTATGGTGAGTATTATATCAGGTCTATTCGCAAGTATAGTCCTGTCTGTCAGCACGGACCTGTCCCAATATAGTTTACAACCACTACTTTCAAGTACACTTTCCGGAGTATACTCATAGTAGGGAACTCTGGTGCTTATTAGTTCATAGTGAAGAGCAAGTTCTTGATGGATGACTTTTGCCATCTGATTATGTTCTATGTGTATAATTATTATTATTATTATTAAATTTTTATGGGAGGATTGGGGATTGAACCAATCGACTTGATTGGGGAATAATGGAATTAAAATAATTATCGGAAAAGAGGTTTTTTTATCTAATTAGATTTTTCCTCTTATTAAAAACAAGGACTAAAGATGAATAAGGACACTCGATGATGGAGAAGTAATCTCCGGAATCGAAGCAAAAAATACAATGTATACATTAATTAATGTAAAATAATTGGTTTAATTGGTTAAATTTTTATTATTATTGGGTCAATAATATAAGCCGGTACTCAATCGTTTAATTCAAGGCTGTCCAACCCCTGGCCCGCGGGCCGCATATGGCCCAGCACTGCAAAGTCTGTGGCCCAATATAAAATCATAAGCTTCCTTTAAACATTGAGATTTATATGTAGAGATAAATGTATTATCTTTTTCGAAAGAGGACTGTACATTTGAATAATAAGTGAAGCTTTTTCAAGAATAAAATTCACTAAAAGCAAAATTATAAGCTCAACTATATAAGATAAATAAAATAATGAAGTTTCGAATATTTAAAAATTATCCTTCTATTTTCATTTTCTAAAATATTTATTATTTCAGTAATTTATATGCTACACTATCCAAGTCTTTAGTTATCATTCTAGCACAAGGAGACAAGAAATTGGGGGTTTTTAGAACAATCACAATCAATTGATAATTTCTCTCCTGGACTAAAACTTGTCAGGACTTGTCTTTTAGATCTTTGAACGTTCTTACATGTCATTAGATAATGGATATTCAGGGATTATTATATCCGTGACCCTTTTAAAAAAAATTATCATTCCTCATATCCTTCTTCGATTTAAACCAGGGCTGACCAACCCGTGGCCTAATATAAAGTCGTAAAATTCCTTAAAATATCGAGATTTATATGTAGATACTGGAAAACATAACAATTTGGCCAATTTTTCTCTAAAATAAGAAATCTGAAAATCAACTGTGAAGTTTTTGAAAAATAAAAGTGCCTTTTTAAAATTTTGAATCTGGAACTAGATTTCAAGATTTCCGAAAAATAATCATTTTAGTCCATTTTCATTAGAAATACATTTTCTACTTGCAAACTTTCTGATTGAATCTTCTAGAACAACAAATAGATACCAACCTGAAAGAAAAATTGAATATCGTCTCTTTATTAGAATTTTATCTTAATTATCTAGCAAGGGGAAAATATAAACAAATACTAATATATAATATCACTTTCTGTAAGTATGTAGGGATGTATTTACATATACGAAAAGCTATTTTCAAGTATAAAATTTACGAATAGTAAAATTAGAACATCCCCGTTAATTAATGCTTATAACCAAAACCGAATACAAAAATTTAAATACAGCCAACAAAATTAACTACATATTTTCTTATAATTTATCCTTATCCTAAATATATAATTATTTTATGTAAAAATAAAAAAAAATGAAAATTGTCCTCCAATAAAAAAAATGTAATCCCTTTTATTATTTCAGATCAATTCCGCGATTATAGTCATTTTTCGTTAAATTATAAAGAACACTTAAGCAAAATTTGGCAGATGTGAATCAAAGGGGCTACTTGGAACCATAATTTTTTCGCCCCCTCTCCCCCGCACAAATAGTCATTTTAAAATGAGAATTTTAACCCTATAACCAGTGCCGTAAAGAGGGTATGAAGGTGGCAAGTGTCTAACTGACGTCTACTCTTATCCAAATAATGACAAAAAAAAGTTAAATGTTAAAAATACAATATATTAAATACTACCAATAAACCTTATCAAAATGAGTTGCCTGTATATACAATAATGTAGTTGTCAAGGTATTATATTTGTATGAATAAATAATCTATAACCGAAATAAGAACAAATTTTTATTCATATTCGCAATGACGACAAAATAAAAGGAATACGAAACATAGGTACATATATGTTAAATAATATAATAAAAACATAAAACAGCTCAGCATATTTTATGTAGTAATTTTTGAGTTTGATCTGAGTCAGATAGGTCTTTTTGTTTTTAAATTTCACGTAAATTGTGACTTTGGGATCTTGACTATTCACGCCTGTGTAGCATTCTTTTGGCAATTAATAACAAATTCTAATATGGCACAGGCGCAGGGGAATTTGAGGGGCCCTGGGGTAACACTACTTGGGAGCCTACCTAATTAATCAAACTAATTGCCATTTTGTCAAAAAACTGTTTTCTATAATGATATATGGGGTATATAAAAAAAATTAGGACAGTAAAATATTGCTGGGGGCCCTTTATACCCCATGGGATGCATGCAGCCCGCGGCCACGGATTGGACAGCCCTAATATAGATTATGGAAAGGAAAGGAAAGATTCTTTGATTCAGAAAAATCAATCAATATAGAAAAACACTCTTCATATGAATTTTTAAAATATTTAAGAAACCATAAATAACTTCTCTTCTTTAATTAGAAAAGAAGAAAAATTTATAGGAAGGCATTAAAGAACATTTTTATAATAGATGGTGAATTTTGAAAAAAATCGTTAAAAAATAACGTTAAAGCGACATGCCTAATTAGCTTCTTTCCCTTAATTTTAATTTTAAATGGAGTTTACAGCAGATCGTATTTGAAATAAGAAATATTTTATAATTCTTAATTGGAAAATTCTCCTTTGCTGAAATATTTCTAGAGAGGTTTTGATTCTATCGCATATCACCATTCCTTCTTTTTGTAAAAAAATAAAAAATAAATAAATAAAAATAATTAAAAGTTTAGTGTAGGGATAAAAATTCAAATTGGTAATTATATATATATCTACTCTTATTAAACGAGCAAAAATTGTATATTTATTTGTATATATATTTGTTTGTTTATATATTTGTATCTTGGTTATATTTTGAAAACGACTCTACTGATTTTGATGAAATTCACGGGTTAGGGGTTTTTGGAGTGACAATTCGATCTGTCACGGTCTCATCTTCGACAAAATTGTTTTTGATGGGTTTTTTCGTAATCAAATTAATTATTCTCAGGTAGACAAATCCCATTCTTATGGTTTTTAAAAAAGGTTTCCCTTTCTTGTGCTCAGGCAGACAATGGGTCGGATAAATCCTTTATTCTCAAAGGCCTTGAAGAAGTATTGTGTTTGTGGTTTGTTGTTCTCCCTAAACGTTAGAATTATTAATAAACATTTTATAATTGTTTTTATAAAGAACCTTATTTATTTAATAGAATAAAAAAATAATCAAGAATTTATTTAAAAATATCTTTCGCATAAGCAGGTCTCAATTTTCTGAAAAAATAACACAGTGGTCGAATACATTATATATACATATTTGTATTTTTTTTTAATTTGAAGACGGCTTTCAAACAAAAATCGACCTTTTTATCAGAATTTTAAATTAAAAAATAATATTAAAATAAAGCTTTTAACTGAAGGAAGAAGTTACCGAGCATCGCTCGGTGCCTCCAGGTACTATATATTATGTACACAACCTCGAGATCTACCCAAGTTTTTCGGCTGTTTTTGGCCCTGCTTAAAAGGCAAAATTTTGAAAAAATTACAATTTTTGGGCCATTTTATTGAATTTTTTTGAATTGGGACTAAAATTTAATTAAAAAAATTTAATAGGGGGTTATTTCGCAAAGTGATTTAAAAGAAATTTTATTAATATTCAATACGTTTACTAAATTAAAAAAAAAAAAATAGTTTAATAAATAAAAAATTCAAGGGTAAAAAAAAAGATTAAGAGTTTATGTAAGAGTTTTCATAATAAATTCCAATAATAGAAAATAAGTAATGTTTTAAAATAAAGTTAACTGGAAAAAGGATTAAGACTCGAATCGGGATGAATGCTTTGGAAAAAGAAATTTAAAATAGAAAAAAGAGAGAATGGGTAATTTTAAATCATATGTGTTTTATGTATAATAATATCTAATTTGATAAAATAGATAAAAAGAAATGAGAGGAGAATTGATTGAAAATAGAGGGAGATATTCTCTTATCACTAGACCAGCTGAACGGATGGCGAAAAAGAGTTGGAAGGAAGTAGATTTTAAAACCTTATACAATAAACAACTGGAGTTGATCCAAAAATCCTCAACAATAAACACATGAAGTAGATGTTAAAAACGTGAAATGATAAATATCTAGTGAATCTTAACTTTGCATAATGAAACAATACACATGAAGTCGATTCTAAAATAACAATAACATCAGAAGAGAGAAATACGATTCAAAACACAAAACTAAGAAGACCAACGAAAAGGCTTGACCCGGCCCGCTCCAGACTGTAGAACTACAGCGACCAAACAACTAGAAGGAATTATACTGGAGAGTTTAATGAAATCTTGGGACGCCAGATTAACATAGCTTACTCCAGTATCTGTGTAACCTTCTGGAGAAATTGGAATCCTGGAACTCGAAGCCGTAGGGACAAGCCCATAGTGATCGATAAAAAGATAAGCAAAAAAAAATCTCTCCTCTCTTAATGATTCTAACCATAAAAATAACTGCAGTTAAAAACAATTTTTACGAACAAATCAAAAAATGAACTTTTAGTGTAGTCTAATTAATAATAAAATTAAAAAAAGTTATATAATTAATAAATAATTATTATCATTTCCGTCCATAATTTAATTTATAATTTGAAGGTTATATTCGGAAAATAGGACAAGTTTTTTATGTGTGACTTTTTTATTTATCCAAACGATTTCACGTCGACTTTGTCGACTTCTTCAGGGCTTCAAATAGTCATGTCACACATTCGTTTAAATTTTATAGGTACATGAAAATTTAAACGAATGTGTGGCTGACTATTTGCAAGCCCTGAAGAAGTCGGCAAAGTCGACGAAACGTTGGTGGATAACATAAAAAGTCACACATAAAAAACTTGTCCTTATTTTCCCAATATAAACTTTCAAATTATTAATAAATAATGTTAATTTAAAAACGGTTCAAAAAGGCATGAATTTAGATTCTATAAATTAACAACTTGATGAAATCGAGAGAATAAATAATTTGGGCAAAAAAGGCGAAACAGATGACGGACCATCAGTAATAGATAAAAATTAGAAAAAGATATATAATTGTGGTTGAACGAATCTATATAGGCCTAAGTCCCAAATTAAATTAAAAACTTTCTCGAATTGATCAAGCAAGGTATAAAATGGATTCATGTGCTCAATAATAATGTTGTTAAATAAATAAATAGTTAATAATTAAAGAAAATACAATTAAAATAAATAAATTAAATGAATTAAATTAACAAAAATATAGATTATAAAAAAAATTGAATAATTAAGTTAAAAAATCAAGTAAAAACTTTGAATTGAATATTATAATTAAAAAGTAAATTATAGATTATAACAGTGCAAATAATACAAATTCTTTTTTTATCATTGTCTTGTATAGAATCACATCAAGAGGACCCCACCAAATTTTGTAAATCAAAAGGCATTCGAGGCGAAATCGACCCTTGAAGCCCAGTATCAAATATGAAATCAAGTAATTAATTAACTTAAATATTAACTTCATTCAAATTTAAATAACATTAAAATTTCAATATTAAAATTTCAAATCAACTTTAAATTAAAGTCTTAATCAAAATTCAAAATTGTAACGTAAAATTTATTTATTTTTCTTTTAAATAAAATTTCTTTTGGTCATCAAAATTAATCAGATTTAGTGAACATTATTTTTTGTGTAACCCTGTGTAATCCCGCCACTCTCACCTTAGTTTTGGGCTCGAAATGGGTAAAGCTATAGGAAACCTCAAAGCGTCAAATGAAAGATAACCAAGTCCGTTTTAACCCTAATTTGGAAGCTCACTTGAACGGCACAGACACCCCCGCTTCCAAATTTATTTACCATCTATTCAGGGCAAGTGAGCAAACACACGACCAATTTCATCTCTTGATCTTTGCGGGTTCTAAACCAACGCAGAACTGCACGATCTTGAGGTGGATTGATCTGGATCGTGTTCAATATATATATTCATTAGCATATATAATTATTCCAAGGTTATCATATCTACCTATCAATCACTCTTTAAATAGAGTCATCTTGAATAAAATATTCTTACATTTCATTGTATTTCCGCTTTACTCTGCAATAAAAGGAATTTTTACATTAATTTATGTATATTTATAGAGAGGGGTGAACCGCGGCCTAATATCGTGTACACCTACTTTCCGCTCACACTTACATTTTCAATTGAAGACAATAGATGTACTGGCATTGCCCAAAATAGTTCACATAATTACAATCGCGGTTCACCCCTCGAGTTATAGTATCTAGTGCAAAGGCGCCCAAGGGCTGGGGAGAAAAAATATTTTAAAATATAGGCACACTCAAGGTGTTGGCGAGAGGACTGGTGTAATAATTTTTTTTTTTTTAATTTAGGGGGTTGGGGAGGGGCTGCACTTAAAATTTTGGCAGGAAATCGCAGCTGAGCTTAGTACGTCACTGATTGAATGTTGTGTTTTCTTCCTGGATTGAATACACTGGGATGTGTATTTGAATTAAAAGTATAGATATGGTTTTTATATGTGCTATTGTGATAACGTTTATACACAGAGAGAGGTATATGTGTGCCTGGAATATAGAAACATCTGTTAAAAAATAGTGAGGTTAGAAAGAGATTACTCACTTCTGTTTCTATCATGTAAATTCCAATTAATTCAATAAATAATAAATAAGTGTCTGGAGCACCGAGCGATGCTCGGTAGCTTTTGCTTCTAAATAGCTTAAGTTTCAAATTTCAAGGCTCTGCTGACTTTCCGAAGACGAGATATGAACGATCAAAATATTTATTTTCGGACATGACTAATTTACACCCCTTCCCTTATTTTGACCCTTTTAAATCATGAAGAAGGAGGTATGATCCTTCGAATTGTCGTATTTTTTAAGAGAATAAAATTGGATATTCTATTAAATTATTTTATAGAAAAATACCTTTATTTAATCAAATTGACAAATTCTAATATATAATAACATTTATAATGATCTATTAGTGCAATTTAAAATAAAAAGAACCAATTCATTTTATTAAAAATAAATTGAAAAAAATGTAATTATAAATTTTTATTCCAACAACCAGTTGTGAATAATTATTTCAATTAACAAAAAACCCATCAAAACAACTTATCCGAAGATGAGACCTTGATAGATCGAATTGTCAACACAAAAACCTGCCAAACCAGTGAATTTCATCCAAATCGTTAGAGCCCTTTTTCGACAAACCGATTCTAAATATATATACAAGAATTGCAAAAAGATAAGATACATTTACTTTGCTTTTTTTTTGCTTTTCATGTAGGGGTAATAGAGACCTATGGAAAAATATTTTGGGGTAATAGCTAAAAAAGTTCCCCGACCTCTGGTCTATCCTGTATAGTAGTCATTGACATAATAGAAAATTCGGTGTCGTCTGCGAGTGGCAAGTATGCATTCAAAGCAACGACCTGTATTGTGGGTTGCATTTTTAGGCTCTAAATATTTATTACAAAATATTTGAACATTAATTCAATTTTTAAAAAATGAAATAATTTTTATCTTAGTATTTAAGAATTAATTAAAGATTTCCTTAGGTATACCCAAGAGGCTTCTCATGCTTTCCGAGTGGCCCTAGTAGGTATTGAATTCAGCCCATTTTTTCATGATAAATTTTATCTTCTATGTCAAACGTGGGCCCCGTTTCTGGGCTTTGAGATTTAGAAGTATCTTGAGATGATGAGGTTAGTTTAAGTAGTTTGCTGATATTTTCTTTTTTGAGCTGCAAGTTTTTCTTTTTTCTGAACCATTTAAATATCTTCTTTTCGATATAATTAAAGGAGACTACAAAACTACTCACAACCCTTTATTAAGATACTTAATAATTTATAACGAATAAATAAGTAAAAAAAGGAATCGTTTAAGTTTTAGATATCAGGTGAATCTCCAACTCCATCCAACGAAAGCGTCAACATCTATGTCTTTAAGTGACCGTTAGAAGGCATAGTTTCGCATCTGCCTTGATAACAAAGAGGTTGTCCTCTGCTTAATCAAGAAGAGGACAACCTCGTTGTTTCTCTTTATGAATAAATTTGTGTTTATCAAATGAATTTATTTCATCGGTCCATTTTAGAATCATATCTTTTTTACTGTTCAATCAAATATAAAAAATATTTAAAAATAACCAAGAAAAATATTACAGACATGCAAAAAATGTATATATTTTCACGAAATGTTTTTAGGTATAAAAATAAAATTTAGTACAGTGTAATGTGAAAATAGAGGCGACTGTGGGTCAGTGGGTAGAGTGTTGGCTCGCTGACTCGAAGATTGCTGGTTCGAGACCGAGTCTCGGCAGATAGATATTTGGAGTCGCCTCCTCTTGGAAAGTAATGGCAACCTACCAAGAGTATAATTGCCAAGTGACCTCTCCAAATTAGCCGTTCGGAACCGGCGTTAAAAAGTAGGTCCCGTATATCTGTGTAAAACAACTAAACACACTCAGCACAGGTATATGTGGAGAGGCGCCGACACCCGTTTCGGGTATGGCACTCGAAGAAGAAGAAAATACATAGATTCGAATCAAGTTTCATTAGATAAAAGTATTTAAGATTGGCAATTTATACTCACAGAAAACGTTTTCAGATATAAAGCTAAAATTTGGAGCGTTAAAATGAAAAAAAATTACATATTTGCGTACCAAGTTTCAGCTTATTAAATAAAACCATTCTTTATTGAGAATTCACATTCTCGGGAAAGATTTTCATATATTTAGCTAACATTTGGTGCATTGTAACATAGTTGGGTACCAATGTTCAGTTCATTAATTAAAATCATTCAGGATTGGAATTTCGTACTTTTAGGAAATGTTTTAAATTATAAGTTGAAAATTTAGTGAATTGTAAATGTGAAAATACATATTTGCATACCAATTCTTAGCTTATTAATTAAAATCTTTCATGATTGGCATTTTTGTACTCCCAGAAAAACGTTTTCATGTAAAAGACTAAAATTTAGTAAATTGTAACATAGTTGCGTACCAATTTTCAGCTCATTAACTAAAACCATTCAAGAATGGTGGGTTGAAAAGTTCGTAGGCTGACACATAAATGGCGCCACTAGTATCAAATCCATATGATTTTTAGTTAGCCCCAACCTTCAAAAGACGCTGTTGCACTATTAGTATCTGAGTTATAGCATTTTTAGTGAAAGAACTTTTAGTACTTTGAAAAAATGGATAAAAGAATTTCGTGTGTTAATAAAGCATTGCTTTTTGGCGAAAAAAAATACTGTTGAAACCAAGGTTTGGCTTGATAAACATTATTCGGACTTTCCACCATCAAAATCAACCGTAGAAAAGTGGTTTGCTAAATTTAAACGAGGCGAAATGAGCACCGAGGACGATGCACGCAGTGGACGCCCCAAAGAGGCAGTTACCGACGAAAACATCAAAAAAGTCCACAAAATAAATTTTGATAACCGTAAAGTGAAGTTGATTGAGATAGCTCAGACCCTAAAGATATCAAAGGAACGTGTTGGTCATATTGTGGATGAATATTTGGATATGAGAAAGCTCTGTTCAAAGTGGGTGCCGCGCGAGCTCACAACCGACCAAAAACAACAACGAATCGATGATTCGAAGCGGTGTTTGAAGCTGTTCAATCGTAATAAATCCGAATTTTTGCGTCGATATGTGACGATGGATGAAACATGGCTCCATCATTTCACACCGGAGTCCAATCTACAGTCAGCCAAGTGGACTGCACGAGATGAACCGACTCCAAAGCGTGGAAAGACGCAAAAGTCGGCTGGCAAGGTTATGGTATCAGTATTCTGGGATACTCATGGTATAATTTCATTGACTATCTTAAAAGGGAAAAACCATAAACAGCGACTATTACGTAGCGTTATTGGAACGTTTAAAATAAGAAATCGCGGAAAAGCGCCCTTATTTGAAGAAAAAGAAAGTGCTGTTTCATCAAGACAATGCACCGTGTCACAAGTCAATGAAATCGATGGCAAAATTGCAGGAATTGGGCTTCGAATTGCTTCCGCATCCACCGTATTCTCTAGATCTGGCCCCGAGTGACTTTTTCCTGTTCTCAGACCTCAAGAGGATGCTCGCTGGAAAGAAATTTTGCGCCGATGAAGAGGTAATCGAAGAAACTGAAGCCTATTTTGAGGCTAAAGACAAATGGTATTATAAAAATGGTATCGAAAAATTGTATGACCGCTATAATCGTTGTATCGCCCTCGAAGGGAACTATATTGAATAATAAAATCAAATTCTATCAAAAAAAAAAAAAATTCAATGCTAGCCTACGAACTTTTCAGTCCACCTTTATATATATATTATTTATTCGTTTGAGACTATAGTTTCGAAGACTTGGTCTTCATCATCAGTCTTTTTTAATTATATATATTATTTTTCATGAGGTCAATACCGTATGGATATTGAAGATTCTTTACCTACTTAGCTGGGAGCCAGTTAAAATTAAAAATGTTTATTTGCATCAAGCAAGAGGACAACCTCTTTGTTTCTCTCTGAGAATCAACAACTCTGCTACTCTCGGCAAAACAAAAACTTTTCACTTAGCAGACTAACTGGTTAGTAGTTGTTCACACTTCTCTACTACTAATCAATGTAATTAGTGTATTTTATTAAGGGAGAATGGTGTGGGTTCTTGGTGAAACATGTTTTAAATAAAGTAAAGAAAATTTTTGAAAAATTATAATTTACCTTATCTCTTAAAAACTTTAACTTTTCAGTTTATTCTTGAAAATAAGATTTGCATTATTTCATAGAGAAACTCTTGGTTCTATTATTTTTGTAAAATAGAAATAAAATATAAGAAGGATTACATCGTTAGGTGATGTACTCAAATAGGCAAGAATTTTTTTAGGATAAACATTACTATAAAAGATATTTGAGGTTACTGTTCCTTTCTCTGATTAAAAGTTTGTTTAATCATGAATTAATGTACTCGTATTTTAGTTATACAATTAAAATTAAATTTTACGTAGATTTAGCAGTTTCTAATTCATAAGGAATAAATTAAGATTGTGTCCTGAGTCTTTTAGCTATCCTGTTATAATAGAAACCGATTCTTTTTTACTTTATTTTAGTTTCTGCCCAGCCTTTTCTCTGCGAGACTAATTTAAATTTATAAAACATTCATTCCTTTATTCTAACTCTTCCCTTAATCATCATTTCACCAAAACTTAATTGGTTCTTATTTAAATAAATTTGTTTTACATTTTTATCTTTAACATAAATTAAAAATTCTATTAAAAATTGTAATTTAATAATAAACTTGAAACAATTTTTTAAGAAATGTTAATAGTAAGATGATGGTTATATAAAGTTTTATTAAACCAAACAGAAGAGAGGTTTGATTACAAAAAAATTTATGTATGAATATGAATATATGCGCTATCTTCAGGTTCAGGGAATATTTTAAGCCATTGCTCTAAAATATATATATTTGGTTACGAAGATATTACCACTCCAAAACGGGAAAAATCAAAGTCAACTTAATTCAAAATTGTTTCTTGAAACAATTTATACGGAAAAATAATTTTAAACTAAAACCCGAGCGAATCTCTGTCTTCCAGTTAATATAGTACTTTATCAAAATAAGTATATTGTTTCGGACTATAATTTTTTAACATAAAACTTGGCCTGAAATATAGACAGTAATTACTAATGAACTATGCTATAAATGCATTTATATATACTTTGGATAAAATAGAAACTACCAGTAATAAAAAAGATAACAATAAATTATTTTTAGATGTAGTTTATCAGTATGTCTCCTGGAAACATTTCCCAAAACGAGAGTCACGTCTTCAGTTAAATTGGCGGTGGAAACGAATAAATGGCTCTTGGGCGCTGGAGTGTGTAACGACCTTTTTAGTTGGCTAAGACATGGTCATTAAGTAAAGTGATTCATGGCGACAGCAAGGAGCCAAGTCACCAAAATAGAATAAATAAGTGGAATATATGGATCTAACAATATATGGTATCTTAACTAACAATAGGGCGTTTTTTGACTTTTTAATTATACAAGCTCCATTAATTAACCAACGGATACAACTGGATCCAAGAGAATTTCCACTCCATATGATACAAAAAAATAGAGATTTTCTGTACATCCTATTCATATTCATGTTTGGAGAGTTTCGTCATCTTTATGAAATTAATATGAAGGTTAACAATATGTATGGAATATACAATATATCATTCGTTATTTTGGTTTGATGGTTTCAGCCCTGATTTGAAATTAACTAATAAAAAGTTCATAAAGAGAAACGAGAGGTTTTCCTCTGCTTAATGCAAATAAACATACAGTATATATATATACATTAGAGTGGGTTCTTATTTTAGAAGTATGTGGAAATCAACGGGAAAACCCGGAAACTTGTTCGTATAGATGAAAAACTAATAACTGTAGAGTTTGAACTATATCGAAGATCGCGTAACCGAGCTCTAGCTGACTAAAGTTTGGAAAAATCGGTTTATTCCCTATTTTTCATTTTGGTGCGCCCTAATATTAAACGGTCCCAAATTATAGAGGGCGTTAATACGAATCCAAAACATGTTTATTTATTGAAATCGGACTAAAATTAACCGAGTTATGAATTTTTTAGTCACATCATATTTGTATATTTAAAAATTTTGCACATTTTCTAGATATCATCATTTTATTACAATCCGAATATTTCTTGCGATACTCTTCAATGGTTAAATAATAAAAACTACGTCAATTTTGGTCCGATTTCATTAGGATGGACTAAAATGAAAAAACCTACTTTTTCAAACTTTAGAAGGCTAGGAGGACTCGGTTACGTGATCTTCGATGATGTTCAAAATTTACAATTATCAGTTTTTATCTATACGAACAAGTTTCGGGTTGAAGTTGAAACTCCCATATACGCTAAAACCACTCTAATATATATATATATATATATATATATATATATATATATATATATATATATTTGATATATAGTGTGTATGTTTATTTGCATCAAGCAGAGGACAACCTCTGTGTTTCCCTTTATGAATCATCAACTCTGCTGCTCTCGGCAAAATAAAAACTTTTTTTTTTTTTTTTTTTTGGCTTTTCGGCCTTTCTAGCCATAAGCCTAATTACGATACTAGTTATATTTTTAAAATTTGTCTCCACCCCTGGGGAGTCAGATTTTAGCTGGATGCCTCGAGTCGGATTCGAACCCGGGTCCCCTGGTTAGCTCGCTGTCACGCTACCGCCTAGCCTATCTTGACCCCCCATAAAAACTTTTTAATTAAATAAAAGGTTCCTGTTAAGTACTCCACAAAGCTAAGAAAATAAATGGTCCTTTATTGGTGCTATACTAAAAGATGTGAATCTGGTCGTTGCTCCTAACACTTAAAATGTATGCTTTGATTTTCTTTACTTAAATATAGTATCGATACCAACAATTTTAAAATAGTGATCTAAACAAAATTTCAACTTTTACTATTTAAATTATATGTTTTTTATTAGTTTCTAAAAAAATTGAATGAATATTTTATTGTCATAGTAAATTATGTGTACGAAATTATAAGAAAATCGGCTAAGTAAAGTGGTCAGATTTTGATTTCTTTTTGACTTTACGAATGAAAGAAAACAAATCAAAAAGTAAAGAATAATTAAAATCCAGTGAGTTTTTCAATTAAAAAATGTATTTTCAATTAATAAGATCTTTGATTCTAGGTATTTAAATTCACTTGATGAAAAATAAACTTGAACAATTAAAATCTTGAAAGACAGGGGATTTTTTATATTAATTCTTTCAACTGATAAAATATTGTATATTATCTTTGCATATACGAATATCTGCGAAAATCAGCAAAGCAGAATTAAGTCAAAATTCGATAACAAAGATTCTACCAAGGCAAACAATTCGTCAGACAAAAGGACAGAGGAATCAAAAATTAAATAACAGCATGTCAAATTGGAATAAAATGAAATACAGTAGAACCTCGTTTATCCGGACTAACTGGGACCAAAGAAGGCAAACCGGATAATTCGGATATATGGGTAATACGTAAAACAAAATAAATCCTCAAATAAGAGAATTTGAATTTATTACGATAAAAAACATGTATACATATATCAAAATTACATAGAATTGTTTAAAAAAATACATACGTTAAAAAAAATAAAAATTATAATTAACTACATTCTTGCTATCAGAGTTAACAATTATTATCTATGTGGACTTATTTACGTCACTAAACAAGGATACGCACTTTGGAACTACAAGCTGAAATCGTCCGCGGCAAGCTCTAGACGGCTGTTGCAGGCTCCGCCTCAAGTATTCGACTGCCGGCAGAAATATCTTCTTCGGCGAAGGCCTGCACTCTCCAAGAAGTCGACTCCGAGTTGCGTCCAGATCCAAGATTGCGACCAAATCAACGCTAGCTTCAAAAATCATCGAGAAATCAACAAAAAATTGTCAGGAGTAGAATCAAGGCCATGGTACAATATCGGGGATGCACTCAAACTGTGTTTATACAAATACCCACACTCGACTCAAAAATTTATTACGCCTTTGTGAATTTGATACAGTAAGACTCTCAAGTAGAAGGCCGGATAGATAATATAATGAAAATAAAAACCGAACAAAAATTAATAAAAAGTTACAAAATTCCAGAAAAACATAGGAATCAACAAAAGAAAAAAATTTCCAAAAATAATACTACTAACCCAAAATTCGAATTCAGCGATAGAATAAAAAACTATTCAAACACCGTTTTCACAGAAACCGAAAAGAGCGATCCTGAATAAAGGTCTAAAACATTGCGTAGAAAAACCAGTTGGAACAAAACGAAATAGAGGACATCGCTATTAATATGGCAGCATCGTTAATAAAGAAATTAGGGAAAAATGACACTAACAAAACAATTTTGTGCTAAAATCCTAGGACAAGAAATAGAAAAAAAAAAGGAACAAAATCAGTCATTCCAGAAAATAAAACAAATAAAATCACTAAAATCCAAAATGCAAGGAAAACTATTTAACCGATGGTAAAAAGTGACAAAGGAAATTCAATAGTTATACTAGATCAAAAAATTTATAAAGAAAACCGAAACCTTCGTGAGACGACACAAAATTTCAATCAAATTAAAAACCCAGTAAATAAATATAACAAATTAGTTAGGGACAAAGTTAAAATTCCAAAATTTTTAAACGAAAAAACCAAAAATGTCGTTAATAGAAAAGAACGCAAGAAAGTGTCCTAGATTGTATGGCCATTCGCTTAAATTCATAAATCGGAAATGAACTAGACAGAAATACCAATTGAGACCTGCAGTAAGCTACTCAAAAGCGTGTGACTGGATTAACAAAGTCGTAAGTCATCTTCTTAGAAAAAACTGAACTTTCAACGGATCACTCGTTTTTGAATTCATTCGACCAATAAATCGGAGAATCATGGACATGGATATCCCCAATAATGCAAAATTAATCTCTTTAGATATCATAAGTTTATTTACAAACGTCCCCCTTCAGAAACAAGAAGACCTAAAGTTGACCAGATAGTTATACATGTTCAAACATAAAAGAAAAAACCTAAGCGATTTGATGGAGTTATGTCTAAATCACAATTTTTTCCAATACAACGATAAATTTTATTGAACAAAAAAATGGCTTAGCAATCGGAAACCCTCTGTCACCATTGTTGCCGAAATTTTTCTAAAACATTTCGAAAAACAATTTTTAAATATAAAGTGCGAATTCTCTCAATATATCAAATATTATTATAGATATGTTGACGATGTGATTGTCTTATGGACAGGGACTGAAAGAATTCTCAATAAATTCATAAAACATATAAATTCATTACATGAAAAAATCAAATTTACCGTAGAAAAAGAAAAAGAAAAAACATTAAATTATTTAGACCTTAAAATTAAAATTGAAGAAAATAAACACACATTTGAAATTTATATGGAAAGATACATCTACAGATACCGTAATTCACAACATGACTTGTCGACCAATGTCACATAAATTAGCAGCATTCCATTCAATGATCCACCGTTTAAATAGTATCCCATTAAAGAAAGAGCATTTTTTAACAGAACTAGAGATAATCAAAGAAATAGCTATAAATAATGGTTATGAAAGCAATTTAATAGATCAAATATTAAAAGGTAAAATTCAAAAATCAAATTTAAAATTTAATCTATTCACAAAATTCCCAAATTAAAGATCTGCCAAAACTAATATTACCATATTATGGTAAGATGTCCGAAAAAATAAAGCATAAATTAAAATCTTTAGGGTACGCGACAATCTTTAGATCACCATATACATTAGGAAGTGAATTAAGTCAAATTAAAGATAAAATTCCGGAAAATGAAAAATCCGGTGTATATAAATTGACATGCCAAGATTGCAATGCAACTTATATAGGAAAAACAGAAAGAAATTTATCTATTAGGATCAATGAACACAAGAAAGCCTACAAATTAAAATATGAAAATTATGCATTTGCAGAGCATTTAAATGCTAACAATCATAGTTTTCCAGATCAATCCAAAATTAAATTGATCAAAGAAGTCAATGACCCCTTAATTCTTTCTTTAAAAGAATCCATTGAAATTTTAAAATCCTTGGAAAAAAGCCCAATTGAATCTTTAAATGAAAAACTAGAAATTATCAATGACCCTTTTTTAAAAACATTCCATTCATTCAGGTAAAACTCTTTAGAAAATGCCTAAACAAAGAGTAACCCAGATATTGCTCCAGTTATATTCTAATCTCCCAAGAGGAAACATGAAGAAAAAGACATTATATATTTTTCAAAATTTTCTATGTATAAATCTTAATTTGTAACTAATTTGAAATATTTGTAATAGACTGATGATGAAGGCAATGCCTTCGAAACTATAGTCTCTA
The DNA here is from genome assembly GCA_024734495.1 of Forficula auricularia. Lineage (NCBI taxonomy): Eukaryota > Metazoa > Arthropoda > Insecta > Dermaptera > Forficulidae > Forficula > Forficula auricularia. The sequence goes on from JALMQS010000153.1 coordinate 33,468,875, forward strand.
GAAATAATTAAAAATTATTTTATTTAAAAAACAGAAGACTCTCTCATTTTATTTTATTTTTAACCTAAAACATTTAGAACATTTATTAAAATAAAAATGTCTACAAATCCGATCCGGATAATCCAGAGGTCCAGATAATTAAGGGCCGGATAAACGAGGTTTTACTGTAGTTCACACATTGTAAGTTAGAATGAAAGTCCAAATATTTTAAAGTAGTTTTCGAAAAATATTTTATTATCTTCCATGATCCATGGTTTGATTAATCATGTTTAAAATAAACTGCAACCGATCGTTGCAAAACTTTATCCAAATTCATTTGAAATATTAATATGTTTATTCCTTTATTATTAATCAGATATCACTTGCAATTTGCAGTTCATGTTGACTTTAATTCAAAAATAATGATCGATTCTCATTTAACAGTCGAGGAATAACCATTCTACATTGGATTTTTGACATTTCGGTTATTATTGTAACCATTGCTGAAGACATGGAGGAATCGACTTAAAGCCAAAAATAGCCATCGATTCTCATCTATTACTTGAGGAATAACTAAAGCTTGAGTTGTTTACCAAAAAAGAATTTAGTCTTTTTGATTTTAAGTCGATTCCTCCACGTTTTTAGTAGAGGTTGCCATTAATAGTCAAAACATCAAAAATGGAATGCAATAAGGTTATTCCTCTAGTATTAGATAAGAATCGATCGTTATTTTTGATTTTAAGCCGATTCCTTCATGTCTTCAGCAATGGTTACCAATAATAATCGAAGTGTCAAAAATCTAATGTAAAATTGTTATTCCTCAAGTATTAGATGAGAATCGATGGCGATTTTTGATTTTAAGTCGATTACTCAATGTCTTCAGCAATGGTTACTAATAATAACCGAAATGTCAAAAATCCAATATAGAATGGTTATTCCTCAAGTACTAAATGAGAATCAATCGATATTTTTGGTTTTAAGTCGATTCCTCCATGTCTTCAGCAAAGGTAACGGATAAGAAAACAACGCAGTTGCTATGGTTACTTATAAAATGTCCTCCCAAATTTTTAGCATTTCACAGAGAGAAGTATATCCATTCTTACTTAAGCAAGGTTAAATGAGGTATATTAATCCGATCAAATGAATAAATTTTAAAGAATTAAAAAAGTACTATCTTACTCTAGAGTAAAGTACTTTAAAATATAATTTTACTAAAAACTTTATTTAATATTTTTTGTGGTCCCCAACGTACTTAATTAGGATATTAAAATTAATAAAAATTGGTTAACTCATTTTCATGATATTTAGAAAAAAGTACTGAAATATGGTAAAGTACTAATGTTTGTGGGCCGATATGTACCAAAAACTAATCAGCGCTTCATTTTGTTAAACTAATGGTAGGTTTTCAATTTCATTTCAATCGGTGCAACGGTGTGGAAAAAATTGTGGGCCAAAAAAACGATAACATACATACATCCATACATCCATCCATCCGCACGCACTAAATGAAAAAATGGCACTTTTTGGCCTCTCGACGAGACCCCATGTAATTTTTGGCAAAACCGTCACGTGCTAAAATTCAACCTAATTGAATACTACAATTTGTGACTTTAATTGAGTCCATGGGTTCCGTAGTCTTTACCTGAGGACCCTTTGAAGTCGCGCTTGCCGCGAGACCAATTACAATACTTTCCCCATGCTTTGTATTAGATAAAGTAAAAAGTTTAGTAGAGAACAAACAAATAATAGATAGCTTAAAAGGCATTTCAGGGAATTTGAAAAACCAATTTTGAAAGTTAATTATGAAAGAGCTACATCAGTTTAAATGTTTTGTTTCGGTAATAAAAGCGAAAGAATATTTATTTTGCATTTCATTAGCTAAGCCCCCGGCAGAGGCAAGTAGACGTTGAGCTCGGTGTTGGTACCGATATCGAATGTTAACGCTCATCAATATTGGATAAAAGTCAAAAACTAATGGGGTTTAATGTTCAACCAGAACCTAAATTTTATTTTCTGCTCTCTTTGATCGAAAATCAAATAAATCCCGATCGGAAGTGAACTCTAATTCATCCAGAGATTAATATCCTTTAAAAGTAAAACAAACGAAATATCTATTTAAAATTGAAATTTACACTTTATTGTTTTTTTAATGTGATGGATGATTTCTATCTCGATTAAAAAGTCGACTTTTAAATTTTATGGTTGAGTTATTTACCTACATATTAGCTGAGATCTAAAACCTGATTCAAGAGATTTGTTATTTATTTATTCGAGGTTTAAAAGAAAATAACGAATTACCGAATAAATAAATGAAAATTAATTTATCAAAATAAATAGGAGAAAAAAGTGAAAACTTTTTTTAAGACTTGGCAAGCTGTTTTGGTGATTTTTGGTCTACGAGCGGTTTGGACCAGAAAATTGAAAACTGGCACAGAGAAATTATTTTCATTTGGTATAAATGGCTTTAATTATACCTAATGAGCTGAAACTTGGTACGAAAATATGTATTTTCACATTACAATGCACCAAATTTTTATCTTATTCCTGAGAACATTTCCTGAAAATACAAAATGCCAATCTTCAATAGTTTTAATTAATGAGCCGAAAATTGGTACGCAACTATGTTACGATGCACTAAATTTTTGCTTTTTACATGAAAACATCACGAGGGGGTGGGGGGTTATCAAGGGGCAAGGGGGGGGGGCAATGTAACTCATGTACTAGGGAAATTGGGCTTTATTTTATTACGTTAATTTAATTTGATCTGCTTCGCTATTTGTTGATGGGGTGGGTGTGTCCCTCAGTGTCTGATCCAAGTGGCGCGTCCCTAAAATGGAGAATGAAATTTTAGGTGATGAGTGAAGGATGTAGGGAAATGGGCTTCCTGGTACTAATACTATAAATAATGATATACAGACCAGCGGTTACGAGAGACAATGAGATGGTTTTATTGAGTGACTGTACAATGAACTCTGTTATCTGTATTGCAAGTGAAGTCCTGGAGAGGAGCCTCCGGTGTGTGTGTGCTCGTTGTATATTCCTTGTACTCGATGAATCAGCGCGTAGGTGTGTGTGTCGCGCCTCCGTATGTGTAGATATGTATATTGTGTATATATCCTGTCCAACTTGTGTGTATATCCACTTGTAAGGCAGAAGTCTATATATATATATATATATAAGAAGAAGTCTGTATTCTTGCTTCTACTCACTATCTGAAGTCAATCACGGCGGCACTTGAAGGTAAAAGTATAGGTATTTGTATATCTTCTCTTCGATTCCCTGGCAGTGTATGTTCACTCGCTAGCCTCTCTCAAGTCAAATACTGCGGAACTTGAATATAAAAGTATTTGTGTAGGTGTATTCTGAGCCACTTCTATAGCAGTGTATGCTCACTCGCTCGCCTCTCTGAAGTCAATGCTCTTCTCTGTTGTTAATCACTGGTCATTTGCTATGTTTTCCCAGAACTCATAAGTTTCCCTTGTTCGTTGACTAATAGATTGCCTTAATTAGACTTAATTACAAATAAAAATAAGAATTTAATTAATTATCAAAATAAACTCCTGTTCAACCCACAGGACCATTGCAACATTTCCTGAGAGTACAAAATGCCAATCATGAAAGGTTTTAGTTAATGAGCTACAAATTGGTACGCAAATATGTATTTTCACATTACAATTAACCAAATTTTAATCATATACTTGAAAATGTTTCCTGAAAGTATAAAATGCCAATCTTGAATGATTTTATTTATTGAGCTGAAAATTGGTACGTAACTATGTTACAATGCTTCAAATTTTAGCTATATATCTGAAAATCTTTCCCGAAAATATGAATTGTCATTATGGAATGGTTTTATTTAATAAGCTGAATCTTGGTACGCAACTATGTATTTTCGCATTTTAATTCGCCAAATTTTAGCTTTATATCTGAAAACGTTTTCTGTGAGTATAAATTGTCAATCTTAAATAATTTTATCTAATGAAACTCGATTCAAATCTGTGTATAATTTTCACACTACATTGTACTAAACTTTAGCTATATACCTGAAAACATTTCGCGAAAATATATACATTTTTTTTGCATGACTGTAATATTTTTCTTGGTTATTTTTAATATTTTTAATATTTGATTGAACAGTATAACAAGATATGATTATAAAATGGACTTGATGAAATAAATTCATTTGATAAACACAAATTTATTCATAAAGAAAAACAAAGAGTTTGTCATCTGGTTGATCAAGCAAGGTAGAACGTCCTAATCAAACTATACTAGTTTTTGTCTTTTTGCAAAACCGCATGTTGCGTTGGACGTAAGACAAAAATTTTTAAGAAAAAAATAAAACCGACTTCAAAAAAATTAAATGCAACAAATAAAATACACTAAAAGGTATAAAATAATTATTATCTTATTTAGTTACAACTAAACGACGAAATTTTAACATGAAATTACTTTTTGAAGTCGGTGCCAAACATATACCTTTTATGAATCGCACTCGACGGATCTTACTTAGTACGTTTGGCGGGTACGCTCGCTTATAGGTATAGTTTGTTTGGTACCGACTTCAAAAAGTAATTTCATGTTAATATTTCGTCGTTTAGTTAGTAACTAAATAAGATAATAATTATTTTATACCTTTTAGTGTATTTTATTTGTTGCATTTAATTTTGAAGTCGGTTTTTATTTTTTCTTAAAAATTATTTTTATATTTATATTATTTTCTCTAATTAAAAATGTATAGGAGTACATTTTAATTACATCTTAGGTAGGTATAACTAAATATAATGGAAATTTAAATGATACAATTTTAAATATTTACACTAGCCCTTAATATAAACCTTTGAAGAGCCGTAGTGATTTTTTCATTACTATACCTATAAGCGAGCGTACCCACCAAACGTACTAAGTAAGATCCGTCGAGTGGGATTCATAAAAGGTATATGTTTGGCACCGAACTTCAAAAAGTAATTTCATGTTAATATTTCGTCGTTTAGTTGTAACTAAATAAGATAATAATTATTTTATACCTTTTAGTGTATTTTATTTGATGCATTTAATTTTTTTGAAGTCGGTTTTATTTTTTTTCTTAAAAATTTTTATTTTTCTCTTTTTAGTGATGTTATTAATAGTGATCCTATCATTAGAACTTGACCAAATTAATATTGCATCATCCCTAAGATACCCCCTTTCAAATAAAAAAAGAATCATCGAAATCGGTTCATAAACAAAGAAGTTAGTCCTGAACAAACCTAACAAAAAGGTCTAATACCTACGAAAAAAAAATGGGACCAATCGGAACGTAGACTGGACCCAATGCAAAAAAAATTTCAAAATCGGTTCACAATTAGCGGAGATATGAGGTAACATATGCACACAAAAAAAAATAAAAAATAAAAAATTAAATTAAAAAAAAAAAAAAATCAGTCTTTTTTTTAAAGTCGGTTAAAAAACTATTACAGTTTAATTGGTACTTCTACCTCATCCTCCGTACTCCACAGACCTTCCTCCATTCGATTATTGGTTGTTTCTATCGTTAAAAATTTCTCTCGGTGGTAAATGTCTTAAATTCATAAGCGAAATAAAAACGGACCTTGATTAATAATTTGCAAGTAAGCCTCAACAATTTTAGAAAGAGTGTCATATTGAGAACTTACTGACAGATGGAAGAAGGTAATAGACCAGAACGTTTCATATATAACTAACACATAATAAATCACCATTAAACAACAAATTTCGTGTATTTATTTCGCATCAAAAAAAAAAAGAAACTTATGGGACATCCTAATATTAGATGAGAATCGATTGATCTGAACAAAAAGTGGACACAAATGCTATATTGTGAAATCAGCAAAAGCGTGGAATTTCCAATAAATAGTGATTATCTTTTGTGCTTGTGTGAGTGTAATGAAAAAATCACTACGGCTCTTCAAAGGTTTATATTAAGGGCTAGTGTAAATATTTAAAATTGTATCATTTAAATTTCCATTATATTTAGTTATACCTACCTAAGATGTAATTAAAATGTACTCCTATACATTTTTAATTAGAGAAAATAATATAAATAAAATATTTGACTAAATGGTTAAGGGCAGAAGCCACGAAGAAAAAATAACTGATATTAAAACTGTTTTATAAATGTAAACTCACTCTATTCAACCATGAAAGTTTTAACAAATTTAATTAAAGAATATTTTTAATTATTTCAGTCTCTATGAAAACATTTTTGATAATCTCCGAAAACAGACTGAATCAGAGAATGATTATACGTATAATAAATTATATATATTTGTGGAACAATATATAGAGTATCGTGTTTGGCGGAGAACATTTGAAATGAGTCCAACAGCAAAATGAAAATTCAACAAAGCAATTTCTTAGCTATCAGTGGTGGGCCAGCTGTGTCTCAATGCGAGGGTATGAAGTGCCTGTGGCAAGTGTGCGCTTTTCCGTAACCCAATAATGACAAAAAAATTAAAAAGTTTAATGTAACAAAATTTAATAAATGCAATATATTAAATACTATTAACATCATCAAAACGAGTTGTCTGTATTATACCATAATGTATTTGTCAAGGTATGAATAAATAATCTATAACCTAAATCGAAAACTATACACTTCATTCAAAATTTCGAAAAAAAGGAGGGGTCTGCTGTTATATTAGAAAGGACATCCCTAGTAGGCGTTTAACTAATCTAGAATCCAATGAATTCGATGCCATATGGATCAAAATCACGTTAGGCCATTCTACTAAATTCTTCTGCATAATATATTTGCCCCCCAAAGACCCCAGATACAAACAATTTTTTGACTACCTCCTTGAGTGCCATTGCAATATCCTGAAAGAATTTCCATCTTCTGAAATATCTTTCCTAGGTGACTTTAACGTCCACAACAAAAATTGGCTAAAATTTTCTAGCCATAATTCCCCCGCAGGCTCCGACGCTGAAATCTTCTCAACGGCGTGTGGCCTCACACAAATTATTAACGGCCCCACAAGAATCCCAGACAAAGCCAATGAAAAATCCAATCTTCTCGATCTTTTCATCACTTCCCACCCTTCGTCCTATGAAGCAAAAATTTCGGCCCCTTTAGGTAAATCTGACCACAATCTGATAAAAATTAAAACCTCCGCCAATTTACCAAAACCCCCGTCACCCCACTCCAACCCCAGAAAAATATGGCTAGTCGATAACGATAACATTAATTGGAATGACATGCGTAACTTTTTTGCCGCTTACCAGTGGAATGAACTCTGCATCAGAGATAAAAACGCTTCAGAATTCGCAGACGCCCTTAACGAGGCAATTCAAATAGGCTTAGAAACCTATATCCCCTCAAAATTGATTAAAGGGAACAAGGATTCTAAGCCTTGGTTTGGTAGACAATGCGCAGATTCCGTCCGTGAAAAAAACAAATCTTTTCAGAAATGGCAACTTTCACGGCTAGAATGTGACCGAGTTGCATTTACCAAATCGCGAAGCTCATGCAAAAAAATCATCTCTGAGGCAAAGAAATCATTCGACCAGAGGATAGCAGACCGTCTCGCATCTTGCCCCAATGGAAAACGGGCCTTTTTCTCGTTACATAAGGCAATAAATAGAAATTTCGCGTCCCCCTCACTTCCGCCCCTCTTTCACCCAAATGGTTCAGTAGCCACGACCCCCGCTGAAAAAGCCGAATCACTAGCATCCTATTTCGCAACTAACTCCACTTTAGATGACAAAGGGCTTAACCCGCCCACTTATACCCCCCAAACCAACCTCATGGGCAAAATAATTTTCAGGCCCCAAATAATCATAAAAGCCATTAATAAATTAAATTCCAAATCCGCCGCTGGCCCAGATAACATCCCACCAATTCTCATTAAAAAATGCGCCCCTGAACTTGCCCCTATCTTATCCAAGCTATTCCAACTCTCTTACGAGTCGGGCATATTCCCCAAAAGCTGGAAAATAGCCAGAGTCACACCTATTCCTAAAAAAGGAGACACATCACAAATCTCTAATTACAGGCCTATCTCGATCACCTCTGTTCTTTCCAAATTAATGGAATTAGTCATAAACCAACACGTGATTCATCACTTAGAAAACAATAAATTAATTCACGATAGACAATATGGATTCAGACAAAATCGTTCCACAGGCGACATCTTAACCTATGTCACCCACACCTTGAACAATACTCTAGAGGCCGGAAAAGAAACCCTCGCTGTAGCCCTTGATATCTCCAAAGCTTTTGACCAGGTTTGGCACAAAAATCTTCTTGCCAAACTACCAGCCTTTGGATTCACACCAACACTTCGCAAATGGATAGAAAGCTTTCTGACAAACCGAAGTATAAAAGTTGTGGTGGATGGAACATCATCTGAATCGTTCTCCACAAACTCTGGTGTTCCCCAAGGCTCTGTAATCTCCTCCACACTCTTCCTTATTTATATAAACGACCTTATTGATCAAACGGCAAACCCCACTCATTGTTACGCCGACGATAGCACTCTACACGGCAAACCCTCTCTCCCAAATAATCGAATCAATATTGCCTCCTCAATTACTCTCGACTTAGACAAACTGAATAAATGGGGCTCTCAAAATTTAGTTAACTTTAATTCAAATAAGACTCAATGTTGTCTAATTTCTAGGCGCGAAAATAGAGATTTCCCTGATATTCACTTCGATTCGAATACCCTGAAAATGTGTGACAGCCTATCCATGTTGGGCGTCTCTGTCGCATCTGACCTGTCTTGGAATGAACACATCTCCTCTGTGGCGAAATCTGCAGCAAGGAAGATTGGCTTCTTATTCAGGTCCAAGCGATTTTACAAACCCCCACAACTTCTCACCATCTACAAGGCCCAAATCCGCCCCTGTCTCGAATACGGCTCTCATCTATGGAGAGGAGCCTCAAAATATTCTCTTGCTACCCTTGATGCAATTCAGAAACGAGCCGTCAGGCTAATTGACGATTCTACCCTCACCGACTCCCTCGACTCGCTAGCTCATCGAAGAGATGTCTCTGCCCTTTCCCTTTTCTATAGATACTATCACGGCAGGTGCTCTGACGAGATAAAATCAATAATTCCCCCCAAAGCATGCTTTGCACGCAGCACACGTTTTGCCGACTCCCAACACTCTTTCGCTGTCAAATTGGAAAAGTGCCGGACCACTTCATTCGCGAATACATATATCCCCATGACTTCAAGGAACTGGAACTCTCTCCCAGCCTCTATCTTTCCCAGCACCTATGATCTTCAAACCTTCAAAACCAGGGTGCATAGACACCTGCGTCTACATCCTCTCTCTTAATCAACTTTCCCTTCTCTTCGGTAATGCAAGGGTCTTTCGAGATCCATAGGGGCTACATCTTTACTGGTGCACCCCTTCTTGCATTCGATTGCATTAAAAAAAAAAAAAAAAAAAAAAAAAAATAAGAGAACACATTTTTATTTTATTCTTAAATTCAATAACGACAAATTAAAACAAATACAAACCATAGGAAATTATATGTTAAAAATATAATAAAAACATAAAACAGTTCAGCATAACTTTAAAGTAATTTTTCTCGCTTTTTCATTTGCAAACACATCTATTTATTATATCGTCATAAATTAATGTTTTGGCAACATCTCTTTCAATTTATATTATAGACATGTTTGTAAATCACTCTTGTCCAATAGAAGAACAAATTTACAACTTACTACCAGCCGTCCACTTCCATTGGGTGCTTCTGTTATTTTTGACTCCCATTAGTCGTTTTGTTTTTAAATTTCCCTTAAATTGAGACATAGGGTTCTTGGATCTCTCCAGCATTGTTTTGTATTCGGTAAAAATTCCAATGTCGATCGGGCGTATGAAGATATAAAAGTTGTCTGATCATGAGATAAATCAAGTTGTTGGTTTATGGTGGGAGGGGGGGGAGCTCAATATATGAGTTCTTGTCAAAGTGAAAAACTTCCTTCGGACCTCCTTTGTGATTTAACAAATATTTTTGAGTTTCTTAAATCAAAATCAGTTTTTTATTTTCACATCAGAATCGGTTGGTGACTTTTCAACCAGGGGATGCTGTCCAAAAAAGTAGCCTTCATTTTTTGAAGTTTTATTTTAATATTCGCTTTTTTTTGCAAATTTCATCGAATACGGGATCATTTTCGTTATTTTTTAAATTTAACATTAGATTTTTTTAAATATATTTTTGGACCTTCGCCCCAAACGGATACTGCTTTGTGTGAGTGAGGTAGGAGTCAGAAATTAAATCATGTGTCTTCAACTATACAGTCCATGAGATGGAAATGGACCATCTTCCACAATGAATCAGCCTGTCCTATAAAAAAATCTTAAATTTCTCCTAATTCTATTGCTATAAGCAAGCTATGACTTGTATAGCAGTCTTAGTTATTTCCGATCTTAAATATTGAGAGTTCTTAGAAATGGATTAGTCCAAAGATTTTTGAATCATCTTTATTTATTCATTTTTTTATTATTACTATTTTAATAGTTCCTCAGCGAGAGCAATTTTTATTCGACTAAAACTCGTCTGAACTTGTCATGGCATGCTTGAACTGGAAAAGATACCACTTCAAACCTTCTATCCGCATTCATTTTAATTGCCCCTTCAAACTATGCAATTCATTTTAATTGCCCCTTCAAACTATGCAACAATTTTATTTCATTTCGAGAACCAATATATATTTTTCAAAACAAAAAATGTTTTTTATAGAAATATTTGAAATATCAGATAATAATTTGAAAATGTAAACATCCTCTTGAAAAACTCTCAATGTTTGAAATTTTAGGATGCGCCGCATCCACAGTATCCATGGACTGCACGTCACTGTTTCACATATATATTCTCTATAATGATATAGGATATAATGTGAAGTATTGTGATCGCCTGCCGGGGCCCTGATACTTTGGAAGCTTCTATCTCCAGGGTGTAAGAAGTTAATTTCACTATGCGACTTCTAGGAGAAAGGAATCCATGCCCTTAGTAGTTTGATATTGGATTTATGACATAAAACCAGATATTGTGGTTTCCAAATGCCAAAAAGGGGCCAAAAATCCATTGGCTCGTGCGTTCGTATGTATGTATGTACCCCCCCCCCCCCGCGTTTCGCAACCATAATTTTGAGAGCTACGAAATTTGAAACTTAAGTTCGATTTAGGCTAGAAGGAGTACAGCAAGCTTTTGGTTAAAATCAGAAGACCGGAAGTTGAAATTTACATGAAAGATTTCCCGTTTTTTGTGATTTTCTCAAAAACGGCTTAAACAATTTTTTTTAATTGCTGTTCTTACTTTACTTATCAAGTGTCATAAGTTGTCAGTCATGTATAAATTTTATTCCGATCGAAATAAAGGAAGAGGGTGTAAATTAGGAGTGAAGCAAAATAAATATTTTAATCGTTCAAATCTCGTTTAAGTTAAGTCGCAGACTGGCTTTGGAATTTGAAACATAAGCCATCTAGAGGCTAGAAGAAGTACCTCAAGATTTTGGCTAAAATCGAAGAACCGGAAGTACATGTTTACTTGAAGATTTTTGATATTTTGCAATTTCGTCTTTTTTCCTGTTTTCTCAAAACGACTTGAGAGAAACCCAAATAGAAGTAATTTGAATGAAGAAAATTGGTATGATGATTTAAGATAAGAGAAAAACTAATGTGAAATGTGTCCCCACACCAGTTGATTTATTTTGAACCACACAAAAAACTCGGCCCTTCCCAAAATAAATATCTATTAAAATTTTAATTTAATTTTTGATTTCAGAAAACATGAATACATTAAATAAAAATGATAAATTTTCAGCTAGTAACTTATTTAGTTGATGAGCTACATCGAATTGACAAACCTACAGACAGACATTGTAGCGACACAAATAGTGTTCCGTTTTAATTTTTAAACGGAAACCAAAAAACTAAACTTCCTTTAGAAAAATCATTTAGGGCTGCTCATCATCATCAGTCTCACTAACAAAATTTCAATTGATTTAAAATACAAACGATATACACGTCGTCTATTAACGAAACCTGAAAATATAAGAAATGAGAATTTCTTACACATTTTTACTTTCACATATACCTACTATATATTCTTTTATACCATGTATCAAGTTTTAGCCCGTACCCGCAGAGCACATATCAATATAATAGTTTTGGTATTCGTGTGCCATTTGTACTTTTGTCCATGTATTTTAAATACATAATATACGAGCTCTTGCCATTTTTTCGCATTCCCATAATTGCAAAAGTCAGGGCATTATTATATCGTCTTATGTTTTCTTTAATGTTTTTTGAATCGGGAGTATTTTTCAAGTTCAAATTATATCAATGAAGGGTAACTGTTGCAAAATCAAATCAAATAATACAAGAAAAAAGGATAAAAGAAGAGACCAACTTTTTTCTGGATATTGGAAAACTTTTATTTTCATTCCCATCAATAAATACAATTGCAAAAATAAATTTGTTATTTGGATTCATAACATGCATTGGCGTAGTTAGGGAGTTTTCCTAGGGGGGGCTGCTGATTAGCCACCACAAGGTTTCAATTTAGGTAATCCGATTAGAGGTCAACTAACCTTTTAGTAGAATTGACAAATTTTGGAAGTAATGTAATATTTTAATAAGAAATACATAAGTGATGCTTCGTAATAATGGAATTTCGATTTTTTTTATTTGGGGGGGGGGCAATGAGTTTTGTAGCGGGAAACTTCCTCTTGCCACCCTCCCCTTAATTACGCCCATGAAAACATTCTCAAGTCCTCTTTATGCTCCAAATGACCTTCCATAATTTCGAATTCAAATAAAATTGAATTTTAATTTAATTGAATCGAAATGGGGGGGGATGAAAAAATATTTCTAGTCCTTTAAATCAAAGTCAATCAAATTTTGTAGATACAAAATACATACATCAAATGGAAAAAGAATTAATCCTCTACCCAGGTTGATGAGGTTCGGAATGTGATCAGAGTTAAGGGAAGGAGAGAGTCCAGAGGGCATGTATAGGGTTGGCGAAGTGGATGATGAGTTACCCACCCCAACATTTTGGGGGACTAGTTTTTGCATTTCTAATCTTCTGGGGGCCGACAGAATATTTAAGGTAATAGCACCTATAGCAGACACTCTAAGCCAGAGGTCTCCAAAGTGGGGTACGCGTACCCCGAGGGGTAAGCAAAAGATTCTTAGGGGGTACGCTACATTTCTCTTCAAAATACATTATTAGAAAATCATAAGATGGTGTCATCTATTAAATCTGATGGAATGGAATATTTTTAATTATATGTCAGAGGGGTTGTTTTTCACCCCCTCGGGTACCGAACCCGAGTGCCATTAACAGCAATCCGGGCCACCTGGCTCACCTGCGGGATACGAACCTCTCTGACATATGCAAACGCGTAAAATATTTTACTCAAAGATTGTTATCTTAATTTGTAAAATTTCGCGATATAGTGATTCTAAATTTAAACATATAGCCATGCCATATAATTTAAATAAGGGTGGTTGAGTGTTTCGAATTTTGAAGAAATTCAAAATTCGAAGGGCAATGGAATGACTTTTCCCAATTTAATATGAAAGATATTAATTTGCCGATGGTAATAGATTCAAATTTACTAGAAAATCATAAGATGGTGTCATCTATTAAATCTGATGGAATGGAATATTGCAAATTAATATCTTTCAAAATACATTATGTTATCTCACCCACACATACAAAAAAAAATTTTGTTTAACTCTGGCAACTCTGCATTATGGAAACCTGGCAACTCTGCTTAAATTATAATTTAAAATTTCTCTTGTAATTTATCAATCAAATATATATATATTGTTTCATTTAAAATAAATAAATAAAAAAAAGCTTGATTTTCTGCACTTTTCCGTTCATTTCCTGAAAAAATGATTTTTGACACACACTAACACACAATATATAAATATATATATGTAATTAGGGGTACAATTTATGATTAATTTCGTCATAAGGGTAGGCGGTCAAAAAAGTTTGGAGATCACTGCTCTAAGCCTTCATTCTAAATATGTTCAAATGTTAATGGACCCTATTAAGAGGGGGGTTCTTTCGTAAATGAGTATAAATTATTTTATTAAATATAAGAGAAGAGGCAGGTGTATGGTAAAGTCATATGGATAGCCACATCAGCTTATTTACGATGTACAAACTATTTATATTTATATAAAAAATACGAGTATACCAAGAATTTAAATGTCAAGAATCAAAGATCTAATTAGATATGTTTAATTCATTTCAAAATTATTATCAGGCTGAACTGAATCTTAATAATAGCCAAAGAAATTCCATATACTTATTAAAATCCGTTGCCTTGTGTTCGAAATACCACGCACATCTCGGCATACGAAATTTGGCATTTCTAGAATTTTTATTAGCTGAGAAAAGCCTTGAGATGGGCAGCCTCCGGCCATTGAAAATGAATGAGTTAGTATGGATAAGGCAAAAGGTATACTTTTTCACTGAAAAGATTTAGCTTGTGAGTAGTAAAATTGTTGATTTATTTATTTATTTATTTAAACGGCTAATGCCGGATAATATGCCTAATTTATAAGAAGAAATCAATGAGGTTGTTCTCTGCTTGATGCAATAACTGAATTGGCTGAAAATTTTTGATTTTTTTTTTCTTAATCTTGTTTAAAATTCTCTGAAACTTGCAGAAAAATAATTTTCATCCATTTTTTCTGTGTCTGTTCGGCCGGATCCAATATAGGCCATGCTCAAAAGTCAAAAACGTAAGGTCATATAAGTTAGTTATTATCCGAAATGTTTATATTTAAAAATGAAAAATCAGAAAAAACGGAATCGTTATAGGTGGTGATTAATAAACGGTTTGCCCCAAAAAAGAAGTGAGATCTAATGTGCTGTCAATTGTTAACTTCTCCAATCGAATAGAATAGAAAATTTTATTAGCGGACCAGAGCTTATTAGCAGCATTAACCCTGTTCGAATTTTACAATCATGTGTTTCCATTATAGAAATAAATACAAAAGTTTACAAATATAGGTATATATGGTATATAAGTAAAAAATAAAAATACAATTTCTAAATACGAATTTATTCGAAAAGTGAGTCGAGAAAACGAAGTTTCCATTTTACATATCGATCTAGATATAGAGATTCTACATTTTTAATTGAAATTATAGTATTTTCCTGAAATTTGACTGTTATCCATTATGTTATTATGTTGAATTAAATAAATTTGTGAGAAGCCATAGTATGGGCAACAACCAAGTTTTAGGAAAATATTTTTAATTAAACATTTTGAATCCATAAATCTAGATCGAAATATAAAATGGAAAGCATGAGTTTTAATTGAAGTATTACTATTTTCTCATTAGAGCTGATTAAGTACTTTTTTCGGAGAAAAGATTATTAATCGAACTTGACCTTTTTTTTTTATAGAAATGTTTTTGGTTGGATTTCATCTAAACCTATGAAGGAAATAATTTACAGTTTTGTTAACATTTCTAGTGCGAACCTACAGAGCAGTAGGTAATAATCGCTGCTTGGAGAAAATTTAGTCCAATTATTCTCGCACGTTATCGTGCCCTTAAAAGTCAAGCATCAAGGATTAGGCCTGGTTATGCAAAGGTTTGTGCGGGCATCAATTTTTCAAGATAAACCAACGTGTGTTTTTCATTTAGATACGATTTGTATGTTGTAAAATCGTGTTTAAAAAAATAAGCTGAGTTCGAAAAAGTTAAAAATGAAAGGAAAATCTTTTGATTAAAAAAAATTAGAATAATTACAATACAAGAAAAAATAGATTTTTACTTGAGTTTTGTTAAGATAAAAGTCACTTTTGCATTCATTCTTTTATTCATTGTAAATAATAAGTTCTTAGATGGGCACTGATGATGCTATTATAAAAAGCGAAACAGAACCATGGACTGTCTGTCATTTCATGATTTAATAAACTCATTATAATAACAGGTCATTCAATAAGTCCGTAGGATAAGTAAGAAAAAACAAAATTTTGACAAAACTCGATTTTATTATTCAACATAGTTGCCTTCGAGGGCGATACAACGAGTATAGCGATTTTCCAACTTTTCGATACCACTTTAATAGTATGATTTCTCTTTCTCGATAAAATAGGCCTCAGTTTCAGCGATTACTTCATCATTGGACTTAAATTTCTTTACAGCAAGCATTCTCTTGAGATCTGAAAACAGGAAAAAGTCGCTGGGGGCTAAATCTGGAGAATATGGTGGGTGGGTAAGCAATTTGAAGTCCAATTCATTCAATTTTGCCATCGTTTTCATCGATCTGTGACACGATGCATTGTCTTGGTGAAACAACATTTTTTTCTTTTTCAAATGTGGCCGTTTCTTTGCGATTTCACATTTCAATCGATCCAAAGTGCACAGTAATAGTCGCTGTTGATGGTGGTTCCTTTTTAGAGATAGTCAATGAAAATTATTCCGTTCGCATCCCAAAATACAGAAGCCATCACCTTACCGGCCGACTGTTGCGTCTTTGTTCGCTTTGGATTCGGTTCGTCGACTGCTGTCCACTCAGCTGACTGTCGTTTGGATTTTGGTGTGCAACAGTGAAGCCATGTATCATCCATTGTCACATATCGACGATAGAATTTCATTTTATTGCGGTTTAACATCGCCAAACACTGCTCTGAAGCATCGATTCGTTGTTGTTTTTGGCCGACTGTGAGCTCACGCGGCACCCACTTTGCACAGAGCTTTCGCATACCCAAATGTTCGTGTAAAATGGTAAAAACACTACCATCTGATATCTTTACAGTGTCAGCTAGCCCGTGCACCTTCAATTTGCGATCGTTCATAACCAATTTGTGGATTTTTTTAATGTTTTCTAGAATAACAGCCTCATTTGGGCGTCCACTGCGCTCTGCATCATTTGTGCTGGTACGACCACGTTTAAATTCAGCAATCCACTTCTCTACCATTTGTCTCGATGGAGCAGAGTTCGGATAATGTTTATCAAGCCATTGTTTGGTTTCCACTGTATTTTTTTTCATCAAAAAGTAATGCTTTATTAAAACACGAAATTAACTTTTTTCCATTTTTTTTTTCAATAACAAAAGTTGCTTCACCCAAAATGCTATAACTCACGAATTAATAGTCAGATTGCTGTCAAATTTATACATGTATCGTTTGAAGGTTAGTACTAAATAAAAATCATATGGAAAAATTCTAGTAACGCCATGTATGTGTCGTCCTATGGACTTTTTGAATGGACTGTTACTATACAGATAGTGTTTGAATAGAAATTTTTCGGGTTTCTCCGCGTGGGTTTGAGAGTTTTTCTCTAAGTAGCAGTTTTACTTGGTCGATGTTGCATCTCTTTTTCTTTCGAACGGTATAAATATCTTCGCTGATCTTACAAAACCTCGTAAGTCCGATTTTTGGTCAAATACTTATTATACGTTTATACCGACAAACTTTTCACGGCGCATCTGCCTATTGAAAACTTATTATTCTAATCCAATTTAATTTCGCGCTAGGGATGTATTGCTGTTTAAAATTGGTGGGATTATTTAAGATATCGAACGCCCGTTGAAAGCTAATGCATTATCTGGGGAGAAGTAATTATTTCAGTCTATTATACATTGGCAAATACCCTTAGCATTTAAATTATAGTCACGTAAATTATAAACAAAAGATGACATTAATCAGCCAAAAACATTGATTAACAGATATATCTGCTAATTATAATTACATAGAGAACATCCAATCAGAACAAATCCCATCATCAACACCTCTTCTACACAGAAGGGTAAACAATAAATAATTTGAATCCTTGCCATTTCTTCCTTGGTGGTCAGCTGTTGTTTTTTGTTTTTTTTTTATAGCAATGGACCAGGGAAATTCCACATATCAAGCAATAAATGATAAAATGCTATCAAATAGTAAACAATGATCTCTATACGAACATACTAGTAAATAAGCTAACGTGTTCTGATGTGGCCACCCACTCGACTTTACCATACAACCTGGCCCTCACTTATATTTAATACTAGCCTTCGGCGGCCTTCTTGCTAGCCAGGGGGCACGCCCCCTGGACCCCCAACGCACGAACCCCACCCTCATACCCCACTCCATCCACCACACCGCCCGGACCCCACCCAGCACCTCCAACCCCCCTCACCCCAGCCCCCGCACCACCCCCACCATTCGTCGGACCACATCCACGCGCCCTCCACCCCCGCGCTATCACCCCGTGAATCGTGAGCAACTTTTCGAGGAAACCACTGAAACAGACATACATTCAGACAGGCAGACTGACAGACAGGAATTTTGTTGAGGTTGTTTTCGATCATAACTTTGCTTGAAACGTGTGCAACCAAAATTTGGCGTGATTTGGAGCAATGTACAGACAAAACCTTAATTTTATATATATAGATTTAATAAAATTATTTATAATCATGTAGGGGAGGGGGTTAATTTTTGCATTTTTAGACTTCTGGGGTCCAACTGATTAAGTATACACAATTTGGTTGAGTTTGGTACAAGAGCTTATATTTTCATTTTTTGACCCTACACCCCCCCCCATTTTGAGCGGTTAGTTTTTACATTTTTAGATTACTGTGGGCCTAGTGATTATGTATTCAAAATTTGGTTGAGTTGACTTGACTTCTGGGGTCCCGCTGATTATTAGGTATACAAAATTTGGTTGAGTTTTCTCAAATGGCCTAGATTTTTAATTTTTAACCCCTCCTCCACCCCTTAATTTTGGGTCAATATGCACCAAAATCTAATCAGCTCTTAATCTCAATGGAACAAAACTACGTGTGAAATTTGGTTTTGATATTCACACTAGTTTTTGAGCTAGCTCGTCCACAAAAATTTGGTAACGCACAGACTAACTAACAAGTGACTAACAGACATTTGACAAAACAATTATTATATCGAAAAATATAATTTTTTTGATGTTCACTTATTTGGGTTTTTTGTAGACCGAAAGGCCATGGTTTCGCTCAATTTTTTTAATCAAAAATAGTTTCAGCAGTTTTTGAGATATTTCGAAAGAAGGAAAAAACACTTTTTTCATGCACGATTACTATACTTGACCATAGCTTGTATGGTAAAGTAAAAAAAATGAATTTTCTAAATAAATATAATAAGCAAAAAAAAAAAGTAGAGTGAATTCAAATTTTGCGATCATCCCGCAGTCATGTAATTATACTATTGAAATAAATTATGGATTTGTACATAGACACCATTCTAGTTCTATGTTTCAAATAGATAATTTTTAATCAGAGTATCTCATGTCAAATTAAATTAAATTATTAATAGCTCATATTTCATCAACTGAGGTTACTTATAATAATGAATATTGTAAAGTAATTTAGAATGAAAACTAATCCGGGCCGGGACAAGGCAGGTCAAGCGCGTTCGTCGGATACCGGCCCTGCGTTTTGAGAGGCCCTGCGTTTTGAGAGGCCCCGCGATCTACGAAAATTACCCAATTAAAAAACAGCGGTTTTGATTAACTTTTTACAGAATGATGATACCATTAGAATTCAGTTCGAAATGCAGCCGTTGCACATAATCATAAAGTGCTAGAGTTTACTCTTTTATTAATTTATTCCAATAATAATTAATAGAAAACCAAATGGAATTTTATTGGTTTCTTAATAAATTCTATCTTAATAAATTCATCCAAATTAGAACTTTTTGAAATAGTCATTTTTTCTAAACATAATAAATGTATAATTTTTCAATAATAACTAACTAATAAATTTGTTGAAAAGTTTTTATTTTGCCGAGAGTAGATAAATAGATAGATTTTATTTTGCTCTGAGAATGAAATTCTATTGAAGCATAAAAGATACAAATTATATTATATTAAAAATCTGCTTTCCAAATTCAACCAAGAGAGAAGAAAAAAATAATTACATTTAACATTAAAAAATAAACTGCAACGGATTGTTGCTAAACTTTATCCAAATTCATTTGAAATATATAAAAATATAAATAAATATGTTTATTCCTTTATAATTAATCAGATATCACTTGCGATTTGCAGTTCATGTTGACTTTAATTCAAAAATAATGGTCTATTCTCATTTAATAGTCGAGGAATAACCATTCTACATTGGATTTTTGACGTTACGGTTAATATTAGTAACTATTGCTGAAGACATGGAAGAATCGACTTAAAATCAAAAATAGCGATCGATTATCATCTAGTACATGAGGAAAAACAATTCTACATTAGATTTTTAACGTTTCGATTATTATTGGTAACCATTGGTGAAGACATGGAGGAATCGACTTAAAATCAAAAATAGCGATCGATTATCATCTAGTACACGAGGAAAAACAATTCTACATTAGACTTTTAACGTTTCGATTATTATTGGTAACCATTGGTGAAGACATGGAGGAATCGACTTAAAATCAAAAATAACGATCGATTCTTTTCTAATACTAGAGGAATGACCTTATTGCATTCCATTTTTGATTTTTTGACTATTGATGGCAACCTCTACTGAAAATGTGGAAGAATCGACTTAAAATCGAAGACTAAATTCTTTTATGGTAAACAACTCAAGCTTGATTTTAAGCCGATTCCTCCATATCTTCAGCAATGGTTACCAATAAAAACCGAAATGTCAAAATCCAATGTAGAATTGTAATTCCTCAAATATTAGATCGGAATCAATCGCTATTTTTGATTTTAAGTCGATTTCTTTATGTCTTCAGCAATGGTTACGAATAAAAACCGAATCGTCAAAAATCCAATAGAGAATGGTTATTCCTCGAGTACTAGATGAGAATCAATCGCTATTTTTGGTTTTAACTCGATTCCTCTATGTCTTCAGCAAAGGTAACGGATAAGAAAACAACGCAGTTGCTATGGTTACTTATAAAAATTTCCTCCCAAATTTTTAGCTTTTCGCAGAGAGAAGCCTATCCATTCTTACTTAAGCAAGGTTAAATGAGCTATATAAAACGACCAAATGAATAAATTTTAAACAATTTAAAAAAGTACTATCTTACTTTAGAGTAAAGTACTTTAAAATATAATTTTACTAAAAACTTTATTTAACCTTCTTTGTGGTCCCCAAGGTACTTAATTTGGATATTAAATTTCATCAAAATTGGTTAAGTCATTTTCAAGATATTTAGAAAAAACTAAAAAACTACCGAAATAAAATACTAATGTTTGTGGGCCGATATGTACCAAAAACTAATCTTCATTTTGTTAAACTAATGGTAGGTTTTCAATTTCATTTCAATCGGTGCAACGGTGTGGAAAAAATCATGGGCCAAAAAAAAGATAACATACATCCATACATACATCCATCCATCTGCACGCACTAAATGAAAAAATTACACTTTTTGGCCTCTCGACGAGACCCCTTGCAATTTTTGGCAAAACCGTCACGTGGTAAAATTCAATCTAAGTGAATACTACAATTTGTGATTTTAATTGAATTCTTGGGTTCCGTAGTCTTTACCTGAGGACCCTTTGAAGTCGCGCTTGCCGAGAGACCGATTACAATACTTTCCCCATGCTTCGCATTGGATAAAGTAAAAAACTTAAAATATAACAACTCAGCCTCACTCCACCCATCAACCAGCCCTCTGCTGACTCATTAATAGATCAAAATACTATCCCTTAAAAGCGCCTATCAGTAGCTGAGTTGTTGAATCATAAAGAGAAACTAAGAGGTTGTCCTCATCTTTTTATAATCATATCTTTTTTTACTGTTCAATCAAATATAAAAAATATTAAAAATAAATACGAAAAATATTAACAGTCATCCAAAAAATGTATATATTTTCGCGAAATGTTTTCAAGTATAAAGCTAAAATTTAGTATAGTGAAATGTGGAAATAAAGAGATTCGAATTGAGTTTCATTAGATAAAATTATTTAAGATTGGCAATTTATATTCACAGGAAACATTTTCAGATATAAAGCTAAAATTTGGCGCATTAAAAATGAAATAATTGCGTACCGAGTTTCAGCTTATTAAGTAAAACCATTCTATATTGACAATTCATATTTTCGAGAAAGATTTTCAGATATATAGTATATAATTTATAATATAAAGTATAAAATAATATAATAATAAGTGTAAAATTTGGTTCATTGTAACATAGTTGGGTACCAATTTTCATTAACTAAAACCATTCAAGATTGGTATTTTGAATTTTCAGGTATAAGATAAAAATTTGGTGCATTGTAATGTGAAAATACATATTAGCGTCCCAATTTTCAGCTCATTAAGTATAACTAAAACCATTTATACCAAATGAAAATAATTTGTATCTTATATAGGTAAAAATAATTTTTTTTTACTTAAGTGATATTTTTTCAACAGAGAAAATGAATAAATTCAAAATATTCGAGAAAACATTTTTTTGCTAACTAATCCGCCAACACGTCTCAACTTGTCCATGCGTGTCTCGACTCGTTTCGAAATAGTTAAAATCTATTAAAAATTTGTCATTGTAAATAAGCCAAACGGTCAATTCTAGACCAATTGAGTGACGGAGTTATAACCGAAACAATTTCAACATTTTAAATCGCTCTTTGAAAATAACACTAAATATAATTAATTAAAAACCCATCCAAGCCTAACTGCATGAAATGGGGGAGAGGTATTAGTAATCTAATCAGGATTATTTGAGATTAACAAAAACATGCTTATTCAGAACGTTCTGTTTTGAATTTTATTCATATAAATTCTTTTATTTTATTTTGTTTTATATTTATTTTTTTGTTTTTTTGTAAAGTTCACAAATATTTGAACAAAATTATTTTCCTGGAATTTTTGTTGATATCTCCTTTAAGCTTCATGTTTTAAAATCATTAAATGTAGCCTTTGGTTGAAAGTCCTCTATTTGTTTATTACTATCAACTTTTTTTTTTTAGTCGAATTATATCTTAATCCGATTTTAAGTTACAATTTACCTACATACGTATTTTTGAGTGTAAAAATTTATAAAATTTGCGCTGATATTTCCTTTGAATTCTAATTCCTTTCTATTTATACAAATGAGAGAATCTGCAAAAAGATCTCAATGAGTAGAATTCTCGCTTGAGTTGACACCACTACCCATTCTGTCTGGCCCCAGTGTTTTTAAATTTTCAGAATACCTCAGCAATATCAGTATCGATGGGAAGATCTTAATGAATATAAATCAAAATTGAGTTGACCTTCAACCCCAGATTATTACATCTTCAGAAAACTTCACGGATATGGGTATCGATCTTAGAGTCAAATTCTGAAGAATTTAGGGTCTTTTGCTTGTTTAAATCCGATACTCACGATAACTTAAGTCCGTAAATTAGTAGAAAGTTATTAGTAATGAAGCTGATGAAGCTTTTATTTTTGTGATTCTTCTTCTTTTAAGTGGCATATCAGGTCTCCCTGACGTTTTGGCTCATCTCCACATATACCTGTACTAAGTGGGTTTAGCTGTTTTTACACAGATATACGGGACCTACTTTTTAACGCCGGTTCTGAACGGCAAGTTTGAAGAGGTTACTAGACAATTATACTCTTGGTAGGTTGCCATTGCTTTCCAAGAGGAGGCGCCTGCAAATATCTGATCTGCCGATACTCAGTCTCGAACCAGCGTTCTTCGAGTCAGCGACCCGACACTCTACCACTGACTCAGAGTCCCCTCTTTTTGTGATTAATTTGATTAAAATTTGAATTTTTATTTAAATCACACATAATTAATTATAATTATTTATTGAACACGGATAAATAATACAATAAAACTACGACATTTCGATCGACTTATTCTGCGATCGTTCTGAAGTATGAGCACCCGCACCGATTATAGGTTAACCTGCAGAATAAGTCGATCGAAACGTCATAGTTTTATTGTATTATTTGTTCGGCTTCAATAAATAATTATAATTAATTATTAAATAAAAATTCAAATTTTAGTAGAAAGTTCATTCTTTTGATAAGACATTGGTATTATATATTCAAAACAAAGGAATTTTTAGATTTTAGACTTTCTAGCTTCCAGTTTTACAGGGAGTCCCAAAACTCAACGATAAACCGTGAACATGGTCCAGAACCTAAAAAAATTATTTGCATTATTAATTACTATTAGCATTAATGGCTATAATAGCCAAAGATTAATTAAATCAAAATGGCACTCAATTGAGTAATATATCAAATAAATAACCACTATGAAATAATGTTTTTTAAATTAGATAATTTTGCAAAAAAAATCAAATATTTTTTTTCTAAAGAAACAAGTAGAAACACGTAGTAGGATACCTGTACCTTTTTGAAATCTTGACTGAATGGGCCATTTTTTTAAATAACTTGCCATGCTAGGATATTGCATTTTTTTACATTATGAAGAATCAAAGTTAGCAGATCAAAATTTTTTAACACATGAAACCGTCAAAAATATTTTTTTCGCCACAAGTATAGTACTCTTGGTTAATTTTGAATTAATTACAATAGCAGGGCTATTCAGGTTTGTGTAACAAAAATTAGAATAATAAAATATGTAAATATGTAGCCACAGCATCTCATTATTTAGGGCTGGGTAGCGATTTTCACCATTTTCAAAAAAATGCCTATAATTCGAAAACTATGAGACTTATATTAAAAAAAAATTTAGGTTCTGGACCGTCATAAACTGGCCTATTCCCTGTTCACGGTTTATTGTTATGATAAGGGGCACCTTGTATGTATGCAAGTAGAAATAAATCAAATATCTATATATTGTACGGTTGTAGTGAATAAGCTAAAATTACATAAAAATATTTTTAAAAATAAAACTTGAATTTTTGCTTCATGGCTTGAATCATTCGCTGACAAACTTGCCTTATCTGCGAAATTTGTATAGAACAACGATTCTTGAAAGCTCTCATTTTATACGGTTTATATTAGCTTCAACTGTATGTGTGTATGTGTGTATGTATTTATCTGTGTATGAATGTGACTTTTGTTCCGTTAAATTGCAAACATCTCTCTATAAAAATAATTGTTTCTTCTTCTTCGACTGCTTATCCATTAATGGATGTTCGCGACCACATTCCGCTTTCCTTCTCTGTTCCTAGCGGTGTGTAGAAGCTCTCGAACGCTTCTGAGACCCGTCCAGTGTCTGATATTCTGCAACCAAGACATCTTCCTCCTTCCCCTTCCTCGCCTGCCCTCTATCTTTCCTTCTATAATCAGCTGTAATAGTTGGTATTTTGCACTTCTCATTATATGTCCCAGATAGGCCACCTTCCTCTTCTTCACGGTGTTGTATAGTTCACGGCCATTGTTGATCCTTCTTAGTACTTCCTCATTACTTATTTTTGCCGTCCATGGTATCTTGAGAATCATACGGTAGACCCACATCTCGAAGGCTTCTAATTTATTAATGGTGTTTACTTTTAGGGTCCAGCCTTCCATCCCGAAGAGAAGTACTGACCAGACATAGCACCTTGCGAACCTTAGTTTGAGGTTCAGGTCGAAATCGGTTCAAGTGAGCACTTCCCTGCAATTAAAAAAGGCGTTGCGAGCTTGTTCAATACGGCTTTTGATTTCAGTGTCCGATGTCCATTCTTCGCAGAGCCATGTTCCACTAGATATTTGAATTTGTTGACTCGTTCTATAGGTCTTCCATTGTGCATTATGTGTATTTATATAAACGACCTTATTGATCAAACGGCATACCCCACTCATTGTTACGCCGACGATAGCACTCTACACGGCAAACCCTCTCTCCCGAATAATCGAATCAATATTGCCTCCTCAATTACTCTCGACCTAGACAATCTGAATAAATGGGGCTCTCAAAATTTAGTTAACTTTAATTCAAATAAGACTCAATGTTGTCTAATTTCTAGGCGCGAAAATAGAGATTTCCTGATATTCACTTCGATTCGAATACCCTGAAAATGTGTGACAGCCTATCCATGTTGGGCGTCTCTGTCGCATCTGACCTGTCTTGGAATGAACACATCTCCTCTGTGGCGAAATCTGCAGCAAGGAAGATTGGCTTCTTATTCAGGTCCAAGCGATTTTACAAACCCCCACAACTTCTCACCATCTACAAGGCCCAAATCCGCCCCTATCTCGAATACTGCTCTCATCTGTGGAGAGGAGCCTCAAAATATTCTCTTGCTACCCTTGATGCAATTCAGAAACGAGCCGTCAGGCTAATTGACGATTCTACCCTCACCGACTCCCTCGACTCGTTGGCTCATCGAAGAGATGTCTCTGCCCTTTCCCTTTTCTATAGATACTATCACGGCAGGTGCTCTGATGAGATAAAGTCAATAATTCCCCCAAAGCATACTTTGCACGCAGCACACGTTTTGCCGACTCCCAACACTCTTTGCGGTCAAATTGGAAAAGTGCCGGACCACTTCATTCGCGAATACATATATCCCCATGACTTCAAGGAACTGGAACTCTCTCCAGCCTCTATCTTTCCCAGCACCTATGATCTTCAACCTTCAAAACCAGGGTGCATAGACACCTACGTCTACACCCTCTCACTTAATCAACTTTCCCTTCTCTTCGGTAATGCAAGGGTCTTTCGAGATCCATAGGGGCTACACCTCTACTGGTGCACCCCTTCTTGCATTCGATTGCATTAAAAAAAAAAAAAAAAAAAAAAAATTATTTCAGTATTTGTGAACATTTGGGGCTCTCTGGTGATGATTATCACCTTCGTCTTGCCTACGTTAATAATTGTTTACCTACTCAATTTAAATGAAATTATTTAAAAGGGTTGATTAGATTAAATGGAATTGGAATAATTATCGGAAAAGGGTTTTTTTATTTAATTAGTTTTTTCCTCTTATTAAAAACAAGGACTAAAAAGATGATCAAGGACAGTCGATGGTGGAGAAGTAATCTCCAAAGTCGAAGCTCAAATACAATGTATACATTAATTCATGTAAAATAATTGGTTGAATAAAATTTAAAAAAAAATGAAATTATTTAAAAATAATAAAAAAAATTTTTATAGGAAAAAATAAAACCGACTTCAAAGAAATTAAATGCAACAAATAAAATAATAAGAACTCAAAAATAAAATAAAATGCACTAAAAGATATAAAATAATTATCTAATTTAGTTACAACTAAACGATGAAATATTTACATGAAATCACTTTTTGAAGTCGGTGCTAAACAAACTAAATAAGCGAGCGAACCCGCCAATTGTACTAAGTAAAATCCGTCGAGTTAGATTCATAAAATGTATATGTTTGGCACCGACTTCAAAAAGTCATTTCATGTAAATATTTCATCGTTTAGTTGTAACCAAATTAGATAATCATTTATACCTTTTAGTGAATTTTATTTTATTTTTGTGTTCTTATTATTCTATTTGTTGCATTTAATCTTTTTGAAGTCGGTTTTATTTTTTTTTTATAAAAATTATTTTTATTTTTCTCTTTTTAGTGATGTTATTAATACTCACTTAATATAATACCTTGCATGCATCTCGTAAGAGAAAGCGTCGGGCGAATGAATCAGAAAATGATAAATCTTATTAAACCAATTATTTTACACTAATTAATGTATACCTTGTATTTTAGCTTCGATTCCGGAGATTGCTTCTCCACCATCGAGTGTCCTAATTCATCTTTAGTCCTTGTTTTTAATAAGAGGAAAAATCTAATTAGGTAAAAAAACCTCTTTTCCGATAATTATTTCAATTCCATTATTCCCCAATCAAGTCGATTGGATCTCTTTCCTCCCTCAGAAAATGATATTAAAATTAAATTCATAAATATAGAAATTCTCTATAAACGTTTGCGGGTTTTAAATGAATGTTTAAAGATTGATTTTTTTATAAAAGATTTTATTTATTATTATAAATTCGATTATTTGCTCAAAAGAATTGGAAATTGGCCCCACACTTTTTGATTATTACATTATTTTGTACTTTTTAGAAGGGTGTTTTTTAGTTTTTTTAAAATATATTTACATGTAAGTTTGTAATTTTTTTTGATATATAAGAAAAAAAAATTTTTATTTTTTGAATTAAAAATATTAAAAACAATTTTTAATATAATTTTAATCGTTCATTCCAGCCAGAAAGTGTTTAACTGAAAACATACTCATTATTTATGGATTCCAGAAGAGTAGCTCTCTCACCTGTTCTTAGATTCAACAGAGTCAACTTCCAAATTTAACTTAGCAAGTAAAGTCAAGCGTGCTGGGAATAAAGCAGTCTCGGAAGAAAAATTACTTTTTTCAACCTCCGGCCTTTCAAATACTGCTCTCCCAGGAGAGTCAAACTGTTCTCAAGAACGAGTCTTAGTACCTGTCGACCGTATGTTGGCGTATCTTGTTCAGCACAGCATCTCGTCCCATCCAAGAGGAAATTAATTATAAAACAACTGGATTCCATGATAAATAATATAGTCCAAGAGCTGGTGACACATATTTGAGTACGGATTTGACCCAACTAGAAATTATGCGTAATAGTACCGTCTATGATAGTTGTACAAGGAATGGCCAGTCTGGCTGGCCTAGCAGGTGGACCAGGTACCGCGCATGGTGTGAATGCGGTAAAAAATACATATGTGTTAAAAAATATTTTTGACCCACAATGAAATTATAAAAATTATAATTTATAGTCAATTATAAACATAATATATTCACTCCAGACCATTTGAGTGGTGGGACGTGGAACCAGACCACCCCAAAGTGTATTTTTACAACATGAAAAAATATTTGATGCTATTTTTTTTCATGTTGTAATACACTTTGGGGTGGTCTGGTTCCACGTTCCACCACTCAAATGGTCTGGAGTGACTATATTATGTTTAAAATTGACTATAAATTATAATTTTTATAATTTCATTGTGGGTCAAAAATATTTTTAACACATATGTATTTTTTACCGCACTCACACCATGCGCAGTACCTGGTCCACCTGCTTAGTCCAGCCAGACTGGCCATTCCTTGTACAACTATCATAAACGGTACGATTACGCATAATTTCTAGTTGGGTCAAATCCGTACTCAAAAATGTGTCACCAGCTCTTGGACTAATAATGTTTATTTATAAAATCGCTATACTTACTCAACAGCAAGCAGCTCAATGAGGAGATTTCATTTATCTGAGCAGTGAGAGATGCTTAGATGTAAAAGTTTTTTTTTTAAAAGAGAAAAACAAAGAAGTTGTCCTCTGCTTGATGCAAATAAACATACACAGATATATGTCGAAATTATATATCTGTATATATATTATTTATTTGTTTCAGACTATAGTTTCGAAAACTTGGTCCTCATCATCAGTCTTTTTTCATTATAAATATTATTTTTCATAGGGTCAATACCGTATGGATATTGAAAATTTTCGATCTTTACTTAGCTGGGAGCCAGTAAAAATGAAAATCAACTTCCAGTTCACATTCATATTTAACCATATGTATCCCTTTTTGTAACAAAGAACAGACGGACAATGGAAGGGGTTTGTTTTTCCATATTTTTCCATTTCTTTTATCTAAAATTGTTTGTTTTGACAGATATTGGGTATTGACCCCATGAAAAATAATTTATATTTATAATTAAAAAAGACTGATGATGAGGATCAAGTCTTCGAAACTATAGACCAAAAAAATAAATAATATATATACAGATTTATAATTTCAATATATATGAGTGTATGTTTATTTGCATCAAGCAGAGGACAACCTCTTTGTTTCTCTTTGTGAATCTATAACTCTGCTACTTTCAGCAAAACAAAAACTTTTTAATTAAGTTTTCTTTTTCATGAAAATATTTTTTTTGTGATAAAAGTTAAGATTTGTAAATATAATATCTTTATATTTTAAGATGTCATGAGTTCAAAGTGATTTTTACAAAAATTTATCTTTCCCTTTGCCCACTCTGGTGTATGTGTGTACTTATATGAGTATGTTACCA
This sequence comes from Forficula auricularia, assembly GCA_024734495.1. Taxonomy (NCBI): domain Eukaryota; kingdom Metazoa; phylum Arthropoda; class Insecta; order Dermaptera; family Forficulidae; genus Forficula; species Forficula auricularia. Next base: position 33,498,716 of record JALMQS010000153.1, read on the forward strand.
ATTGTTTGACTAGTGGTTAATTATTTAAATTTTGAATTTAGATTGATGAGGCAGTCGAAAGAAAGAAGATAATTTATACTATCTTTTTATTCATAAACCGACGTTTCGGAGGCTATTTCCTCCTTCTTCAGAGTTTTGAAAAGTCAGTGAAGGAAATCCAATGCGACATTCCCCTCTGTCTCCTCTTTCAGTGGCAGTGACAATAATATATCGTATTTCATTCTCAGCAGAACTAGGATAATCTCAGTATTATCCATTGACATCTAAGAGCCACTAAAGATTAAAAAGCAAGGTCTGACAAGTTTTAGTGCAAAAGAGAAATTGTTTTGAATTAATCCGGTTTTACCTTGAGCAATTCTGGATTTAATTTCTTTTTTGACCTCTTCCGTCTCACATGATTTTACTTCCCAGATATGTGAATTGCTTAACTTCTTTCAAGTTTTCTCCATCTGATTTTATCCACTTCTGTCTCGTCTAATTTTCTTTGTAAATAAAGAGACTTTTAATTTTTTTTTTTTTTTTTTTCTTTGTATAAACTATAATAAACTAGTTTAGTCTTGTTCATCATCCCATCTAATGAAATTATAAAAATATTCATATTACCTAAATTTCACTGATTTGTACTAGAAAGCATGGTTGGCGCGTAGCACGCGTTTTGCCGATTCCCAACACTCTTTCGCAGTCAAATTAGAAAAGTGCCGGACCACTTCATTCGCCAATACGTTTGTCCTCATGACTTCAAGGAACTGAAACTCTCACCCGACCTTCATCTTTCACAGCACTTATTAATTAATTTTCAAACCTTCAAAGCCCGGGTACACAAACACCTACGCCTCCACCCTTTCACTTGATCAACTTGCCCTTCTCTTCGGTAATGCAAGGGTGCTGTCGAGATCCATTGAGGTTACATCTTACTGGTGCGCCCCTTCTTGCATTCTATTGCATTACAAAAAAAAAGATTAAGTGGCAATGAAACATTAATTCCAACAGGGCTGTAGAGCAGAGAGAACATTTTTCTTAATATTTCTTCCAAATACTAGATAAACTTGTTTTTTATTGTGCTACCTCATTTTTCGATTTTTCCCTTTGACATTAAGTTTGAAATAGAATTTTAAATTCAATATCTTAAGAGATGATTCCATATTTTGGTTTTCTCAACATACAAATTTTGAAGCTGTTAATACGAAGCCAAAATGAAATATGTGATTTCACATAAATGCGTCTTTTTATTGTGCCTAGCGGCTGTGTTCAATGGTTATTGGTATGTAATTTAATGACGTAAGGAAAAAATAAGTTAAAGAATAAATAAAATTCCAAATATATAATATAAAATAAAAAAAGTAAACAATTTATTCTAATCGTGTCGCATCTTCCATCTCACGAGTATGCAACTTATTGACTGTTTGTTTTACGTCTAGCGTGACATTGGGAAATAATACCGTTTACCCTGTGTCATTTTTACTCTTTATGCTTATTCCAATTTTAAGATGTCTAATTCTAAATGCAATTCCGATTTTATATATTTTTTCAATAGTCGAGTGAAATTTATAAATAGTATTTTTAGTTTTGTTAAGAGAGAATGGTGTGGGTTCTTGGTGAAACATTTAAAATAAAGTAAACAAATTTTTGAAAAATTTAAGAAACTTTTTTAAATTTAAAATATAAAATACTAGGTAGGTTTCACAAAAATAAAAGATAAGATGCTTGTTTAGCACGCCTCTATATATTAAATTTCGGGATATAAGCCCATCTTCAGGAGTTCACAGAGGAAACTGAATACAAAAATACAAAAATGTTTTAGAAGTAAATTTCTTAACTTCAACAATATGTGTTGAGGTACAAAGAAGATTTTTGTTTATCTAAATTTTATTTTTGTAAAACCTACCTAGTATTTTCTAGTATTTTAAATTTTAAAAAGTTTCTTAAATTTTTCAAAATTTTCATTACTGTAATTTTTAGTCTCAGTATTTTGTCTTAGTCATATTGCGGCAGCGACACATTTGAAACACGAGCTCAGCTCCAACTCTATCATTGTCCAGGCATATATACAGTTCCGTCTTTTCCATAAGGGCACTTATGGTACGAGTCCAGGGCCTCAGGGCTGATGGGGTTCTCGTAATGTCGTCGTCATAGTTCAACTTGAACATAAAAATTTCAATAGTTTTCAGGGAATTTGGTGTTGGTACTTGGTGAAACATTTTTTAAAATTATTGGATAAAAAATACTTGGTAGGTTCACATTAAGATATAAAAAATAAAACGAATTTATTTTTGGAGAATCTTTAATCTCGATATATATATATATATATATATATATCTCAATTACTTTCTGTTTCTCCTGAAGATGGGTTAGTCACCCGAAATATAGATATCGAGATTTAAGATTCTCCAAAAATAAATTCGTTTTATTTTTTAAATCTTAATGTGAAACCTACCAAGTATTTTTTATCCAATAATTATAAAATTTTCATCTTAACGTCAGGTTGCGTTGCTTGCGGCATTAGACTAAGGTCAACTTACCCTCAACTTGGTTATCAAAACTATGCCTTTTAGCGGACACTTTTGACATAGATGTCGACGTTGTCGGTGAGTTGAGATTCGCCTGATATCTAAAACTTAAACGATTCGTTTTGTTTACTTGCTCGTTTGTTATAAATTATTAAGTATCTTAATAAAGTGCTGTGCGTAGTTGGTTTAATTATGTCGAAAAGAACATATTTAGTAAAAAGAAAAATACTTGCAGCTCAAAAAGAAAATATCAGTAAACTACCTAAACTAACCTCTTTTTTTACACTTAAAGAAACTAAAGGCAGACTAATTCTTCGACTTCATCATCTCAAGATTCCTATAAATCTCAAAGCTCAGAAACGGGGCCCACCTTTGACATAGAAGATAAAATTAATCATGAAAAACATGGAGAGAATTCAATACTTACTAGGGCTACTCGGAAAACAGGCGAAGCCTCTCAGGCATACCGGGTGAAGCTTGAATTAAATTCTTAAATACTAAGATAAAAATTACCTATTCGATTTTGAAAAAATTGGATTAATGGTATTTTTAAATAAATATTTAGAGCCTAAAGATGCAACCAGCAATACAGGTCGTTCGTTTCGAATGCATACTTGCCACTCGCAGGCGACAACGAGTTTTCCATTATGTCAATGACTACTATACAGGATAGACTGACTAAATTAACCACTTAGCCCAGGGGTGTCCAACCTTTTAGCTTGCACGGGCCACATTTGAAGAAAAAACATTGTCTCGCCGGTAAAATATTATTATTGAAAATAATGGAATCTAATGTAGAATTATTATTCCTCAAGTAATAGATGAGAATCAATCGCTATTTTTGATTTTAACTCGATTCCTCTATGTCTTCACCAATGGTTACCAATAAAAACCGAAACGTCAAAAATCCAATATAGAATGATTATTCCTCAAGTACTAAATGAGAATCAATCGCTATTTTTGATATTAAGTCGATTCCTCTATGTCTTCAGCAATGGTTACCAATAAAAACCGAAACGTCAAAAATCCAATATAGAATGGTTATTCCTCAAGTACAAGATGAGAATCAATCGCTAGTTTTGATTTTAACTCGATTCCTCTATGCCTTCAGCAATGGTTACCAATAAAAACCGAAACGTCAAAAATCCAATATAGTATGGTTATTCCTCAAGTACTAGATGAGAATCAATAGCTATTTTTGGTTTTAACTCGATTCCTCTATGTCTTCAGCAAAGGTATATGATAAGAAAACAACGCAGTTGCTATGGTTACTTATAAAATTTCCTCCCAAAATTTTAGCATTTCACAGAGAGAAGCCTATCCATTCTTACTTAAGCAAGTTTAAATGAGCTATATTAAGACGATCAAATGAATAAATTTTAAACAATTTAAAATAAAAAATTAAAAAAAGGTACTATCTTACTCTAGATTAAAGTACTTTAAAATATAATTTTACTAAAAACTTTATTTAACCTTTTTTGTGGTCCCCAAGGTACTTAATTAGGATATTAAATTTCATCAAAATTGGTTAAGTCATTTTCAAGATATTTAGAAAAAACTAAAAAAGTACTGAAATAAAGTACTAATGTTTGTTGGCCGATATGTACCAAAAACTAATCAGCTCTTCATTTTGTTAAACTAATGCTAGGTTTTCAATTTCATTTCAATCGGTGTAACGGTGTGGAAAAAATCGTGGGCCAAAAAAACGATAACATCCATCCATCCATCCGCACGCACTAAATGAAAAAATCGCACTTTTTGGCCTCTCGACGAGACCCCATGTAATTTTTGGCAAAATCGTCACATGCTAAAATTCAACCTAATTGAATACTACAATTTGTGACCTTAATTGGGTCCATGGGTTCCGTAGTCTTTACCTGAGGACCCTTTGAAGTCGCGCTTGCCGCGAGAGCGATTACAATACTTTCCCCATGCTTCGCATTGGATAAAGTAAAAAATAGCAGGCCAAATTGTTGTGTTTTTTCCAGTAAGTACATATAAATCTCAATGTTTTAATGAATTTTGTGACTTGCTGGCCGTCTAAAAACCAACCCGAAAAGGAGCTATACGAACCCAACCGAGCCGAACTGAATATATATTAACCGAACCTCCGAAAGTTTAGTCCGGGCGGGATGTGTTTCGGGCTCCCATTTTTTTTCTAATCAAACACACATTGAAAATAGAACCAGCCAATCGTCGGGCGGGGTGTGTTTGGGGCTCCAATTTTTTCCTAAATAAACACGACAGACAGCAGCACTTTCAAACGGCTAATTAGCCGCCAAAATATGAAAGTCTGTTTATATTATTATATGATTATAAGCTTCTCACTTAATCTCTTTTGTATTCTCCCTTATACTGGGGAATATTTTGTCAGAAGATATTATGTCGGGGGATATTTTGTCGGGGGACGTTTTGTCGGCGATATTTAGTCGGGGGCTGAAATGTTGCGGTACCGTTAGTTGTTCTATTTTATACCACAAACAATTTAGTTGCATATAAAATTTGCTAGTTATAAATTCAATATCAAAGAAAGTAACAAATTTTCTTTTAAATCAATTGAAGAACGTTGTATATCCCTATAGTTATGAATTAAGCGACTGCTATGGAACTTGGAACCCGTTTAGATCTCAACTCTTTTGTCGGGTAAGCCATTTGTACCGAACTTGGTCACTTTTTTACATTTATGTTTTTTGACAGATATCATTAATTTTTGAAAAGTTGTATCCTTTAAGTTATCTAAATAATTACATTTAAACATTTATATATATTAATAATGATTAAATATTTCTCATAAAATATCTGTTAAAAACCCTGTCGGTTTTTCATAAATTTCACCCCTTCATTTTGGGCCCGAAGAAGAGAAAGTTTCGTTTTTTTCAATTTTCTCCTTTATTAATGTGCCAAGCTTTACCAGTATGTTAAATTTCGGCATTCTAGATTGATTGTATTTTCACTATATGTTAATCAAGCCTATAATAAATATCACCCCTTCATTTTAGGTCCTGAAAAAGGGAAAGTTTCACTTTTTCAATTTTTTTTCTTTAATTGTAGACTAAACTCTACCAGTATGCCGAATTTCAGCATTCTAGGATCAGCGGAAGCTCATTAGGTTTTGATATGTCAGTACTTAGTGTTAAAAATAATAACTATAATAGATTTATTCATGAAATTTGGGATTCTAGGTGTTCTAGTGGACCTTATTAGGCATGAAAAATTTCAAGGGTGTAGCTCTAATAGTTTTTGAGTTATGAGGGGGGGGGGGGCTCGAAATGGTTCGTGTAAATATACACATGGCCGTTGCGTACCCGTTTTCCGAACTTGGCTGACACACTGCCGTGTGTCTAGATTGAGCCATGGGTTCGACAGCCCTGCTAAACCAATTTAAATCGAATGGGATTAAAGAAGGATATGAGGAATGATAATTTATTTTTTAAAAGGGTCACGGATATAATAATCCCTGACTATCCCTTATCTATTGACATGTAAGAACATGAAGAGATCTAAAAGACAAGTCATGACAAGTTATAATCAAGGAGAGAAATTATCAATTAATTGTGATTGTTCTAGAAAATCCCAATTCCCTGTCTCCTTGTATTAGAATGGTAAATTTTAAGACTTAGTTAGTGTCGTAGCATATAAATTACTGAAATAATAAATATTTTATAAAATGAAAATATGAGAAAAAGAAGAATTTTTAAATATTCAACGAATTTGGTACCCTCGGTATGCGAATCGATTCACTCATTGGCTTATTGAATTTGCTTTTAGTGATAAGCTGATAAGCAAAAAATAATAAAAAGCGCTGATATAAAATAAATTTTTGTTTCAATATACATTGAAAGTAGCATTTCAGAATAAAATCAAATAATTTTTTTAACGCTAAGATTTATATCTATTTGATATGCGGGAGCGATTAATATCTGAGCAAATAATTTCTTGCTCGGTGATTTTATGGTATCTTAGTTGCCAAATCATTGAGTTTATTCAGTGTGAGCTTGTCCAGTTTTTTATTAATAATAAAATTGTATATTTTGTCCGAATTATTTTTCTTGTTGAACTCTGAAAGAATATCCATGTTTAGATACTTCGATAAAAATAATAAGTAGTTATTAATAGGTGGAAGAAAAGGAACGAAAATTCAGTTTAGTTAAATTTCAAAAATGAAAGAAAAAATAATATCAGCAAAAAGAAAGAATTTACATCACAAATAAAGAAAAAACACACAAACCAAATATTTACTTGTTCAAAATTTAAAGTATTTATCTGAAAAATATTTTTTCCCGAATATTAAATGAAATCAGAAATATTCAAATCTCATTTGAAATCCAATAGAACTAATTGCTTTTTCAATTAAATATTCAATTCACTTTTATACTGCAGAAAAGTTTGCTAATAAAATTAATCCTTTAACTTTACTAGAATTGCTTTTATAAATAAAACTTGTCAAATATATATATATAAATAAATGAGAACTAAATTGTCCGTAGAAGCGTAGAAGTGGTGAATTAATTTATTTTATTCAATAAATATCAAATTTCTTTTATCAGGGATATATAGAATTTTATTAAATAGCAGAAATGGGCATAAATCACCTTTACTTTTAATGAAATCCAATATAATTTATAATCCACATTTTTTAAATCGATTTCCAAAAAGGATATTAGCAATTCCCAATATATATATTTGATTATGAAAATTGATCAAGTTAATTTAATCCGGAAAGCGCCTTCATATTTATCCATATTATCAGTGAATTTATTTTTTGCAAATTACTTTAAAATCTACCAAAATAAATTGTAAGAAAATTAAAAATATTTCAATTTGTTAAATTCCACATGCTTTTGTCTATAAAAATTACCAAATAATAAATTTTTAAAAATAATAAGAAATTGGAAAAAAAGAATCACAAATGGAGGAATTGGAATAATTATCGGAAAAGAGGTTTTTTATTGAATTAGTTTTTTCCTCTTATTAAAAACAAAGACTAAAAAGATGATCAAGGACAGTCGATGGTGGAGAAGTAATCTCCGGAGTCGAAGCTCAAATACAATGTAAACACTAATTCATGTAAAATAATTTTTTTAATAAAATTTATAAAAAAAAAAAATAATAATAAATGAGAATATGGAATTGGAATAATTATCGGAAAAGAGGTTTTTTCTTTAATTAGTTTTTTCCTCTTATTAAAAACAAGGACTAAATAGATGATCAAGGACAGTCGATGGTGGAAGTAATCTCCGGAGTCGAAGCTCAAATTCAATGTATACATTAATTCATATAAAATAATTGGTTTAATAAATTATAATAATAAATAAATACCTAAATTGGGTAAAAAGTATCTATCAGTGGCGGTAGGTGCCTTTTCAACCAGGGATGCTTCCAAAAAAGTATCCTTTATTTTTAGAAATTTTATTTTAATCTTCGCTTTTTTTTGCAAATTTTATCCATCATTTTTGGTATTTTTCAAATTTAACATTATATTTTTTTTAAATATATTTTAACCTTCGCCCCAAACAGATACTGCTTTGTATGAGTGAGGGTAGGAGTCAGAAATTAATTTTTGTGACTTAAACTCCACACACCCTGAGATGAAAATCGCCCATCTTCCATAATGAATCAGCCTGTCCTATAAGAAAATCTTAAATTTCTCCTAATTGCTATGAGCTATAAGCAAGCTATGACTTGTCTATAGCAGTTTTAGTTATTTCCGAATTTTTATATTGAGAGATCTTAGAAATGTATTAGCCCAAATATTCTCGAATCATCTTTATTTATTCCCTTTTTCTATTATTTCTATTTTAATAGTTCCTGAGCGAGAACAATTTTTATTCGACTAAAACTCGTTTTGACTTGTCTTTGACATGCTTGAACTGGAAGATAAATATATCTACCAAGCATGTACTTTAAATATTCTATCCACATCCTTTTCGGAAAATCATTCATTTTATTGCCCCTTGGAGCTATGCAACTACTGAACTATGAACTATTTCATTTCGAAAACCAATATACTTTTCAAAACAAAAAATGTTTTTATAGAAATATTTTAAATAAAGGAGAATAATTTGAAAATTTAAAGATCCTCCTGAAATTATGAAGTCGATATTTATGAAAATACTCTAAATGTTTGAAATTTTAGGGATGCGCCGCATCCACAGCAACCATGGACCACACGCTACTGGTTTATATATGTATCATAAAGAGAAACAAAGAGGTTGTCATCTGATTGATGCAAATAAACATACACACATACATATCAAACATACGAGTATATATATAATATTTATTTGTTTATCATCAGTCTTTTTTAATTGATGAAGGCCAAGCCTTCGAAACAATAGTCTCAAACAAATAAATAATATACATATATATTTTGATATATACGAGCCCCGTCCCATCTCAATTGGCCCTCCAATATTTTTTCTTTTTAAATAAAATTATGCTAATTCACGGTAAATTTAATTTAAATATTTATTTTTATTATCATTTGGAACAACATTTTAAACAATTTAAAACATTTTATTGTAACATTTAACTTAAAATTATTTTTTAATTTTTAAAAACATATTTTTATATAAAAAATAGTTCTTTGCTTTTCACGAATTTTTTTTTTAAGAATCTTTGAATATGTGAAATAATCAAGTAGGCTTTGCCTTATTCCAACAAAAGAAAGTTTGTTTTGTTTATTATTAGTAAAAATGACTCGTGGAAAGGTTGTTGATGAAAAAATTTGCTCAATTAATATCAATTTATTTAAAAAGGGAAAATCAAACGAGGAAATTGGCGATCTAGTTAATTTATCAAAGTTTACTGTCAGAAATATTATTCGAGCTTATAAAACAACGGGTACAATAGCTACAAAACCTCGGTATGCGTCGAAATCCAAAATATCAGATGCTGATAGACGGGCATTGAAGAAGATTATTAGAAAAAACAGGCGTTCGAACTATGGTGAATTATCTGTTCTTTGGAACGATGCTGTAGGGCTAAGTGTTTCAAGATCCACATGCCATAGAGAAGCCCTTAAGTTAGGTTTTAAAACTTACAAGGTAATTTTATTGCAACTTATTCCAAATTTTTTTTTTGTAATTTTACTAATTTTTTTAGGCGAAAGAAAAGCCACTCTTGACATTAAAACAAAAGAAAAACCGGCTTAAATGGGCTAAAAGTCACATTAATTCGACGAGTGATTTTTTTTTTGTTTTGCATTGGGTCAGCCTAGATTCCGATTGGTCCCGTTTTTTTTTCATTACTATTAGACCTTTTTTATTAGGTTTGTTCAGGCCTAACTTCTTTGTTTATGAACCGATTTCGATGGTTCCTTTTTTATTGGAAAGGGGATATCTTAGGGATGGTGTCCTATTAATTTGGTCAAGTTCTGATGATATGATCAACAACGAAATAACGTAAATCTTCAATTCTTATGAGCAAATAATCGAAATTATGATAAATAAAATCTTTTATAAAAAAATCTTATAACATTCATTTAAAACCCGCAAACGTTTCGAGAGAATTTCTTTATTTATGAATTGAATTTTATTATCATTTTCTGGGTGAAAGGAGAGGAGGAGGAGGAAGGATACCAATCGATTTGATTGGGGAATAATGGAATTTAAATAATTATCGGAAAAGAGGTTTTTTTTATCTAATTAGATTTTTCCTCTTATTAAAAACACGGACTAAATATGAATAAGGACACTCGATGGTGGAGAAGAAATCTCCGAAATCGAAGCTAAAATACAAGGTATACATTAATTAATGTAAAATAATTGGTTTAATAAAATTTATCTATCATTTTCTGATTCATTCGCCTGACGCTTTCTCTTACGAGATGCATGCTAGGTATTATATTAAGTCACTTTTAATAACATCACTAAAAAGAAAAAAAGAAAAATAATTTTTATAAAAAAAAATAAAGCCGACTTCAAAAAACATAAATGCAACAAATAAAATAATAATAACTTAAAAATAAAATAAAATCAACTAAAAGGTATAAAATAATTATCTTATTTAGTTACAACTAAACGACGAAATATTTTCATGAAATTACTTTTTGAAGTCGGTGCCAAACATATACATTTTATGAATTGCACTTCACGGATCTTACTTAGTACGTTTGGCGGGTACGCTCGCTTATAGGTATAGTTTGTTTGGCACCGACTTCAAAAAATAATTTCATGTTAATATTTCGTCGTTTAGTTGTAACTAAATAAGATAATTATTTTATACCTTTTAGTGGATTTTATTTTATTTTTAAGTTATTATTATTTTATTTGTTGCATTTAAGTTTTTTGAAGTCGGATTTATTTTTTTTTTATATAAAAATTATATTGTTTAAAGATAAAATATTTTTGCTTGAAGAAAAGAAGATATTTATTTACATCATTTGCAATTTTTAAATAAAAATATTTTTTTTCATCTATTTTATCTTTTTCATTTTTGCAACAACAAAAAGTAGGTAAATGATTATTTCCATAACCCTTTCATACTTTAAGAAACGAGAGGTATGAAACGTTTGGCTATTGGTGTTAAATGACTTTGTTTTGCATTGTTGAGGATGGTATTTCTTGTAATCACAGACATCCTTTTTTTAAGACGTTGCCTCCAATCCATTCTCTAAGAACATAAATTCCAAGTCCACAATTACTGGTTCTGTTATTGCAGGTTCTACTAACGCTAAGAGGTTTTGTATTCCTATTTGAAATGGCTTTCCATATCGACTCGAAGATGTTTTCGTACTCTTCTTCCCGCCCACTAGGCCCATTGATAAATATCCTTTCAGCCCATTTTGATTCTACCAGTCAAAATTCTTCTCCATCTCATTAAGATTTATCGTTAGGATTGTCATTATCCTTTGAGTCGAGCTTAACAATTCAATTTCAAAAAATTTATTTACAATAAAAAATATTCAGGTATACTAGTATATATTACAAGATTAAGTAATAATTGACAAATTATATTATATTGTATATAGGTATATATTACCAATTTTCAGAACATTTTCATCCACCTGCCTTGTTTTACGGCTTATGTTGCTTTGTTTTTTGTTAAATATCTAAATGAAAACTCTTTTTTGTTACATGCGAGTATACAGGAAATACTTATAACTAGATTTATTTTCATTAATTGTTTTTGTTAAGAGGTTTTTTCACAGGAAAAATTCAAAGGAACAAAAAATCTGTTTTTTAGACAGAGAAAAGATGTAGGCATTGATTGGGCCTTACATTAATCGGTGATTATACTTAGACAGTCTACAAGTCTCTGCAAATCTGGAGGTTTAGCCATATGAATTTTGAATAATTTGTTTCGTGTGTTTTGGTAATTTATTTTGTTGTAAAATTAAAGATTTGAGCATCTTTTTTTTGAAAATATTTGGAATGTTTTTCAAAAAATCAGCTCGGAGTTAGAATTAAGAAATGTATATAAAATTCTTTTTCTTTATTTTATTGTGTTTGTGTTGGTTATCAAAAAAGGATTTTGAAATTTTGAAAATGTGCTAGTCTATTTTCCCTGATTTTCTTTTTCCCTCTTTTATGATATTGCAATTTAAAAATATTTCTACTAAAATCTTCGAATTTGTCCTAAAAATTAAAATCTTTCTCTTTTATTTTATTGTGTTTGTAAAGGTTATCAAAAAAGAATTTTGAAATTTTGAAAATGTGCTAAGTCTATTTTCCTAATTCATCCCCTCTGATATTGCAATTTAAAAATATTTCTACTAAAATCTTAGAATTTGTCCTAAAAAATTAAATTCTTTCTCTTTTATTTCATTGTGTTTGTGTTGATTATCAAAAAAGAATTTTGAAATTTTGAAAATGTTCTAGTCTATTTTTCTAATTCATCCCCTCTGATATTGCAATTTAAAAATATTTCTACTAAAATCTTAGAATTTGTCCTAAAATTAAAATCTTTCTCTTTTATTTTATTGTGTTTGTAAGGTTATCAAAAAAAATTTTGAAATTTTGAAAATGTGCTAAGTCTATTTTTCCCTAATTCATCCCCTCTGATATTGCAATTTAAAAATATTTCTACTAAAATCTTAGAATTTGTCCTAAAAAATTAAATTCTTTCTCTTTTATTTCATTGTGTTTGTGTTGATTATCAAAAAAGAATTTTGAAATTTTGAAAATGTTCTAGTCTATTTTTCTAATTCATCCCCTCTGATATTGCAATTTAAAAATATTTCTACTAAAATCTTAGAATTTGTCCTAAAAAATTAAATTCTTTCTCTTTTATTTCATTGTGTTTGTGTTGATTATCAAAAGAATTTTGAAATTTTGAAAATGTGCTAGTCTATTTTTCTAATTCATCTCCTCTGATATTGCAATTTAAATATATTTCTACTAAAATCTTAGAATTTGTCCTAAAAAATTAAATTCTTTCTCTTTTATTTCATTGTGTTTTTGTTGGTTATCAAAAAAGATAATTTTGAAATTTTGAAAATGTGCTAGTCAATTTTCCTAATTCATCCCATCTGATATTGCAATTTAAAAATATTTCTACTAAAATCGTAGAATTTGTCCTAAAAATTAAATTCTTTCTCTTTTATTTCATTGTGTTTTTGTTGGTTATCAAAAAATAATTTTGAAATTTTGAAAATGTGCTAGTCTATTTTCCTAATTCATCCCATCTGATATTGCAATTTAAAAATATTTCTATTAAAATCTTAGAATTTGTCCCAAAAATTAAATTCTTTCTCTTTTATTTCATTGTGTTTGTGTTGGTTATCAAAAAGAAATTTTGAAATTTTGAAAATGTGCTAGTCAATTTTCCTAATTCATCCCATCTGATATTGCAATTTAATAAATTCTTTCTCTTTAATTTTACATTGTGATTGTGTTGGTTATCAAAAAAGAATTTTGAAATTTTGAAAAATGTGCTAGTCTATTTTTCTAATTCATCCCCTCTGATATTGCAATTTAAAAATATTTCTACTAGAAAATCTTAGAATTTGTCCTAAAAATTAAATTCTTTCTCTTTTATTTCATTGTGTTTGTGTTAGTTATCAAAAAAGGATTTTGAAATTTTGAAAATGTGCTAGTCTATTTTTTCTAATTCGGCCAATTCATGAAGAGTATAACAGATTTTTTGGGGCAAATTCATCGCAAGGAAAATTCATCGCGGGCAAATTCATTTTATTATTTTTTCAAATTGATTTTGAAATATATTAGGTACATAGAGGCAAAAAATTTTAATTTTGTCTTTTGTTTGAAATGGAGATGAATCAAATTACTCTTGCATCCACGAGATGCGGTTAAAGAACTTGAGGAATATTCAAAGATCGGATCAATTTCGAGTTTTTCTAGAAAATATATGCTTGAAAGAATTTACAATTATCTGAATTTTAAATTAATTACGAATATATAAAAACCGTTTCGGAATCTTGATTACTTTTTAACTTTGGATATAGATATAGAATTTTAGACTGTGAAAGATTCATTTAAAGATATTTTGTTTATATAAAACGACGTTTGATCATCTGCATTCGTTTGATCATGAAAATAAAATTTGAGAGGATACATATTGAGAAGTGAGAGTCAAAACCCAACGTGAGTGAATAAGATAGATTTTATCGAACTGATTTTTCTAATCTTACTTTTAATGAAATGATATTCACCTAATTCCTAATGACTGAATTAAATTTAAAAAGCCATAAGTTAAGAAAAAATCAACAAAACAAATAAAGCAATAAACTCTTAAGGACTTGTGTAAACGAACTGCAGCCCCTTCTTCATCCCTCTTTCGCTCTATAGGTTATATTAATCAAAAACCAATTACCTTTTCAGTCTTTAGATGTATATTTATTTAAAAGTTTCGATTAGTTAAGTCAACTTTTCCATGGTATTTGATCATAGACTCATTTCATTTTTATTTCATTTCAAATTAGTATAAATACATATACCTATAAATGCATATAAACAAAATACATTTCTATATGATTTTGACTCTTTGAAAGTGCTTTGATCAGCTAGCTATTTTTGATACATACAATTCACATTTACTATATAAGTATTTACTATGCAATTGGATGTTGATCACAATCCACGGTAGTTGTAAAAAATAGACTATAGTGGTTTTATTGTACATTTATTTGTTAAACCGACATTTCGGAGATTTATTCTCTCCTTCTTCAGGAGTAAACAAAGTCAATGAAAGTAGTTCAAATCATAATTACTTCCTGTCTATGATTTGAACTACTTTTCATTGATTTTTTGTTTACTCCTGAAGAAGGAGAGAATAAATCTCCGAAACGTCGGTTTAACAAATAAATGTAAAATAATAAAACCACTATAGTCTTATTTTTTACAACCACCGTGGACTGCCTTCATCAACATCCAATTGCATATTTATACCAGTCCGTCTCCTAAAGAAAACTCTATCAAGTATTTACTATATTTTGAAATGTATATATGTATGTATAATTATAAATACATAAATAAGGTGCTTCCGCATGCACTTGCGTGGGCTCCTAAGGGCATTGGCGTAGCATCTCATGTGTAAAGATAAATTTGCAGTCACCACTTTAGGTCACTCTTTAGGTCTTACCAATTCAAAAGGATAAAGCAACACGACTGGAATTCGAAGCGTCCTAATAAGCTAACAGCAGTATTTTTGTTCTCTCGGAAAGCCTAGCGGTTTTTATGCTTCCTTTAAAAGGGATTCATCTTAACGTTAAGTGTTATTTGAATATGTCTAAAACAACAGCATAAAATAAAACAAACAAAAATAGATATCAAATGTAACTAAAAATTAAGAAATAATACAATTTTTTAAAAAGTAAAAAGATTATTCTGTAATGGGAGGCAGACCTCTGACGTCACGCCATTGTTTTGACTTAATAAAATAAATGATTTTATTCTTTTTTGGCTCAGTTTTGAAGTCATTTTTTAACTGAGAATACATAAGTATGAGTATCAATAGCAAAGATGTAATACAAGGGCGTCAAAAAGAGGGGGCACGGGGGGCTGTCACCTCCTAGAGTATTGAAAAAATGTAATCAAATGTCAAGTCATTTATTATCCGATTTATAATTCCCGTATACAAAGTCACGAGCCGAGCTTCATGACTTTGTGTAGGTTTATTGTTTTATAATACACTTTTCAATAATTATATTTTTTTATATTAATTTATATCAGGATTTATAAAAATAAATAAGAAATCAATACTTTTTTACTGTTTTTATGTGTTTTTTACTATAAAAAAATGAAATATTAAATAAAGTCACGAGCAAGCCTCTCAGAGGTGGATAGAGGGTCGCGAAATTTTTTTTCATACTAAGGGGGTCGCGTCATGAAAAAGTTTGAAAACTGTTCTAAAAGACACGAAAGCCATCAACTTTTCTGAAACAGGTAAAGCTTTAAATATTTTGATCGCTCTACCGTTAACAACGTCTACTGTAGATCCTTTAGTAGCCTGAGATGAATTAAAACCTGAATAAGAAGTACAATGGTGGAAAGTCCCTTCAATAGTCTTGCAATGATGAGTGTTAGAAGATTTCAATAATAAAGTAGTCGAAAAATTCACCCAAGAAGATTATGTTTTAATTAATATATTTTTTTTTCTTGTAGTAAACCATTAAAACTTTACAAATTGTATTTATTTTGGCTACAATTCATATCCTCTATATATCATTTTGCCTCCCCCGCCCCCGCTGGCGATGCACTGTGGACAACCATATCAGTTCATTTATTTTTTAGATATCATTATTTAATAATAAAAAAAAATATATACTAATGTAGGAGGTTAGTTTTGCATTTTTAGGCTACTGGGGCTCACTGATTATGTATACAAAATCTGGTTGAGTTTGGTACAAGAGCCTAGAATTCCACCTCCCCCCCTATTTTGGGAGGTTAGTTTTTGCATTTTTAGTTTTCTGGGGCCCACTGATTATGTATACAAAATTTGGTTGAGTTTTGTACAAGTGCCTAGATTATCATTTTTTTACTCCCTTCCCCATTTTGGGCGGTAAGTTTTGCATTTTTAGACTTCTGAGGGCCCACTGATTATGTATACAAAATTTTGTTGAGTTTGATATAAGGGTCAAGATTTTCATCTTTTGACCCTATACTCCCCCCTATTTTGGGCGGTTAGTTTTTGCATTTATAGAAATCTAGGGTCCCACTGATTATGTATACAAAACCACTTTTTTCATGCACGATTACAATACTTGACCATACCCTGTATGGTAAAGTAAAAATACATAGCCATAGCCCATAAAAAAGCGCATTTGATAAAGCTTATAGGTTTGAACACTTTCCAAATGGAAAGTAAACTTATCGTCCAGGGTTACCCGAAGCTTTTCGCTTTTGCAATATAGACATCACTTCTAATGAATGATAGTTACTGATTAATATTAATTATTGATATTTGTTTGTTATTACACTACAAAAGAGAGTAACATAATATTATTAGATTTCAATCAACAATCTATTTATCATTTGAATTGAATCCATGCTGATGTAGATCTATAATTTGCAATTATTATATGACATATTTATAAATGACTATTTAAGCTTCTTGGTATAACATTATGAAATCCTTTTGATATTATAATCCTATTTTTTAAAACATATTTGAAATAATATGAAATCAAAATGGTTACCAATAAAATGTAATATATTTCAACTCGTGAGTGGAGCAATAATTCTATAGTATATAAAGCAATTTTTTTTTATTAGAAAACACACATAAAAAATAGTAGCTTTAAACGAGCCTAGCATAGAATTTTTTAAATTTAAAAATATATTATCAATCGAGGATTTAATTAGAAATACTGAATATACATTGTTTTTTGAAAATAAAATAAAAAAGTTATAACCAAGTCACAATAAATAGCGTGAGATCAGAGATTTGCTTGAGCACTTATCTCTCATTTGAAAATGTATAGAGTGAATTTTCAAATGAAGAAAAAACTATTTTTTTCTCCAAATGTGGATATATATATTTAAAAACAAATTAAAATTTAGTGTTTCCCATTAGTAATTAAAAAGCCATTTTTTATTCTATTTAGGGTCGAAATTCTTATTTATTTTAATAACTTTTCTTCTGAATTCCATTCGAATAAACAAACAAAAAAATGAATAATAAAAATAGTAATTTATTTCCCAATAATAAGACACTTAAAATTGTTTAATTTTCAACTGCATTTATTCCCATGTTAGGATATATAAAGTTAATTTCAGAAAACTTCAATTGTATTACAGAATTCACAGTTGAATAATAGAAAATCTCACTTGTATTTCAGAAAATGTCAATTTTATTTCAAAAAACAAACATATATTATACTAATTGAAGGATAGGTAACTGTGAAGCGCATATTACATGCCGAATAATAAATCATCTGAAAATTATTGAATTTCAACTCCACAACAAACAAAGATTGAATTTAGTAGAAAAGTATGCTCTTTTTAGATAAATTTTGAGAATAATCCCCAGAGACCCAAAATGGGGTGAGGAGTTCAATAAATTGAAATGATGATTATAAAATATTCGATGATGCTAAGTGAAAGTCTATGAACAATAAACACGGCAACATTTATTGTTGATAAGTTAATAAATAATGTGGTCGTCACGAATACTGGAAAATATTTAATGTTATTAAGTGAAAGTAATGTGGTCGGCACAATAGACGGCAGATTATTTAATACAACCTATTTGTAAGAGAAAGTCATATGATATGGGCATTTTCTGCACTTTTAAACCGGAAGTTTTAAAGCTAAAAATGCATTCTATAACGGAAATGCCATAACATCAAAAAACATAAACCCACATAATCACAATAACCTAAACCAATTTATAATGCGATAGAAATAAACTCGTATAAATATACTAGAGGTAGAAAGGTATAAAGCGAAACAAAGAGGTTGTTCTCTGCTTGATGCCAATAAACATACACACATATATATCAAATACATATATAAATATATGTATATATTTTATTATTTATTTGTTTGAGATTATAGTTTCGAAGGCTTGGCCTTCATATCAGTCTTTTTTAATTATAGGTAAATATTATTTTTCATGGGGTCAGTATCGTGTGGATATTAAAAAATTTTTCGCTCTTACTCAGCCGATAAGACGTTAGCATTAAGCAGAAGACAACCTCTTCTCTTTATGAATCAACAACTCTGCTACTCTGTTTAAGACAGGCCATTTTTATTGTTTATTATTAAATTTACTATGAATTTGTTTTTGAAAATATTATAATTAATTCACAAAGAGAAACAAAGAGGTTGTCCTCTGCTTGATGCAAATAAACATACACACATATATATCGAGATGATATATCTGTATATATATTATTTATTTGTTTGAGACTATAGTTTCGAAGACTTGGTCTTCATCACTCAGTCTTTCTTCAATTATTAATGTTTTTCATGGAGTCAATATCATATGGATATTGAAAACTTGGTGTTCCTTCGTCACTGCTGGTCGGCTAGGAACTAATTAGTGATGAAGACCAAGTCTTCGAAACTATAGTCTCAAACAAACAAACAATATATATACAGATATATCATCCCGATATATATGTGTGTATGTTTATTTGCATCAAGCAGAGAGGACAACCTCTTTGTTTCTCTTTCTAAATCAACAACTCTGCTACTCTCGGCAAAACAAAAACTTTTCAATTATAATTAATCACAAACGACGGAAACATGCATTATAATATGCTTACGAGAAGATGAAAAGGGTTCAAGTGGAGTCCTTGTGACTCTACATCCCCTCGGATACCAATTTATCTGGAATTAACTTTAATAAAATAAAGAATCGATTAAATCTTAGGTTCATTCACTACTTTGAGATTCAAATCCAGATATTGATTACCAACTTAATTCCGTCTGTTTATTTCAATGAGTAAATTAAATGTTCAACACACTCCTCTATTAGAGAATTATTTTTCGGGTTAATCGCCAATTAGAATCAGGGGCAGTAAGTTTTTCCCTCTACTTTCAATTTAACTGATTATTAATGATTCATAATATTTAATATAACAAATCCCACGTAGAGATATAATAATTAATTCATCTATAATTTTATAAATTTTATGGTTTATTTAGTCACATAAATTAAACAAATAGGGTAATTTAAGTTAATTAACACTATTTATTTCATAGATTTACTAGACTAAACAGTTTCGGTCACCATCTTCAATAGTACTGGAAAAACGCAACATTTTATAAGATTTTTTCTATAATTATACAAAATAAAAACCATACAATTTCATATTTATACATATAATTTCGTTGAACATTTGGAATTTGCCACTCTGTAGATATAACTTTTTTTTTAATTTAACATGGATATTTCAATAAATTTCTAAAAAATAAATTATTTACAAACACTCTGGTTTTAGAATATGATTGAACTGATGATAAAGATTTTCTAATTTCTTTATTTTACAATCAAAACTCAATTAACTGAAAAAGTAATTAAATCTCTCATCATTATATAATGAACTATTCTCAAAATACATTAACAAGGATAAATTTACTTTTATACTAACACAGATCTATATATACCTACAACTTTAACATATTTTTCTTAACATTCATACCTATCCATTTTCATAAAATGAAATAAAATAGTGAAAATAATAATATGTTCTTCTGAAGAGGGTGATTTCCCCATCATTTTCCTTTTATCCGCCCTTAGGATTTGTTTTTGTTTTTTAAGAAAGCCTTATACCTCAAGTTCAGATAAAGTAATCTTTCCATAAAAGTTATTCCCATCTTCTCTCAATAATAAAAAAATAAAAAATAATTGTTCAATAAACATTTGAAATCATAAACGAATAAATTAGGCTTTATTCGCTAAAATGTTAAGCCATTTATTCAAAACAAAATAATGTCTAATTTTTGAAAATAGAATAAAAAACCAGCGAGTTATGGGTGATTTTTGCACCAATAGTTCCATAGAGACTTAAAGAGTAGCTCAGCGATATAGGATAACAATAAAAATAAAAATACCACGATAACTTCGTTGTTTGTTTATGAACTGATTTTCCAAAAAATAAGATTTAAAAATGTTCATAATACAATAATTAAGATTTCATCAAGTATAATTTAATAAAAATAATGATTACTGAGATAAAAAGAATTGAAAAATTGTTATTTCACCATTTAGAAATTTGTCAATATATATTTCCACTGTATTTTTTTAATTATTAAAGAACATTGATGGAAACATATACATATATACCAAATATTATTAAGCGTACTTAAACCAACCTTGAGATATAAATTTTTCTTACAAAAGGACAATTAAGGGGAGATTTGGGGCGTTTGATACCACTAATTTTATTTATTTTGATAGATAGAATTTGAATTGTTATGCCCTGTACAAATTTGAAAATACAAGCTAAATCATTTTACTATTGAGTCAGATATTAAGATAAAAAATATCAACCAGTATTTTATAAATTGGATTTATTTTTTTATAATTAGAGATAGGGTCAAATCAATCTGATTGAATAGAATAGAATGATAAATGGCTTAATGTCAGGACTGGAAGAACTCTCTCTCTCTCTCTACAGCAACTAAATGCACCAATCAACATCCGAAAAAGTTTTTTATTATATTTTATTTACTATCTGCAAGGCTCGACTTCCTCAGCTCTCTTGCTAGGCAAGGGGCTACGCCACTGGACCCCGACACCTCCCCCCTAGACCCCACCAGCGCCCTAGACTACCACCCCCGCCCCTCGAACCTTTTCTCCTCTTCAATCTCCTATCACTCTCCATCCTACTGACCCTCTCCCCAACACCGCAGGACTCCTCCCCCGCATCCGATCACTCTCCATCCCATCAATCCTCTCAGCGCCCCCTGGCCCCCCTCCCCGCCCCCTGAACCCTCTCTCCTCCTCAAAGTTATATAGCCAGTCCTGCTCTCCTGATTCAAAGGAACAGTTTAGTGGAGGTTTCATCAAAATCACCCCAGTAGTTCAGTAGTTATTTGATTTATTAATTCTAGGGGGACGGACATACAGACACAGGCACAAATGTCCTTTTGGTAGTATGTAATTTATTTGTTCGTGGTAACTTTGCCATTTTTCGATAAGATTTTATCGTGTTGACTCACATTTTATATGCAAATAGAGATATATTATATATTATATAAATATTTCTCTAAATATGATAATAATTTGGTATTCAAATTAAATTATATATATTTTTTCTTCTTGTCATTCAAAATTTGAATATTTATGATAATTGGTGAATTATCCGTCAGTTTTGAAAAATCTATAACCATATAATAGCCCTCATATATTTGTCGTATACATTTCCAACTAAAGTGGAATCTCATTTAACTCGGCAGCGGGGGTGTAGTCCTCTGTCAAAGGATTATAAGATTAGCACATAGTATTATTTCGAGATAAATCATGACGACAGTTTTTATTTTGAACAAAGACTAAAACAAAACAAACAAAAAAAAAATTAAAATAAATATCTGTGAATGTATCTAATTTATTTCAATGCCCGAGGCTCCAGAAAAGCCCCGTTTTTCTTATTACGGAAATTCAATGAAATATGTATCTAATTCTATTCTAGCAAGACAAATAGAAAAACATAATCCCTGAAAAATGTGTGTTTTTTTCGGCTTAGACCATATCTATTGTTATTATTATATTATAGAGTGTTCAAATAAAAATTAATTATTTTAATTTCTTATTTAAAAAATGTCGGGTTCGAGCAACGAGATTAGATGAATGGCTCTTACAGATATGTGTAACCTATTTTCAATAAAATGCGATATTAATTTTTGAAAATGAGTGCGAAATGCGCACCGATCGTTATCAAGTAAAACATATTAATTTTCAATATTCTCATTATAACACACCCACCCACATTTTTTATAATAACACACAGATTTATAAAAATATAATGATGAAAATATTAAATAACTTTCCAAATTGTTATTGAAATGAAAATATATTATTGTCTCTATATATTTATTCATCTATAACATTTAGAGAAAGCGGTGTTGATTTATAGTGAAACATTAAACACAGGAGTTTTTAAAGGGTTATAGTGGGGTTTCACAAATAAATAAATATATTTGTGAAACACCACTAGGGCAAGTCCGGGAGAGATGCTACACATTTTAAAAAACCATTATTCTAAAGCCCATGGTGCACATATGTATAAATATATATTGAAGGAGACAATAAAAGATTGTGTCTTCTGCTGGAATTATAGTCGTTATAAATAAAATTTATAATTCCAGCTGAAAACACACTCTTTTATTGTCTCCTTCAATATATAAAAATTCTGCTACCCTCGACACAAAAAACTTTCAATTTAATATAAATAAATAGTTGTTATGTTAACACAAATGTATTAAGGGTGTAATGGGTTATTATTAAATTAAAAACTGTATAATATGTAGAAAAAAATGTGTTTGTAAAACTTTGCACTGTGGCATCTCACCCCATGGTGTCAGGGGTGATGCCACACCCTACGGGAGAAACGCCGAACCTCTTAAAATCGGTAAACAAATTACAATAATAGTAAAAACATTGTTAATAAAAGTATTTAAGAACTAAATATTTTTTTTAAGTAAAAGAAAAAGCTAAAAATATATATTTTGAACATGAAAAGTAGTTCTTTAAAGGTTGTAAGATAAACCAAATGAAAAACAATAATAATTGGCCAAGGTGTGCGGCATCTCTCCCGAGTGTGGCGTCTCTCCTGGACTTAGCCTTTAATCCTTTAAAAAACTCCTGTGTTTAATAGCTAAGGTAAATTTGAAAAATGTATTTGTTTGATCGATTTCAAATTTCCCGTTAATGCTCATCTTTAAGGGAAAGATCAATTAATTAATGTATGATCATATTTTTGCATTTCAAATGAAATTTGGCCTTTTTCCTACATTATCATTGAATCAAACGTCCCTCAGGAGGCTGCAGATAAATACGCTTCTCTGATATCTGACTTAAACCTCGAATTTTAAAATCGATTTCAAGATTTTAAAAAACATTATATGCTTTTTTGAGCATTTGCAACGCCATTCGCGTTAGACATGAATTTATTACCAGGAAAATTACCAATGGAAAACATTGTGAAATATGTTGTAATACACAGTTAAAGGAGAAATTCCATCAAGTTGGTTTTGGAAGAGTTCTATAAACCTATTTGGACAAGGATAAATATCCTGCGTTTTACAAACATGCTCTGTCGATGGTTTCCCTATTTTCAAACACTTATGCGGCATAACTCCAGAATTGACACAGGACCGTCAAAGATAATGGGAGAGAATTAACTGAGCCGAGCTCTTATAGAAATAAGGCTAGTAGATAAGAGAAAGAGTTTATTATAAATATATACTAAGTTTATTATTAAGGCGACTCTGACTGGTGGGCATTCGGAGTCTTGAAAATGTTTCAACTTTTTCTTTAATTTTTGTTTGGTTTCACGACTGGCTAAAAGATACTGAAAGACATGTAGGTGTGTTTTTGACATAATTAAGCTAGTCTTTGAAGTAATTCAACGCCGCGCTTGTAAATTGAAGGATAGGCATTCAAATAGAACGCCCTGCGGGTTGCGTTGACAGGCACTGAATTTCTGAATAGTACAGTGGTTCCTAACCTTTTCAGTTTCATTACCCTTGTGACTAAGCAATCCTTGTGTCTTTACCCCTTGTTAAAAATATATATTATGAGAAAATAAAACTAAAAATTTATTAGGATTATTGATTCTTTACCACTTGTTTTTCTCCTAAAATGTTCTTTCAGTTTGGATTTGTAGAAATTTAATGGAATGTTTACTATTTAAATATAAATATATTAGCTAATCTTATGACAATAAAAACAAATATTCTCTGAGAACTAGAGAATTTTTCCTTTTCTTATACAAATTAGTTTTATAATGAAAAGTGAATATTAAATGAAAATTAAGTTAAATTAATTCATTGTGAATTCAAATAAAGTTACGTTCATATAAGCTTTTTCAAACTTTAAAAAGTTCGATCTGACAGCCTGCAGTAGCTCAGATTATTTTTTCCTGCGTATGTGAACAGCAGTGATATCTAGATATCTATTAGATAGGCTTACCATACGACTCGGTTTTGACCGAGACTCTCCCGGTTTGAAGGTATGGCTCAGGTTTCCAAGTCAATTGGTCATTTTGTCCGGTTTGTTGGAAAAAATACTATATATATTTATCTAGATTAATTTGCCGCAACGCTGACGTAATGCTGCCGTCAGGGAGCGCTGATGCCGTCTTTGCGGCAAATTTGAAATATAATTGTAATTGAAACTCGAATTTTGGAATGAAAGACTCCAATTGATTTTAAATTAAGAAACATTAAATTTATTGATAATTATCCCCCCCCCTCACCACTCAAAAATTAAATATTCAATTCGCTTTTCTTTGCGCACAGAAAAATAAATTAATCACATCTTATTTGATTTATATTTTATATATTATTTGTTTATTTTTTAAAAATTTGCCACTTTTTTATAATTTATTAAAAATCTAAATTTTGTTATTCTTATTTTTTGATTTTTACAAAATTGAACGACTTAAGACACGCATGCCCGAGTTTCTCATGGCAATACTGGAGGGAGCAGCCTGTCATACAAAGAACACCTGATTGATCTCTTTTAAATATTTGGAGCCTTATATCGATTATCGATCCCAAATTTTAAAAAAAATGATATAATATAATTCTCCTCCTCACACGATCCCACTTATTTAAATAAATCTACATATTTCCACACAAAAAATATCACAATGCTGTAGATTATAGAAAAAAAAATACTACCAGATTCATATCTAGAGCCTCATTTCTGTAGCTGTGTCAGGATGAAAATGAGGTGAAACTTTTAAGAGACTATGTATTTTCGGGAATTTACAGGTATACATTTGGAGTGTGGTTTTTTAAGAAGAATACAATTTTTGGACCGAGACGCTGCCCGCCAGGGCACCAGCCCGGAGGGCCTAGCTTCGAGGGCGTGCCGAAGGCACGCACGAAAAGCTCGTTATTAAATACTGCCTCAAAAAAGTTAATTGAGAACTAAATTTTAGTTGATTTCTCGACCCGATTAAAAATACAAAAAAATAGAAGAAAAAGTTTTTATTTTTTCAAGACTAGCTACGCTTGCTAGTTCGAGCCGCAACAAGTAATTTTTTTTTACATATTTGTCTGAATTTTAATGAAGTCCAATTGAATATTCTCTCTCTATATAACGAGTATCGTTTTGGTAAGAGTGCAAAAGGCCATTCCTAGAATAATAGAAATTAATCTCTAATAGTCTGAAACAGGTCTGAACTTGTATTTGGCACTCTTATTGCAATACACCTTAGCTCTAAATAAAGAGAAATCGCTCACCCGCACAAATAATAAAAAAAGGGAAAAATTTTAAAGACTCAGTACACTAGAGCTGCCCTAGTAATTATTAATAAACTTATTTATAAATTGTTAATTTATGGCTATACTACATATAACATCCTCTTAAAATCTAAATAGAATAATTCAAAAAATAATATTTTCTGCCATTTGAACAAGATATTCGAAAATCTAATCAGTTTACTACATGTATTGAATTATTGATAGAAATAAACTTTTTGACTTTGCGTTTTTGGAGTGGGTATCGGAATTCAGACAAATAAAGAGAAAAAAATCATAGTTGAAAAATATTTTTCTCCGTGTTTCAGACATTTTAAAGCAGAATGACAAATATTTATTTTTATGCGTGATTCAACACGGAAGATGAATTTTTAACCCAAGTTCAAGCTAGTCATATATATTAATAGTTTAGCTCAGTTAAGAGTATAATTAAAAATTATTACTACTTAATTGTTTTTCTTTGTTAACCACTTCACAAAAAAGACCAACTTTTTGAATCATAAATACTTTGTTGAATAAAATTCTCCATTTGTAAATCATATAGAAGTTGCTCATTTTTTTATTTCGAACAAACTCTCGATATTGCCCCGGTTTGAGAAAAATATATTATGGTAAGTCTATATCTAGACAAATCTCAAATGAGTGAGCCATCCTCGCCTTGTCCGGTAGCGGAAAAATTGAATTCGTTAGCTTCAACATTTATTAATTAGTAATTCAAGTATCTATTTTATCCTAATGGGGGGTAAATACCCCTAGGTTAGGAACCAGTGGACTAGTATATATTTTTTCACCAGTATTCTATGAAAAACATCAAATCACAAGTGAGAACACGAATTACTGATGTTCATTTAGAAAACTGTTTCCGTATAGCGACCAGATCAGTTGAGATCAATTTTGATGCACTTAACTCTGCAAAACAAGGTCATACGTCTCAATTTTAAGTATTTTTTAATTTGTCTAATAAATATGTTTGATTCTCAGTTAGGTTTTATTTTCTTCAAAAAAATAAATATACCTATTTCTTGTTTTATTTTGTTTTTACTTTACATTAGACCAGGGAAGTGTTTGACCATGATCTCACCTACAGGGAAGCGACGATATGGTCGCAACTGTAGCATGCTTGCTTGTTTGCGTTAATTAATAAAAAAAAATGAGGTGCATGGCCCGACAGGAAATATTATTTCTGAAATTTGGTTCGTCTGCTGAAAAGGTTGGCCACCCCTGATCTATTATAATAGATGAATAAAAAGAAAAAAATGCAGCATTTCAATCCAATAATTCATCTAATGGATGACATTCTTGTTGTTACTAATTCTAAAAGTAAAAATTTATATTTACACTAATAGATAGTACCTGGAGGCACCGAGCGATGCACGGTAACCCCTGACCCCCCTCCCGAAACCACAAACCTCGCCCCCAACACTGGACCCCCACTCCACCTCACCCCACCCCAACCGCCCCTCCCACCCCCGGATCCCCCACAACTGCACCCCAACTCCTGCACCCCCCACATCCATCTCCACCCCCCACCCAGTTTTTGCATTTCTATCTTTCTAATGGCCCACATATTATGTGTATATTACTCGTACACCAATTTGCCCACATTCGTTCATATTGATAAACATTATAAATAAATAAATAGGAAAATAATAATAAAAAAATAATCGTATAGGATCTGAAATAAAAAGATAAAATTAAAAAAAATGTGTGCGTCTCGGGACGCTCGACAGAAGTGATAACTTTCACCAACCAAATATTTTTTTAGAAAGACAATTTCAAGGATAATTGCCTGGAGAAAAGAGAATTGAATATTTAATTTTAATTAGAAGAGGGGGGAAGCCAAGGAATAATTATTAATATATTTAATGTTTCTGGATTTAAAATTAATTGTTGTCTTTCTTTCAGCTTAATTCAATTATAGATATTTCAAATTTGCCGCGCTGCAATTTATTCAATAAATTCTATTTATAAAATACATAGCTATATATAATATATTCAATTATTTCCACACTTATAATAAAGTCTAATTCAAAAATATTCATTTTAGTAAAAGTAAAAAGCAAAGATTTTTAAAATACTTCTATAGTCTTCTGGTAAAGTCTCTGCCTATGATGCAAGAGGTCTCAGGTTCTAATCTGACATGCGGCAAATCATTTTTTTTATTGTGATTTTCATCTATCAATAATTACTTCAATTAATAAAAAATCAATTAAGATGAATTTTGATGAGGTCCAGACATAGCCAGATCGTTTTCCCATCCTCAAAACTTGTTAATAGATTTTGTTTCATCAAAATCGGTAGGGCCGTTTTCAAAATAGAACCAAGATACAAATATGTAAATAAATATATATATAAATAAATAAATATATATATATATAAATAAATAAATATACAATTTTTGGTTGTTTAATAAGAGTAGATTATAAAATATTTATATTTTTTTGGTCGGTGAATGATAACAATATTTCTATTTTGCGAAATTGATTAACTTATTACCATGGATTTAGGGCCAGAAGCTGTCATAGGATGTACATCTTTAATCCGTGGGATCTCTAGACGGTTGTAGATTGTTTTGCTTATAAAAGGTGATCGAAAAGAAGATCTGTTTTAGATTTGTTGTCATTTTGAGCTACTAATGGTTTAACATTCCAAACTTGCCCTTTTTTTAAAAAAAATATGGAAATAACTAAATTAAATTGTGATAAATGTATCTAAAATTTATAGTTAATTGCGTATATTTGCCTAAGCTAAGTTAAAAATTTGAGAAAAATAAACTATACTTATTAAAGAGTTGGGTATTGGTTCAAGGTAAAACATTTTTAAATTATTTAAAAATAAACTTGTTAATATTATATTCACAGTAAGATTTATTTCAAAAGCGTGGGTTTTCTCAAACTCAGTTTATTTATATATCTATTTTTAATGGCAAAACCTAAAAATATCATTCGATTCATTGATTAGCTCTGTGATCATGATCAAATTATGCGAGCAGTTCAATAGTTATTACATAAAATCCCTGCCACGAATTCAATTGAAAGCCACATTGATTAAATAGCTTTTTGTCTAGTTATACGAACATATATGAAATTATCCAATTTATTCACTCTTATAATAAATTTGAATTTTTTTTAAGCGTATTAGCTCTCTAATTGGATCTAAACTTTGACGGAAGTTTACCAAGAATTATGAAGAACATAATGTGTTTATCGGTGAAAATTAACCATAGCAGTATCACTTTGATTTTCTTTATTGAGTGTGCTAATTGCTAATTAACTTCAATATATGCGGACCTTGCATTAAGTTGATAAATTAAAATTTATGTTCTTCCTTTGAGAGGCATTAACTTGAACCCCTTCAGGGATCGATACTTTCCATGCCCACACATTGAA
The DNA here is from genome assembly GCA_024734495.1 of Forficula auricularia. Classification (NCBI taxonomy): domain Eukaryota; kingdom Metazoa; phylum Arthropoda; class Insecta; order Dermaptera; family Forficulidae; genus Forficula; species Forficula auricularia. The sequence continues at coordinate 33,527,954 of JALMQS010000153.1, forward strand.
ATAAAATTAAAGCTATATGTTGAAATTGGGAATGGACTTTTAATATCACTAAATCACTGAAAATAGGCTTTAAAAATATTTTTTCCAGGAGACATAGTGTTTTTTACTGGTGGTCTTGGTCGATGTAAATTTCCACCGATGACACGAATGTTACTGTGGGTTAGTTGAGATTATCCAATCTATGGCAACATTTAATTGACACATTTTGGAAGTAACGAAATAATTTAATGATGCCTCATAATAATGGAGTTTCGATTTTTTTAGGAGGGGATATGAGGTTTGTAGGGAAGAGCACTTCTCCCCCTGCCGCCCTTAACTTGTTGTAGAATGCATTTCTTTCCTTCATCTTTAGGGTCCCGTCCGTTCACAATTCATTTATACCCGACCACCGATGGACATCGCAGTCTCCTTTTTTTTTTTGTTTTTTTGATAATCTCAATAGGAAGGATGGAAGGCAGGACGTGAATGCATTATTTTGCTGTATGTAAATTGTTTTGTTTTTATACTTTTGAGGAAATTTTGATTTAATTGCTAGAATAAGATTTTCTACAATCATTTTCTTATAATACGCGTATTTGGCATCTCTTCTTGATAAATTCTCGTTATTTAGGTTAAAACTTTCCATTTTGAAATTACAGCGGTGATTGTTTTCAACAAAGAGAAACAGAGGTTGTCCTCTGCTTGATGCAAATAAACATACACACACATATATATAGAGATGATATATCTGTATATATATATATTTATTTGTTTGAGACTATAGTTTCAAAGAATTGGTCTTCATCATGTCTTTTTTTAATTATAAATGTTTTTCATGGAGTCAATATCGTATGGATATTAAAAATTTGGTGTTCCTTCTTCACTGGTGGTCAGTTTAGAATTGATTATTTTATTTTAATTTTTGTTCTTCAAATTCTAACTTAACTCAAAAGCAACACAACAATATATTAAGTTATTTAGCTATCAATGTAAACAATAACAATATAATGACTATTACCAGTTGCTTTCAGAACTCTTAGATAACACTATTAAACAAAAATTTCTCCAAGTAAACCTAACAATTGATTGGAGTAGAGTTTTCTATGCTGATTATCATGCAATTTCCCGATTTTTTACACGTCAGAGTTTTGAGATATTTAGTATGATGAAATTTAGAAATTTGAGAGGTTTGGGGTCATTTATAGGGGTTTCAACTATCCTTTTTCCCATACATATATCTATTGTAAAACATAATAATTTTCTGATTTTCCATTTAATGATTTAATAAAATGATTAACTATAATTCCAGATATTCTAGGTCAAAGTCTGAACTTCAAATTATTTGACAAAAATGATTTATATTTCATAAACTTATAAAACCCTCGTTTCGATTTGTTAAATAGTAAAAGAAATAAAAGCGTTAAAGTTTCTAGAATTTAAAATGGGTTTAATAAAATCTGTGAGGAGGAATTATGTGGCAGGAATTGTTCATTTCATTACACCTTTGATATTTAAGGATATTTGTATATTCACCCTTATTTTAAACTCCCTTTTTCTGAAACCAAATTCTCTGATTGCTTCGCTTGTTTTCATTAACGATCACTTATCCTGTCGGTCCGATTCTGACACGATAATAAGAAAATTGATTAAAACAACCGCAACTCAATCGGAACTAATTCGCAACAATTAGTCATGTGGAAAACTAAGATGAGTCTAAGTGAAAGAGTTGAAACATATTCAGTGTTTATTTAAGTAATTCAAATCCAATTACCTTTTCTTGGGTTAAATAAGAGAACAAAAGAAAGTCTAAAACAACTGGATTATATCCCTTTAGGGGAATTTCGAAACTCAATTTCACAATTCCAGGTAACAACTTTTAACGTTATGAATAAGTTTATCTACATATTTAAACAAAAAGAGAAACAATATTTTTTGTTTTTCTTTAAAAAGAAATTAAAACTTATATGACATGAATAAACTTTTGCAATTTTAAAATTTATTTGTACTTCATAATTTATTGATTATTATTTATTTATATTTAGCAGCATTTTCTTTATGAAAGGGCGCTTGCGATTTTTTAGGGTTGCGTTTAAGAAGTAAGAAGGAACCCTAGTAGTTTCGCTACTATGTCTCTATCTGTTCTGTGTCCGTCTGTCAGAGCATTTGTAGCTTGTAAACTAAATAGTGTATAAACAAAGAAGTTATGCGTGAACATACATAACAAAAAAGGTTCAATACCAATGAAATTTAAACGGGACCAATCGGGAATAGACCGAACCCAATGAAAAAAAAATCATCAAAATCGCTCCACATGGTAAAGAGGAATAAATGTTCAAACACAAAAAAAAACAGACATTCCGGTGAATTGATAACCTCCTCCTTTTTTCAAAGTCGGTTAAAAAGGTTGGAATTTACAATTTAAATGTAATAATTTTCCCTCAAATAAAAAAATCCTTTTAAAATTTTAATGGAATGATTATTCTAGGGCGGGTCTGAATTTATCAGAGGTCATAAATAAAAAATATGTTTTAACATATAGTGTGAGGTATCTCTGAAAAAGATCTTTAAATAGAATTAGAATTGAGGTGTTCTTTGCAAAAATCCCATATGTCATTTTCCGTGCAAATTTCATACCTATATATCGCCAGTCGATATCCTTTGAGTGAAAATTTTTCGCTAAACCTCGAGTAGTCTAAAATAAGATCACTTAAAATATTGGTTTTTATTGTCTGCCCCGCTACGTAATAACCAGTTTGGCTAGTACAGTGGTCTTCAATCTGTGTTCCGCGGAACCTTGAGGTGTCTCGCTGTACATCTCTCGGGGTTCCGCGAGTCAAAATAAAAATTATAAAACACTCACATAGTTGACTAGTGATTTTAACTAAAAAATTAAAATAAAAATACATTTAGTTATATTTGAAAATTAATCACAATTTTCGTGTGTGGGCTGGCAATTCGTTTGCATGCTTTAATGCTATTAATGAGTAAATTAAATTAATTTTATGTTAAAATTTTTTAAATGTCTTTACATAAAGTACTTATAACATATAGATTTACATTTAAATAATTATTTTAAGATATAAGTATTTTTTAAGGGTGGGATTGGATTCCCCAAAAAAACCTTATTTTTCTAAGGGTTCCGTGAGTCGACAAAGTTTGAAGATCACTGAGCTAGTATAATATATTTATAAGGGAGGATAGATAACCTTGAACATTGGTAATAAAAATTACGATATAACAAAAACAAAGACAATCTTATTGATTAATAACTTAAATATTAAAATTTGAACTCAGAAAAAATCTACGAAGAACAAAATCTATAAATAAATATAGAAAAATATATGAAAAAAGTTATAATAAATGTAGATTTTTTTTTAGCCAATTGCAAATCTCCTTTCTTCCTTTATTTCTATAAAAAACATGTTTCTTGGCATTTTAAAATACAAATTTAATATAGGGGTATATAAAAGTGGAAATATCGATCTTAAAAACTTAAGCAAAATTAAGCTTCGTGGTTATATGCAAAAATAATTGAGATGACAAAAAATGCTTTATATCATATTGATAATTACGAAGTTAAGACTTAATAGCAAAACTTGCTTTTTTTTTATTTGTATTAGTGAAGCTCTTTTTGAAAACGAATTCTAAAAATATTGAAAGGACAATGCTTTAATTAATGCTTTGTGGTTTGCGGACGGAGAGTTACAAATTTCTACACTGTCCATTTGCTATTTACAAGTTCATTTTATTGGGATAAGTTTATTCCAGTGGAATACAAACAAAACAATTTAAATTACATGGGATATTATATTAATGAGAAAAACGAAAGGATCAAGGCAGGCTCTCTAGAGATTTACATTCAATAGGATATTGGTTTTTAAGATTTACTAAGAGACCATTTTTCACTCAACCGGAATGCGTTTGGTATATGTAAATCTTTGAGAAAAAAATGAAGATAAAGCTAAGAGACATTTTCGAGCGTTATTTGGATCAATAACTTCTTGTGGGACCCTCATCAGATACTTAGCTTAAATTTCAAATTTAATTTCGTTAAGATCGAAATCATTTTTGATATAGTGTTATCACAAATGTACAGTACACGGGTAGAGACAAGAGACAGATCAATGGCTGAAAATAATCTTGATATATTTAGGATTTGTCAAAATATATATTCATGAGAATTTTGCTGGCTTGGTGTGTACTGGATATATTAATTTTTTATTGTTAAGGATAAATAAATTGAATTGCTTCTTTCCAGTAATTTATTTTATTATTCAAATGGTTAATCCAAATATTTCGAGAGCGCTCTCGGCATCTCTTCCTCAGTGGAAACCACTCCCCCACCAATGTACCGACCCCATCAGTTTGTACAGAACATTGATAAAAGCATGATTACACAACACACACATACATATATGTATACTAGTATACACAAATAGAAATTCAAAATGAGATAACATGCGAGTATATACAATTATTTACATCTCTTTATAATGAAGTCCGAATGAAATTTTTGAGAGCGCTCTCGAAAAATTTGGACTAACCATTTGAATAATAAAATAAATTATCTGTTGTCAATTCAATTTATTTATCCAACAATAAAAAATATATTTCCAGAATAAAGACATATTCAAATTTTCAGGGAAAAATGTAATGTCTTCCACACCCTACTTACCTATAATATAAATTTAGGTAGAGAAAAATCAAAATGTTCAAAACATTGAATTATCACTGAAACTTTGTTATGACCTCGTATAACAGTTCATTTTATTTAGAAACCATATGTGTATATGCTTGTGTATTTGTATAAATAATAACTGTATGAAAGATATTTTTTTTTATAATATTTGATTGGCATTGGGAAAACCCCCTTTTTACCAGCCTCCGCATATAGAATAATAATATTAAAAAACAAAAAAAGACATAAAAAAACAAATATTCACAACATATCACTAACGGTGTTCAGTAAAACGACACATAAAAAATTATACACACACTTTCTTTTGAAAAATTTCTCACCCAGGGATATAATGAGTTGTAGAACAAGCTTTCCAAGTGCCCAGCTTCGGATAGGCAGGCGCGTAATAGAGTCGCATTTGTAGGGAACTCAATTTTTATCAGAACCTTGTAATAAAAGCGGTCTATTTTCCGCCGGGACAACCCGCATGAGCCAGATTATCTCCGATTAAATTTTCGCAGGGACTTAAGCTTTGAACGTTACACTCTCTGCCAAACCAGCCTCGAAGAAACTACTTTTAATGGGAATACAATTTTAATACAATAGACATTAATAAATTTAGACTTTTTAATTTACCATACAGCAGGGTAGGTCAAGTATTGTAATAGTGCATGAAAAAAGTGTTTTTTTTTTTATTATTTTTTTCGAAATATCTCAAAACAGTTGAAAGTATTTTGATTAAAAAAATTGGGCGAAACCATAAAAAAAGCCCTAATAAGTGAACATCGAAAAAATTATATTTTTCGAGATAACCATTGTTTTGTCAAAATGTCTGTTATTCTGCCCTAATAAGTGAACATCGAAAAAATTATATTTTTCGAGATAATAATTGTTTTGTCAAAATGTCTGTTATTCTGTTAGTCCGACATAGAAAAGATCTAATTATAACAAAATTTTAATAGAATACATAAAAATAAACTTATAAGATGTATTGTGATTTTTTATGTATTTTTATGAAAATATTATTTTCACTGTATTGTGTACATTGATAGACTTAACAAAGTCTTAAATAAAAGTTCATAAGGTGTACTCAATACTTACAACTGGAGTTGCCAAAGGACTCGCCTGAGGTGGGCCGTCCCGTTTCACGCCTCTTTTAATAGCGCCTCGCATTTTTTGAACAAAATCCATTTATACATATATACTTACTCACCTCATTAAATATTAATCGAGTTTAATCCCCTTAAAGATTATTTCGCTTCATTAGGAGGAAGAGAATGATTTCGTGAGTTCTTAGACAAGTCTTCAAAAATATTCAACAATTATATAATTATTTGGGAAAAGAAGAACTACTGTGCTGTGAAACGCTTTTACATGCTTTTTTAACTTGCAATGTTTGCTATTTCATCTCAGAGCTGATGTCCGAAGAAATTTTCCCAGGTTGAAATCGAGGACCAGACCGTAAAAAAACATGAGGAAATAAATGGATGTCATTAAGTTAAAAGAAATATACGTGGTGAAAGTGTCTGCCTGATCAAGAGTAAATCTTAAAAACCGGAAAAACAAAGAGAAGATCACTGTTTTTTATTTCCTTTCTTTTAACATAAGCAGGATCGGCCTTGAACTTAGTAATGAAAGTACCTAAATTTCGGATGGTTTTTCTAGAGTTAAACACAATCGTTTATCTAATTACAAACTCGTTAATCAACCTTGATTCTTATTTTCCTTTTACATTGTTTCGCTTAAATAAATATATAAACGGCAGTGTAAATATTTGACAGAATAGGGATATTTGAGGAAATATTTAGAATCAAAATAAGGAAAACAAATAAAAGCATTAAATTGTCAAAGTCTGATGGTAAAATAGGAAGAAAGATTTATCAATTCGTTAAAATTCTCAAGTTTTAGTTTGATTTAAACTGATGATTTAGATTGAACAATAGAAACAAAAATAATTTGGATGTTCACAACAGTAACTAACAATTGTTATCTTTATTAAAGGGTCATGATGCCCACATGCAAATGTTGAAATCTCTGAAGTTCTCTGAGAAACTAAAGAGACAGTATTTTGATGGAGATATTTTGTTATCAATCTTTGTTTTCAAATAAAGTTAATTGTTCCATAAAATTGAATTAAATACTAGCTACTAAAATGTTATTACTTTCAAAATTGCAAATTCAAATATGGCAATCTGCTGTTTTCAAATTATGGCCTTTGGAAACATTAGGGATCCAAAGGTCACTCTAAATAGTTTGTAATGTGACCAGCTCACTTTTACAACAAAACGAAAACATCCAATCGTGTATTTGAACGCATAAGAAATAACAGATCGAATATTTCTAATTAAACCCACCCAGGGTTGTAGAGCCGAAGAGTAAGTAAGTAAGTAATTAAAACTTCTGATGATGAAGGTCAGAACTTTGAAACTATCTTATAAATATCTAATAAAAACAATAAGACTAGCTATTTTAGCTCATATAATCTACAGGTCTTATGACTCAGGCACATGACATGCCCACAATTATTTTTACTTTACCATACAAAGTATGGCCAAGTATTGTAATCGTGCATGAAAAAAGTGTTTTTTTTTTCAAAATATCTCAAAAACGGCTGAAACTATTTTGATAAAAAAAATTGGGCAAAACCATGGCATTTCGATCTACAAAAAAGCTCTAATAAGTGAACATCGAAAAAATTATATTTTTTGAGATAATAACTGTTTTGTCAAAATGTCTGTTAGTCTGTGCGGTACCAAATTTTTGTAGACGAGCTAGCTCAAAAACTAGTGTGAATATCAAAACCAAATTTCACACGTAGTGGTGCATTGAGATTAAGAGCTGATTAGATTTTGGTCCATATCGACCCAAAATTAAGGGGGGGGGGTTAAAATTTAAAATTATAATAAACCAAATTTTGTATACATAATCAGTGGGCTACCAGAAGACTAAAAATGCAAAAACTAACCGCCCAAAATGAGGGGTGGGGGGAGGGGGCAAAAAATGAAAATCTAGGCCCTTGTAGCAAACTCAACCAGAAATGTATGGTAAAGTAAAGTGGATGGCCACATCTAAACTAGTCAATTTATTTTTTTGGCTTCAGGTTCGAAAAAATATTTTTTTTTTCACTTAGCTATTTTATCAGTATAAAAATTTCATAATGAAGGCCATTTTAAAAGATACTTTTTACTAGATGGATTTAGATTTATTTATAGTGTAAGCTAGATTATTTCGGGGTGAGTGATTGATTAGAATAATTCATCGCCGCCTGTATAAATGGCTAGGTATGCATTCAAATAGGACGCTTGAATTGCGGGTTGCATCATCAGGCGATCATATCTTATTATATTAAACGAGCAATTCTTGTATGTATCACATATATATATAATCGGTTTCTCGAAAACGGCTCTAACGGTTTCGATAAAAATGTGTACTTTACAAGTTTCAAGAGTTATTAGTCGTGTATAAATTTTTAATCCGATTGAAATAAAGCAAGGGGTGTAAATTAGTCATGTTGCAAAATAAATATTTTAATCGTTCATATCTCGTCTTCGGAAAATCGCAGAGCCTTGAAATTTGAAACTTAGAGACAAAAAGTTACCGAGCGTCGCTCGGTGCTTCAGGCACTTTTAATAATCACTAATAAAGTTATAGGTATACCCTTCTCTTCTTCATATGCTATACTATTATTATGAAAAGTATTCTCTTCTTTCTTTCGCTTGAACTCACTCTATCCTCTTTTCTATGTTAATTCAAGCTTCGATCAGAGATCTATATGAGTTGCAACTTCTTAGAGCATCCCACCCATTCTTGCAATTAATTGCATGAAAAATTGGTAGTTTTCTCAGGAAATTCTTTATAGGGGCGGTTCCCCTTGTAATTGGTGAGTCACTTTGCATTTTTGTCAGAACTGAAAATTTTTGCTTCTCACAACTTATAACCTTCAGTCGATCAAAACCTTCATTTACAGATACCCGTAATTCCGACCAAAACCCTGAAATATCTTCGTCTTCTTCTTTCCACAATGTATAGGTCAACCCCCTGGCCGATAGAGGCTTCGTTTTCTTGATTAAACTCCTCCGGTTCAATATGTATCATTAAAAAAAAATAATCTTGCAAAGTTCTTAATTATTAATTTTCTTAGACGTATCTTTTTCTATTTCTTTAATTTATTTTTTAAAATAGGTACATTAGATAGAAAAGGAAAAATCGCAAGTTTCTGAATCAAACTAATTAATTATCAATAAAAAAAATGTTAAAAAAAGGAAAAAATGATAAAAAAGTTTTGTAAAGAATAAAGAAAAAAGGTCTTTGAAAATTTCGATTGTTTTCTTAATATTTAACTTTTTAATGAAATTATCTCAAACGTTGAAATGGATTTTAAGTGGATTGTTCTCTTAAAATTTGCCCAATTTAAGCAAAACATTCCTTAAGAGAAAAATTTGAACTTTTATTTATTTACAAATAAAATACACAAAAGATAAATCATTTACAGAATTTTTTGTTGTAAAAATACGTTAGAAATTTTAGAGTGCTAGTTTTCAAAAAAATAAATCTTGTATTTTGGTCTCAAGACTCAAAAGAGTTGGTTTGTCTGTAAAAACGAGATAACTAAAAAAGGAAATTATAAATTTACCTTACTCATCGAATGAAGATAAAATAACAAGGTTTTTGAAGGAGACAATAAAAGAGTGTGTCTTCTGCTGGAATTATACATTTTTTAATTTATTTATAATGAGACTATAGTTTCGAGAGCTTTGCCCTCTTCATCAGACTATTACAATTGATTCACAGGAATTAATGTATGTACCCATGTGCCAAGTTTGAGACTAAACCGACATGAGCGTATCGATCTGATATCCGACTGTTACCAATTATGAGATACATGGGTTTTACGATCAGTCGGAGACTGGCATTAATATCAGGTTGGTGTCAGAATGGTCAACTAGCCGAGTCTCGGTATTTCGACAGACATTCAATCGGGCGGAGATTGGCATTAACATCAGGTAGGTGTCAGAATGTTCAACTAACCGAATCTCGGTATTTCGACTTATAAGTATCAATTGTAATAGACTGATGAAGAGGGCAAAGGTCTCAAAACTATAGTCTCGTTATCTTCTTCTTCTTTTTCTTTTATTGTAGGCTATTAGCCTGTTTTTCTTCACAGTGCCTCAGGTCTCTGTGGGGGAGGATTCCCAGCTCTCAGTCCACCTCTTCGGCGGTCTGCCTCTAGGTATCAGTTCTGCTGGTTTTCCATCCCCGGCTATTCTCAATAACCGCTCTTCGGTGGCTCTATCAACGTGGTTGCTCTATTCTTTTCGGCGCACTCGGATCCATTTATTTATGTCCTGTATATTGCACTGGTCCCTCCCATCTTTGTTTCTCATCCTATCCCACAATGTGACATCAATTGCAGATCTTAATGTTTTCATTTCTATTGTTCTCATCAACTGCTTGGTTCCTTCGGTTTCAGCTCGAGTTTCAGCCCCATAAGTTGTAATGGGCCTCACAGTCGTTTTGTATATCTTCATTTTGGATTCTATGGTCATGAATGGATTTCTCCAGACCACATCTCGAAGATACCAGATATTTTTGAACCCTTTATAGTTTGTTCTTTCACTTGGTTGTGTAAATTTCGGTCACTGGTGATGTGACATCCGATGTATTTAAATGACATCACTTCTCGTCTCGTTATAAATAAATTAAAAATGTATAATTCCATCAGAAGAAACACTCTTTTATTATCTCGTTCAATTTATAAAAATTCTACTACTCTTGGCAAAAAGAAACTTTCAATTTAACAAGGTTTTGATTAAAATCGGCCAATCGGAAGAAGCTCCTGTTAGTGTCGCTACAATATCTGACAGTCTGTTCGGCGATTATTATAGCTGGTAAACTAAATACGAGACAATACTTTGAAATTTACAAGTTATTTGAATTCATTTTTTCAAAAATCATATTAAAATTTCAATAAAATATGTATTGTGAGAAGAGTCGAATTTTTGCGAGGTCTAAAATAAAAAATACTTTTTTTATTAGAGGAGTATCCTTGTAAATATATCTTTAAGTATAATAGAATTGGGAATAATTTTTTTTAATTTATTCCAATTTAAAATGAAGGTGTCATATAGACCCAAAGTGGATATTTTTAGCGGATTTTTGTACCTCTCGACGTTTGGAAATGGCTTTACTTATAATTCCACGAATTTAGCCATTCCCCCCTTATTAACAACAAGTAATAATGGGTTTGATATGTCAAGAATTTTGTAACTTATTGAATTCGAAACTCTCGGTATGCGATCAGACTCGCACTTTCCCGGTATATTTCGTCTTATTCTCAAAAATAGGTTAAAAATTAATTATTAAATTTTCAGGTTTTATCAAAAATCACATTTTATCTGCTAGTCACATTTATAAAAATCATATCTTTAAAATAAACTTTTTCTTTCCGGTGATTTTTGAATTTATTTTTAACTTGCGTCGTTAATAAACATAAATTTATCTTTAATTTTATTTTATTTTAAAATTGATTTAATAATTTTAAATACATGTTGATTTTTAATTAATGTGGCATAAGTGAAAACAATATAGTGAACATTAAGCAAATCTGAATATTTTTTAAATAAAGATAATGGAAAATATGAGAAATAGAGAATTAAAATAAATAATATATAATATATACATAATTATCTACTTAGATCTTTGATTTGACTTTATCCATCCACTTATTTATTTAAAATATTGGCAATATAATACCCCGAGTTGTTTTTAAAATTCCATCTTTGATTTTAAGTCAATTCCTCCATTCCTTCAGCAATGGTTACCAATAATAACCGAAACGTTTAAAATCCAATGTAGAATTGTTATTTCTCAAGTATTAGATAAGAATCGATGACTATTCTTTATTTTAACTCAATCCCTCCATGTCTTCATCAATAGTTACCAATAATAACCGAAACGTTTAAAATCCAATGTAGAATGGTTATTCCTTGAGTATTAGATGAGAATCGATCACTATTTTTGAATTTAAGTCACCATGGACTTCAAATAGCAAGTGATATCTGATTAATAATAAAGGATTAGACATATTAATATTTCAAATGACTTTGGATAAAGTTTAGCAACGATCCGTTGCAGTTTATTTATTTTGGGACCACTTGAAGTTGACCAAGCTAAATAACCGAACCCACTGCTCAATCCCATAAAGAGAGCTTCGATTTTCGATTTGATAAGATATGAATAAGTATAAAAAAAATGAATGTTATACATGGTATATTGGGCAATTATATATCTCTTTGGGAGAAAAGTTTATATCTTATTTCCCATGATAAACTTTCCCTCTTTTTTACTTGCATATAATAGGTATTTGTTGATGTAAAAAAACAAAGGTTGAACAGTGAAAGAAAGATACCTAAGCAGCGAATTGATTAGTTGAATTTAAGTAGACATTTTAGTAAAAGCTTCTCAACATGGCAAAGCACAGATTTGATTGAAATGAAACAAGACTCTTCCATTCGGGAAAACAATATCTAAGAAATAAATTATAAAAAGTGAAGATGAAGAAAAAACATTTTGAGCTCAGTGATATTAAACCAAATGTAAATGTAACTTTTATGAACAAAGGAGGAGAAGAGCTATCCTCAGAATGGTTTCATAGAAAAACAAAATTTATTAAAAACATCCCAGACTACGATTTCAATTATTCACAAAGAAATAAAATAATAATACATAAATATCACACAAAAAATAAATAATATCAAATGTATACCCTGGTTTGAATATTTTTTTCATTTTTAACGATAAGTATGTTAACAGATTCAAAATGAAATTTGCATGAAACTACTATATTAAATCGCTACTAGAAGCCCATCTAGTGTAGTAGCTAGAGCGATCGAGCACCATCGCTCTGACTAGTGATCAATTGCAAGAAGGGTCGGGATGCTCTAAAGCAGGGGTGTCCAACCTTTTGGCTTACACGAGCCACATTTGAAGAAAATAAATTGTCTCGGACCGCGGATAGCATATTATAATTCTATTGATATTTGTTATTCAAAAAAGATAGTTAATAATGTAGATATAAGAACTTTATTATTTTTTTAGCTCATAGTGAGCTTCTAATTTTACTTTTCGTAAATTTTATACTTGGAAATAGCTTCTCTTTCTCTTATTTATGTAAATACATACCTACATTCTTACAAAAAGTGATCTTATATATTGTGGGATTTTATTCTTCGCTCCTTTCAATGTAAAATGCTTTTGAAAGTGGGGATTCATTTTCGCCTTGAAAAATACGCTTGCCCGTCGGAATCTTTCGATAAAATGACAGGTGAGCAGCAAGGACACACCCCTTTTATAAAGAATCGAGCGCGGGAAAAATTATCCATACGTCACGTAAAATGCGGGAAGAATTAACCAATCAGCTTAATTGCTAATTAGAGCTAATTAGGTTATAAAAGAAGCCAGCTCCTCGAAGCGAATTCAGTTGTTATCATTCAGTTGTCATGTGTGAGTTGTCACTTGTTGAAACTCTGTTTGAATGAGGCAGCTCTCCGGGGTGACTGATAACCTTGGAACGATTTGGAACGAAACGGCTTGTGTCGAAGAAGTAATTTGTATACACGTTCTGTAACGAAGAAGCAATAAATGCGGGCCTAGTGCCGTTATTTTTGTTAAAAGTATATTTTCAACTGCCTAGTTCAAATTCTTATTTTAAATAGCATTTTTCAACTGGCTCTAAAGCCGCCAATAGAGATTATAATTGAAAAGTTTTTGTTTTGCCGAGAGTAGCAGAGTTGTTGATTCACAAAGAGAATTCTCTTTGAGAGATTATAATCTCTGAAGATCATCTCCGATCCAAGCCCGGCAAATCTCTTTCCAACTAACCCTTCGAGCCAAACATAATAAAAATCATCCATCATCTTAATAATTTCCTATAATATTAGTATTTGTTTATTTTTTCCTGGCTAGATAATTAATATAAAATTCTAATAAGAGAGACATTATTCAATTTTTCTTTCAGATAGGTATCTAATTGTTATTATAGAACATTGAATCAGAAATTTTGGAAGTGGAAAATTTATTTCTAATGAAAATGGAGTCGAAAATAGACCAAAATGATGATTATTTTTTCACAGATCTTGAAATCTAGTTCCAAATTCAAAATTTAAAATTAGCAGTTTTATTTTTCAAAAACTTCCCAGTAGATAGATTTTCAGATTTCTTATTTTAGGGGAGAAATTATCAGGCCAAATTATTGTGTGTTTTCCAATATCTACATATAAATCTCAATGTTATAAGGAATTTTATGTTTTTATATTGGGCCACGGGTTGGACAGCCCTGGTTTAAATCGAATGGGATTAAAGAAGGAAATGAGGAATGATAATTTATTTTTTAAAAGGGTGACGGATATAATAATCCCTGACTATCCATTATATATTAACAGTTAATAACGTGCAAAATTCTAAAAGACAAGACCTAACAAGTTTTACTCCAGAAGAGAAATTATCATTTAACTGGGATTGTACTGGAAACCCCAATTCCTTGTCCCCTTGTACTAGAATGATAACTATTAGACTTGATTAGTGTCATAACATATGAATTACTGAAATAATAAATATTTTAGAAAAAGAAAATATGAGAAAAATAATAATTTTTAAATATTTGAAACTTAATTATTTTTTTATCTTATATATTATAGTTGAGCTTATAATTTTGCTTTTAGTGAATTTTATTCTTGAAAAAACCTTCACGTTTGTACAAATATACGTTCACGAGGTGCCTTCGGCACGCCCTCTACAGCTCAGCCCTCCGGGCAGGTGGCACTGGCGGGCGGCGTCTCTGCATGTGATTATTAGGTTTGTAATATATATTTGTAATGTTTTGCCCCCTCTTTCCCCCACGCACTCATTTTGGCTATTGATTTTTACAGCATACATTTTATATAGTCTTAAAAACTAACATTACAATATCTATATCGGAGAGAGTATTAATTTTTTGCCCCCACTCACATTTTGGGAGGTTGAAATATTTTAGATATTTGCAAATAAATAACTCTCAGTTTTCTAAATAGTAAATGTACCTAAAAGCTAAAAATTTCTATAATTTGCCCTCCCCCTTCCCCCATACAGTCCATTTTGATAGTTGATTTTTACAGGAATAGTTTCATAAAGTAATAAAGAATAACTCTACAAAATTTGATCAAGATAGAAGAGAGTTTTAATTTTTGCCCCCACTCACATTTTGGATAGTTGAGGGGGGGGGGGGATTACAAAAAATCTTGAAATTATTTTTTAGATATTTGCAAATAAATAATTCACAGTTTTCTAAAGAGTAAATGAACTAAAAAGCTAAAAATTTCTATAATTTGCCCCCCCCCCTCCCTTCGCCCCCATACAGTCAATTTTGATAGTTGATTTTTACAGGAATAGTTTCATAAAATAATAAAGAATAACTCTACAAAATTTGATCAAGATAGAAGAGAGTTTTAATTTTTGCCCCCACTCACATTTTGGATAGTTAGGAGTCAAATTTCAAAAAATCCTGAAATTACTTTTTAGATATTTGTATTTAGAATTTTATTAAGTAAAAATCAAGTAGATATCTTATCGTTCTTAATTGAAAATGCATAATTAGTGTAAACACATTGCAAAGACATTTTCCCTTTTTGACCTCTTAAGAAGTCGAATTTCAAAAAATCCTGAAATAATTTTTTAGATATTTTAATTTAGTATTTTTATAAGTAAAAAGCAAATAGATATTTTATAGTCCTTAAGAGATATCGCTTAATCAGTGAAAACACACTTTGCCCTCTTTGACCCTCTTAGGGGTCGAATTTCGAAAAATCCTTTCTTACTGAGCCCCTATGTCATAGATCTAATATCCTCTCTAAATTTCATGTTTCTATGTGCAGTGGTTCTGGCTGTTCTGATGATGAGTGAGGTGAGTGAGTGTATCGGGCAAAGAATTTTATATATATGGTATAGATATTTCGAAAAAGGGATTAAATATATCTCTACATATAAATCTCAATATTTTAAGGGAATTTATGATTTTATGTTGGACCATCACACTCATTCCAGTGCTAAACCGCTTGCGGTCCTCGGGCTACTGGTTGGCAGACCTGCTCTAAAACAGTGCTGCCCGCAGGACACAATGTAGTCCGCGAATGAATTCTAAGTAACCCGCGTGTTTGACTTCTGACTATATTTACTTTGATTAGTGGTTTCAAAGCTGAATTAAATCTGTTTTTAATTAACTTAGCCCACAAAAATATTGACCCTTTTCCCATACTCAAAGATTTGAAAGAGAAGCTCAATATTACGACTATAAACTGTACTAAGTATGAAGCTAAAATTAGATGCTTATTATAGTCATTTGAGCGTCGAATCCAGGACTTTGAAAGTACAAAACAAAATTTACAATTTTTTGTTAATCCTTTCACAATCAGTTTGAATTAAATAATCAGTTATCATATGCTAATATTCAGTTGGAACTCATTCAACTGCACTAAAAAACCTTTTTGAAGAAAAAATATCTTCAAAGTCACAAACTTCTTCCGAAGAATTTGGAGATTTCTGGAAATTGGTGCCAAAGGAAGACTTTCCTGCAATAACTGACCTGCCCTTTCAATTTTTATGTACCTAGTTTTGGATCACACATATGTTTGTGAAAAGTTTTTTTCAAATCTTAATTTTGTAAAAATTAAATACCGCACATCTCTAAATGAGCAACGTATCTATATATATTATATATCTAATTTGTTGTTACTGTCAACATCCGACCTGACACCTAATATGGGAAAATTATTAAAACAAAAACAATGTCAGAAATAATGTGATTGATTGTACCAATTACTTGGATTTAGATTTTTGTTACATAAAACTTTGTTTCTTTATTTGGCAGTAGATTCTATTTATTTTATTATTTTAATAAACGACATTTAAATTTGTTTTTCTTTTGTTGCATAAAACGACTTTAAACAGTTTAAGCTTAGGTAAATAAAATTGGAACCGTCAGTAGTCAGAAGCCCGCCAGTGATTAATTTTAATCGTCAATTTCGCCCAATTGTTAAAAAGGTTGGGGGAGCCTTGCTATAAAAAGTTGCAACTCATATAGATTCAGATCGAAACTTGAATTAACAAAAAGAAGAGAAGAGAGTGGGGTCAAGCGAAAGAAAAAAGAGAATGCTTTTCATAATAATAGTATAGAATATGAAGAAGAAAAAGATAAACCTATAACTTTATAAGTGCGATTATTAAAATATGATCGCCTGTAATTTAAGCGTCCTATTTGAATGCATAGCCATTATGCAGGCGGCGATGAATTATTCTAATCAATCACCCACACCGAAATAGGTTACAGTAGAAATAAATCTAAATCCATCTAGTAAAAAATATATTTTCAAATGCCTCCATTATGAAATTTTTATACTGATAAAATAGCTAAAAAAAAAAAAATTTGAAAAATGATGCCCAAAAAATAATTGTGGGCATATCATGTGCCTGAATCATAAGACAGATTATATGAGCTAATAGCAAGTCTTATTGTTTTTATTAGATATAATATATTTAGTTTAAATATTTTTTTGTGATAATGTTATTAATAATATAATTTATTATAGAGATACCTCCTTAATATTTTCATATAATACTATTGGGACCCGAAAGCTTGAAGTATCAACGCCTCAATGAAAATATTTAAAAGTTTTCAATCAAATGTTTATCATAAATGGATTTATTTTCCCGGTCAGATAATTACTATTGAAAGATACTAAAATGCTTAAAATATAGTTAATTGTATAATCATAAATTAAACAATTTTATAATATTGATAGAAAAAAGAACCTATTTTGAATGATTTCTAATGGAGTATTTTCATTCTTTAAAAGTTAATTTAATAGGAAGCTTTTTCTGTGATTTCTACATAGCCCAGCCAAATTAGACTTCTGCAGGCCAATAAATATTGAAATAATTTTAATCGACGTTAGGCATCCCAAACAAGAGTTATATGCGTTTGGGACTTTTTTCCGATTTTTGCTTATAACTCGAAAACGATGCGCCTTACAGAATTTCTCCCAAAGAAAGAGCATAAAATTTCTCGTCGAATAACGTACTTAAAAGTTAAAATTGATTCAGCCGTTTAGCCACAATCGATCGTCAAAGATAGACAATTTTTATCAATTGGACGGAAAAGAGAATTAAGCCCGGCGCAAATTGAACCCAATCCACGTCCAGCCCACGCACAGCCGACGTGTGCTCAAGACCCAGACCATCCACGCCGTAGCGCATATTGAAACCAGCCCACACCCACGCCATATCTACACTTTCATTATAAAGAGCTCAAAGTTATTATTATTATTATTTTACTTTTTTAATTAAATAAGAATTTATCAATTTTTCTATATACTTATTCACGACTCACGACCCACGAAAACTGTGTTGCTAGCACACCATGACCCACGTCCTTACGGAACGTGGACTGCTCGTGGAATGTGTTTAATATTTGCCACTCTGTCTCAAACCTTGTTTTACTAAATAGCCAACGCGTGGGCTGGGCGTGGATTGGGTTCAATTTGCGCCGGGCCTTATGCTCATTAAGTGGTCACAAGAAACCGGTCCTCAAATTTCGCGGTGCTGACCCCCATAATAGTTCCCAATTGGCTAAAAAATGCGATTGGAAAAGTTTGATCTTAATTGTACAAACGATAACCCTTCCCGCAATGAGGTTGAAGTTTTTCTTTCATAAAATGAATACCACTCATCCTAAAAACTTGATTCTTGTCTCATTTTCTAGGAAATTTTGTTTGCATGAAGTTTTACTTAAGTCACTTTTTTGTTATAACTTTTAGACTTGAAGATATCCAGCACAGATAGGACCCGAATCCTCAAAAATGACTTTTTAAGCAAATGCCTAAAAACATAGCAACATTCAATTACATAACCCCTAAAAAAACCCTAAACATTTTTCCCCTAAAAAAACCCTGTGCAACTTGTTTACTACTAAATGTGGGGGTTGGTATGTTTTTCAGACCCTCAA
Organism: Forficula auricularia; assembly: GCA_024734495.1. NCBI lineage: Eukaryota > Metazoa > Arthropoda > Insecta > Dermaptera > Forficulidae > Forficula > Forficula auricularia. The sequence continues at coordinate 33,546,643 of JALMQS010000153.1, forward strand.
AAATTTAGCCCCAGTCAGAAACAGTCGCAAACTCTTATTTGGGATGCCTAACGTCGATTAAAATTATTTCCAGCTTGTTCATATTTATTGGCCACCACGGCCTTTTTTCTGTCTGATTTGCCTGGGCTAACAATAATATCATAGTGTATTAACCTATTTTATTAAAAGCGAGGCATTAAGTTTCAATGTTTGATCCATTAAATTGAATGGTTATTTTATAGATAATAAAACCATTAACGTGCCTTTATAGTTTTTGGCTCTAAAAGACCAATAAATATAATCGCCAATTTGGTATGATTTGAAATTCAATACTCGCTGCGTTACGTATTGAATTAACTCGAAATCGTTTTCTTCTTATCGTGATTGTTAGAAATGTCTTAGTAAAGGATAATTTTTTTTTCTTAAGACGTTTCTGTTTGATTGACTCGATTACACTAGATAATCAGAATAATGTAGTCCGCGGTGGGCCCTTGTATCGTGAAAATAAGAAGAGATTTAGGGATTGGGTCGGAGTCGAAAGTATCTGTGGATGCGGGTCTTGAAAAAGAGAAGGTTATATTAAACAGATACTGTCTGGGAAGACGGTGAGGGGAAGAGAGTTCCAGTCTCTAGAATCATAGGGATAAACTAGTTGGCCAATGCGTTTGTTCGGTTAGTATCCAATTTAAGCGCGGAGAGGTGTTGAATCTTAGAAAATTGCGTATTTTGCGCAAATGAAGCCTTTGGAGGGACTATTGATTTTATCTCGTCAGAACAAAAGCCATGGTAATATCTATAAAAATGAGAAAGGGCTAGGGAGTCGAGAGTGTCAGTTAATGCAGGATCGCCTATCAGTTTGATAGCCAGTCTCTGAATTGCATTCAAGATAGTAAGATAATGCTTTCAGGCTACTCTCCACAAATGCGAGCAATATTCAAGACAAGAGCGAATTTGAGCCTTATATAAGGTAAGAAGTTGAGTGGGGGTGAAAAAGCGTTTGGTCCTAAAAAGAAATTCAAGCTAACATGCTGCAGCATTTGCTACTGAGATATATGGTCATTCAAAGAAAAGTCAGAACCTAACATTGATATTTTGTCACGAAATTCCAATGAGCTCGAATCAAAGGAAATGTCAAGAAGGTTCCTATTAGACAGCATTACGTTTTGCCAGCATTCCAAAATTTTCACTTTGTACTTCAATTTAATTAAATTTAAAAAGTTATATTTATTATTAATATATTATTTAGGAATTACTGTCTTTATTTAATGAAAACTTTAATTTTATTACAAAAACGTCTACTCGTAAAAACAATAAGTTAAATTGAATCATCCATGATTTGGTATGTCATTTATTATTGTTTATATTTCGATTTATTGTCATTTAGAAGTATTGTGTATAGAGAACTTGATCACTCCCCTAGTGGTTTCGAAATGAAATCGGATATGCCATCAGCCATCACCAATTTTTAACAATGGATTTGTATTACAGATTTTCAGTCAGGAGAGAGTTCCTCAGACACTTAAACGTAAAATTAATCACGTTCGGATCGCTATCAATTGAACAAAGCAAGGAGAGACCTAAACTTTACATTACTCTCACAAGCTCTGCCAAACTTGATATGTTTACGTTCAGATGAAACTTGCATATACAAACCGGGAGACATTATGATCTCAGTTATTAGTTAAAATCTCTAAACTCATTTTTTCATAAATATTGATGAAACAATAAACTAGGTAAATTGGTAACAGGTAAAGAATATTTTGAAATTTTTTTTAGAAACTTTTTAAAATTTAAAATACTAGGTAGGTTTCACATAAATGAAAGATCATATGCCTGTTTAGCACGACTCTATATATTTCGTGGTATAAGCCCATATTCAGAAATTCATAAAAAATACTGAATACAAAAATACAAAAATGTTTTAGAAGTAAATTTGTTAATTTTAACAATAAGAGAAGGGAAGAGAGAGGTAGAGAGAGGGTGTTTGAAGCTTGGAAAGTATCTGGAATTTTATAAATAGAAATGAATGAATGGTATGTGTAGTTGTTTGGATAAATACGATACATGTCTATTATTAGTTGTTTCTTAATGTCAAGTTGGTTATTTAGAATATTTTTATTATTTGTAATGGCTATTTTAATTTCTGATGATTCTAGTAAATCTAAACGTTGTCCCTTTATTGAAGGAGACAATAAAAGAGTGTGTCTTCTGCTGGAATTATAAATTTTATTTATTTATAACGAGACTATAGTTTCGAGGGCTTTGCCTTACCACATGAAAAATGTTAACCTTTCATTCATAAATTAATTCCTGTGAATACATTGTAATAGACTGATGAAGAGGGCAAAGCCCTCGAAACTATAGTCTCGTTATAAATAAATAAAATTTATAATTCCAGCAGAAGACACACTCTTTTATTGTCTCCTTCAATATATAAAAATTCTGCTACTCTCGGCAAAAACTTTCAATTTAATATAATTAGTTGTCCCTTTAATTCAAGATGTAATGGTGTGGGGTTGTTAGAGGAGGCGGAATGGTTAGTTTCATGAAGGCGATCTGAAAAGGCCGAAGTAGAGACAAAATTGGATGAATCAGATTTATTTAAACATTTAAGAGCGTACTCATGTTCCTTGTAACGCGTTTCAAAGGAGCTCATGAAGATAAGCTTACACCCCGAAATATATATAGTCGTGTTAAACAAGCATCTGAACTTTAATTTATGTGAAACCTACCTAGTATTTTATATTTTAAATTTTAAAAAGTTTCTAAAAAAATATACAATATTTTCTTTACTTTATTTAAAATGTTTCACCAAGAACCCACACCATTCTCCCTTAACAAAATTGGCAACACGTATATACTTATTATTATAATATTTGATTATACTCGTATAGGGCATGAGATAAAATTAAAACAAAATTAATAGCGATGTTTCGTCTCTTTTTCAGTGGCTTTTTTTAATCTCTTAAATTGAATCTTTAGCGTCAGTCTAATTTCATCAAAAATAGAGATGCAAAAAACAGGCATGTCGTTTATATAAGGTAGTTCAGACTCCAAAAAAATAGAAATCTAAAACGGCACCAACTTTCATTACAATCCAATAAATGAAAAAAATTATTTTTATAAAAATAAATAAAACCGACTTCAAAAAAATTAAATGCAACAAATAAAATAATAAAACTTCAAAATAAAATAAAATAGACTAAAAGGTATAAAATAATAATCTAATTTAGTTACAACTTAACGACGAAATATTTACATGAAATCACTTTTTGAAGTCGGTGCCAAACATATACATTTTATGAATCAAACTTGACGGATTTTATTTAGTACGATTGGCGGGTACGCTCGCTTATATAGTTTGTTTAGCACCGACATCAAAAAGTGATTTCATGTAAATATTTCGTCGTTTAGTTGTAACTATATTAGATTATTATTTTATACCTTTTAGTGAATTTTATTTTATTTTTGAGTTTTATTATTTTATTTGTTGAAATTTAATTTTTTTAAAAGTCGGTTTTATTTTTTTATAAAAATTATTTTTATTTTTATCTTTTTAGTGATGTTATTAATAGAGACTTAATATAATACCTTGCATGCATCTCTTAAGAGAAAGGGTCGGGGGAATGAATCAGAAAATGATAATAAAATTAAATTGATAAATATAGATATTCTCTAGAAATGTTTGAAGGTTTTAAATGAACGTTTTAAGATTGATTTTTTCATAAAAGATTTTATTTATTATAATTTCGATTATTTGCTCATAAGAATTGGATATTTACGTTAATTCGTCATTGATCATATCATCAGAACTTGACTAAATTAATATGGGACTACCCCTAAGGTACCCTCTTTCCAATATAAAAAGAATCATCGAAATCGGTTCATAAACAAAGAAATTATGCCTAAACAAACATAGCAAAAAAGATCCAATACCAATGAAAAATAAACGGGACCAATCGGAAACTAGACTGAACCCAATGCAAAAAAAATCATCAAAATCGGTTCACAATTGGCGAAGATATCAGGTAACATAGACATAAAAAATTTCAATCGAATTAAGAACCTCCTCCTTTTTTTAAGTAGGTTAAAAATGAGATTTGAAGCTTTACTTGTTGAAATAAATTCAAAGAACTGTCATCTGTTCAGGTTTACCTATACTTGGCAATTTTTCCAAATAATTTTTAGACACTGTTTTATATTTTTATTCGTTTGATGATCGAAAGAAGTAGCTAAAGAGAAATTAGCTTATTTTTTTTAAAGATGATGTTCCTAAATATTTATGATGACTTAATGAGATAGCAAAACATTGTGCAAAATTGTTAAATTAACCCTAGTAGCACAATATTTCAAAATATATAATAACTATATAGTGCCTATACAGTTACTATATAGTTTGAAACAAATATATAGTGCCTATATAGTTATTATATAGTTTGGAACATTGTGCTACTAGGGAAACAATCAGAATAATGTATTAGCGTGAGGCCACATGTACTATAACAATGCTACTTTTTAAGACTCTCTCATCATTGCTATCTTCTATCTATGAAAGAAGAAACTTGACGTTTAAATAATTTCCCTTGATTTTTTTATCGGAAAAAATTTACATTTATAGTATATGTCTTATGCTATCAATAAAGATAAATGGAATGAAAGTAATTTGCTTACCTTGTGTATCTTTTGTTCTCGTCAGATGTTCCTTTTTCGCTCTAGAAACAAAAAAAAAATGTTTTAAGAAAATAATCAAAGATCTATAAATATATATATACGAGCTTTTCGTGCGTGCCTTCGGCACGCCCTCGAAGCTCGGCCCTCCGGGCTGGTGCCCTGGCGTGCGGCGTCTCGGTCCAAAAATTTTATTCCTCTTAAAAAACCACACTCCAAATGTATACCTGTAAACTCCCGAAAATACATAGTCTCTTAAAAGTTTCGCCTCATTTTCGTCCTTGACACAGCTACAGAAATGAGGCTCTAGATATGAATCTGAAAGTATTTTATTTTTCTATAATCTACAGCATTGTGATATTTTTTGTGTGGAAATAGATTTATTTAAATATGTGGTATCGTGTGAGGAGGAGAATTATATTATATCATTTTTTTTAAATTTGGGATCTATAATCGATATAAGGCTCCAAATATTTAAAAGAGATCAGATGTTGTTTGTATGACAGGCTGCTCCAGTATTGCAATGAGAAACTCATACGGGCATGCGTGTCTTAAGTCGTTTAATTTTGTCGAAATCAAAAAATAAGAACAACAAAATTTAGATTTTTAAAAATTATAAAAAAGTGGCAAATTATTAAAAAATAATCAAATAAGATGTGATTGATTTCTTTTTCTGTGCGCAAAGAAAAGCGAATTGAATATTTAATTTTTGAGTGATTAAGTGTGAGGGGGGGGGGTAATAATTATCAATATATTTAATGTTTCTTAATTTAAAATCATTTGGAGTCTTTCATTTCGAAATTTGAGTCCAAGTTACGATTATATTTCAAATTTGCCGCAAATATACCGAGGGCGCTCTCTCTCGGCAGCATTACGTCAGCGTTGCGGCAAATTAATCTAGACAAATATATTTAGTATATATATGTTGCAGTAAAAACACGTTTTTAGTAAGACCGCGTGCTTACTAGTTAAAACGCGTTTCAGTGAATACCTTTGTGGCAACTAGAGTTTACTGATGTTGGTTGAGTTTGGTTCAAAGGTCTACAATCTTCAATTTTGAACTTCCGCCTCATTTTGGGTGTTTATTTTCAAAAAATTTTAAACGAAAATTTCAAAAATTACATCTTCTATAACTTCGCTTCTAATTTTTGGCATTTTCGTTTAAAAAATTTTGAAAAAACACCCAAAATGAGATGGAAGGCCAAAAATGAAGATTCTAGACCTTTGAACCAAATTCAACCAACATCAGTAAACTCTAGTTGCCATAAAGGTATTCAGTGAAACTCGTTTTAACTAGTAATAACGCGTTTCTACTAAAAACAGGTTATATATGTTATATCGACGCTAGAAAGCAGTTTGTACTGTATCTCGAAAAAATACAAATATCACTTTTATATATCATTAGAATTAGAAAAATTTATTTTTCTAATCATCATAAATATGTTATCTTTAAAATCTATAAATCCTGTCAAATACATTCATATCTTAGTGGATTTTTATGAATTTTAATTAAAAATAAAGTTTCACAACTAATTTAAACTTATATATATAAGAGAGATCGTTTCTGTTTCAGAAAGCAAATAAAATGAATTTTCTAATGAAGGAATAAAAATTGAGCTAATATTGGTTAATTAAAATAAAAAACTTATTCTTTATGTGAAGGTCGTTATATCGTTATAAAGTTTTTTGATTACCCACTGGAATACATATAGAGTTATATTTTAATATACATACATAGTTTTATTTTTTTCTCCTTTGCTCAAACATAGAGAAAAAGATATTGGAAATTGATGCCCGCCGGTATTAATTTGAATAGAAACTGAATATATTCCAAAATTATACTTTTTACTTTATCCAATGCAGAAGCAGATAAACAATTGGAATCGGTCTTGAGTCAAGCGTGACTTCAAAGGGTGGTCAGGTAAAGACTACCGAGCCCATGGTCTCAATCAAAGTCACAAATTGTAGTATTCAATCAGTAAAGATAAGAGTAAATAAATATTATATTTAATATTGATTTACTATGAGTTAAGGATTCTTGGTCACTTGTTTCACATTAAAATTAAAAAATTAAAAGATGTAAAAAAATTTTCTTTTTCAATATATATATTTCGGGCTATCAACCCATCTTCAGGAAGTACAGAAAATAACTAATTCAACTTATTGAATACTAGGTTATATATATGTTTATTGAACAGAGGGAAAGAATGTTTAAATTATTTTAAAAGGACACTTTATCTTAGGCTATTGTTAAGTGAGAATATCAGGTTGGGTAGGGTTTATTGCCATAGGTGTGGATAAATAAAGGAAAGTTAGAAGTTCATTGACTTATGTCTCTAAGCTGGGAATAAATTTACTCTTATCTTTATTAAAGATGTTTCACCTTGCACCAACATCACAATCTCTACTAATCATGTATTCAATCAGGTTGAAATTTAGAACATGACGGTTTTGCCAAAAATTGCATGGGGTCCATAGGCCAAAAAGTGGGATTTTTTCATATAGTTGGTGGATGTATGTATGTATTTATTTTTTTTTTTTTTTTGTGGGTTGAATCTTCAAAAGACACCTATAAGGCCATGGTTCTAGTTAGTGTGAGATTTCTATTCACTAAACCTACCCACTCTTCAGCCTTTGTACTTTCCACGGGACCGTAATTAATCATAACTTCGTGGGAAGAGGGACAAAGACTCTGTTCCCCCTCCCATGTCATTGGGAATGTCCTGAGATCAAATTTAACGATTCAAAAATGACTGAATTCACAATATTGTTGACATCTTCGTTGGTTATTTACCCTAAAAGCGACTGGATTTGACTTTCGGGGGGTGTGCTGATCACAGTTCTGTATTTATTTTATTTTTTAATGCAATCGAATGCAAGAAGGGGTGCACCAGTAAAGATGCAGCCCCTATGGATCTCGAAAGACTCTTGCATTACCGGAGAGAAGGGAAAGTTGATTAAGTGAGGGGGTGTAGACGTAGGTGTCTATGCACTCGGGTTTTGAAGGTTTGAAGATTATAAGTGCTGGGAAAGATGGAGGCTGGGAGAGAGTTCCAGTTCCTTGAAGTCATGGGGATATAATGTATTGGCGAATGAAGTGGTCCGGCACTTTTCTAATTTGACCGCGAAAGACTGTTGGGAGTCGGCAAAAGGCGTGTTACGTGCAAAGCATGCTTTGGGGGGGAATTATTGATTTTATCTCATCAGAGCACCTGCCGTGATAGTATCTATAGAAAAGGGAAAGGGCAGAGACATTTCTTCGATGAGCTAGCGAGTTGAGGGAGTCGGTGAGGGTAGAATCGTCAATTAGCCTGACGGCTCGTTTCTGAATTGCATCCAGGGTAGCAAGAGAATATTTTGAAGCTCCTCTCCATAGATGAGAGCCGTATTCGAGACAGGGGCGGATTTGGGCCTTGTAGATGGTGAGAAGATGTGGGGGCTTGTAAAATCGTTTGGACCTAAATAAGTAGCCAATCTTCCTTGCTGCAGATTTCGCCACAGAGGAGATGTGTTCATTCCAAGACAGGTCAGATGCGACAGAGACGGCCAACATAGGCTGTCACACATTTTGTGGGTATTCGAATCGAAGTGAATATCAGGGAAATTTTTATTTTCGCCCCTAGAAAGACAACATTGAGTCTTGTTTGCATTAAAGTTAACTAAATTTTGAGAGCCCCATTTATTCAGTTTGACTAGGTCGAGAGTGATTGAGGAGGAAACATTGATTCGATTATTCGGGAGTGAGGGTTTGTCGTGGAGAGTGCTATCGTCGGCGTAACAATGAGTGGGGTTTGAAGTTTGATCGATAAGGTCGTTTATATAAATTAGGAAGAGTGTGGATGAGATTACAGAGCCTTGGGGAATGTATGGCATATGTTATTTGCATTCAGAAATAATCGTCCAAAATGTTCACTAGCTCTCAGTCTACTTAATCAAGCCAACGAATTTGAAAGAACCAAGCGTATTTCAACTGCAACATTTTAAACTGAAACATCGCGGTACATTTTTAAATTTACATTTAAAATTGCAGTTGTTGAGATTCGGCTATACATTCAAAGGCTTACGTAATAATAGCTAAAAAATGATTTTATTGCAAAAATTAAAATTATTCTTACTAAGATAGATATAAATACAATGTTGGTCTAATGTATTACTTTATCTATAAAAATCAACCTAAAGTAATTTATGTTTTACAATATGCCTGATTTCTAAAGAAAAAATAATTTATATATTATAAATATAAACTTACTATATTTTTCAACTTTAATATGATGGAAGCTAAAGTAAGAAAAATAAAAGTGATGTCAGGCACCAGATAGGGATTGTTAAAAAAAACAATATCTTACTTAGGCTGAGTTGCCAATCCCGACATTCGTATTTCTCCAGGCATAAATTCTTAAGAATATGCATGGATAAATCTCTGGATTTTGCTTTTATAGAAAGGTGTCGACTCACACAATTTCTCTATAGAAGTATGCTTGAGTTATAGTAGAAAACGGCTTAAAAAATTAAGAACATTTCTCTTAGAAGATAGAACTAAAATAAATTTAGGAGAAATATTAGAATTGCACTATTTTACTTTTTCTATGGGTATACGAAAAAAATTTCTTCTAATTGTTTTATTATTAAACTATTTTATGTGAAGTGAAGGAGACAATAAAAGAATGTCTCTTCTGCTGGAAAAATACATTTTTATTTTATTTATAAACAGACTATAGTTTCGAGGGCTTGGCCCTCTTCATCAGTCTATTACAATTGATCCACAGGAATTGATGTGTAAAACTGTCTTTCACACACATTGTAATAGACTGATTAAGAGAGCAAAGCCCTCGACACTATAGTCTCGTTATAAATAAATTAAACAGCAGAAGACACACTCTTTTATTCTCTCCTTCAATTTATAAAAATTCTGCTACTCTCAACAAAAAGAAACTTTTAATTTATTTTCTGTGAAGTGTTCTGGTTTGTATTTATCGTTTAATAACCTGACGGACCAAATTTTCCTTAGTAATTTCTTTCCTTTTTATGCTATTTATAATTATAAATTCAGGTATAAATAATAAAAAAGGTGGGTTTCTCATAAAATGAAATAAAATAAAAGTGAGTTTGGATTTCGATATAAATATTTCGTGTTGTCAGCGACTCCTGACGATGAGATGACAACCCGAAATATATCGAAATCTAAACTCACTTTTTTTTATTTTATTTTATGTGAAACCCACCTCACAATTTTATCTAAGTTTTTTATTATTTTATAAAAATGTTTCACCTAGAACCAACAACTATCTCCTTAAAAGTTAATCAGCTATAAAGGTTGATTTGTATTTGCAATCAGGATTAAACAAAACTGAAATAAATATTTATTTATTTTTACGCCAACGTGTCAACCCGCTTCGACCATCCGACGAGGACAAAAATGAATTTTTCGCTCCAGGGTGGAATGGGCAGCTCTGGTACCGAAACTCAAAAAATAATTTTTATAAAAAATAAAACCGACTTCAAAAAAATTAAATGCAACAAATAAAATAATAACAACTCAAAAATAAAAATAAAATTCACTAAAAGGTATAAAAAAATTATCTAATTTAGTTACAACTAAACGATGAAATATTAACATGAACTCACTTTTTGAAGTCGGTGCCAAAAATATACATATTATGAATCGAACTCGACGGATCTTACTTAGTACGTTTGGCGGGTAAGCTCGCTTATAAGTTTAGCACCGACCGCTTATAGGTTTAGCACCGACTTCAAAAAGTGATTTCATATTCATATTTCGTCGTTTAGTTATAACTAAATTAGATAATTATTTTATACCTTTTAGTGTATTTTATTTTATTTTTAAGTTATTATTATTTTTTTGTTGCATTTAATTTTTTGGAAGTCGGTTTTATTTTTCTCTTTTCAGTGATGTTATTAATAGTGACTTAATATAAAATCTTGCATGCATCTCGTAAGAGAAAGCGTCGGGCGAATGAATCAAAAAATGATAATAAAATTCAATTCACTAAATATAGAAATTCTCTCGATACGTTTGCGGTTTTAAATGAATGTTTTAAGATTTTTTTTATAAAAGATTTTATTTATAATAATTTCGATTATTTGTTCATAAGAATTGGAGAATTACGTTATTTCATTATTGAATATTTCATCAGAGCTTGACCAAATTAATATGGGACCTCCCTTAAGGTACCCCCTTTCGATTAAAAAAGAATCATCGAAATCGGTCTACGTGGCAAAATGTTCTCGCTAAACATACATAAAATAAATAGTTAGATATCTTGACTATGGTGGAGCTTTACTGATCCAAACGCAGAAAGAATCATCAAAATCAATTCATAAACAAAGAAGTTATGCCTGAACAAACATATCAAAAAAGGTCCAATACCAATGAAAAAAAACGCGACCAATCGGAAACTAGACTGAACCCAATGCAAAAAAAACATCAAAATCTGTTCACAATTGGCGAAGATTTAACAAAAATTCAGTCGAATTGAGAACCTCCTCCTTTTTTGAAGTCGGTTAAAAAGAAGAAAGTTGTTATGTTATATTTCATTTACCATGTATCTTATTCTTCTTACTTTATATACTGGGAATTACATTACCCGTCAAACAAACAGAACATCATGGGGATTGAGAAGGCTCCTGGCAACCTTAGGCAACTAAGCTCACTTACTGGCAGGTCCTCATAGTGATAATTTGTGAATATATTTGTACATTAATAAATCCATAAAGCACAAAATATAATTGTTTATTGTTCCTGAATAATCCACTCTACATACACAACAAAAGTGAATTTCTCCACAAAGCTAACGTTACAGTAAAATTAGTAAAGAATGAGTGATATTAAGTAATAATAATATCTGAATTTATATATTTTTCTGTGTAAGAAATAATGAATTTTTAAATATTTTTCTAATTAATATATTAAGTGAATATATATCAAAGAGAGTTATTTTTGATCGTGACATTTTTCAAAAGTAGGAAGCTCATGATAAATTGATAGCAACACCTTACATGTGTGTTAATAGACTAAGCGAGCTGGAATGGAGGATTGAAGTATATAACATCTTAGATTACAAATTCACTAGGTGTTCTATATCCATGTTTGGTAAAAAGCATCATGCGGACTAATCGCGATATGATGCTGGATCACACCTAGATGGATCATATCTTTTTCATTTCTTTTGGTCCAGATTTAAGATCCAGCTAACCCCAATAGCCTCAACCAGCAGTGGTCTAGCGATATATATGTCTTGTTTAAAAATGTCGAGGTCAAAAATAACTCTCTTTGTTATATATTCACTTAATATATTAATTAGAACGAATAAGTAGTTTAAGATATAATAATTTGTAAAGGTTTTACCGTATTCAATTTTTGGACACCAAGATTATGATGAATTAGAAAAGTAAAAATAATGAAAATCATGTTTTTCAAATAAATATATCATTATTATTAACCTCACCAAAAACATAAATGTGCAAAAGGGGCCAAGTTCGGTACAAGCGACGTTCGAGGTTGTCGGCGTCGCCGATAAAAGAGTTAAGATCTGAACGGGTATCAAGTTCCATAGCAGTTCCTTAAATCAGTGGATCTTAATCTTTTTAAGACCGCGACTCAAATTTGAGAAATATGTTCATGACGCGCCCCCCCCAAAAAAAAAGACAAAAAATTTTAATTACTTTTTGTAGATCATACTTAAGCAATTTTCTTACAATGATGACCTTTTTAACGCATATACCTATTACATATTTTTTTAATTAAGATAAACAAGGGTACTTTTCAATCCAAGGAAAATTTAATGAAAAAGTTCAAGTTTTTCATATTTTCATTTTTAAGGTTTCACAAATGCAAAAATTCAAGAAGTCTTTGAAACTTGGAATATAAATCATTAAAACCACTGTTAAAATTTGAAGACGATTTACCACACCAAATATGAAATAATTGCAATTAAAAATGACATTTTTTACGATAAGGACTTTAACCATCATGATGAAAAACTAATATTTGTTAGAATAATATATTCGGAGTAACTTAAAAAAAATTGAAATTATTTACCTCTTAGTTTTGATAAAAAAAAACAACATATTTGAGGATTATTTTTAGTGCAAGGGATATAAGATCAATGGCTTGGAAACGATCCGGCAAGTATGTGTGTATCCATATAGAGATTTCGTAGTGTGAGTGGTACAATCAGGTTAAAAAAACATAACCTAAAATTTTAGTTCCGTTCATATTTATAGAGTGGTTACGAGGGTAAAACTTTTTGTGTGGATTGTCACGAAAGAACATCCTTAATAGTATTCAATATAAATCAAAATACCTATATCTTTGAACTTATTTAAAATAAATATGTAGTAGGTAAAATATTTGGTTAACGACACTGCGCGACCCAAAGAACATGCTTTGCGATCCAAAATTTACATAGGGGGCATAAGAATTTTAGAAAGGGTTAGGTGGCACAAAAAAGGTTGGGAAACACTGACACTACAGAGCTTAGTCTTTTTACATTTTTTTTAGTATAGTACTAAAAATAATGAGCTATTAATATTTTTTCACTTTATTATAGGTTAAAAACCACTGCCTTAAATCATAGCACAACCAACCGTCTTCAGTTGATGTAAAAGAAAATTTGTTACCAATAATATATCTTGAATATTTTTTACTAAGGTTTTTTGAGGTCGCTAAACATAAATTTGAAATCAAAAATTATTTTTGACAACTGCCAATATAACACTCAACTCAATCAAACTAAATAATTCAGGGGAAATTGTGTTGACTTCAGATTCATGTACACCGCCATAAAAAATTTTCATTGCATTTGGAAACAGAAAAATGTTTTACTCAAAAATGTCTACAAATGCCAAAAAAGTAAAAACAAGATTTTTTTTAATTTAAAATTAAAAGAAAAAAGTATAACTTGGTACAAATAATAAATATCTAAATCTGGTATTCATTTCGAGCTAATATTTTCTTACCTAAAGTCAAAAGGCCATTCCTAGAATAATAAAAGAAATAACGGAATTAGTTTCTGTTAGTGGGAAACAAGTCCAGACTTGTATTTGTCCCTAGCTATGCCTATAAAAATCTCATTATATCCGCGTCCTATTTACTTATTTTTCTCGCTCATTCTAACATTTATTAAAAAATAAAAGAAGTAAAAACTTATCTACCTCCTTATAAGATAAGTAATTAATAATAAACATAAATATAAATAAATTGTTCATTTATGTCTAATATGTCTATATTATAACATCGCTTTAAAATCTTAAAAAATGATGTTTTCTGCATTCTTGAACTAAAGCTAGAAAGTCCAAAATCTAATCAGTCCTCCTCATTGGAAATACAACCATTTCATTATAAGAACTAATTTTATACTACTTTTTTGTTAAGTTATCGTTGCTAGACACACAGACTTGAACAAAATAAAAAATTTGCTTAATTTACTATAATTTAATCAAGATTCATTTATTGTTGCAAGTATTAACAAAATAGAATTATTACATATTTTTTCACATTTTAGGTTTTTAACTGGAATATTTTGAAGTTTTTACTGGACATTTTTCATTTTTGAGCTACTTAAAAACCAGTCTATTGATGACAACGGATGAGGGCAACGCCGACGCAGCACCGCCTGGAATTTATGCAACTAATTGTCAGAACTGGCGATGAGTTGCCTACCCTACAGGCTTATAAATATACAAATAATTATTTTTATTTTATTTATTTATTTATTTAATTTGAACGGAACAAATCCTTTTACATATTATGAATATTTTGGGAACCTTATGGTAATTATATATGATATATAGCAATGTTTTTTCTATGTGTCTGTTTGTATTCTGATACCCAGGAAAATAATAAAAACGTATAGTCTTAAAAACCTTCGTATTTTTAAAACAAAAAGCGGATTTAAGCTTCAGAATTACGAATTAAAAAAAATATCAAAATTGAGAAAAAAATCACTATAAAGACAACATTTGAAATGCGTTTGTACAGTTGTTAATGAACAAGTACTCGTGGAATCACGTAATGTAATGTTATTCATCTGCGTTTAAAAAGTAAAAACATTTATATTATTTTTAATAAAAAGATAAATGGGGTGAAAATTTTTTAAAATGAATGACAATACCTATACGTTTTGCTAAATAGTATTCTAGTATTAAGAGTCGTATTAAACTGCACTAATAAGAATATAAAAAAACTTTATTCTAATCCTTATGCAATAAGAACTTGGTATACAATAGGAAATTATAATTTGAGTTTTATGGGAAATAAAAGTTTTGAGCTCTCCTAATTCAAATGCGACTATTTTACGCATTGGTTTGTCTTATGTTTAGTTATAGACAATCATTTTTTTGAGTTTTCAAATTTAAATTAATTATGGGATAATAATGATATTGTATTCTGTATTTTTGTTTGTGGTGTCGTTATTGATGCTTTTAAAACTGGGAAATTTTTCACTGTGGCTTATTTAGCAAATAATTGTGAATATTTCTGATTTGGTAGTCATTTTGAGAAAACGATCGCTGGTGCATGTATTTGCATATTTTTAAAATTACTTTTTGTAAATTTTAACAGCAATAGCACTATATATTATTCATTAAAATTAACTGCAACGGATCGTTGCTAGGCTTTATCCATAGTCGTTTGAAATATTAATATGTTTATTCGTTTATTATTAATAATTAGAAATCACTGTCTTTTTGAAGCCAATGTTCACTTAAAATCAAAAATATTCATCGATTGTCATCTCGCAAGCCCGGAGAGATGGAAACGGTGATATCGAGAGAGTGAATTGGGAGGAATAATGGAATTGGAATAATTATCGGAAAAGAGGTTTTTTTTCTTTAATTAGTTTTTCCTCTTATTAAAAACAAGGACTAAAAAGATGATCAAGGACACTCGATGGTGGAGAAGTAATCTCCGGAGTCGAAGCAAAAATACAATGTATACATTAATTTATGTAAAATAATTGGTTTACTAAAATTAAAAAAAAAAATCTCGCAAGCCCGAGAAGATCAAGGACAGTCGATGGTGGGGAAGTAATCTCCGAAGTCGAAGCTCAAATAAAATGTATACGTTAATCCAAGTAAAATAATTGGTTCAATAAAATGTATTATACTATTATTATTATTATCGATTGTCATTTAATACTTGAGGAATAACCATTCTATATTGCATTTTTGGCGTTTCGTATTGGTAACCATAGCTCAAGATATGGAGGAATCGACTAGATGGGGCCGGGCTTGAGGCCATTAAAGAATAAAGAAATGAAATTTGAAATTTATATAGACATTAGGTAATAGCTTTAGTTCGAGGATCAGTTGCTAAGAGGATAGACTCGATCTTGTAATAAAAATCATCGCACCGAACATGCGAAGATCTCGCACTCGAACTCTGGCTTTTGTCTATAATAACAAATATTTTCTTTGCTATCTAATTTAATCATTTAACGATCTTTTATATTTTATTTTGGGTGCGATCCGCCACTGCTTTAGAGCATGTAAAGTAAAACTTATAATATTAAACGAGAAAATCTTATATATATATAGAATCGAAAACGACTCTAACGATTTGGATGCAATTCACAGGTTAGGTGGCTTTAGTGTTGACAATTCGATCTGTCACGGTCTTATCTTCGGCTAAGTTGTTTTTGATGGGTTTTGTTAATTGAAATAATTATTCACAGGTGGTTGTCTTGATCAAAATGTATAATTACATTTTTATTCAATTTCCTTTTAATAATTAATTGGTTTTCAATTTTAAATTCCACAAAAAGATAATTACAAATATTATAATATGTATATTAAAAGTAGGAAATTTAATCGATTATAAATAAAGTTTTAAATCCCACAAGCATATTATTATATATTAGAATTTGGCAGAATATTTTGAATAAAAAAAAACTTCCCTCAAAATTATTAATTTTACTTAAATCGCCAAGTAAATTAAATATTCTAAATCACTTTTTAAGTTTCATAGAAACGGAAAATGACACCCTATTAATGTGGATACTGTCTTTCTGCGTGTCTGTCAAAAACATCGTAGTTCGTAAACTATAAATAATATTTAAGCTTGAAATCTACCATAAGTTATGTGTATGTTTTATTTTTAATTCAGTACTGTTTGCTTTACCAATAATGAATATATTTATATATAATTTTACTACAAAGCCCATCTGTCTGATTCTTTGGGGAATCGAAACAAATGAATTTTGTTCAGATATTCAATAATAAATTTTATTTAGAATGTTTTTTATATGTTAACGTTAGATGAAAGCGAAAGCTAAAACTTTTTATCCGGCCACTGCCCTATTTTGGGGCAATTGGGACCAGACTCGTTTAGATACTGAACCAAAAGTTGAAAAAAGATACAGGGCCCAGCCGGGTATGATCCGACATCTTCTGCGTTAATCCCGCAAATGCCTTTTCCATTTATAAGAACCATACTATTAGGAAAATAGGAGAAAGCGCGCCTGAACTAAAGAGTTGATATATATATAAAATTTGATTATAGGATCTAGTCAGAGATCCATCGCTTAAATGGAAAAGGCATCTGCGGGCTTAACGCAGAAGATGTCATGATCATACCCGGCTGGGTCCTGTCTCTTTTTTCAACTCTTCTTGGTTCAGTATCAAAACGAGTCTGGTCCCAATTGCACCAAAATAGGACAGTGGCCGGATAAAAAGTTTTAACTTTCGCGTTCATTTAACGTTAACATATATATAGGTATATGGAATTGTGAAGCGGTGCGCAGAGTCCAATTGCTGTATACAAAACTGTTTTGAAAATATGTGCAGTGAGTAAGCATCTCTATGACAATTGACCCGATTCTTTTGTCAATAAATGCGACCAGTTTTCGAAATTGATATTCAATAGATTTTTCATCCATTAATATTTTTCTTTATGTGTAACTGAGAATGAATCTGTGAATCCAATTAAATTTGTTTCCAAATAGAAGTTTTGATTTATATTGATTCAAGTGCGTGAAATTCAATTAAAACACGAATAAATAGAGAAACGTTCTTGGAGACATTAATATAATGGGAAATTCAGTTTATTTGAGCGCTATCTTGAGATCAATTTTCTGCAGAATCTGGAGTACTAATTTTCCGATTATTAATGGTGATTCATCTATCTTGGTAAACAGAATAAGAAGATTATATATAATTAGATTATTTAGTGGGAAAGCAAAAGGAAATATAAATTTGATTCACGAAATTCTAGCTTCGAATAAGGTCATCTTTCTTTTTATTCTATATAACTTCGGGTCAATTTCAACTTTATTGGTTTCTTGGCTTGAATGTTTTATAAGGGGTCGTCCATAAATTACGTCTCACACTAAGGGGTAGGTGGCATCTCTCTCTCTCTCTCTGTCTGTGACAAAATGTGACAGGGGGGCCCGGGATCTTAAAAATTATGATGTCACAAAAGTCAAATTAAAATTTTTTTAAAAATTAAACTTAAAATACATATGTGACCTTCTCCGAAAAAAGGGACCTAGTGTGTGAAAATGAAGTTTTGAGAAAAACGCATTAAAAGTTTCATAACGCATTATCACTTTGAACACACCTTCAGTTGGGAGATGCGATTTGGTATGGTTAGTTATGATTGGGTGCCGACTTTGGTGACGTCATGCCTATGTGGTGACGTATTTTTTGTAAAAATAACTATAAGAATAGGAAAACAATAAAGTGACGCTTCAGTCTTGTGCCAACTGTATAACGAGTGTTATCAATATCTCAAAAGTTGTTTCGCAATTTTGGTTCTTTTGTAATTTTGTTACTAAGCTGATGTTAATTTGAAGTAATTTTTATAAAAATGGATATTTCTGACAGTTTTGATGATGATTTAAAAAGACTAGACTCGGTTTATGGCGATGATGAGATCGATATGACGTTATCTGAAAGTGTCGGTGCTAATACTTCGGGACTAACTGAAAATCAAAGTTTTTTGCATGATGTTTCCGAATCCAATATTATATCCGAATTGGAGGAATCCGTTGAAGATATACAAGAGTCGATGAACATCGATTTGATGTACGGAGAAAAATCCGAAGCATGTTGTTCGAAAGAATGTAATAAGATAATTCCAGAAAATGTTGCTATACAAAGCCTGCAATTTTTCCAAGAATTAAATAAACCAGAACAAGATTTAGTCCATTTGAGCCGTTTGGAATTTCATCGGCAACGTTTATCGCTCGAAAACGTTTATAATACTGAAAGTCGGAAGAAGTATGGCCAGAGGGTAAAAAATAAATCCAGAGTTGATACAATGTACTTATTTCGTGGCATTCATATTTGTAGAAAGATGTTTTGTTTTATTTACGATGTTGGTTTAAAACGTTATAAAAATTTGATTCGACATAGTGATAATGTTGGTTTTTCTGAACGAAAACATGAACTAAGTGGCAAGTCTTCAAAACGGCAATCGCGTGTGTTATCACCGGAATCACTTACTCGTATCGTTCAATTTATTCAAACCCGTATTTTGACACACTAGGTCCCTTTTCTCGGAGAAGGTCACAAGTTCGTTTTGTACGTTTTTATGGGGTAAATAAATTTTTATCAGAAATTTAACTCATTTCATCTTATTCTACACCCTTTTAGGTACCAGAATCCACTCTTAAGGTCAAACCCGTTTTTTGACACACTAGGTCCATTTTCTCGGAGAAGGTTATTTATAAATTTTTTATAAAATTATTAAATTATAGGCTATAGGTATAAAAGTGATAGTGTTACGTCACAATACAGGGAGGGCTCAAAGAAAATGTGACATAATGTGGCAAAGGAGTAGGGGAGTCTAAAAATCCTGAAATTAGTGTGAAGTAATTTATGGGCGGCCCCTAATTTCTTCAACAGGGGTTCCCACAGAGACGATTAGAGTACGTCATGGTAATTTCTGGCGAAGGGGGGGAAGCGTTTGAAAATTGTTGCGAAATTATAATTATATTCTAAATATAATAACAAACAAGTTTTGTAACTTAAACAAAAGGTAATAAAATTCTTAGAGTAGGCCTACTGTTATTCCTCTATTTGTAAGGGAATTTACTTTTTATGAAACTTGGGGGGGGATTCATGAAGTTAGTGGGGTGAGCATCCTTGTGTTCAATATTTGTTATTTAAAAGTTATTTATTCGCATTTATTGACAAATATTTTGATCTTATATTTAAAATTTTAGTTGTATGTAGGTACACTAAGTGATGTATTTGTAATGTGTATGGAGCTTTCGTGACTGTTTATTCTGATTTTAGGGAGGAAAAATTTAGTTTGTAAATTGATTATTTTTTATATTATTTCAAATGAAGTTATATGAGAAATGTACTTAAAGTGAATATTTTGCTAATATTCAAATTTACATCACTTTTAGTAGAGTATAGTAGAATTTGGAAAATAGAAATGTGGTACTTAAGAATTAAAGAACGAATTACAAACACTGGATCAAACTTTTTTATAATAATATTCGATTAACCTAATAAATCAGTTTTATGATTAGTTTTAGTATTTTAAATAAAAATCTTATATTTAATATTTATTGATTACCTAAAAAGACCACCCCCCCCCCTTAATTTTTAGTTCGATTTCAACCAAAATCTAATCAGGCCTTAATCTCAATGCACCAACAAAACTAAATGTGAAATTTCATTTTGATATTCACCAAATTTGGTACCTACTGTACTAACTGACATTTGGAAAAATAATTAATATCTCGTAAAATATAATTTTTTCATGCACGATTATGGTAAAGTTAAAAAAAAGTAAAAAAATCATAATTTTTTTAGATTATCAATACGCCTAATACAGCATTAAATGGATTAACCATTATTATTAATCATTACGTAGGAATATTCATAAAGAGGTATGTATTTTTGAAAAGAAGCATTTATTATTTAAAAAAATAAATGTATATCCGCTGCTCTACTTATTTATTTCAAAAAGTTTCAATCCTAATTTCCGTAGTCGTCGTCATGGTTGAAATGCTGAAAATAATGATCCTTAAATATTGCTTTGAATTGAGCTTAAAACTTTGATCCAAACGACTAGAGAATAAGTTGACGAAACATTAAATAGAAAAAGTTTTTTTGAACAAAATGGCTGATGGAATTCTCATTTGTTTTTAATTTGTTTTTCTCTTTACACTTATTTCAATTAATTTATTGAATGAACGGTATTTCAATTCAATCAAAGAGATAATTTGATTATCTTGAATATTAGTGGAAATCAAATACTTACTCCTTTTTTTTTAATATTAGAAAAAGTTTCAATCCAAAAAGAATTTTAAAATCAATCAAGTTTGGCGACAGATACGCGTGGAGTTGCTTAACATTTATAAAAATTCCATACATTTCATAAAAATAAAATTTGAAAATACTCAAAAGATCAATAGATTTATGTTTAAAAGTAATTTTTCTATAAATTTGAGACATTTCTAAAAATGAACAAGAAAGAGAATGAAAAATGTTGCCGAAGTTATTTTTTACTTTAAATTTTATTATATTTTGCATTAGGGTGCCCCTTATTTTGGATATTTTCGAATATTTACGCGGACAGGGGCTCACATGGTTCTAAATAAATAAAAAAAAATATTCCCAAAGTTTCAAGTCTCTATCTCAATTTTAACCTAGTAGCTACACAGCGATTAAGTTTCCCATTTAAATAACATGGGGTTTTTGGCATTGAACGATCAATTTATTATTCCGACCAAAATAATAGTTCAAAAAAAAAAAATGAAACTCTGTAGACTTTATCCTTATAATACTAGCTATCCCTCAGAATTTTTACAGATTTTTAACTATTATAATTTTGGAGTCTATAACTTACTAATACTAAGATATATCAGTATTTTATCTAGATGTAATTCTAAAATTGTAATAGCTAAAAATCTGTAAAGATTCTGAAGGATAGCTACTATTATAAGAATAAAATTTACAGAGTTTCAAATTTTTTTAACCATTACTTTGGCCGGAATAAAAAATTGATTGTTCAATGCCAAAAATCACATGTTATTGTATTTAGATGGGAAACTTAATCGCTGTGTAGCACTAGGTTAAAATTGAGATAGAGACTTGAAACTTGGGAGATATTTTTTTTATTTATTTAGAACCATATGAGCCCCTGTCCGCATAAATATTCGAAAATATTCAAAATAAGGAGCACCCTATTTTGCATAGAGTCCGGGATAGATGGACCACCGGTATAGACGGACCAGTCGAATATTTCGCTGGTCTGCCACAGCAGCGATGCAGTCGGCATTTAGAGTTGTTCATTTTGAGTAGAAGTACCCACGTTTAGTTGTGCTTGTTAGTTTCATGTGTATTTTAGAAGAAAACTTTGTTAATTTCTTTTGGCGATTGGAAAATATTTTGTACTAGATTTCTTTGTTATGTGGTTAAGTTAGTTTAAATGATTTCGACGTAAGATCAATGTTATAACTTGAGTGTATACTTGGCTACTATCTTAACTTAAAAAGCATGCCGGTAATCTTGTTTGTCTGAATGGGGAGCTGGTCCATCTATCCCAACACTGGAACCAGTGAAATTTGGGATAGTTGGCCCACTTAAAAAAATCTGGGATAGTCGGACCATTTCTTCTATTAGGGCTTTACTATATATATAAATGAAATAATAATTATACAAAAATTATTTTAAATACAAAGGTGTATTCTGATAAGTTGGGACTTTTTCTGTTACAATAAAATGTCTACTTTTTATAAAAGAAAAGGCACATCTGGGAGAGGAGAATGGTCTGAAGACAATTTGAAAAAGCAGTCAAAGCTGTTGAGAACAAGGAGAATGATTAAATGTTCTGAATCAATACTTATCACTTTTCAAGCAGTTTATAACTTTATACTTGAAAATAAACAATTTTTATACCTTTAATGTATTTCTTGTGTTAGACCCTGATTTAGTAACGTATACCAGAGGTCCATCAATCTCTAGGAGGTGGTCCATCTAACCCGAGTATCCCCGGGATAGATGGACCACTGAGTAAAAATAAGAAAAAAATCATACTTCAGGTGTGATCAGGGTAACAGCTGAAGAGGTGCATACAATTGTTCAAGGTCATATATAGATATTTAAAAAAAATATACCAAATCCTAAACATAGGAAGGTTTTAGAGAAAATGACTTTAAAAAATACTAAATAATAAATTAAATTTCTTCCAGAACTTAAGTGACTTGATTTAAATTTTTCATTAAATTGAAGGGTTGGTTTTGTCACAAATATAATAAAACAATAATTTTAATAACTATTAGAATTATTTAATTGATAACTATACAGTTTCGGTCACCACTGGTCGACCATCCTCAGTAGTTCTAAAAATTGAAATGAAACATTTATTTACATTTTTCTTTTTATAGAGAATTATATAATACAATTTTTTTTTTTTTTTTTATTTTTACAATAATTTGAAATCATACATACATCTCGTTCAAGAACCGGAATTTGTCATTTCACATGAAACATTCATTCTTAAATCTTCAATATAGATACATCACACAATTCATTACAATCACACACATACATATATATAGCAACAATTTATAAAAACGTTTATCACTGAATTAGAAACTATTTTGAATTAATGATTATATTAAATATTATTTTCAATTTTATTTTTTTCTAATTATCTCATTGCATCGTCAATTATTATACAATTAAAAAACCCATTATAAATAATCCATTCTAGAAACACATTATAAGATAAATTCATTCTTTATTTTTAATTGTATAGTTTTTGTATATAGTTTTTGTTTATTGTATTGTTTTAATTGTATAGTTATCAATTAAATAATTCTAATAGTTATTAAAATTATTGTTTTATTATATTTGTGACAAAACCAACCCTTCAATTTAATGATAAATAATAAATAAGACTAAGTGATCTTTATGTATTCATATCTGCTGATAACGAATATCGCATCCGTTTTTCTGAATCACCTAAATATTTTGCAGACAACCACATTTTATAGTTTCAGATCTCCGCGCCCGAGTTAAAGAAAGAAATTTTGAAAATGCGAGTAAAAATGTGTTTTTTTCCTTTTTGTTTTGCATGAAATTTCTTCATTTAACAATCAAAAACGGTTCTATACAAATTTTAAAAAAAAATTCAAATTTCGATATATCACCTATTTTCGTTCAAAGGAACAAAAAAAGTTTGAATTTGTTCATCAGTCTAATTTTCAAACATGATTACCTCAAATTAGTCGTGTACTAATGCTAACAAACCCATTATTAATTAATTTAATACTTCTTCGGAGGTCAAAATTAACTGACTATATTTTGAACTTTTGAGCTTTATTACTTTCATTTTGATGAAATATTATTATTATTAGAATTAGAATTTATTAGTACTAATTTATATTAAAGGTGCTAGCTTTGATCTTCAAATTATTTTGAATATTTTTAAAGTATAGTTAAATTAAAACTATACAATAAGGCAATGGCATAATAACTGCTTTAAAAACGCAAATCACGGTCCGTTTATATATTGATTAAATTAAAATAAATAAATAAATAAATAGAATTCAGTAAATTCAGGCGTTGGTAATTTTTACAAAGGATTTGATCCTTATCCGTAAATTAAATTTGTTTTTACCAAAGGTAGTAAAGGTGTTGATGAGCTATTCATTTCTAGTCACTTCTGTCAGATATAACATAATATAATATGGGTAAAAGATATCAGCCATATTCAAGCGGTTCATATATTTTATGATGCTGGCCACAAGAGCGATTTTTATTTTTATTTTTATTCCCTTCCCCTGCCATTTCTATTTCATTAATCCTGCTAAAATCACATAAATATCAAGGACCGTTTAATTTAATTGAGATCTTTTTTGTTCATAAATATTAAATTGCTGCGATTCTAGATTGTAAATGCCCTTCAAACAAAAATTCAGTCAACAGGACAACGGCCTTGGCATATATTTAAAGGTTCAGGGAAGCTAAGAATCATGTGGTGCAATTTGTTTCGATTTATTAAAGGTCTTTGGTATTAAGATCGTAGTAGGGTATAAAATTTAATCCGATTAAAATAAAGGAAGGGTGTGAATTAGGAGTGTCACAAAATAAATATTTTAATCTTTAATATCTCGTAAGTCGCAAAGATTTGCTATTTTAAACTTAAGCTATCTAGAGGCTAGAAGAAGTACCTCAAGATTTTGGCTAAAATCGAAGAAACGGAAGTTGATGTTTACTTAAAGATTTTTGGTATTTTCGTCTTTTTTCCTATTTTTTAACCGACTTCAAAAAAGGAGGAGGTTCTCTATTCGATTGAATTTTTTTTTTTTTTTTTTTTTTTTTTGTGCCTATGTTACCTCATATCTCCGCCAATTGTCAACCGATTTTGAAAATTTTTTTGCCTTGGGTCCAGTCTAGCTTCCGATTGGTCCCATTTTTTTTCGATTTTTTTCATCGGTATTAGACCTTTTTTATTAGGTTTGTTTAGACCTAACTCTCTTTGTTTATGAACCGATTTCGATGGGTTTTTTTATCCGAAAGGGGTGTCTTAGGGATGGTGTCATATTAATTTGATTAAGTTCTGACGATATAATCACTATTAATAACATCACTAAAAGAGAAAAATAAAAATTTTTAAGAAAAAATAAAAACCGACTTCAAAAAATTAAATGCAACAAATATAAAAATACACTAAAAGGTATAAAATAATTATTATCTTATTTAGTTACAACTAAACGACGAAATATTAACACGAAATTACTTTTTGAAGTTGGTGCCAAACATATACCTTTAATGAATCGCACTCGACGGATCTCGCTTATAGGTATAGTTTGTTTGGCACCGACTTTAAAAAGTAATTTCGTGTTAATACTTCGTCGTTTAGTTAGTAACTAAATAAGATAATAATTATTTTATACCTTTTAGTGTATTTTTATATTTGTTGCATTTAATTTTTGAAGTCGGTTTTTATTTTTTTCTTAAAAATTTTTCTCAAAACGGCTTGAGTGAAACCCAAATTGAAGTAATTAAATGAAGAAAATTGGTATCATGATTTGAAATAAGGGAGAAACTAATGTGAAAGTCGTGTGGTGCCCACACTAGTTGATTTAAGCTTATATTTATATAGGTAATAAAATAGTTTTAATTTAATAATTATAAAAAATTATTATTATATATGTTTTAATAATATTTAATCAAAAATAAATGCAATTTCTATCAGCAATTATTCCATTATATTTTAAATAGTGTGGGGGGGTGAGATGTCACAGCCAGTTAGAGGATAAAACACCATAGTATTAACTTTAAATATAATAAACCATTCAAAATCTATTTGTTTAAACAGCTGTTTGCTTCATAAGTCTCCCTCAGCACAAGATGAAAACATTGTGAATTGAAATGAAATTATTTTTGAACGAGTTTCAATCTTAATAAAACAAAGCATTACTTTCTTATTAAATTGATATATATATATATATATATATATATATATATAAGTAATATTTATCGTATTGTAGTAATTTCAGCCATTTCTCTTCGATGATTTGTTATTTAGAAGGTTTTGCTGTTCTATTGGATCCACCTATTATTTAAGGCTCTTATGGCTTCTCGAGTTTTATTGGGCCTTTGTATCCTTATTTTAACCGACTTCAAAAAAGGAGGAGGTTCTCTATTCGACCGATTTTTTTTTTTTTTTTGTGTCTATGTTACCTCATCTCCGCCAATTATGAACCGATTTTGATGATTTTTTACTTTATCCAATGCGTAGCATGGGTAAAGTATTGTAATCGCTCTCGCGCCAAGCGGGACTTCAAAGAGTCCTCAGGTAAAGACTACGGAACCCATGGACTCAATTAAGGTCACAAATTGTAGTATTCAATTAGGTTGAATTTTAGCACGTGACGATTTTGCCAAAAATTACATGGGGTCTCGTCGAGAGGCCAAAAAGTGCCATTTTTTTTTGGAAGTGCGTGGGGATGGATGGATGGATGGATGTGTGTGTGTGTGTTATCGTTTTTTTCGTCCACGATTTTTTCCACACCTTTGCGCCGATTGAAATGAAATTGAAAACCTATCATTAGTTTAACAAAATGAAGCGCTGATTAGTTTTTGGTACATATCGGCCCACAAACATTAGTACTTTATTTCGGTACTTTTTAGTTTTTTCTAAATATCTTGAAAATGACTTAACCAATTTTGATGAAATTTAATATCCTAATTAAGTATCTTGGGGACAACAAAAAAGGTTAAATAAAGTTTTTAGTAAAAGTATATTTTAAAGTACTTTACTCTAGAGTAAGATTGTACTTTTTTTAAATTCCTTATTTTACCAAAATTTAAAAGAAAAAACTTTAAAATTTATTCATTTGATCGGTAATATAGCTCATTTAAACTTGTTTAAGTAAGAATGGTTAGGCTTCTCGCTGTGAAATGATAAAAATTTGGGAGGAAATTTTATAAGTAACCATAGCAACTGCGTTGTTTTTTTATCCGTTACCTTTGCTGAAGACATGTAGGTATCGAGTTAAAATCAAAAATAGTGATTGATTCTGATCTAATACTTGAGGAATAACCATTCTATATTGGATTTTTGACGTTTCGGTTTTATTGGTAACCATTGCTGAAGACATGGAGGAATCGAGCTTAAAATCAAAAATAATGATCGATTCTTATCTAATACTAGCGGAATAACCTTATTGCATTCCATTTTTGATGTTTTGACTATTAATGGCATCCTCTACTGATAACGTGGAAGAATCGACTTAAAATCAAAAAGACTAAATTCTCTTTTGGTAAACAACTCAAGCTTGAGTTGTTTGCCATAAATGAATTTAGTCTTTTTGATTTTAAGTCGATTCTTCCACGTTATCAGTAGAGGATGCCATTAATAGTCAAAAGATCAAAAATGGAATGCAATAAGGTTATTCCGCTAGTATTAGATAAGAATCGATCGTTATTTTTGATTTTAAGCCGTTTCCTCCATGTCTTCAGCAATGGTTACCAATAATAACCGAAACGTCAAAATTCAATGTAGAATGGTTATTCCTCGACTATTAAATGAGAATCGATCATTATTTTTTACTTAAAGTCAACATGAACTGCAAATAGCAAATGATATCTGATTAATAATAAAGGAATAAACATATTAATATTTCAAATAAATTTGGATAAAGTTTAGGAACGATCCGTTGCAGTTTATTGTGCATTGGGTTCAGTCTAGCTTCCGATTGGTCCTGTTTTTTTCATTGGTATTAGACCTTTTTTGATGTTTGTTCAGGCATAACTTTTTTGTTTATGAACCGATTCTAATTATTCTTTTTATTGGAAAGAGGGTACTTTAGGGGTGGTACCATATTAATTTGGCCAAGTTCTGAAGATATGATAAATGACGAAATAACGTAAATCTCCAATTCTTATGACCAAATAATCGAAATTATAATAAATAAAATCTTTTATAAAAAAATATCTTAAAACAAAGAGAATTTTCATATTTATGAATTGAATTTTATTATCATTTTCTGATTCATTCGCCCGATGCTTTCTCTTACGAGATGCATGCAAAGTATTATATTAAGTCACTATTAATAACATCACTAAAAAGAGAAAAATAAAAATAATTTTTATAAAAAAAATAAAAAACCGACTTCAAAAAATTAAATGCAACAAATAAAATAATAATAGTTTAAAAATCAAATTAAATACACTAAAAGGTATAAAATAATAGTAATTTCATGTTAATATTTCGTCGTTTATTTGTAACTAAATTAGATAATTATTTTATACCTTTTAGTGTATTTTATTCCTAGTCGGTTCTATCAAGTTTAAACAAATATACGCCCAGAATAAAATTTTAGATTAGGGACAATAAAAAGAGGAGGTACCAAATATCTGCAACCAATCAGAGAAAACAAAATGGCGAGATTTGATTTAAAATGAAGGAACGTCTGAAATACTCAGTAGACATTCAATCAGAAAGTTTGCAGATAAAAAAATTTTATTTAATGAAAATGGAGTCGGAAATAGATCAAAATAGTGATTATTTTTCCGGAAATCTTGAAATTTAGTTCCAGATTTAAATTTGGCACTTGTATTTTTCGAAAACTTTTCAGTAGATTTTCAGATTTGTTATTTTAAAGTTTTATGTCGGGCCGCATTCAGTGTTCATGTTGGACATCGACATTATTAGAAGATTAGTTGGTTCTTAAGTAATGCTGAAAATAATACCCAATATAAAAAAGTAAGCATTAGCAACTTGAAAAATAGAAAAATAGAAAAAAATAGAACAAGACAAAACAATAACGAACCTAACAATAAAGTCCAATAAGGAAGTCCAATAGAGATTGTAATAATATCGGATAATTAAAATAAATTAGACAACTGTCAATGTTTTGCCTTTGAAGAAGGATTATTTAATATCTAGTGTTGAAATCTTTGTTGTGATATTGAAGTTTGTGATTAGTATTATTTTAGAGAATCGAAATCTGTATATTATAAGGGAAACAAGGTTTCTAGAATTAATAATAAACAAATGAATAACTAACTTAGTTTGACTGCTAATAAGAGTTCAAATAATAGATGAAACAACAAGAGAGAGCCAGAACTAGATATAACAAATAGTGGTTGAATACAGTTTGCTGCAGCACAGGTAATATCCCTCTTCTTCAAACCTCAAATGCTTTAACTAATGTGATTTAAAATATCATTAAAATGTTCTATTATTAAACTGACTTTAATTATTATGAATGTGTATGATTATAAGGGTTAATGCTTTTCCCTAAATTCAAGTCTTTAAGAGTTTGCGAAATCGCTCCAAGCTTCTAGCTCTATTTTAGCTTGTCACTAGTGGAGAATCATGGTCATAAATTTCGGATGATCTGGAACAAACACAAACACAAACTCTAATATAAATCATAAATTCATGGCTATCATGGCTGTCTAGGTTTTCTTATATGCTGATTTTAAGCGTTTCTTTTTATTTCTGAAAAAGACTATGATTCTTTCTTTGAATAAGGCCATCTTGAGAACACTTACAAGAAAGTTATCTTTCTATTGTAGCTAGTAGTAGAGTAATTATTATCATTAGTCAATAATTTCGGAGATAGTTTTTAATTCTTTTCATTAAATTCAATCAATAGAAATACTGAGAATCACTGCTTCACTGCAGGGACGGCGGAATCGTGGAGTCAGGGGGTCAGCTGACTCTCCTGGGAATTTGTCTACGGGGTCAAAGGGGTCAGTGGACCTAGGTTTTGTTTTCCTAGTTACATAAGTTTATTACTCATATTTGCTAAGAATAATACAAGTATATATTGCTAAATAATTTTGTTTTATTTTATTACCTTTTGAACCTATACAAACAAAAATTTGAACTCATTGTTTTCTTTCAGTTTTCAATAAAACCATAGATACAAACAGCTTAAAAATGGGTTAAATTGTACCAATTTACTTCAAAATTTTTATTCACCCCCCCCCCCAGACCCCCCGGTAGACCTACATCACTTTCCAAGATTTGACCCCCTGGCCTAAGATTGTTCTGCCCTGCTTGCTTCACTGTTTGCTCATACCCTGTTTGAATTGAAAGTTTTTGCCGAGAGTAGCAGA
Organism: Forficula auricularia; assembly: GCA_024734495.1. Taxonomy (NCBI): domain Eukaryota; kingdom Metazoa; phylum Arthropoda; class Insecta; order Dermaptera; family Forficulidae; genus Forficula; species Forficula auricularia. The sequence goes on from JALMQS010000153.1 coordinate 33,576,853, forward strand.
ATTTTTATAAATTTGAAGGAAACAATAAAAGAGTGTGTCTTCTACTGGAATTATAAATTTTTAATTTATTTATAACTAGATTATAGTTTCGGAGAGCTTTGCCATCTTCATCAGTCTATTACAATTGATTCACATGAATTAATGTATGTATGGTAAAGTGAGATTTATAGGTCTACATGTAAATCTCACTTACCATACATACATTCAATTGTAATAGACTGATGAAGAGGACAAAGCTCTCGAAACTATAGTTTCGTTATAAATAAAATGTATGATTCCAGCAGAAGAGACACTCTCTTTATTGTCTCCTTCAAATACCTGTTTGTAGTTATCTAGAATGAAACCCGATAACTCGATGAGAAATTTGACATACATTTTAATCGTTTTATTTTGTGATGAAGATAAAACAAATGCTACCTACGTGTTTTTTCATTTAATCAACCATCTAATCTTATCTAATAATAATCTTTCCAAAAGAAACTATCAAGTCCTCAAATCAAGGAAATAAGTAACTAGGTATACAATTATTTAACTCAAACCACCTGGCCCTTACAAGGGGACTCTCTAGTTTTAGAAGTTCCGGTTCAAAAATACAAAAAGAAAAAATGTTATTGAGATTTTAATGCAAAGTGATTATGATATAGGCATAAATAAACAATTTATTTAAATTTCTTCTAAGTCGGCGAGGTAAGTAAAGCTATGTGAGAAACACAGATGTTAAATTCAATGGTGTGAAGTCAAAAAGGATTTCATTCAATGAATTGAAATAAAATATAATTTATCTTGTAATTGTACAAATCTACTTAGCACATCTATCAGCATCTGAAGCAACTGACTACTCACTTTGGAAAGCAACAAATAAACTTAAAAGACCATTAAATTTCAATACACCAATCCGGGCTCAAGATGGCAGCTGGGCTAAATCGAATAAAGATAAGGCAACCTGCTTCGCAAATTATTTGGCGGATGTTTTTAAACCATATCCATATGAGTTACAGGTTAATGGCGAAACAGATACTTATGATTACCTTGAGACACCCATCCAGCTGGAAACTCCTCTAAAACCATTTAAAATTAATAAAATTAAGCAACAAATTAAACAATTAAATTCTAAAAAAATCCCAACGATATGACTTGATTACGGCTAAAGCATTAGTGGAACTGCCGGACAAAGCTCTAAAATTGTTAACATATATATATAACGCTATAGTCAGACATACTTACTTTCTTCTTTCTTGGAAATTTGCAACAATTATTTTAATACCCAAACCTGGTAAACGGCCAGAAGAAGTAAATTCATACAGGCCAATCAGTTTACTCCCAATTCTGTCTAAAATATTGGAAAAATTATTAAAATGTGAACTTAAACCAATCAAAGAAGCTAATAATATTATACCCAGACATCACTTTGGTTTTAGAAGTTGCCATGGTACTATCGAACAAATACATAGAGTAACGAGTACAATTACTGAAGCTTTAGAGAGAAGGCCATACTGCTCTGCAGTGTTCCTAGATATTAGTCAAGCCTTCGATAAGGTATGGCATACAGGACTATTATATAAAATACAAAAACTGTTGCCTACTAACTATTACCTGCTGTTGAGATGGTACCTTTGTGATAGACACTTTTTAGTGAAATATTCTGGTGAACAAATATCCCTATATCCTATTTATGCTGGTGCAGCAAAAGGTAGCGTGTTGGATCCTCTTCTTTACCTCATTTACACTAGTGATTTACCTACTTCTCCCAATGCTACTATAGCTACATTTGCTGTGGACAAAGCCTTACTTGCTGCAGAAAAAGATCCACAATCGCGACTAAAGAACTTCAAGAAAATCTAAATAGAATACAAGATTGGCTTTTAAAATGGCGGATCAAAGTCAATGCATGTTACATTCACTAACAGCAGAGGTCCCTGCCCTCCTATTACAATAAACAATAAAGAAATTCCGCAGGCTGAAGATGCAAAATATCTGGGAATGCATCTTGATCAAAAGTTAACATGGAAGAAATATATAACAACTAAAAGGAAACAATTAGGACTTCGGTTACGTAAGCTCTATTGGTTAATTGGACGCAAATCGAGTTTAACTCTGGAAAATAAATTGCTACTATATAAAGCCATGCTTAGGCCTGTCTGGACAAATTCTAGCTAATAGGGCTAGAGCACACACAGTAGAGTAGTAACTAAACGATTATTGACTTAATCAATATGACCGTTAGTTAAAATTTACATTAAGTAATAATGACACGGAAGGATTAAGAGAGCCACCTCCTCGCGGTGACACATGGTAACGCACCCGTCAGGGCGGCTAAGTAGCAACACTATATAATGCATGCAAATGAAGGCACACGATCATATAAAATCTCATACCTATTTAAATTTTATCATAAATTATTAAGAGATGAAATATTGAGAAATGTCAGAAAGCAAAAAACAAATTGGCTTTATTATTACAAATAATGGCTAACTTGATCAATTTCTAATAAGAAACAAAATGGAAATTTTTTGAAAATTAAGGGTATTCATTTTATTCGAAATATTGTTAAGCTAATTTTAAAAAAAAAAGCTGTTTATGATTTTTAATGAAAAGTCATTTAATTTGATTCAGAACGGGTAAGAGAATGTTAGGGGTTGATTCTGGAGCAAGAGTTAATTGAATCCATCTCTACACAATCTTAAAGAATTTCTCACAAAGTTTCCTAAGAGAGAGTCACAAGTGAACTGATTCATTTTTTTTTAATGATAATGATGAGAGAAGGAGTTACACCAAAAGGTGCAACCTCTAAAGGCCTGGGTTGGCCCCTCCATCGTGAAAAGAAGAAGAAAGAATTTTATGGGTTGGGCGGAGGTCGAAGGTATCTGTGGATACGGGTCTTAAATAGCTGAATGTTATAAGTCGCGGGAAAGATGGTGGCAGGGAGCCAGTTCCAGTCTGTGGAGGTCATAGGGATAAAAGAGTTGGCGAAAGCGCTTGTTCGACTTTTATCCAATTTGACAGCGAAGGGGTGCTGAGCGTTAGAAAACCACGTGTTTCTCGTAAAGAGGGTATTAGGGGGGTTAAGTGATTTCAGCTCGACTGAACAGACACCGTGATAGTATCTGTAGTACAGGGAAAGGGCAGAAACGGTTCTTCGGTGAGCCAGGGAGTCGAGTGAGTTGGCTAGAGCCGGGACTCCTATTAGTTTAATTGCTCGCTTCTGAATTGCATCCAGTGTAGCAAGAGAATGCTTGGATGCACCCCTCAACAGATGAGAGCCATATTCATACTCTTGTCGGGTAAAGAGTCGAACGACAAATGATTCTCTTGTTATGTACACTCCCCATATAAGGAGGAAATATCTGGAGGGAGAAATTTCAAATATCTTAAAAAATTTAGAATTTCTTGATATTAAACCATATTTTCTATTCAAACATTTACTTATTTTGCATTAGGGCCTTAGTCCAGAGGGTTCAAAGGGACCCCATCACCCTCCACCTAATCAATGGCGTAGTTAGGGGGGGAGGGCAAGGGGGCAGTGTCCCCCTACAAAACTCATTGTCCTCCCCCTAGAAAAATCGAAACTCCATTATTACAAAACATCACTTATGTATTTCTCATTAAATTATTTCGTTACTTCCAAAATTTGTCAATTCTAGTAAAAAGTAATTTGTTCTCTAATCAGATTACCGAAATTGAAACCTTGTGTTGGCTAATCAGCTGCCCGGTTGCCCCACGTAGGAAAACACTAACTTCGCCAATAGGTCCACGGTATGTCTGCCGGAAAAAAGAAACCCTATTGAAAATACATAAGCACACCCTACTATGCAGCTTTCCAAGTTTCTCATCTGGTTCAGCCGACTAGGATCATATGACTTATACTACCGATTTCCAAATTAAAGACTTTTGTAATTGTCTTTAGACAAATTTAGAAATCACGCACACACTCATTCAGATGGATGATATGACCTATCTTTCGGGTACCCAGTAATGCGATCCTCTCGAAAGCTGGAGTTCCCTAATATGCCTGTCGTCCGGGCAACCATTCAAAACCCGGCATATTCGCGCTACGCGATGAGGGTTCTTAAAACTAGAAAACAACACACCTACCCCAAACACATTTCTGAGTAATACACTTAAAATATTGCATCCTATGCCCAAGACAGTCGGAAATATCCGTAATTAAGATTTAAAAGGCCTAAACTCCAATATAATTATACAAATATCGTTGTCGAAGGGGCAGATATTTATTCTCAAAAATTCTAACATCGCCCCTTATAATCTAATTCCTCACCGCGAAAATTCAGTTTTATGGATAAACTGAAAAGGCATATTTGTGGTTGATTATTATAAAGTCTGGTATATGTGTGTGTTTGTTGAATCTGAAAATACATAAAACATACACATACAATGCATTCCAAATAGAAAGAAAGGAAGATAGAAAGAAAACTCTTCTAATCCTAATATGTATTAGAGTGGTGTTTAATTACTCGAGAAAATAGTATTTTTTAAATTTATATTAAGTTTACCTAAAAATACATTCAATTTTAAAATAATTAATTTCATTTCAATTTGTTTTTCATTTTAAATTCAAAAATATTTTTTTTTCCAATCTTAAAATAATTAAAATTTAACGTTAAAATATATTTCTAGGATATTGGAATTAATTAAATATTTTATTTTTTATTAAATATAATTAGTTAAATTATAGGAATAGGGTTTTCATTGACCATTAATACCTCGATAACCAATGGCATACCTATGCAACTCCCGCATTTCCGGCGCCTATCTAATTCAACAGGAAGTCAAGGATATTTATAAAGTAGAGATGGTAGATATGCCAGGGGGCTGAAACATACAGGGTGTCCCGTATCACAACGATAGACTGTGAACAGGGAAATGGCAATTTAAGACGGTACTGAACATAAGAATTTTTTAATAAAAGTATCATAATTTTCGAGTTATAGGCATTTTTTTTGAAAATTGTGAAAATCGGTACCCTGCCCTAAATATCAAAATGCCGTGGGTAGAAATTTAAATATTTTATTATTCTAAATTTTGTTGCGCAATCCTGAATAATCCTGCTATTGATCAGAATTCAAAATAAAACATTAAGTACTATACTTTTGGAGAAAACGAATATTTTTTCTGGACTTATGTTTTAAAAAAATTATATCAGCTAACTTTGAATCATCTTTAATGTAAAAAAAGTCTAGTAAACAAGCATGCCAAGCTATTTAAGAAATTAATAACTTTTAAAGAGTTCGGTGTTGGTTCTAGGTGAAACATTTTAATATAATAACAAAACTTGAGTAAGATACGAGGTAGGTTTCACAAAAAAGAAATAAAACAAAATTGAGTTTTGAATTCGATATATTTATTTAAGAAATTGGTCAATTTAGTCAAGATTTCAAAATGGTACAGCCCTTTGTACTGCCTTCTTTAGAAAAAAAATATTGATATTTTTTTTTGCAAAATTACCTAATTTAAAAACATATTTTGATAGTGTTTTTTATTTAATATGTTAATCAATTATGTCGCATCTTAATTGAACTAATCTTTGGTTATTAATGGCATTATTAATAGCTATTATATTATAGTATTAATGTCCATAATAGCCATAGATTAGTTCAATTAAGGTGAGGCATAATTGATTAACATATTAGTCGAAAGCTATGAGACTCTTATTTAAAAAAAAATTATGTTCAGGACCATCGTAAATTGCCCTATTCCCTGTTCACGATTTATCGTTGTGATAGATGTCAGCCTATATATATATATATATATATATATATATATCTACCGGGTGAGTTTTTATCTTGAGACAGTCTTATAACTTAAAAACAGTGCATTATATGAAAAGAAGTTTCGAATAAAAGTTTATTTATATCGAGGGGGAAACTAAACTACGCTATTGTTTGTCGACATAGAACAAGCTTTCAAGGGTATTTCAAGATCAAGTTCTGTTTTTAAATGAAAACCTATATATTTCTTTAAAGATCATTAATTTTCAAAATAAAAAAAACTGAACAACTTTCATAAGAACTATATTTTATACATCAAATAAACAAAATATTAAATCAATTAGATCTCAAAAAAAATTCTAATAATTATTTTTAACAATTATTCAACTTAATTATCAAATAATAATGATTAAGTATTAAATCGAAGGGACACAACAATGAAAATAAGTGTTTATAATGATCTTAAGACTTCATTAAATACCTACACAGATAAAATAGAATTACTTAAATTTCTTGAGTTTAAAAAAGTTTATTTCTAGGGTCAATCCAGTAGATATATTGTATACCATAATAAAAATGGAGCATTTTTTTGTTGAAGACAGAATTGAAATGGTCTTAATTTATGATGAATGTGGAAGAAGTGTTGGTTGCCATTGAAATGGAGGCCGAGCGTTTTCCTGATAGGCATACACCCTCAAGAGCTTCATTGTATCGTGTTGTAAATCTGTTAAAAAAAATAGGAAGTGTAAAGGCTACGAAGAAACTACAACAGGCCAAAATAACGAAATTGGAACTGAATTCATCCAAAAAGACTTGCGATAATACTCTGGAATGTCACAGAATAGTGTCGAAAAATTATTAAATTATTTATTTAATAATTAAATATTTGATCATTATTTTTTGATAATAATTGTTAAAAATAATTATTGGAATTTTTTTGAGATCTAATTGATTTAATATTTTTTTTATTTGATGTCGAATAAAAAAATAATTCTTATGAAAGTTTGTCAGTTTTTTTTTGAAGATTAAGGATCTGTAAAGAAATATATAGGTTTCGATTTAAAAAACAGAACTTGACCTTGAAATACCCTTGAAAGCTTGTTTTAAGTCGACAAACAATAGCGTAGTTTAATTTCCCCTTGATATAAATAAACTTTTATTTGAAACTTTTTTCATATAATGCACTGTTTTTGAGTTATAAGACTGTCTCAAGATAAAAAAACTCACCCGGTATATATATATAAGAGGCATGTTTCTAAAGTAAGAACCGTTTTGAAATAAAAAAAAAACAAGTATACTTTTCATAACAATTTTATTTCCACATAAAAGCCTTTCTTAATCTACGTTTCGACATAGTTTCCAACAATATTAAAGCATTTATTGTATCTTTCCACGAGCTTTTGTATTCCCACCTCAAAGAAGTCTGCCGCCTGATTGGACATCCACTGCAACTTTCGATAATTTAGTCCTTCAGTCACAATTGCATAAAGAACACCTCTTGACATTAGAGGAAACAAATCAGATAACGATGAAATCATAAACCGTCTGTTTTCTTTCACTTTTTCGTCTACTTAATGCAGTAAATCTTCAGTAATGACAGAAGGTCGCCCACTTCGTTCCTCGTCATGAATTTTCGTGTGACCATCTTTAAATGTTCTAACCTATTTGCATACCATCTGATTTGTATCCTTTAATGCCAAGGTGTGTTCTATATGCAATTGTGACCGAACGACTAAATTATCGAAAGTTGCAAGGGGTGTCCAATCAGGCGGAAGACTTCTTTGAGGAGGGAATGCAAAAGCTCGTGGAAAGATACAATAAATTCCTTAATATTGTGGAAACTATGTCGAAATGTAGATTAAGATACAGGCTTTCATGTGAAAATAAAATTGTTATGAAAAGTTTACTTGTTTTTTTTTTTATTTTTATTTTAAAACGTTACTTACTTTAGAAACATGCCTCGTATACATATATAGATTATTTAATAAATGAAATTAAAAATTAAATGATATTGGATTCTTTTTAACAGATTTCTAATATAAAAATAAATCTCTTTTTCGATAAATCCCAAATAGCAGAAGAATAAATTGTCACCAAAAATGAATTCAATTTTAGAAGGACAACCAATTGATCAAATCGCTTTCATTCGCCCTAATATCTATTTCGAACACGATTTTGTTGTATATAAAAAATAAAACTTCCTCAAGCAATATTCGAACAAGAACCAACACAATTGAAATCGCAAAAAAATAAGTTTTTTTTATAATTTTTTCTTTTCTTTTGCTAAAGAAAACAAAATTACTCCATGAAAAAGAATGTACGCGAAATAGAAACAGTTAAAATGAAATATCTCTTGTTGAAGAGAACAATTGGTATATAATTGTATCAAAATAATCAATTTCAAAAATAATAGCAATACCAATTTCACTTAGTGTAAAATAAGTATTACTATTAATTTTCACACCTACATCTTCGGAGAACATGTTACCAGGTGAGCAGATTTCCTCCCCGGGTAGGTTGAATAGCAGCCCAAATCTCTAAAATTTTATGTATGTAGAGCCCAACCACCCGGTCCCGATACTCCAACAATATTGAACTACAACTCAATACTAATGATATTAGTAGTCACAAAGAGAAACAAAGAGATTGTCTTCTGCTTGATGCAAATAAACATATACACATATATATCAAGATCATATATCTGTATATATATATATATTTATTTGTTTTGAGACTATAGTTTCGAAGACTTGGTCCTCATCATCAGTCTTTCTTCAATTATAAATGTTTTTCATGGAGTCAATATCATATGGATATTGAAAACTTGGTGTTCCTTCGTCACTGGAAAGCTAGCAACTAATAAAGACACTCCTCCGGGCTCACACTCAAATATAACCATATGTTTCCCTTTCTCCTTTTTCCTTAGAAAGGAGGAATTTTTTTTTTTTTTTTTTTTTTTTTTTGATATTAGTAGTAACTATTTCAAACAATACAACTGAAGTTTAATACCGGAAACAGTAATGAATTATCTCTTATCGAGTTTGATTTTGATTTTTAGGACATAGATAATAAAATCTGGTAGAAACTAAAAGGTTTATATAACAAACTAAAAAGAACTGATTCAAAATTTTCTAGCAGATGAAAAATCAAATCGTTATATGGGTAGGTCTGTTAAGGCTCTAAACAAAAAAAAATTCAGGAGAGGGATTTATGGTTTTTTAATAAATTATGTACTGAATGTGCTGGAGACCCTATAACCCTTCCTCAACGAATTCTTAAAGTACATTTAATAAAATATAACGTTTGCTATTTTGACAGTTTTTGGTTCTGTACCTTGTGGTAGAATATTTAGGGGTCACTATGCGCTGATGTTCGTTTCGAAATTCTATTAGAACAAGGAGGTTCGGATTTTAAGTTGAAATTATATTCATATAAAATGCCAATCATAGTGGGAAAGAGAGGGCGATATAATGCTTTCCCTCTCTCTTCTAACTTTATTAGCAAATAAACTGTAAACACGCGGTAATAATTAAAAGAAGCCATCGAAGGATATTTTTGTTTTTTAATAATATAAATAAATAAATAAAGTAAATTTGGTCAAGAATTCAACCATTAGATAGTATCAGTACTCAATTGCTCTAGAATTGCCCGTTTTGCTTATTTCCAATTTCAAATATTTAATAGATTTTAAATAATGAAAATTCGAGACTATTTCAAACGAGTCCAGACAAGTATGGACAAGTTAAGACGTGTTGGCGGATCAGTTTGCAAAAAATATTTCGAATTTATTCATTTTCTCTGATGAAAAAATATCAATTAAGTAAAAAAAAAAAATTTATACCTATATTAGATAAAAATTATTTTCATTTGGTAGAAATGGTTTTAGTTATACCTAATGAGGTGTAAATTAGTACGCAAATATGTATTTTCACATTACAATGCACAAATTTTTTCTCTTTTACCTGAGAATGTTTCCTGAAAATGCAAAACGCCAATCTTGAATGGTTTTAGTTAATGAGCTGAAAATTGGTACACAACTATGTTACAATGCACTAAATTTTAGCTTTTTATGTGAAAACGTTTCCTGAGACTACAAGATGCCAATCATGAAAGGTTTTAGTTAATGAGCTGAAAATTGGTACGCAACTATGTTACAGTGCACAAAATTTTAGCTATATACTTGTACCTGAAAATCTTTCCCGAGAATATGGATAGTCAATATAGAATGGTTTTATTTAATAACCTGGAACTTGGTACGCAACTATGGATTTTTGCATTTTAATCCTCCAAATTTTAGCTTTATATCTGAAAACGTTTCCTGTAAGTATAAATTCCCAATCTTAAATAATTTTATCTAATGAAACTAAATTCGACTCTATGTATTTTCAAATTACACGGTACTAAATTTTAGCTTTATACCTGAAAACATTTCGCGAAAATATATACATTTTATGCATGACTGTAATATTTTTCTTGGTTATTTTTAATATTTTTTATATTTGATTGCACAGTAAAAAAAGATATGATTATAAAATGGACCGATGAAATAAATTCATTTGATAAACACAAATTTATTCATAAAATGAAACAAAGAGGTTATCATCTGCTTGATCAAGCAAAGGACAACCTCTTTGCTTCTCTTTATGATTCAACAACTCTCCTAATCTCGGCAAAATAAAAACTTTTCAACAAATTTATTAGTTGGTCTATTTGGAAATAAAATTAAAAAAATATTCATTTATTAGGTTTAGAAAAAGATGGTTATTTCAAAAAGTTCTAATTTGGATGAATTTATTAAGAAATAATTTATTAAGAAACAATAAATATCCATTGATTTTCTATTAATTATTATTGCTGTAAATTAATAAAAGAGTAAACTCTAGCGCTTTATGATTTTGTTCAACGGCTGCATATCGAACTGGATTCTAATGATATCATCATTCTGTAAAAAGTTAATCGAAGTCGGTGTTTTTTAATTGGGTAATTTTCGTAGACCTCGGGGCCAGGTTCCGTCGAACGCCTTGCGCCGGGCCTAGTTGAAATTGATTGGTAATTTGAGAATGGTAATTTGGATCTGGAAGGAACTCTGACAGCTAGTAGCCCTGTAGACTAATTGGCGCCTAAAGCTATAGCTTATTAAATTAATTTTTAAAAAAACCCTGAAACTTAACCTAATATTAAACACTACCGCTAACATAAGAAATTAAACAAATAGGTAGAGAGAATTTGAATTTATTTTGTGTTATTTGAATTTGTTTTAAGAAATAATCATATGTAAAGGAATATAATATAAAATTTTATAAAGTTTGTTTAAAATTTTTAATTAAAGAAGAAATGAGATAATCAAATTGAGATAGAATTTTTATATTAAACCATATTATAATATAAATTTTACTTGCTGTTACTAGTGACCTTATGAATTAATTTTAAATAATGCAATATTTAAAGAAATATGAAATAAAGAAAAATTAGTCAAATTTATATGAAAAAAGTATCCAAATAAAAAAAAAAAAAAAAAATTATATTAAAAAATACAAATCTTTAAAAAACAATAAAAAAAACTCGTTTACTCGAAACCAAACGTTTCGGGAGAATTTATCCATTTTTCGATGGAAAATTTTTGTAAAAGAAAAAAAAAGTTGCTTCTAAAATTTAGAAAGCAACTTTTTACTTTACCATACAGGGTATGGTCAAGTATAGTAATCGTGGATGAAAAAAGTGGTTTTATTCCTTCTTTTTTTTAAATATCTCAAAAACGGCTGAAACTATTTCGATTAAAAAAATTGAACGAAACCATGGCATTTCGGTCTACAAAAAGCTCTAATAAGTGAACATCAAAAAAATTATATTTTTCGAGATAATAATTGTTTTGTCAAAATGTCTGTTAGTTAGTTAGTCTGTGCGTTACCAAATTTGTGGACGAGCTAGCTCAAAAACTAGTGTGAATATCAAAACCAAATTTCACACGTAGTTTTGGTCCATTGAGATTAAGAGCTGATTAGATTTTGGTGCATATCGACACAAAATTAAAGGGGTCGAGTTGGGGGGGGGGGGGTTAAAAATTAAAAATCTCGGTCGTTTGAGCAAACTCAACCAAATTTTGTATACATAATTAGTGGACCCCCAGAAGTCTAAAAATGCAAAATGTAACCGCCCAAAATGGGGGGGGGGGCGGAGGGTCAAAAAATGAAAATCTTGGCTATTTATCAAACTCAACCAAATTTTGTATACATAATCAGTGGGTCCCAAGAAGTCTAAAAATGCAAAAACTAACCGCCCGAAATGGGGGGGCGGAGGGTCAAAAAATGAAAATCTTGACCATTTACCAAACTCAACCAAATTTTGTATACATAATCAGTGGGTCCCAAGAAGTCTAAAAATGCAAAAACTAACCGCCCGAAGGGAGGGCAGAGGGTCAAAAAATGAAAATCTTTGCCATTTACCAAACTCAACCAAATTTTTGTATACATAATCAGTGGGTCCCAGGAGTCTAAAAATGCAAAAACTAACCCCCTCCCCTACATGATTATAAATAATTTTATTAAGTATTAAATAAAAGTGAGGGGAAAGATTGTATGGTAAAGTCAAGTGGATGGCCACATCAGAACACGTCAGCTTATTTTCTTTTTTCTTTTTTACAAAAATTTGCCATTGAAAAAGAGAGAAATTCTCCCGAAACGAAATATGTATAGAGTATTTAAAATAAAACTCCAAAAATATAATTAAAAGAATTTTTATTTTTACTTGTGAAATACCACTATAACCAGTTAAAAAACTCTTGTTTGTTTCCTTCGTTGACCCCTTGAAGCCCTGAAGAAGGAGGGAAATGTCCTCCGAAACGTTGGTTTAAAAGGAGAGGAGAAAAATAATTATTTTTAAATTGAAAGTTTTTTTAGTCACAAACTAATAAAAGACAATAATTTCAGTTAATTATTATTATTAATTTTATTGATTCACCAAACACTTTCGGTCACCTCTGGTTGCCCATCTTCAGTAGTTCTAAAAAAATGAAACATTTCGTATTTTTTTAAACAATTACACAATACAAAAAATATAGAAGTTTAAATTTATATATACAATTCGTTCAAGATCTGGAAATTGATACTTCGTATACATAAACCATCCTTGGCTTATTAAAATAGATGTTTCACACATTGATAACAATCACATATAGCAATAATTCATCAAAAACTCTTATCATTGACTATAATCTATTTTAAACTTATGACCAATAGAAATTTATTTTTATTTAATTATCATACTAAGAACTAAGCAATCAATTCTTAATTAACTGAATCTTTCATTACAAACAAATCTATTCTACAAAGCCATTAAGGATCATTTCATTTGCATAATAATACATATCAATATATACACCTTCATTACATTTTTTTATATATAAACATTAATACCCGTCCAAGCAATACAATCAAACAAAAAATTTACGAATATTTCCATTTTTTAGTACTACTGAAGATGGTCAACCAGAGATGACCGAAACGGTTTGGTGAATCAATAAAATAAATAATAATAATTAAATGAAATTATTCTCTTTTTATTAGGTTGTGACTAAAAAAACCTTTCAATTTAAAAATAATTTAAAAAATTAAGTCACTTAAGTTTTGGAAGAATCTTATAATAGAAAAAAAGAATGACAGTTCAATAAATACACCTTATTTGAATATGTGATATTTTTTCCCCCTACCGTGGGCTGTCTTCCATTACTTTCAGCTGATTATATATTATAATTATATAATTGTTTACCCTTTTATAGAACCAGGACCTTAGGGCATATGCCTCTCCCAATGCATCTACATATTTTTCATCCGCTTCTGTAGTTGGAGCCTATATTTGAATGATTGCCATTGTTCGATTTGTTTTAATATTTATTTTTAATAACGCTATTCTGTCAGAATATCCTTTTACTTCTATTATTTTGTTTTTCCTTTTGTTACTTATGAAAAATTCTACAGCCTTTTTTTGTCCTGCAACTAATCCAATGTGATAGAACACAAATCCACTCATTATTTTAATTAGCTCTTCGTACCTTTGAAACATCTAGTATGTCTATTTGTGTTTGTTCAAGAGCGTTCTCTAATTCCAACATTTTCTTTTCGCCTTTTAGAGTTTAAACTTTTAAAGTTGTCATAATTATTTTTCTTTTATCTAATTTTCTTTTTCTTATTTTTAGTGACTAGATTTCTTTTGAGAAAATTTAGCCATCGAATTGTTTTATTTATTACTTTAAATAATTCGGTATTTTCGGAAGGCACGCGTCTTAATCAAGCCCTGGCTATAACTTGGTACTTTCTGTTTGCGAAACAACTCGCTGTGCGGAGGGAGTAATTAATAAAATTATTATATTGTTATTATTTTTACTTTATCCATGTGAAGCAGATAAAATATTGTCTCGCTCCAAGCGTGACTTCAAAGGGTCCTCAGGTAAAGACTTCGGAACCCATGGTCTAAATTCCTAAACTCTACCAATATGCAAAATTTTATCATCATAGGGTTATTACATATCTAAAAGATGCAAATTTACTAAACAATATTCACCCCTTCATTTTAAGGATTAAGGCTAGTAAAGTTTTTGTGCAAATATTTTCACCGAAACTCTACCAAGATACCAAATTTTATCATCCTAGTATCATTGCATATTATATAATAGATGTAAATAATAACTACAATCTTCACCCCTGCATTTTAGGGATTGAAAGAGAGAAAGTCATGGCTTTTAGAATTTGTCCTTTATTTGTGTCCTAAACTCTACCAACATGCCAAATGTCATGATGCTTGAATGATTATAAGTACCCTACAGGTTTTGATGACCTCTCAGTCAGTCAGTCGGCGTGGGAGTGAGTAAGTGACAAAATTAGCCATTTTTTCAGGTTGATATCTCAAAAACTATTTATGCTATATCATTGAAATTCGACACTCTATACAAGATCAATTAGATAATTACATGTGTATAATTTCAGCTCTCTGTCTCAAATGGCTTCTGAGCTGAATGGGGTCGAAAGTGGCTTGAAATGGTTCGTGTATAAATAGCGTATCTACAGCGTGTCAATGATGCTCGAACTTGCACTGAGCATGCTGTGCGCTATGATTCGTTCCACTAGCTAATTAAATCAATCAAAATTTAGTTAATTATGTTATTTAATTTATCAGATATTAATGACTGCAGAAATTTTCAAGTTTGTTTATAAGTTTATATTGATGAAGAGAATTTGACTTCGCTAAAGGATTCCTGGTGCATTTAGTTAATTATTTAAATAGGAATTATAGGTGAAGAGCCTTGCGCGTGTCATCCTTGAGCTTATATTAATTAAGATATTAATAATTGTTCAAATTATTTCCTTAGATTAAACTTTTACAAAATGTTTACATTAAGTTTTAAACTAATACGGGGTACCTCAGAAAATATAACTATTTTAGTACTTGAACTCGTATATAGTACCAGTGCGTAATCCCTTTGATTCTTAGAAAATCACTCCACTATCTTGAAATTAATTGATTTGTTTGAATTGATGTACTTGACTTCGCTAAAGGATTCCCTGGTGCATTTAGTTAATTATTTAAATAGAAATTATAGGTGAAGAGCCTTACGCGTATCACGGGTTAGCTAATGAAGTCTCGAGATGGATATTTTCTAGTTCTCAAAGTTTATCATCTTCAAAAATAAATATACCTATCTTATTCAACTTGAGTTTTAATAGAATTCCCAGCAATAGCAATGACTTCAGTGCTCATTCAAGGAGCCTATGATTAAAATCAAAATCAATTAAATAAAAAATAAATTTACCTCAATAACAACATTATAAAAATTAGTGTTATATTTTGAGCTATTTTGGCCTGGTGTTTCTTTTAATATCGTACCAAAAATACGCCGAGAATTATCAACATCAATCTCTTCATACCCATTTGAAACATGAAAACTTGAAAACATAATTTCGTACCTTTCGAAATACTTTTTTTGTCTAAAACAGTGTTTCTCAATCTGGGTTCCGCGAAATCCCAAGGTTCTACAAAAGGAGGTTTGGTGTTCCCCGCCTATTAGAGGTCAAAAAAGAAAAAATAGAAAAACAAAAATAGTAGTTAGTAGTATCACACCTCAAAAAATTTGTCATGTAGAGAAAAAAATACTAAATTTAGAGTCTAAGTATTAACTTATAGTCAAATAAAACCATTGATACTTAAGAATGCGATGAACATCACTATTATTGTCTCAGTGATAGCATTTTTGTTGCTCTAAAGTTCCTTAACTTTCTTATAATACAACGATTACGTTACATTAGTAATAAAATGAAAATATCATTTAAATTGTTTTAATATTATTATGTTATTAATGAAGTTTGAAATAATATTGCTTTTCAAATAGATGAGAATATTATTTCATATGAGTATACATTGAATATGTAAAAAAAACCTGTCCGATCCGAAAGGGGCAATGGGTATCCCAATGACATTACCAAGAAAAATTATCAATAATGATTATTAATTCAAGTGAAACGCGAAATTCTAAATAATTTTTTTTAATAGTCTGATAGTTAATTCTTCATATCGAGAACTATTTTTTTCAAAAATAATTAATTAATTCTCGATATGTGGAATTAACTATCAGACTATTAAATAATAATTATTTAGAATTTTTGCGGTTAACTTGAATTAAAAACTAAATTAAAACTAATTAAATTAATTGAACCGCGTAAATTTGAATAATTTCCATGATTCAGCCTGCGAATTTTTTGCAGTTCATAAATCATTTCATTATTTTTGTTTTGAAAAGGAAAAAATGAAATTTAGCATCTGGCAGGATTCGAACCTGCGTCTTCCTCTATAGCCGAGGCTGCGCTAACCAACTGCGCTACAGATGAATCCTACCAGAGAAGCCATATTAGATCGATGTCATTTTTTCCTTTTGGCGGTTATCTTCTAGACTAGTCTAGTGACTTTTGATTTTGTATAAACATTTTATTTTTAACGAACTCAGTTCCATTTTTATTTTGAAATTAATTAAATTAATTGAACCGCGTAAATTTGAATAATTTCCATGATTCAGCCTGCGAATTTTTTGCAGTTCATAAATCATTTCATTATTTTTGTTTTGAAAAGGAAAAATGAAATTTAGCATCTGGCAGGATTCGAACCTGCGTCTTCCTCTATAGCCGAGGCTGCGCTAACCAACTGCGCTACAGATGAATCCTACCAGAGAAGCCATATTAGATCGATGTCATTTTTCCTTTTGGCGGTTATCTTCTAGACTAGTCTAGTGACTTTTGATTTTGTATAAACATTTTATTTTTAACGAACTCCAGTTCCATTTTTATTTTGAAATTAATTAAATTAATTGAACCGCGTAAATTTGAATAATTTCCATGATTCAGCCTGCGAATTTTTTGCAGTTCATAAATCATTTCATTATTTTTGTTTTGAAAAGGAAAAAATGAAATTAAAACTAATGTTTAAAAAGTATATTTATTTCAATAATATTCTTCATATGAAAATAAAAATGTTAGATATTGAAATTTAAAATGCACATTTTTTGTACCCAATTTCCCAAAATCTAGCAAATTTTTAAAATATGTCATCGGCGGCAGTATATTGTATTTGGAAGCTATAAAAGTAGCATGTTGTTGATATTTTGACGAAAGATTAAATCTCTCATATTTTAGTGCCTGGGGTTCCTCAGAAATAAATATAAGGGCTCTAGGTTTTTTCGCTCTACAAAATGTTGAGAAAACACTGGTCTAAAAACATCTAACTGCACTTCTTGAAAGCCGCACATTAATTTTTTAACTGACATTGTGTATAAAAATAATATATTATTATATTATAATTAAAAATAAAATCAGCTTTTTATATGAATATCCCAAATGAATATGGGAGTTTTAAATGAACCAGCATTAAAAAAAAAACACGAGGCAGCGCACAGATACTTTACTAGAGTATTGCCATTGGTCTTGATACTCTTCCTGATCTTGTTATATAGTACGAGTAAAATATTTACTGTTGTAACCAGAACATTGAGATTCATTGCTAGCCTCATCATTTGTGATAATATCTTTATTACAATCTCCATCATCATAAACTTGAACAAAATTGGTATTATTTTCTGATGTTTTTTTACATCGATGAAATTCCATCTTTTCACTCTTTCATTTTAACTCTTTTATTAACCACGGATCGTGTGGAACATAATTGCCTACAACTATTGCCGGCTCCTATCTATTTTTATATCGATATGTTGCAGTACGAACGGGCGTTCTTACTAGTTAAAACGCGTTTCACTGAATACCTTTGTGGCAACTAGAGTTTAGTGATGTAGGTTGAGTTTGGTTCAAAGGTCTACAATCTTCATTTTTGACTTTCCGCCTCATTTTGTGTGTTTATTTTCAAAATCTTTTAAACGAAAACGTCAAAAATTACATCCTCTACAACTTTGCTTCTAATTTTTGACATTTTCGTTTAAAATTTTTTGAAAATAAACACCCAAAATGAGGCGGAAGGTCAAAAATGAAGATTCTAGACCTTTGAACCAAACTCAACCAACATCAGTAAACTCTAGTTTCCACAAAGGTATTCAGTGAAACGCTTTTTAGCTAGAAAGAACGCGTTCTTACTAAAAACGGGGTTTTACTGCAATAGATATACAACACTATCCCTTTTATTAAAATTTTGACTTGTATAATAAGCATTTCTGTCATAAGTCTACATTTTGTTTTTTTCTGCCATTTCATTTAATATCTTATTAAAATTTTCTATTACTTTCCAACAAATCTTGTTTAATTGGTAATTTTGTTCTTGTACGTCGAGTACAGCGTTTCCCAACCTGGGTGTCCCAAAATTAGGCTACAATCACACGTAAAGAATAATGAAATCATTTTATATAATAAAAATAATTTATTATAAACATTTTAATTACATTTATAAGTACAGATGTAAAGAAAAGAAATTAATGAGCTGGTTGAATGTGTTTTTTATTTAATAGTTTCTCCATACGTGGATCTATGTTAGATACAAACAAAATCAAATTGTGTTCAAGTGATAAAAGACCATTTCAATATTTAGTTTTTAGCGTAACTTTAGATGAAAAACCCTTTTCACAGAGGTAAGACGGCGAAAGGGATTAATATTTCCACTGCTTCTTTAACTAAAAAATAAAATTTGATTAAAATTTTAATATGATTTTTAATTTCAGAGAAAATGCTTACATACCTATAACTTTTAAATTTCAAGTTTTTATACTATTTAGTTTACAAGTGAATTTTTTGAGAAGTTTCCGGAGCTACCACACCATTTTTTATTTTATTTTAACAATTTGATTATCTATTGATCATGTAATTTTCACTATAATTTCAAGTTTCTATCTTAAATTATTTAAGTTACACTTTAGAATAGAAGAAAGATAAACAGACAACCAACTCTCACCATGATGATTCGTTTTTTTTACCATTTTTTACACGGGACCCTCAAAAACCTTAAGAGCGTGTAAATATACATTATATAATCAAGTAATGGAGATGGATTCAGCCAATGGGTAGCCTCTGCTGAATAAAAAACTCCCGATTATGGAAAACGTTTCGGCTTTAATTAAATAATGCCATGTTCATTTCCTAAGAGCTGAAAAAAGCGATAGAGCACACATGTAAAAATACAATAAAATTCTTTTTACAAAAATCCAAAGTTGTTAATTATAAAATTATATCTTATAGTATTAGCGACACAATTAATTTTATAAATAAATTGTACGCAGGCAGAGTTGTTATGGATTTTATCATAATATACAAAATTATATGAAATATAAAATGGTACATAAATCTTGGTGTGCTCTCACTAGATATGCGCAACGTCTCAAGTACAAATAAAGCAAATTTTCATTTCATTCAAATAATAACAGTATGAGGACATTGATCTAATTAGAATAACTGACCCCTCACAAACATCTCTCAATTAAAAGGAATTCTCCAAATAATTAATCAACATTAAGAATATCAAATTTCAATTTAAAAT
The DNA here is from genome assembly GCA_024734495.1 of Forficula auricularia. Taxonomy (NCBI): domain Eukaryota; kingdom Metazoa; phylum Arthropoda; class Insecta; order Dermaptera; family Forficulidae; genus Forficula; species Forficula auricularia. Next base: position 33,596,589 of record JALMQS010000153.1, read on the forward strand.
GACAAAATATACAAAATTTTTATAATTCTTTCCTTTTTTCTCAATGTTTACTATACTTGGGCATCAGTAATTGTCAATATTGACAAGTAGGCATTGCTAAGTCCAATACAATCTGTTTGAAAATTAAGAGCCCTTTGCCCATAGGTCCTAATAAAACATTTTTCGGCTAACAGACGCTTATAATTGTTATCCAATCTCATCAAGACGACAGCATCATAAAACTCAAATCCATGCGTCGCCGTCGTCTCAATATAATGGGAGCTAAATATACATTATATGTTATTTCAAGCTCTGAGAAACAATAACATTTATTATTTTGATTAGTTATGTCGATCGATTAAATTATTAAAGTTCTTATCGGGAAATAAGGACTATATTTTATGCAGATAATTTATATTTTTAACCGACTTAAAAAAAGGAGGAGGTTCTGAATTCGACTGATTTTTTGTGTGTCTATGTTACCTGATATCTTCGCCAATTGTGAACCGATTTTGATGATTTTTTTGCATTGTGTTCAGTATAGTTTCCAATTGGTCCCGTTTTTTTTCATTTGTATTGGACCTTTTTTGTTGTTTATTCAGGCATAACTTATTTGTTTATGGACAGATTTTAATGATTCTTTCTGCGTTTGGATCAGTATAGCTCCAAGATAGTCAAGACACCTAACTATTTATTTATTTGTTTATTTGATGTATGTTCAGCAAGAACTTTTTGTCACGTGGACAGATTTTGATAATTCATTTTTTATTGGAAAGTGGGTACCTGGGTAGGGGTAGTCCCATATTAATTTGGTCAAGTTCTGATGTTATGATAAATGACGAAATAGCGGAAATCTCCTATTCATATGAGCAAATAATCGAAATTATAATAAATAAAATCTTTAAAAAAAAATACGAGATCTTATCTTACGAGATGTGGTATTATATTAAGTTACTATTAATAATATCACTAAAAAAGAGAAAAATAAAAATAATTTAAAAAAAATAAAAAATAAAACCGACTTCAAAAAAATTAAATGCAACAAATAAAATGCACTAAAAGATATAAAATAATTATTATCTTATTTAGTTTCAACTAAACGACGAAATATTAACATGAAATCACTTTTTGAAGTCGGTGCTAAACAAACTATATAAGCGAACGTACTAAGTAAGATCCGTCGAGTGCGATTCATAAAATGCTTATGTTTGGCACCGACTTCAAAAAGTGATTTCATGTTAATATTTCGTAATTTAGTTGTTACTATTTTATACCTTTTAGTGCATTTTATTTGATTTTTGAGTTCTTATTATTTTATTTGTTGCATTTAATTTTTTGAAGTAGGTTTTATTTTTTTTTATATTGCCAAAGTTTCCTCAACTTTGTTGACTTCTTCAGGGCTCAAATAGTTATCTTCCCTGCATATTTGTCATTTTTCATAACAAAGGAAAGTCATTAACATCAATTAATGATTTGCCTTGTTATGTTTACTAAGAAAAAAATAATTATAAAAATGACAAATATGTAAGAAAGATAGCTATTTGAGCCCTGAAGAAGTCAACAAAGTTGACGAAACGTTGGTAATAAAATATAAATTATCTGCATAAAATATAGTCCTCATTTCCCAATAACAACTTTAATAATAACATATATGTTATCTCCTCAAAGTTAGATTTATCTTGAAACATGAATTAAAGTAGATTCTAGAAATAAATTCATATACCTATCTGCCCTAGGAGAATATAATTAAAACAAGTTATATAATCACAGCATATTGTTCGGAAAATGATTGCCATTAATAATTATTTACATACAAGTATTGGCAGGGGCGGATTTAAGAGACCCAGGGCCCCTAGGCACTTGACATTTGCCCCCCCCCCCCACCATCTCGAAGCTATTTTGGAAATTTAGCAAATTAAATGCACTAGTACAGAACATTTTTTTTTTTTTTTATTCAAGAACATTGTATTTGTAGGGGCATCTAGCCTTTTTAATGTACAATATTAGGCCAATTTAATTACAAAGAAAATAAACAATATGATACAAACAGATCAAGAGAAAAAAATTTAAAAAGGAAACAACAATTATAAATATTAGAATAATACAGTCTATGTTACTATATAGTTACGTTATTCTATAAAATTTATACAATCTTACGGCGAACTTTCTTCTGTGCAAAAGAACGAATGACGTCTTCATAGTCAATTGATTGCATTATTTCTGACTCTATGTACATTACAGAGAGTGAATTGAGCCTGTTCTCTCCTATGTTAGATCTTAAGTAATTCTTTACTCTCTTTAGCGCTGAAAACGACCGTTCTGCTGAGCCGTTTGACGCTGGTGTACACAACAGCATTCGGAACGCAATTCCTACGTTTGGATAAATGTGCTTATGTAAATGGAGCAGCAATCCAACGTAAAAACTCTTAGTAATTTTAATGAGAATGATAAGCGATATTTATTTAGCCAGAGATTGTGATTGCATACTTGTATGATATTTGTAATGCCTGTTGTAGATCCCTTGTGATGTTTTTAGGTTGAAAAAAAGACTCCGCAACCGGGGCCCCCAGGCAGGCTGGGCCCTAGGTCCGCCCTTGTGGCCCTAGGCGGAAATCCAGCATTGAGTATTGGTTAACAATATGTATATACAAATTTCAATTACCCAAAAGTTATATTAAAAAAATTAAATATCATGTTTCACTCGCTTCATAATTTCAGCTAATTTTAATAGGGCGAGTGTGTGAAAGCTTAATTGAATAATTTTAATACTATTATTCGAAAGTTTAATTAAAAATAATGAATACATTTTTTTTCATTTTAAAAAATATAGTTATAGCCGAAACCAGAATCAATAAAATGGCCCCTGATAAACTCAATTTCACTCATTTAAGAACTTATGCATTTTCAATTGAAAAAATTAATCTGTATATTGTCCAACCATAAATCTTTCAATTTCATTTAGTATTTAAAGATGTGTCCTATACAGGAACTGCAGGACGGTATGCCCGAAGTCATCAAGCTGACATCACATTAAAAGTAAATCCACATAATGTTTAATAAAAATAGCTTTTAAAATTTAATTTTATAAAATTTACTATAATATTTTTATATTCAAAAATATTTAGTTATATTATTTTTATAAAATTTTGACCCCTCACTTCCGGGAAAAAATGTATTGATATGTACCGAATTCCCATGAAATGAAACAAAAAACAATCTTATAATCCTTCTTATCTTAATTTTTAAATGAGAGAAAAATTTAATCAGATCTCTGACGTCACGCCAATGAATCTGTTTTCGCCAATAGCTTGTAAATATAGTTAATATTTTCCAAAACAAAAATTAGTATTCAATATTTTAATTAAATAATAATTTAAAATTATTATAATATTTTCAAATCTAAATTTTTATTTACCTACCCTAGTGTTTCATGATAAAAATTAATACACTTGCAAAAAAGATAAAAAAAATTGGAGAAACTTCAAGACTCTTGAGTCAAAAATAAAAGAACATGTGTCATCGATCAATGAAAATAAAGCTGGTCTCCGCTTTGACTATTCATGCTATCGACAACAAACATAGTTTCGATTTTGAGGGTGAGAAAATCCTAGATTATGAGATGAATTGGACCAAGAAGAAGATAAAAGAATCGCTTTATATATTGAAAAATATTGATGAATGTGTGAATTTTAAAATGGATTCAGAAAACATCAGAATCCTAGTCTTATAGTAAGTATCATTTCTGTGAATGTCGTTGTTTTGTTTAATTGTATTGTTTGGGCAGGTATTAATATTTATATATAATAAAAATGTAATGAAGATGTATATATTGATATGTATTTAATTAAAATGAATTGACTCTTAATGAGTTTCTGGAATAGATTTATTTGTAACGATAGTTTTATATAATTGAAAATTAATTGCGTAATATGATAAGTGAGAAAAAATGAAAATAATAAACTGACACGTTCTGACCACTTGACTTTACCAAACAACCTGGCTCCTCTCTTTTATTTAATATTTAATAAAATAATTTATAATCATGTATGGCGGTTAGTTTTTGCATTTTTAGACTTCTGGGGGCCCACGGATCATGTATTCAAAATTTGCTTGAGTTTGGTACAAGGGCCTAGATTTTCATTTTGGGTCGATATGCACCAAAATCTAATCAGCTTTTAATCTCAATGCACCACAACTAAGTGTGAAATTTTTTTTTGATATTCACACTAGTTTTTGAGCTAGCTCGTCCACAAAAATTTGGTAACGGACAGACTAACAGAATAACAGAATAACAACCTAACAGACATTTTGACAAAACAATTATTATCTAGAAAAATATAATTTTTTCGATGTTCACTTATTAGGACTTTTTTGTAGACCAAAATGCTATGGTTTTTCTCAATTTTTATTAATCAAAATAGTTTCAACCGTTTTTTGAGATATTTCAGTAAAAAGAAGCAAAAAAACACTTTTTTCATGTACGATTACAATACTTGACCATACTCTGTATGGTGAAGTAAAAATAATATTTCAATTGGTCACCAGTTAAAAATTGATTCTAGTCTAGTCTAGTGTTTTTTTATGAATTATTTCTATATATAGTTAATGCTCGTAAGTTAAAGATGATTTATGTATACAAAGTGACAATTTCCAGATCTTGAACGAAATTGTATGTATGAATTCAAACTCCTCTAATTGTTCAAAAAAAAATTGAGGAAATGTTTCATTTTTCAAATTTTAGTACTACTGAAGATGGTCAACCAGTGGTGACCGAAACTGCTTAGTGAAATAATAAAATAAATAATAATAATTAAATAAAATTATTGTCTTTTATTAGTTTGTGACTAAAAAAACCTTTCAATTTAAAAATAATTTAAAAATTAATATAACTTGTACTTTAGTATAAAAATAATCTTTATCTTATATTTATTAAAGAAATTCTGATTTAATAATTAAAAAAAACTCCATATCTAATAACTAATCTTAATGAATTAAATATTTTGTTACATTATATGATATAAAAGGAGATGAATTTCCAGGAAATCCAAGAGAATCAATAAATTAATTAAAAGCGTAGCTGCAGCTTCCCTCATCTGACGTCCCCTTGTTCTAGTCATTTCTCAAAGGACCTAGTTGTTCAATTATTTGTTTTGTTGACAAGAAGAGCCAGGAAGTACGCTTCATTAACTTTAATTTTAGTTCGTGTTAACAAATATTAAATTTCAATGAAAAATGATTAAATGTTAATATGAGTAAAGCTTTGTCTTGAAAGTTCGAATGATAATGATTTGTTGAATAAACAAATTGAGTGAAATATCAAAATAATAATAATCTTCATCATTAAGCTATTTAATTTACATGCTTTCCTTAGATATCTTTTTTACCCTCGCAACCTTTTGATAACTTTATCAGCTATATCTCTTTAAATCAGACAGAAAAGGATCCAAAAAAATTTCAGCAATATTTATGTTAATTAAGAAAAAAATAAAACCGACTTCAAAAATTAAATGCAACAAATAAAATACACTAAAAGGTATAAAATAATTATCTTCTTATTTAGTTACAACTAAACGACGAAATATTAACATGAAATTACTTTTTGAAGTCGGTGCCAAACAAACTATACCTATAAGCGAGTGCGATTCATAAAAGATATATGTTTGGCACCGACTTCAAAAAGTAATTTCATGTTAATATTTTGTCGTTTAGTTGTAACTAAATAAGATAATAATTATTTTATACCTTTTAGTGTATTTTATTTGTTGCATTTAATTTTTTGAAGTCGAGTTTTATTTTGTTCTTAAAAATTATTTTTATTTTTCTCTTTTTAGTGATGTTATTAACAGTGATCATATCAGAACTTGACTAAATTAATATGGCTCTATCCCTAAGATACCCCCTTTCCGATCATCGAAATCGGTTCATAAACAAGAAGTTAGGCCTGAACAAACCTAACAAAAAAGGTCTAATACCAATAAAAAAAAATGGGACCAATCGGAAGCTAGTCTGAACCCAATGCAAAAAAATTTTCTACATTATTGCAGAGAAGTTTATCACGGTGTAAATTGGTTTAAGAAGGGTCAAGAAAATGTGTTACGAAGCGGTTTTTTATTGTAATATCGATTAGGTGTTTTATGTCGACGCAGAAAGATGTGGCGCGCTTGCTCTTGAGGACAAATTAGTACATTTTAGGATTACAGTTTATTAATAATTATAAATTGTGTATAAAAGTGTAAATTATGTCAAAATAAAGTGAACTTAATTTCAAGGGGGAGGGAGGAGAAAATAGTACAATTCATTAGCGTTTAATGAATGTTGAAACGTTTCGATAGAAATTGTTTCTTTATCCCTAGAAAATTAGTTCTTTATGAAAGAATAATAATATTAATATATATTATACAGGGTGGGGGATAAAGATCTTTTCATTTTTGACCCCCTCCCACATTTTGGGTGCTTAGTTTTTGCATTTCTAGCCATCTGGGGGTCCACAGAATATGTATTCAAAATTCGGTTGAGGTTGTTCAAAGGGGCTAGAATTTTCATTTTTTACCCCCCCCCCTTTTTTTGTCTGATAATGTTTAAAACACATTTAAAAAAAATTATGTTCTTTTCAAAAATATATTCAGTTTTTTTCTAGTTAATTTTTTTCATTTTTTATACCTCTTCAAAATGTGGTTTGCATATAGTACTAGTATATGATTAGTTCATAAGTTCATCCGATTTCAAGCCCACTTTTGGAAAATGTATACATTTTCTTAACCAACAAATTATGTTTATTATTTTTTTACAAAACTCCTGGCCCTGTCTTTCATCAATAGAGCATTCTTTTTATTTCTTCTAAAATTGTTTTCTAATGAATTTGGGATTTAAAAACATAAAATCCTCTTACATCCAATATAAACATAATAATATCTACTAAATTCTAAGATTTGGCCTAAATTTTTCGTTATAAATTTTTTGGTTTATAGACTTAATTGGTGGGAGTCGGGTTAGCTCAGTCGGCTAACACGCTGGCCTCGCTTCGGCATCGATCGATTATGACGATGTTGGAGTGGAAGGCCGGGGATCGATCCTGGCTGGCAAATAAAAATTTCTACCGGCTAAAAACTCGGCTCCCTCACTACCCCTACTAACACTTTACTTGTGTGCTGTCTAAATGGGCTTTGTTCCCGGTGACATTAAATAAAAAAAAAAAGACTTAATTGGATTGGCCACTGAACGGCTCATACTTAGTCGAATAGATATAATATACCTATACTTAAATTTCTATAGGTTATTTCTAAGCAATAATTGAAAAAACGTTTGGATTATTTCTAATGAAAAATTCTTGCCTAGGCACCAAACGCCTGAATATAGGCAATTAATGCGTCACCTCTTCTTAAAAGTTGCGTAAAATTTAGGCTCTCTAAAATACTTGAGTTTTAGATTCATCGATAAAAGTCAACAAAACATGCATGCATTATTAAATTCATTATTATTATTATTATTTACTTTTAATAAGAAAATTCAATGTAAAAAATCATTTGGCAATAGATTTTTCCTTATTAATTTTAAAATAACATGTAAATACAAAAGATGCCCAGAATTAAAATCTCTATGAAATTATATTAATCCTGTAGTATAGAAAAAATAGAAGACCTAAAAACTCAAAATTAAACAAACCTGGCTTCATTTAAAGATAAACAATTTATCTGCAATTACCGGAGCTAACAGTGCTTTAAATTTAATATGAGGTTACTTTAAAAGAGTGGTCGCTAAACGACCGTCGACCCCTTCAAGAGTTTTTGGAATTTTAACTTACTCCTCTACATATTTTACTTTTTATATAATTGTAATAGAACAAACAAAAAAGAACGCCTATGTTAGTTTATATTTTTTAAATTTCCCTAGCCAGAGAGATAATCCTTACTGCTCTTGCGATTCCATTTCTATTGGTGATATTAACCACGTCCTTCTAGGGTGTGAGACACACAAATTGATCGTTTATACCTGAATATTAAAGGAAAAAATGATTTTCCCACATACGTATTATAGGAAATTATTAAGATGATGGATGAATTTTAGTTTTGGCTCGAAGGGTTAGTTAGAAGAATATTCGCCGGGTTTGGGTGAGATCTTCAGAGATTAAAATCTCTTTTGGCGGTGTAAAACCAGAAAATGCTATTTTAAAATAAGAATTTGCACAAAGGCGGTAGAAAATCGCTTTAAATAAAATATTGGCACAAAGCCCGCATTTATTGCCTTTTCGTTACAATTTCTTGGCAAACTTTAAACACAACGTGTATAAAATTACTTCTTCGCTTCAGAGAGCCATGACATAGACACCTCCGAGAGTTGACGGCTTCAATGAGGTTCAGCAACTGACTTCGCGTCGAGGGGCTTGCTGCCTTTATAAGCCTGGCGGCTCTAATTAGCAATTAAACTGATTGGTTAATTGGTCGCGGCTTGCTGGTAACGTATGCGTAAATATTCGCGCCGCACGGCCCGTGATTATAAAAGGGGCGTATCTCCGCTGTTCACCTGTCAGTTGATCGGAAGATCCTGACCGGTAAACGTTAAGCACCTTTCTCAAGGCGAAAATGAATCTTTATTATTAAAAATCATTTTATATTGAAAGGAGTAGAGAATAAAATCCTACAGTATAGATCCTATTGGCATCTCTAGGCCAAGGAGGGACAATTGCAGACTCCTTTATTAAACATATAGCATCCATTGGCTTCTAACTATAATCCAATGATTTTAATTATTTATTTTGTTATTTTATTTTGTTTTAGTTTGTTTTGTTTTATTTTATTTTGTTATAAACCTATTCATCGTGAATCTGTGACAACTGGGCATCTAGTTCCCGAGGCCAAGGAGGAAAAAAAATTCTCCTAATTTATTTATTCATTAAAGATCTATGTTGCTCAAAGATATACAGAGGAGTACAAAATGTCGTGATTTATATAGAAACTATGGGTTTAAATTACAACTATAAATACAATGATATTTTATATTTCTCTAATGACAATTTTTAATTCTGAATATCGATATCGAATATAAATAGTTTCACAAAGGTGTCTGTTAAAATGGAAGATCTTTTGAAATGACTTGAAATTTTAACTAAATATGACACATTGGAGGGGGGGGCGGGGTATGGCGACCCTTATCATTCTGCCTTTCGTATAAAATAGTAAATATTGTCATTAGGAATGTCCTGAAATCAAAAATTATATTTGTGTAATTATCTACTTAATAAAGATTTTATTCGTTCTATACATACATTTGATCCATAATGTGCATCTTTGTTTAACTTTTAAAAATGAGGAAGTCCTTCTAAAACATCAAGATTAACAGAATTTCCAAGTTTTTGAGTTTCTTCGCAAACATAACACATTCATCAAGACATATATCAAACTAAACTGACATGATATTGATTGCAGGTAGTTATCTTATATCTTGATCCCTAGCCCAATAACCAATATGGGGTTAAATTAGGATGTTTAGAAACATTAAATTTCAATTCTTCCGAAAAGATTTTTTGCCCTAAATTATCTTTAAGAATTTCCAACAATTAAGCATTGCTGAGACTAGAGTCAGGATAGGCCTAGAGACTCTAGAGCAGTGTTTCTCAACCTATTTTGGTTGACGGTCGTGTACACCTACTTCCAATTCCACTTTCATTTCCAAGTAGAAGACAATAGATGACAATAGATTATCTAATGAATTCCAAAGTAATTCCAAATAATTCCAAATACGGTGTACACCTAATTCCAATCGCGTTTCACCGCTCGGTCACACCTAAATATAAAAAAGTAAAAGTTGTATGATACAAAAAAATAATAATAATAACGTACTTAATTACAAATACTATTTCAAAGTTACAAAACCCATGCAATTTTAATTATTTGTCAAAAACGCTCGCGGCATATTTGACAATCTCTCGCGGCACACAGGTTGAGAAACACTGGCTTAGAGAGGCCAAAATCAAAACAGTTTCAAATAACATTTCTTTTTATGAATTTAATTTTTCTATTGAATGATAAAAATGAAGAAAAAGTAAAACTTTTTCACGACCCAGTACCTTCGCCAGTTAGAACAAGTATTTTTTTCACATTATTGTCTGAATTTTATTTAAGTTCAATTAAATATTTGCTCTCTCTCTATTACAAGTATAAATTTGATCCAAGAACAAAAGTCTATTCCTAGAATAATAGAAATTAAAAATTAAATCTTTAATAGTTTGAACAGGTCTTGACTTATATTTGCCTATAAAGGATGAAGCTAGATAATTCTATCCACGCCCTATTTAATTATTTTCCTCGATCGGATTCTAATGAAAGAATCGCCCCCACCCCCCACCCGCACATTTATTAATTAAGAAAAAAGTGAAAAAATTTCCAAGACTTAGGTCACTAGATATGCCGTAGTAATTAATAATAATAAACTTAAATATAAATTGTTTATTTATGCCTATATTATGACTTCGCATTAAAATCTCAATAAAAAATTTTCCTTTTGTAATTTTGAACAGGAACTTTTAAAGCTAGAGCAATGTTTCTCAATCTTTTTTGGTTGAAGGCCCACTAAAAATATCTGGAATCATTCGCGGCACACCTGAGTATAAAAAATGTAAAAAGTTGTATGACACAAAATAAATTGACACGTTCTGATGTGGCCATCCACTTGACTTTACCATACAGTTCTGGTTGAGTTTAGTACAAGGGCCTAGATTTTCATTTTTTGACCCCTGCTCCCCCCCCCCCATTTTGGGCGGGTTGTTTTTGAATTTTTAGTGTTCTGGGGGCCCATTGATTATGTCTACAAAATTTGGTTGAATTTTCTCAAATGGCCTAGATTTTTATTTTTTGACCCTCCTAATTTTGGCGGAAGAAAAAAAAATATTTTCGTTATTAAGTATAGGTTGATTTTTTTTTTAATGCAATCGAATGCAAGAAGGGGTGCGCCAGTAAAGATGCAGCTCCTATGGATCTCAAAAGACCCTTGCATTACCGAAGAGAAGGGAAAGTTGATTAAGTGAGAGGGTGTAGACGTACCCCGGTTTTGAAGGTTTGAAGATTATAGGTGCTGGGAAAGATGGAGGCTGGGAGAAAGTTCCAGTTCCTTGAAGTCATGGGGATATATGTATTGGCGAATGAAGTGGTCCGGCACTTTTCCAGTTTGACCGCGAAAGAGTGTTGGGAGTCGGCAAAACTCGTGCTACGTGCAAAGCATGCTTTGGGGGGAATTATTGATTTTTAATAGTATATTTATATTATATATTTTATAGTATATTTCATTTTATTGTTTTTTAATTTTGAAAATATAATTTTAAATTTTAACCCCCCTCCTCCCATAACTTTTGGTCGATATGCACCAAAATCTAATCAGCTCTTAAGCTCAATGCCCCAAAACTACGTGTGAAGGTTGGTTTTGATATTTACGCTAGTTTTTGAGCTAGCTGTCTACAAAAATTTGGTAACGCACAGGCTAACCGACAACTAACAGAATAACAGACTAAGGACCGGTTGTATGTCGCAAAGTAAATGCTTTTTACAAGTGACATCTGATTGGCCATCCCAGTCCCTCCATTTCCCATCTACTCTTTGTCCCTTGTAAAAAGCATTTACTTTGCGACATACAACCGGCCCTAAAAGACATTTTGACAAAACAATTATTATCTCAAAAATATAGTTTTTTCGATGTTCACATATTAGGGCTTTTTTGTAGACCGAAGTGTCTTGGTTTCGTCCAATTTTTTTAAATAAAATAGTTTGGGCCGTTTTTGAGATATTTTGAAAAAAAGAAGCAAAAAAACCACTTTTTTCATGTACGATTACAATACTTGACCATACCCTGGTAAAGTAAATAAAAATAAAAATGTAGTAATTACAAATACTATTTCAAAGTTACAAAACCCATGCAATTTGAATTATTTGTCAAAAAGCCTCGCTGCACACTGATGTGTTGCGGCACACAGGTTGAGAAACACTGCTCTAGAGAAACAAATTGTAATATAATAAACTATTCAAAATTTGTTTCTCGAAAAACCTGCTTATTAAACCTTATTCTTTTTACAATTCAAAACATAATGTTTTAGGCCTCCGTTTTCCATTTTAAACAAAATGCTAAAAAGCATTTCGTTCTTGAGTTATCGTGTATCGGAATCCAGGCACACAGAGAAAGAAAAAAAACATGGTTGAAAATCTCAGCTTTGCAGGCATTTCTAAAATCAATGAGCAAAAAAATCATTGGAGTGAGCTGGTAGGGTAGCTCGGGAGGCGTGAGGCTTTGTGGCCTACCGACTAATTTAATTAATAGTTAACATGTCTCACGCATGCCAAATATTTTTTATTTAGTGTCATTTTTCAATTGTTTTTTAAAAAAAGTGTCTCTGTCAGAGACACGAATGTAATAGAATAATTAAATGAACTACAAACTTGTGGTTTAATATTCACAAAAATATTAAATACTAGCTGCAAGGCCCGCCTTCGGTGGCCCTTTTGCTACAAGGGGCACGCCCCTGGACCCCCAACCCACGAACCCCCTCATACCCCCACCAACCACCCCCCCGAACCCACTCAGCCCTCAACCCCGCCCCCACACCACCAAAATTTGGCGTGATTTGGAGCAATGTACAGACAAAACCTTAATTTTATATATATGTATAGTTTGTAATATAAATTTTATAATTTTTCTCATTAATATATCAAAGAATAATTGATAAATCAATGAAAATTGTTTTTGACCGCGCTTATTTGATAAAGATATTTATCGCGAGACTACTGCGGATTACGCTAGTAGTTACGGAGTCTGTGGAGTCTTAAGTCTGGACCAAGAGAGAAAAAGATGTGATCCACTTAGCTACAATCCACCGCCATTTCGCGTATAGCCCGCTAGACATTCGGATGGATCACCATGTGAATTTGAAATCTCAGATGTTATATATATGATCTCCCAGTCAAGAGCGCTTGATCTATTATCATGTATGTTAGATGCTTGCCATTAATTAACCGAATGTTTTCTACATTTGATTCAATCGCGAATCAAATGTAGGGAATTTTGTCAAATATTGAGTGAAAATAATATCTGAACTTATAATATATACTGTATTTCTAACTTGAAATAATGAATTTAAATAAATTTTATAATTTTTCTCGTTAATATATCGCGGTGAAAAACAATTCTCATTGATTTATCAATTATTCTTTGATATATTAAATAGAAAAATTATAAAATTTATTTAAAATCATTATTTCAAGTTAGAAATATATAAGTTCAAATATTATTGTCACTCAATATTTGAAAAAAATTCCCTACATTTGATTGGCAATTGAATCAAATGTAGTAAACATTCGGTTAATTAATGACAAGCATCTAACATACATGCTAATAGATCTAGCGCTCTGGACTGGGAGATTAAATATATAACATCTGAGATTTCAAATTCACTTGGTGATCCATCCGAATGTCTAGCGGGCTATACGCGAAATGACGTTGGATTGTAGCTAAGTGGATCACATCTTTCTCTCTTGGTCCAGACTTAAGACTCCGCAGACTTCAATAGCGTAATCCGCAGTAGTCTCGCGATAAATATATTTTTCAAATAAGCGCGGTCAAAAACAATTCTCATTGATTTATCAATTATTCTTTGATATATTAATGAGAAAAATTATAAAATTTATTTAAAATCATTATTTCAAGTTAGAAATATATAAGTTCAGATATTATTTTCACTCCATAATTGACGAAAATTCCCTACATTTGATTCGCGATTGAATCAAATGTAGAAAACATTCGGTTGATTGTAAAATAGAAAAATTTCTCTAGCAATAATTTAAAACAGGGTTTTTGCACATTCGTTGCTTTGACATAAGAGTGATGTAAGGATATACGTAAGAAACCCAACTTAGAATGGATTTTACAAGAATTTAGTGATCATAAAGAGAAACAAAGAGGTTGTCCTCTGCTTGATATAAATAAACATGAGGCATTCCATGCCAAATCGGAAGGTTTGAAAAATTTTAATTTTTGATTTTCTTCATTTTTTGACATTTTTTAGTACCCTTCAAAAAACTTTTCCTGGTAAATTTTGAAATTTTTTTTGATCACTGATTTAAAAGATATCGAATTTCGGTTTTTAGCTCATAACTTCTTCAAAAATGCTCCAAATTCAAAATTCTTTTTTGATATTTTTATTTTTATATACTTTTAAAAAAATACAAAAAATTATTTAAAGTGTTTTTATATGCGATTTTTGAGTTTGAAAATTTTTAATCGTGTTTTTGAATTTGTATGTACTCGTCGATTTTTTTGATAATTTTTTTATTTTAAAGTTCTATTTATTCTACAAATTTTAAGACCAATTTGATAGTCGTCTTATGATAATTACTATTTCAAAAAAAATTTCAAAAAAAAAATAATTGAATTTGGATAATTTTTGAATAGGTTATGAACGAAAAAACGAAATTCCATATCTTATAAACCTGTGATTAAAAAAATTTCAAAATTTACCAGGAAGAGTTTTTTTATGGGTATTTAAAAATGTGAAAAAATGAAGGAAATCAAAAATTAAAAGTTTTCAAACCGTCCGATTTGGGGTGGAATGCCTTCCCCCCGCCAAATAAATATTATACAGGGTGGGTCATAAAGATCTACCACATTTTGAAGAGGTATAAAAAATGAAAAAATGTAATTAGAAAAAAACTGAATATATTTTTGAAAAGATCATAAAATATTTTTTTTAATGTGTTTTTAAACATTATTAGGCAAAAATGGGGGAGGGTCAAAAATGAAAATTTTACCCCTTTTGACAAAACTCAACCAAATTTTGTATACATATACTGTGGGCCTCTAGAAGCCTAGAAATGCAAAAAACTAACCAAATTTTGTATACATAGTTTGGCCGAAAGGGCTAAAATTTTCATTTTTAGGGGAGTCTCTTCTGTCCTTTCGACCAAACTTAACCAAATTTTGTATACACATTCTGTGGACTCCCAGAAGGCTAGAAATACAAAAACTAACGACCCAAATAGGAGGGGGGGGGGGGGGGTCAAAAATGAAAATTCTAGCCCTTTCGACCAAACTCAACCAAATTTTGTATACATATTCTGTGGGCCCCAAAAAGACTAGAATGCAAAAACTAACCACCCGAAATGGGGGTGGGGGTCAAAAATGAAAATTCTAGCTCTTTCGACCAAACACTATACAAAATTTGGTCAGTTTTTGCATTTCTGGCCTTCTGGGGGTCCACAGAAAATGTACATACAAAATTTGGTTTAGTTTGGTCAAAAGGGCTAAAATTTTCATTTTTGACCCTCCCTCCAGTGGTCTTCAGCATCAATCGTTTTAATTAGAAATATTTTATCTATCAGTTCTCATGGGGTCAATCACCAACTGGATATTGAAAATTTGTTGTAGCAAGCTAGCTACTCTCTTTATGATTAAACTACTCTGCTACTCAACAAAATCTTTTCAATTAAGAATTCAGCTTTTATAGTGTCTTTTACTATAAATTTTGCAAGTCTTGCAAACCTCTCCACTTCCTAAGCCCTAAGGGGAAACAAATATTTATTCTATAGTCAAAGAAAAGATTAAAGACTTTTTGTTTCTCTTTGTTTCTAAAGTAAAAAGCTTTTGTCAAGGAGTATTAACATTTGCACCCAAAAAATAAATTGAGGTTAATTTTGATTTACTTTGTATTACGTTCCTTAGCACCTTTTATACATAAAACTTTTTAAAATATATTTCTTGTTATTTATTATAATCTATTATTAAAGGAAAAGAAAATTAACTCTGTTATTAATTTGAAAGATTTCAATTTGCCGATGCTAATAGAGTAGATTCAAATTTACTAGAAAATTATAAGATGGTGTCATCTATTAAATCCGATGGAATGGAATATTTTTAATTATATGTTATGATTTTCTAGTAAATTTGAATCTATTAGCATCGGCAAATTGAAATCTTTCATATTAAATATATTTCCTAAAAAGTCATTCCATTGCCCTTCGAATTTTGAATCTCTTCAAAATTCGAAACACTCAACGACTTTTATTTAAATTATAAGGCATGGCTATATGTTTAAATTTAGAATCACTATATCGTGAAATCTTACAAATTAAGATAACAATCTTTGAGTTAAATATTTGGCTATATGTTTAAATTTAGAATCACTATATCGCGAAATTTTACAAATTAAGATAACAATCTTTGAGTGTAAAACGAAAATTCAATCTAATAATCTCATTTTAACGAAGGCAGACAAGGGACAAGCTATCACCATCTGGAAGAGAGAAGATTATATCAGCAAAGTTGAAGATTTCATCTCTACAAGTGAAGCTGAACTATTAACTTCCGACCCTACTCCTAAATTTCAACAACAAATTATCAATACCTTGAAAGATGCCTCCTTGTATCTCCCAAAAAATCAAAACTTATATTCCCTCCGAATGATGAATCCCCAAGCTCCGATTCTCTACGGATTACCCAAACTCCATAAGACGGACAACCCTATTAGACCAGTTGTTTCATACGTTAATGCCCCCGCTTACAAAGTATGTAAATATTTAAATAATCGTCTTAAAGGTATGTTTACTTCAAAATTTTCTATTAAAAATTCAATTGAACTAACTCAGTCTTTACAACACATAAATATTCAAAATTCCTATAAACTTATTTCTTTCGACGTTAAAAATCTCTTTCCCTCCATCCCTCTTTTCGACTTAAAAATTTTATTAACTAAATTGATCAATTCCAATATTAGAGACACAATTCAAAAAAACCATATTCTTCAATTATTAGACCTATGTCTCAATCAAAATTATTATTTATTTAACAATAAATACTATATCCAACTGGATGGTTTACCGATGGGAAGTCCTCTTAGCCCTCTTCTAGCTGAAATCTACATGTCCCATCTAGAAGAAATTATTCTTAATCCTGATAATTCCTTTTTTAAAAATATTATTTTCTGGCGCAGATATGTGGATGATATTTTTGTTATTTGGTCGGGCACTACTAGGCAAATAAGTTTATTTGAGAACTATTTAAATAATAACCTCCACAAGAATATAAAATTCACATCCGAAATTAGCCCCAATAATACTCTTGCTTTCTTGGACCTCCAAATTACTATTGCAAATCAAAATTTAAATTACGAGATATATAGAAAACCTACTTTCACCGATACAGTCATTCCCTTTTCTTCTAATCATCCAACTAATACTAAATTTGCCGCTTTTTATTCAATGTTTCATAGACTCCTTAGTATACCAATGAATATAACACATTTTGATAAGGAATTAAATATTATCAAGAACATAGCCCTGAATAATGGTTATGATATTTCGACTATTAACAAAATTTATAATAAAATTAAACGCAAATTCAACATTTCTCAAATACACTCATTACAACCTATAAGTGAACAAATATTCAAAAGAATACCCTTCATTTCTAATCATTTGTCTACTCCATTATGTTCTTCCCTTAGATCATATGGAATTACTCCTGCTTTGTATAATAACAATAATTTAGGCTCTCGACTAATTAATAATAAAATAGACAAAATTGATAAATTAGACAAAGCAGGAGTATATAAATTGACTTGTGATGATTGTGATGCATTTTACATTGGTCAGACTGGTCGCTCCTTCAGAAAACGCTACTCTGAACATATTGGTGCACTTAAACGCCTTGACCGATCTGATAACATCAATTTAGATTCAACTTCTGCTTTCGCCATTCATTTACATTCCTCTACTCATTCGGCCTCTATTAATAATGCCTATTCCTATTCATTTTGAAAGAAAAGGCCTTAGGTTGGATCTTTTGGAGTCCACAGAAATTAAAAGAGCCCTTTCAAATAATAGTAACATCCTTAATAACCATTTAGAAATTAATAAAAATACCATTATAGATTATATTTTATAATTTAAATAACCCGAAAAATATTATTAACCATTCTCAAAATTTCTATTTTAATATTTTACTATTGTTTCTTTCAAGTTCTTAACCCCTCCTCCCTTACCTTATTCTACTTCTTCCTTTATTTCTAAGCCCAGGGATAATTCTAAGCCCTTAGTTAAACTCATTTGTTCATTTGTCTATTAATACAATAACCAATACTGCATTCATTCCCCCCACCATGTACGTTCCTCCCAATTGAACTTCACTTATACATTTGTTTCCAATTTTAAATTTAGTTTTCTTTTGTAACTCCTGATGATGGGCTCATAACCCGAAATATATATCGAGATAAAAAACTCAAAACATATATTTGTTTTATTTGTGAAACCCACCTAGAAAAATATATTTTTACTTATTACCTTTGAGTAAAATATTTCGCTATATGTTTAAATTTAAAATCACTATATCGCGAAATTTTACAAATTAAGATAATCTTTGAGTAAAATATTTTACGCTTTTACATATGTCTGAGAGGTTTGCATCCCTCAGGTGAGCCAGATGGCCCGGATTGCTGTTACTGCCACTCGGGTTCGATTCCCGGGGGGGGGGGGTGAAAAACAACCCCCTGACATATAATTAAAAATATTCCATTCCATCGGATTTAATAGATGACACCATCTTATGATTTAGTGTTATTAATTCCTTAGAGAAACCAGAAAATTTCGAGATCCAAAAATTATCGTATAAACTGGTCTACTAAAAGTACGCCTTTTTTCCAGACGCTTTAGTTCAAGCGCCATACTCGATTCCGAGCGTCGGCGATTACTCTAGAGAGTACCTGTCCATTGTAATTTTCCTGGGGAAATTTTTCACAGAAAAGGTTTCCCATTGCCATTCTGTGAAGAGATCAGATAACCGGTCAAATATTTGCAGTTTGAACCCGCTCTAGCTTGATTAGAAGGCATACTCTATAATCACTCGGCCAACCTGACCCTCGACGACGACTCTTACCCAATATAATTTATTCACCAAGTAGATATTATATGTTCTTTGGTGTTCATAAATTTGTAATGATGTGATGTTTCAAATTCCAATAAAAGTAGGTTCTAATGAATAAATAGACAAATTTAACAAAAACAAATTCTTATTAATGAGTACTTTAAATATAATAAAATCAATATTAACAACCCCTCTTTGCTAGCTCCTTCAACTACAAGTCCTTCTCACTATGAAAAGTTATTTATGCTATATTAGTGAAAATCTTCTAAAAAGATTATTGTATTGAATACACATTTATTAAAAGCAAAAACGTAAATTAAATAGGTTTAAAAAAAAGAAAGAAACTCTTGATCATTTCGATTTTATAGTTCAAATCAGAAATCTATTTCAGTTCATTTTTTGATAATTAGAAGATCCTAAAACGGTCCCTACACGATCATTCTGTCAGTCATATTGATTCAATCCGACTGTCATTCGTTACTTCAATTATGCGGAACCCTACACCAGGGGCGTAGCCGTAGTCACCCCGCTAAGGGCAGGGCTCATGGGATGAATAATGGCAACGACAAACCGTTCTTATGGTAAACTAAACGTAATTAAATATATTTCATATGCTTAATCAAGAATTATTTTATTTTTCAATTTCTATTTGTTTTTAAAAAAAACCCCCTAAATATTTTGTTTTGTGAGGTTGACCCCCCCCCCCACCTTGAAAATTTTCTGGCTACACCACTGACCTACACGATCATTCCAACTGACAGTCAGGTTGAAGTTTTTTTGGCTCATTCTACAGTGATAAACATTTTAAAATCAAGTCTTTAGCATTTAGCTGGTCGCCGGTATTAACAAATACATCTATGATATATTCTAAATGTTCTTCCATGGTTGCTTAGTAAAATGATCATATATAGACTAATAAGGTCCACTTCACAATTTAATGTATTCAAGTAAATCATTAATTTTAAATTATTATTGATTTTTTGATGAAATTTAATTCCATTTTCAAATAATAAAATGAAAATCTAACTAATAATGATCATATTACACAATTATTAAATTAATTAAATATTTGAATTCTTAAAATTGTATATGTTCTCGACTGATGAAAAGAATGACGGCACCATTACACGCTTCATTCAGACAGTCAATCTCCCCTCCTTTTTACATGATTGAAGCAGTGATTCCTGGATTTCTGGAAATCAGTCAATCTGGTTCATCAGTCCAACAGTACTAGCCCTCACGGTCAATCGGAATATCAATCCTAGACAAAACTGGCAGTTAGAATGATCGTGTAGGGGCCGCTTAAGAGTCGCTATATTGAATCCACCCAAAATTTTCAAATCGAAAAAGTGAAACTTTCTCTTCTTCAACATCTAAAATGAAAGAGTGAAATTTATGAGCTAAATTAAATAATAATGAAAATTCAACGACCCTGGAGTGCTAAAATTTGACATAGTGTAATAACTTGAATCACTAATAAAGTGAGAAATCGAAAAAGATCCTGTATCAGCTTTTAAAATAAAGGCGTGAATCTTGCAGGCTAAATTCCCATCCAAATTACAAAAAGAAGTGAAATTCCAACAAAAACACTTAATTAAAAATAAAAGCTTTTAAAAAGGCCAAGTTCGATTAATAAAAACCGCTTATCAAAAAAAGTAGTGAGTTGTATTGTGTCGTCAAGTTCAACCATAGCAATTTAGTAAATGAGTCGAGAATATAATAACTGCAATTATATCGCATGTTTTTTATTTTACATATATTTATTGATTTCACATTATTAGTTGAAATCATTTTCCTAAAACTTGGCTTTTCCGCATAAATTATTATTATTAGGTTGGTGCATAATAATGGAACGTTTGTATTGGCGCGTTTTTCATTAGCCAAAAATGGCGTTTTGTTTATTTCTTTTATAAAAACAAACTTCTCTATTTATAGTTAATAAAAATGAGTGTTGAAAATTATGCTCTACCACTACGAGAAAGGATGGAAGGAAGCACAGTCATTTCGCGATCTCAACGAACTTTTTGGCGAAGGAACAATTACTGATAGTGCAGTACGGAAGTGGTTTGCCCGTTTCAAATCAGGTGACACTAGTTTGGAGGATAAAGAAGGAAGAGGTCGCCCATCGGATTTTGATGATCAGGCACTTCTGACAGCCGTGGAAGAAACATCAACACGAATGCTGGCTGCAGACTTTAATGTCGACCAATCCTGGACAAAAACGGCAAGCGGCAATTCAACATAAACAGCGACGTCTACCTGGCACAGCTTGACCGTCTTCACTGTGCAGTCGAGGCGAAAAGGCCGCGCAAAAGAACACATCGTGTTCCATCTCGATAACGCACGTCCACATGTTGAGCGCCGGGTCGTCGAATTCATCGCCAAATAAGGGCTGGGATCTACTCCCACATTCGCCGTACTCACCGACCGAAGCACCGACGGACTATCACATCAACTGCTCTTTGAAAAACTGGCAAAAGACTAAGATCTAAGACGATTTGGATGACTTGGTGGCCGATGTCAAAGCGTGGATTGCCTCCAAGAATCGTGACTTCTTCGCCCGTGGAATCGACCGACTGCCAAGCAAATGGGAAGCAGTTACTGAAGTAGATGGTGAATACGTTCCCGAATAATCATTTAAACATGTTTTTGTTAAATTTTATTATTGTTTTTGCTGAATAAAAATATTTTTAAAAAACGTTCCATAATTATGCATCAACCCAATATTATTGTTTGATAGTCTCAACTTCTCACCTTCCATCCTCTCTTATTATGATCTCATGATATGGCAATATAACAATGCGTAAAAGACAAGTCTTAGGAAAATAATTTCAACTTAAAATGTGAAATCAATAAATATAGATGGACATGTTAAATGAAAAACATGCGTTTTAATTGAAATTTCTATATTCTCGACTCATTTAATGAATTGATGATGTTGAACTTGGCAGCACATTAGTTATCACTACTTTTTTTGACAAACGGTTTTTATTAATCGAACACATTTTGCACAAGTGTTTTATCATCACGACAATGCGGCTTATCATTCATCATTAGTTGCGTAAGCAAAATTGCACGAAATCGGATTTGAACTGGTTCCTAAACCAGACCTGGTCCCCAGCGACTTTTACATGTTTCCAAACCTGAAGAGATGGCTCACCAGTAAGTAATTTCAGTCAAATGGGGAAGTCATAGCTGAAACTGAGGCCTATTTTGGAGAGCTTCTGAAAGATTACTTTTCGGACGGGATAAAAAAGATAGAAAAACGTTGGACTCGCTTTATTGACTTAAAAGGAATGTATGTTGAAAAATAAAACCAAATTTGGCCAAAAAAATGTTTTCTTGTTTCTCTCATTCCAGACTTTTTGATCTGCCTAGTAAATTACATGATTGTAACGAACTTGCTAAATCTATCTGTTTCTTTTACTGGATAGAACCCCGTAATAGAAATTTGTCTTAGTTTTACCGAAATGATTTTTTGAAATTTTGTAGGCATATGTATTGCAATTATATAATACAATCAATTCTAGAAATAATAAAGAAAAAAATAATTTAAGTATGAAATTTGATTTGGTTGTGAAAACAAATTATTTTCACTTCGATCAATTGATGAAAAGCTATAGATATATCTATTTTATTTACCTCTTGAGAGTTTTAATTATAAACTCACTTTTTGAGCTAATTAATAAAAATTAATTTGAATTTAATTCAATCATTCTTACTTAATGGGTTTTTTTTCAGTTAAAAAAAATATTTTCAAACCTCTTCATTTTTTGCTTTCAATTATTAAAGACATCACAAACAGAACAGAGAATAATAGATATTATTGATCTGAGAGAGAATAACTTAACTCCTGGAGATTCTCGATTATGAAATGAGCTCATCGAGATTTCAAAAATATTTGGATCTATAATCTTAAGTTCCCCCGACGAATTGTTGGTAGAATAAGCCCAGGAGTATCTCTTGTCTCTTGAGGCGATTAAAAAGATGGGTTGGGCAGAGGCTAACAACTTATTCTTTAAAAGCCCTGAGATACCAAATTTCAAAAAGATAAAGCTAAACGGACTCTTGAAAAGGATTCAGTAAAAAAAAAACTGGGTCTTAAAACTAAGCTCATGAAACATATTATATAGGTTTTTAACTTCAAATTCGGACTTTTCCATATCAAATTCAGGATTTAGAAATCAAATGCGGACTTCTCCATATCAAATTCAGGATTTAAAAAATCAAAATCAGACTTTTTCAAATCAAATTCATAATTTATTAATAAACAGTTGAAAAAATAGAAAAAAAATATAGTTAAAATAAAGTTTTAATTTAACTTAACTCTCGGGAAAGGTTTTCAGGTAAAAAGCTAAAATTTGGTGCATTGTAAGGTATTTGCGTACCAATTTTCAACTAAAACCTCTCAAGATTAGCATTTTGTACTCTCAGGAAACTTTTCAGGTAAAAAACTATAATTTAATATGTAAAATATGCATGGTTTTATAGAAATTCTAAATTTGATTTGAATAAGTCTGAGTGTCTAAACATATTATTTAAATAGTTCAGTTTTTTACCTTCCGGACCGCGACAGTCATGATTTTTTGAAAAACGGACCCCTAATGAAAGTAATTGGTGACCGCTGGTATATAGTATGCTTTGAGCCTCTCTATACAGATGCGAGGCATATTCTAAACAGAGTGGATTTGGGCTAAATAATGTATATACAATATACATAGTTGGCAAATATTAATTTGTAGTAATAATACAACATTCCAAAAATTTGAGAATCCTAGATCGATATATATTTAGTTAGAAATTTTCGGCGGCGCCTGCGTAGTGGAAATTCGCATTTATTCGGATATTCTGTATTGCTGGTTGCATTATCAGGCGCTATATATTATAACATTGCTTACATGGTATCAATAGTATTTTTTAAATCTCAAATAATTTTAAATTTAACATGTCATAATAAAATTAATTAAAGGTTTTAAGTATGTGAGTTTTTTACAATTCAAAAAAAATGATGTTGTTATTCGAAAAGTTCACCTCACTATGAATAAAGATTCGAAGACTTTAAAATTTAAAAAAAAATCAAAAAATAATATCTTTAACATCTTAGATAATAAATAATCGGCCTTTTGAGATTTGATAATTTTCGAAATTTCTTTGTAAATTTTAAAGTCTTTAATTAATTAATTAATTTCAATTAAGATTTAAGATAAATTAAAAAATACCCATTTACACCAATGTCAGTAGCTTCCACAGAAAGCAGTTTTTCAATATCAAAATTGATTAAAAATTATTTAAGGCCAAGTATGCGACAAAGGTTAGAAAGAGTCACTAGCTGCCAATAGTACAAGTAGAAAAAGAATTAAATTTCAACGATGTAATCGAGCAATTAGTTATAAAAAAATTTGCAGTAATAACTAGAAATATAAAAAAATTATTTATTTTATGATATATAAATAGATAGAGAAAAAAATGTATATGACAGGACTGTCTAACCCGTGGCCAACGGGCCGCATGCGGCCCAACACTCCAATGAGTGTGGCCTAACATAAAATCATAAACTTCCTTAAAACTTAAAACATTGAGATTTATTTGAAGAGATATATAACAGGTCATTCAATAAGTCCGTAGTATAAGTAAGAAAAAACAAAATTTTGACAAAACTCGATTTTATTATTCAACATAGTTGCCTTCGAGGGCGATAGAACGAGTATAGCGATTTTCCAACTTTTCGATACCACCTTTATAGTACGATTTCTCTTTCTCGTCAAAATAGGCCTCAGCTTCAGCGATGACTTCATCATTGGACTTAAATTTCTTTCCAACAAGCGTTCTCTTGAGATCTAAAAACAGGAAAAAGTCGCTGGGGGCTAAATCTGGAGAATATGGTGGGTGGGTAAGCAAGTTGAAGCCCAATTCATTCAATTTTGCCATCGTTTTCATCGATCTGTGACACGGTGCATTGTCTTGGTAAAACAACACTTTTTTCTTTTTCAAATGTGGCCGTTTCTTTGCGATTTCAGACTTCAATCGATCCAAAAGTAGACAGTAATAATCGCTGTTGATGGTGGTTTCTTTTTGGAGATAGTCAAGGAATATTGTTCCGTTTCCATCCCAAAATTCAGACGCCATCACCTTACCGGCCGACTTTTGCGTTTTTGCTCGCTTTGGATTCGGTTCGTCGACTGCTGTCCACTCAGCTGACACTCAGCTGACTGTCTTTTGGATTCTGGTGTGCAATAGTGAAGCCATGTCTCATCCATTGTCACATATTGACGATAGAATTCCATTTTATTGCGGTTTAACATCGCCAAACACTGCTCTGAAGCATCGATTCGTTGTTGTTTTTGGTCGACTGTGAGCACACGCGGCACCCACTTTGCACAGAGCTTTCGCATACCCAAAAGTTCGTGTAAAATGGTAAAAACACTACCATCTGATATCTTTACAATGTCAGCTAGCTCGTGCACCTTCAATTTGCGATCGTTCATAACCAATTTGTGGATTGTTTTATGTTTTCTGGAATAACAGCCGCATTTGGGCGTCAACTGCGCTCTGCATCATTTGTGCTGGTACGACCACGTTTAAATTCAGCAATCGACTTCTCTACCATTTGTCTCGATGGAGCAGAGTTCGGATAATGTTTATCAAGCCAGTGTTTGGTTTCCACTGTATTTTTTTCATCAAAAAGCAATGCTTTATTAAAACTTGAAATTCACTTTTTCCATTTATTTTTCAATAAGAAAAGTTGCTTCACACAAAATGCAATAACTCACGAATCAATAGTCAGATTGATGTCAAATTTATACACGTATCGTTTGAAGGCTAGTAGTAAATAAAAATCATATGGAAAAAATTCTAGTAACGCCATCTATGTGTCATCCTATGAACTTTTTGAATGGACTGTTATATTTCCTTTTTCGAAATATGAATGTCTCATATTTTCATTTTCTAAAATATTTATTATTTCAGTAATTTATATGCTACGACACTAACCAAGTCTATAGTTATCATTCTAATACAAGGAGACAAGGAATTGGGATTTTCTAGAACAATCTCTATTAATTTATAATTTCCCGCCTGGACTAAAACTTGTCAAGACTTGTCTTTAAGATCTTTGCGCGTTTTTACATGTCAATAGGTAATGGATAGTCAAGGATTATTATATCCGTGACTCT
Organism: Forficula auricularia; assembly: GCA_024734495.1. Taxonomy (NCBI): domain Eukaryota; kingdom Metazoa; phylum Arthropoda; class Insecta; order Dermaptera; family Forficulidae; genus Forficula; species Forficula auricularia. Next base: position 33,622,628 of record JALMQS010000153.1, read on the forward strand.
TTTAAAAAATAAATTATCATTCCTCATATCCTTCTTTAATCCCATTCGATTTAAACCAGGGCTGTCCAACCCGTGGCCCAATATAAAGTCATAAAATTCCTTAAAACATTGAGATTCATATGTAGAGAGTAGTACTGAAAAACACACAACAATTTGGCCTGATAATTTTTTTCTCTAAAATAAGAAATCAGAAAATCTACTGTGAAGTTTTCGAAAAATAAAAGTGGTAATTTTAAATTTTGAATCTGGAACTAGATTTCAAGATTTCGGAAAAAAAACTCATCATTTTTGTCTATTTTCGACTCCATTTTCATTAGAAATAAATTTTCTACTTGCAAACTTTCTGATTGAATGTTCTAGAACAACAATTAGATACCGATCTGAAAAAAAAATTGAATATTGTCTCTTTTTTAGAATTTTATATTAATTATCTAGCGATGAAAAAATATAAAGAAATATTACACTAGTGTAAGCCAAAAGGTTGGACACCCCTGTTTTATGATATTAAAGAAATCAATATTTTAATTTTAGTTATCTATAACACTTCTAGTTTAGTAGTTGACAGTCTCATTCCCTTTATAAAACTTAACTCTGCTAACTGGTAATCCAATGCTTGTTAGCAATTTCCAGTTGTTTGAAGAACTCTCGTCTATTTTTGATGTATAGTAATTCCTATTTTGTTCTTTTCGCTTGTTTTTTTCATTGGATCTTCGGAGTCTTGTTTGTTTGACTTTAGAATTTTCCCTGTATGTCATAAGTTCTTGTTGAGCAAAACTGGGATTTTCGAGTTCGATTTTTGCCTCTGCACATAATCGAATTATTTTTTTATTCATTTCCTATGCCACCTATATACCGGGTGAGTTTTTTATCTTGAGACAGTCTTATAACTCTAAAACAGAGCATTATATGAAAAAATTTTCAAATAAAAGTTTATTTATATAGAAGGGGAAACTAAGCTACGCTATTGTTTGTTTACCTAGAACAAGATTTCAAGGGTATTTCAAGGTCAAGTTCTGTTTTTTAAATGGAAACCTATATATTTATTTACATATTCTGAATCTACGAAAAAAACTAAACAACTTTCATAAGAACTATTTTTTTATTTGACATCAAATAAACAAAATATTAAATCAATTATATCTCAGAAAAAAACCCTAATAATTATTTTTAACAATTATTCAGCTTAATTATCAAATAATAATGATCAAATAATTAATTATTAAATAAATAATTATTAAATCGAAAAGTCAAAACAATGAAAATAAGTGTGTGTTTATAATGATCTTAAAACTTCATTATACACAGATTTAAGAGATTATTTTCTACTTATTAGAACTACTTAAAATTCTTGAGCTTAAAAAAGTTTATTTCTCGTCTAAATCCAGTAGATAGTTACTATATATTGTATTACCACAATAAAAATAGATCATTTTTTGTTAAAGACGGAATTAAAATGGTCATAATTTATGGTGAATGTGGAAAAAATGTTATGGGGCTGCTATTGAAATGAATGACGAGCATTTCCTGACAGGGATACTCCCTCCCAAGCTTCATTTTATCGTGTTGTAAATCTGTTAAAAAAAACATCAGGAAATGTAAAGGGTACGAAGAAACTGAAACATGACAAAATAACGAAATTGGGACTGGAATTCATCCAGAAGACTTGCGATAACACTCTTGAAAATCACAGAAGAGTGTCGGAAAATAATTAAATATTTGATCATTATTATATGATAATTAAGTTGAATAATTGTTAAAAATAAATAATAGGGTTTTTTTTCTGAGATCTAATTGATTTAATATTTTGTTTATTTGATGTCAAATAAAAAAATAGTTCTTATGAAAGTTGTTCAGAATATGTAAATAAATATATAGGTTTCTATTTAAAAAACAGAACTTGACCTTGAAATACCCTTGAAAGCTTGTTCTAGGTAAACAAACAATAGTGGAGTTTAGTTTCCCCTCCATATAAATAAACTTTTATTTGAAACTTTTTTTCATATAATGCTCTGTTTTTGAGTTATAAGACTGTCTCAAGATAAAAAACTCACCCGGTATATTCTTCAATGTAATTTACTTATCAGAAAACCTTTATTTAATTAATATTCAATTAATTGCTTTCATGTGAAAAATGTGATGTTAATGTGAAATCAATAAAATTAATATTAGGAAAAAGATAAGAAATTATTAATAATAATTATACAAAATATCTTGTTTTAATTTATTTCTAATGTGTTTTAGAGTGCTATTACTAAACAAACTAATTAATATTATTTTGAAATAAAGTAAAATTTATATGATGAAAAAATGAAAGGGCTGCAAAGTATATACCTATATACAGCAATAAAAAGAAAATAGTAATTTTCAAAAAATGTTTTCATATAAAGGTAGGTTTTTAGTTCGTTGAAATAAACAGCGATTAAATGGAGTTGGAACGAATATGAGAAAATTAAATGGGAAAAAACAAGGAAAAATGATTGTTAGAATACTTGAGGGAGATTTCAAAGAGTGGAGAGTAAAAAACATTCACATGAGATTAAAATTGGTGCCTAAGTATTATAAGAACTGTCTTTTTTTTGGAGAAAACGAAAAAAGAAGAGGAATTTAAATATGGGCAAGCGAAGTTCGCATTGGGGCATTAGTATTAGGAGTCAATTGAGATTCCAAAAGGATCGTTGAACAGATTATTTACTTTTATAAACATTTTTATTTAAATTGGTTACTCTATCTATCAGTTTATACATGCCTGCCTGAGTAGACTCTTATAATCAAATTTAGACTAGCTTCTAGGGTAACGATTTTCTATATATTTTGTAGACAATGCTCCTTGTTATCCTTGCGATTTTTGACTATTCGCTAAGCTTGAAAACCTGATTGAAGTTAAAAGAAAACATAAGCGGAAAGCGACCGTCCAGCTATACACTATTCCACAAAAGGCCTTACTGAAATATTTTCAGAAATGGCGGGTTGGGGAGAATAGAATATTCTTTGACTTGGTTTCTCAATTCAAATTTTTTCAACTAGAATTTTGTAATCAAATTTCGACCCATATATATACTCTGTGTTAGATATGGTCAAAATTTCAAAGACTAAAACAAATGAAATAAAAACTTTTTGAAAGCTCGATTTTAATTGAAAATCCACTAAAAAGTGAAAAAAAAGTTTTTTAGTATCAAAGTAAAAGCTTAAGCGCCCTTGGCTTGGTTAATTAAAATAATTGTTCATGTGAATTTGGATATTTTTCAAGTACTGGTGAAGAATTTTTTTTTACTTTTTAACTGCGTTTTGAAATAAAAGTGAATTTTTGAAAAGTTTTTGAACATATTAGGGGGCGAATTTAAAAAAATCTTGAAATTACTATTTAGATACTTCTATTTAGTATTTTTTTATAAATAAAAATCAAGTAAATATCTTATCGTCCTTAAGAGAAACACACTTTGCCCCTTTGACTACCTCAGAGGTCGAATTTCGAAAAATCATTTCTTAGTGAGTCGCTATCTCATAGAAGTAATATCCTCTCCAAATTGCATGTTACTATGTCCAGTGGTTCTGACTATGTTGGTGATAAAAGTTAGTCAATCAGTGAAGAATTATATACTTATAGAAGATGAGCAATTCTTGTATATAAATTTGTAGAAAATCAATTTCTCGAAAATGGCTGGTACAATTTCGTTTAAAGTCAGGGTCTCATTGGGTAACTTTAATTTGTTTTTTCTTAATTGAAATAATTATTCACAGGTGGGGGGTCGGGTAGGCTAGGTGGTAGCGTGTCAACCTCCCAACCAAGAGGCACCCGGATAAAACCTGAGGGGGGATAGAGACAAATTTAAAAAATAATTAGTATCGTAAATTGGCTTATGGCTGGAAAGGCCGAAAAGCCAAAAAAAAATATTCACAGGCGGGTGTATAAATAAAAATTTATCATTACTTCTTTTTCAATTTTCTTTTATTAATTGATTAGTTTTTTTATTTAAAAACCCACTAATAGTTCATTATAAATATTATTATATATTAAGATTATGAAATTTAATTAATTATTATTGGGTGAAGAGGGATAGGTGGGAGGGAATTCGGGAGATGGATTAATTGGAAATAAATATTATCAGAAAAGAGGTTTTTTATTTAATTAGTTTTTTCCTCTTATTAAAAACAAGGACTAAAAAGAGATGATCAAGGACAGTCGGTGGTGGGGAAGCAATCTCCGAAGTCGAAGCTCAAATACAATGTATACATTAATTCATGAAAAATAATTGGTTAATTAATTATTGACAACAGAATGATATTGGGTGAATATGGAATTGAAATAATTATCGGAAAAGTGGTTTTTTCTTTAATTAGTTTTTTCCTCTTATTAAAAACAAGGACTAAAAAATGATCAAGAACAGACGATGGTGGAGAAGTAATCTCCGGAATCGAAGCTCAAAAACAATGTATGCATAAATTCATGTAAAATAATTGGTTTAATAAAATTTATAAAAAAAATTATTTTAATTAATTATTATTATATAACTTGATCAATAAATTGTTAATTAATTAAAAGAAAATAATTAGAGCATTGTAGATGGAGTGGTAGAACTTAATGTTGAATTTAATGAAAGCTTACCCAAAAAAATTGAAAACCACTAATTTCGAATTAAAGAATTTATTTAATAGAAGGTCATTTTCACTATCTTAAAAAAATTGACGGTTCGAGGCATCGTCCCTCCTTCTTCATGGATGGGGAGGAGGATCCAGGGGGCGGTCATATTATTGATGGGCGGAGGATGGTTGGTCCAGGGGCGAAGCCCCTTGGCCAGCAAGATGCCCGCCGGGGGGGGGGCGTCGCCGTCGCCGCTAGTAGAGTATTATCCTGCGAAATATCACAGTCGTAAATATAAAACCACTATTATTCTTCGATTACGGCTTAATCATCAAAGAAAGACATTCGGATGTTTTTTAAAATTTCTCACTTATTAATACTCAAATTTGTCATAATTAATCTTTAGCGAGTTAAAGTTCAATTTATTAATTTGTAAATTGAGTATTATATCGATTCGTTTCATGTTTAAAAATAAAAGGTTTTTTATTAATTAAATGATTAAGTGCTTTCAAAGTGTAATAAATCTAATTGGGATTTAAAATTCTGATGTTAAAACATGTTTACTAATTTGAGTCGGGCTTGAAATGTTTGAAATTGATGTCTAGGACCTTTGATTAAAAATAATAATATTATTATTTTGCCACAAGATAAGAAAAACTTTATACTTTAATTATTATATCGTATTAATTAAGTAGTCAAATGAGTTTTTTTGAGGATTGAAATTTTTGAATAAACACCACAGATATTTGTTAAAAATAAACAATTGTCTGCTAAAACTCTTTTATATTAAAATAATCAAGCTAGTTAATTTATTAGTTTACTTGAGTATTGAATAAATAAAATTTTTAAAAAATAAAATCGACAGTAAGGGTTCTCTAGCAAAATTTGAACTGACATTTCTTGTACTTTGAAAACTTAAAAAAAAAATATTTTTAATGATTTTCACTTTTCAAGAATTATTAATTGGCTGGATTATTTAAATTAGTTTAGTTTAGTTTTAATGGCCCAATGTATATTAAAAAAAAATTTAAATAGTAAATGAATTAAAAAGTTCATTTTGTCTATTGTAGTATTTGAAAAATCGCTGAGTGTCTTCTACTTAATCCGAGAAGTTATAGATAATTTTTTTTAATTACTTGGAGTATTTTAGGTTAAGTAGAACCTATGGTCAGTGGTCTTTCAATTAAAAAAACAAAAATCCGATAAAACCATAAATAAACATGCTAAGTGTGATTACAGAGGGTTCTGCACATTATAACTTCGAAAATACTTCAAATATCATCTTCGATCTTATTAATATGTTGTTGAGAAGAGAATTGGTAAATTTTTGAAATCATTTAATAATTTTAATTTAAGCCATTTATTTCTAAACGCTGACAGGTCAAAATCACCTGAAATGGCCATTTTAAATAAATTAAACTCAACTTTATTTAAAGAGATGTTTTCAGGGATACCTCAAACGCCATTATTAGTTTGGTGTTGTTTTTTGACCCCCAAAAAATTTCGACCCTTCTCAAAATAAGGATTCGAATCAAATTGTAATAAGAATAAGGGAAAGTCGTACTCATCAAGCTGACGAGATTCTGAAGTGTCCGAATTTCATCAACAAAAACCTTAATGATGAGTAATTCTAGTTTCTTTAAAAGGGAATCATCCTTAAAATGATGAAAGAAATAATTCCATTAAAATTAAATGCTAGTGAAAATTGCTTCTGAGGCTATTGACAAATAAGCAGACAAAAGCATCTATTTTAGAAAAAATCGAAAGCATGCAACGGCTTTCTGAAGTGGTGACTTCCAGAGTCCTAAAATTTCCAGGTCACATAACACATCTTGTGAAAATCAGGCAAGTCGACCGGGAAAAAAATCTCCCGAGAGAGAGAGATGGCTAAAGTAAAGTACTACTAGCATCAGTATTCTTCGTGAAGCAAAAGATCAAAACGGGTGAAGAGGAATCTTTGCTCGAATTAGGCGTCACAACGCACGATATAAATGATGAATAAGAAGAATATCTATAGGTGAAAATTCTAGAGTGTATGTTTCTAGGATTATTTTGGAATGGCGCCCCTATAAATCATATAAATATTTTATGTTTTTTGAAGAGAAGGTTTTGAAGCTAGAGAGCTCAAGGATCTAATCAGTTCTTCGTGAGTATCTGATCTAGATAGATCAGACAAAAAATCATGGCTGAAAATGATTTTCGTACACGTTTCAAACATTTTTATACACAAGGAGCAGAAAAATTTGAATGGATTAGCAATACTAGGGTCACCTGGCAGACAGGCGAAGCCAGTAATAAACTAGCTATAAAGTATTTGAGTGATCTTTTAAAAATAGTAACCGATAATTGAAATTAATTTACAAAGTGGAAACTTTTGAAGATTTAATATGCCATTAGTAGTTTAGTAATTTTAAGTCAACGAACAATTGACCGAAAAAGCTAAAACTTGGCACAGCGGTGCAGCATGATAATGAACAGTAAACATGTGGGCGAAATTTCAGCTCATTAGTAACACTGTTTGATAGCTCCCCATTTGACTATTTCATTTTTTCTAATCTTCTGCACTTTCGAACCAAATGTTTGTAAGTTTGACAGCCCTATTATATTCGAGTCTTTGTTTTGGAATGCAAATATTTTGGCATCAGAACGATCTTTTTACGATTTTCTTGAATTTTCTTCAAAGAGACAGAAAAAAAATTAATGAAAATATATTTTCTCCACATTTCAGATATTTCTAAACAAGGTATGCAAAAATGTGAATGAATTCAACAATTTTTTTTTTTTTTTTTTTTTTTTATGATATTGATGAGAGAAGGAGATACACCAGAAGGTGGATCCCCCAAAAGCCTGTATGGGCTGGCCCCTCCATCGTGAAAAGAACAAAGTAGAAGGAAAAGAAGCCGGGATCACGAGCCAATCTCAGAAACTTAGATACAATTCAATATCCAATTTACTAAGGTTTTAGGAGCTTCGAGCAGTGGTAAATTCTCCGCGCGATAAATTAGGTTAAATTTATCTCCCACTTAAAAATTAAGGCCTCAGTCTAAATTCTTCAATTATTTTGATTGCATTATACTTTTGATTTCTTAGTGAAACAACAAGAAAATAGTATTAAGTCCCATGAGCATAAGTTCAACACTGACAATAAATTAAACCTAACTATGAAGGACAATTGTAGGTGTTTAACCAAAAAATAAATCTTCCCAAATTTACTTTACCATGCCGACATTGTTTTGGATCTTTTTTTTTTTACAAAAGCTAAAAACAAGTATTTTTGTATAAAAATTTTATTTTTAAAAGGGATACATAGTGTAAAGGAATCGGATTAGCCGAGAGCTTAAAGACACTAGCCTTCTAAGCAGGAGTCCCGGGTTCGAGTCCGAGTCCCTGCATTGATATTTGACCGGCTATAATCTGATTCCTAGTCACCAATCCGTCTGGCAAGCGTGGTGACTTAATGCCAACCCCCTTCCATTTGATGGAAGAGGCCTATATTCAGCAATGGATTGTCGCTAGCGACAGGCTGATGATGATGGCATAGTGTAAAACGGGGTACCTTTGGGACAATCGACATTTTGATATCCCACCAACATCATGTTTTATGAATTTGGGCACCATTACTGCTGCTGCATTTTCTGGAATGAGGTGCTACTTGGCCGCATATATTTGAATCTGAAGATGCTCTGGTGTCTGTTCCAGGACATCTTGTTTGTAACAGCTTGTCTACCATTTTTAAATTCTTCTTGAAACTTTCATTCTCCTTCGAGAAACTGTGAACATTTCACTATTGGCAAAATGTGTATTTAGAACTACATATTTGACATGTATTTCGCGTGCTTTTCATAAATTTAATTTTATTATTAAATTTAAGAACCTCAACTTTGTGAATTTTCAGCACTTATCGGGGGTAAAATTGAGAGTTCCAAAGTTGCTATTCAAGGACAATTAGCCGGGAAATGATTGGAGGGAAGGGTTTAAGAAGTGTTCTCATATTCGAGGGCGAAGATAGATGAAGAGGTAACGTTCGGGTAAGATACGAGAGTGAGCTTTATGCTCACCAGAACGTACTAATTTATCCAAGAAAATCCAAAAAAATGACCAAGAATTACTCATCTCTGCGATGAAGAAGTCTGCTCAAAATTGGAAATGGTCAGCTTAGGAAAACAAAAATTTTTACTCGAATGATAAAATGGTTCAGAAAATCAACCCACCTACTCAAGTTGTAAGACGGTAAATTTTCCCAAGTTCAGGAATTAAGTTTGTATTTTTGACATGTTTTAAAGTAATTTAAGAAATTAAAATCAATTTCAATATGTTTCTTACTTTCCTATCAAAATTTGTCTATCCTTACTAACCATCTTTCTTGATTTTGAGTCCCAATATTTTCAAATTTTTAAAAATTGACATGAAAACTTGTAATGAAAAAATAAATTAATGATCTAATAACTTTGTCTTAGGTCTATGTTCAAATACTTTCGGACAACATAGAGAAAGATCAACTTTTTCCTAGAGTTTCTATGCAAAAACAGTGCGGGGTAAAATTGGGACAATGAAGAAGTGTTTTTAGGAGGGCATCATGGGCCGTAGAGAAAAATAATGTGCTTATTTTGAAAAACTCAAGTTAATTTCATTTAACACCATGGTCTCAACATTCTAGCCTAATATGTATTGACAGGAGTCATGAAAAACCTGAAAAAGTGTCCCAAAATTACCCCGTTTTATGGCTTTTGGTTTGTAAAAGGGTGAATTTGGAGTGCAAAAAGTTGAATTTGATTTGAAATAAGCTGACGTGTTCTGATGTGGCCATCCACTTGACTTTACCATACAACCTGGTCCCTCACTTATATTTAATATTTAATAAAATTATTTATAATCATGCATTTTTAGATTACTGTGGGTCCACTGATTATGTATACAAAATTTGGTTGAGTTTGGTACAAGAGCCTAGATTTTCATTTTTTGACCCCCCCCCCCTTCCCCATTTTAGGCGGTTAGTTTTTGCATTTTTAGATTTGTGGGGGTCCACTGATTATGTATACAAAATTTGGTTTAGTTTGGTAAATGGTCAAGATTTTTAATTTTTAAGCCCCCCCTCCCCCCTCCGCCCTCCTAATTTTGGGTCGATATGCACCAAAATCTAATCAGCTCTTAATCTCAATGGACCAAAACTACGTGTGAAATTTGGTTTCGATATTCCCACTAGTTTTTGAGCTAGCTCGTCCACAAAAATTTGGTAACGCACAGACTAACAGACAACCAGACTAACTAACTAACTAATTAACAGACATTTTGATAAAACAATTATTATATCAAAAAATATAATTTTTTCGTTGTTCACTTATTAAAGCTTTTTTGTAGACCGAAATGCCATGGTTTCGCACAATTTTTTTAATCAAAATACTTCCTACCGTTTTTGAGATATTTCGAAAAAAAGAAGGATAAAACACTTTTTTCATGCACGATTACAATACTTGACCATACCTTGTATGGTATAGTAAAAAGTTGAATATCTCTCATTCTTGAAAAGTTGTAATTCAGCGTGAATGTTTGCATTAATAAGCTGCACAAGTTTCACCTTTCTAGCTCAAATCGTTAGCTGACAAAAAATTGCCTAAGGATCAAACTTTGCTGGGAGCGTACCAAAGTTTTAATTTTTTCTCCAATTTGGGCTATTGATTTACATTTTTTGTCTTGATATTTCCATTTGAAATCGTATTATCTATTCACTTCACTTTAAATCAGCAAAATAATTCTTGATTAGCTGTCACCGATTTGAGATGATCCTCATCAAAAGCTGATGGTAGCGATGCGAAGTGAAATTGAATTCGATCCGACACGCCGAGACCTTTAAGGAAAGCTCATGTTTTGTTGAATCCATTGCTTACTTGGGCATGATTTTAATAGAAGTTAATAAAGTACATTTAATAATATTATTAATGTTCATTATAAATCTATTGAAATAATGATTATGACATGAAATCAGGATTGGCTTTTATCATGGGGAAAATTTGAAATATGAAATGTTTTGATGGAAAATGCATTTTTTCCCCTTTAGATGATAGACAGGAAAATAATTATATTATAATACAACATTTATCCAAAAGGAACCAAGCAAATATACAGGAATATTAATTCATATTTTGAAATAATATTAAAATTTAGTTTTTTTGATTTTTTTGGAATGCTTGAATTTTAATTATTCTAATGATAATAAAAATCACAGTAAAAAAAATGGAAATCTTGTTTTCGTGAAAAATCTAGATTGAGATTTTTCCAAAGGTTCCAGAGTTAAAAAAAGTATATTTTTTGTACGTCTGTCTGTCTATTTGTCCCTCTTTGTCTCGAATAGATATTTAAATCTAATCTAAATCTATTATAGATAAGTTAAACATTTTTCAAGTTTCGCTACACTATGGGTAAGATATCAAACTGTCTCAGGTAGCTAGGTAATAGACCTCCACCCCGGACTACAGAGGTTGGTTGTACTTTTTTAGTGAATCTTCTTCTTGTATCAATATCATTAGAAAAAAAAACTTGATTTAATTAACCGAAAATAAATATAATTAATTAATATATTTTTTTAACTTAATGAATGTCCCAAATTCTACAACCATCCCAATTTTTTAGCATTCTAGGGTCAGTAAATTATCACTAGTTGCGAATTTAGCCTACAAAATTAATCATTTAATTAATTTGGGAGTATAAGAAAGACTGGTTTTTCGATTTTTCTCTTCATTATTTTCCTAAATTCCATCAAGATGTCAAATTTTAGCACCTAGGTCCTAGGATAATTGGTATGTACTTTAAAATTTAGGTGAGTCATTAAAAAATCACACTCCGGTGAGAGACATATCTACTAAGCTTAATTTTTTTTATGTATACTTTTAATTATTTTTTTGTAGGTGTTATATATACATATTTATTATTTTAAAAGAGTTAGGTGTCGGTTCAAGGTGAAACATTTTTAAATAATCAATAAATAAAATTCCAAGGTAGGTTTCACAAAATAAAACAAATATACCATATATTTTGAGTTTTTATCTCTTAATTTGGGTTTTGAGCCCATTACCAGGAGTTAACATAGTTTTCTATGTTAAGCCCTGATGATGGGCTCAAAACTCGAAATATACTATATATAGAGATAAAACTCAATTCGTTCCTATTGTTACTTAACTTAGATGAAAAATGCTTAGAGTTGGGATGGGGTTGGCAAAAAATTATTCTTCAAGAGGGGGTCTGCGGACTACATAAGTTTAATGCTCTAAAAGACTGTAAATAAGTATTAGCTTTAAATACATCCTTTGTATCTCTCTCTCTTTCCAAATATGTGTGTATGTGTTTCCAATATTCCGACTAGAGAGCGTGAAACCAATAATATTAAAAACGAATTATTAAATTTTTGTTAAATTATAATTAAAAAGACTTGAACACGTGACTAAGTTTAATTTGTTCTCCGCTTTTCATTTGATAAATAATAATTGGAACCTTTTTAATTTTAGTTTCTTTCTAATTATATACGAGTATAAAAGAAATTTGAGTTGCTGAACCCGTGCGGAAAGCCGCCCACCTAATAATAAAGAATATATATTTTTAAATTAAAAGCACTTAACTTATAACTATGTTTTGAAAATTTCATTTCTAATCAACATGTGAACTCCCCAATAATAGAAATTTGAAGCAAGAAGCCAAGTTTTCAAAAGTATATGTAATCAAAATAATTGAAGAATTTAGACTGATGGCTTAATTATTGAATTCATTCTTTTTTTTGCTTCCTGTGTTTAGAAATGTCTGAAACCTGGATAAAAAATATTTTCAAGAAATTTTTTTCTATTTATCTGTCTCTCTGAAGAAAATTCAAAAAGGTACAGCTGAGAGATGAAACCAGGGCCGGGGCAAGGCAGGTTCAGCGCGTTCGCCGGAACCCGTCCCCGCGGTCTACGAAAATTACCCAATTAAAAAACACCGATTTTGATTAACTTTTTACATAATGATTATACCACTAAAATCCGAATCGATATGCAGCTGTTGCACAAAATCATAAAGTGCTTGAGCTACTTTTTTACTTTGACTAATTTACTCCAATTATAATTAATAGAAAATCAATAGAGATTTATTGGTATCTTAATAAATTCATTCAAATTAGAATTTTTTGAAATAAACATCTTTTAAAACTTAATAAATGAATAATTTTTTAATTTTATTTCCAAATAGAGCAACTAATAAATTTGTTGAAAAGTTTTTATTTTGCCGAGAGTGGCAGAGTTGTTGAATCATAAAGAGAAACAAAGAGGTTGTCCTATGCTTTATCAAGCTAGAGAGCTGTCCTATTAATAAATTTAAAAATAAAAAATATTCAAATTTATTGAACCATTTATTAAATTCCATAATATATTATATACATCAGATTTTTGGACTTCGACTTCGGAGATAATTTCTCAAACATCGATAGTTCTTAATCTTCTTCTTCGCTTACAATATTCTACCAAAAACCCTTTTTATAATAAAATTATGAAAAAATATTAATCATTTCATATTACTTATAAAGATGAGATACATTTATATATTTTTGTTAATGATAAAAGAGAGATGTCCTAGACCGCCATAAAAATGAGTAATTGTTAAATGTTAGAAGAAAATATAACAAAATACAATAAAACTTGTTTTTTTGCCGATTGTTGCTTTTCTTATGGGAGCTTCTCCCTAACAAATGTCGCTTTTGACTGAAATTTGAAAGAAAGTTAAAGAATTTATTAAGATGTCTACGTCGTGGAAATGGTTCTTAAGATGAGAGTGGTTTATTTCCTTTGCGAGATCAGACGCTTTGCCAGACAACTCAGGTACTGCGGCTGTGTAGGTTCTAAAAGCACTAATATACGTACAAGATTCAAGATAATAGATACTCTGAATTTAATGTATTTCGGATAAAGTCACAAAATATCTTTTTATACACTCTCTAAACTAAAAAGGTAGAGATTAAATAAAGGAGTTTTTTCTTTCGGTTAAAAGATTAAAGACTATCTTCTTCTCTAATCGTGTATGAGTTAATTTAAGCTTAATTAATTAATTTTATAACAGGCATGTAGCAAATCAGTTTTTTCTGATTTTAAATTCTATGAATAAATGTTATTTGAATGAAAACCTCTGGAAATACCTTTGGACATAGCAATTTCCTGTCACAGTAATCATATATGAATGACAATTAAAAAGAGACGAGAATGTGTTGTTAATAAGCTAGTGGTATCGAACCTTTTTATTTGTGTGTGTGAAAAAATTTGCAAATAATATTTATCTTGCTGGTGAAGTGTCAGAGTGTTTTTAATAAGGGTAAAAATTAGAAAAGGCGGCAAAGGCACGAGTGAGAGTCCTTTCCCTTATATATATAAATGAGCCGGACATTATGAAAGTGGTCTAAGTCATTTATTGTTAATTTCGAGATATTTAAAGTTTTATAAAATAAATTGAAGGACAAAACTAGAGTTAATTTAAGCTTAATTAATTCGGAACATTTTCCCAAATAAAGTATTAAAATTGTGTTCTGTGATTTAATTAACTAGGTAATTAATTAAATTTCCTAATATTATTATACAAATAATATTTGTAATTAACATGAGGTTGAAATTTTAGTAAAATCACACATGATTAATTGTAATTATTTATTGAACACGAATAAATAATACAATAAAACTACGATTTCAATCGAATTATTCTTTGTAATTAAGCATTAGTGGATTTTAAAATAAAAAATAAACTGCAACGGATCGTTGCTAAACTTTATGCAAAGTCATTTGAAATATTAATATGTTTATTCTTTTACTATTAATCATTTTTGACGTTTCGATTATTATTGGTAACCATTGCTGAAGAAATGGAGGAATCGACTTAAAACCAAAAATAACAATCGATTCTTATCTAATACTAGAGGAATAACCTTATTTCATTCAATTTTTGATGTTTTGACTATTAATGGCAACCTGTACTGAAATAGTGGAAGAATTGACTTAAAATTAAAAAGACTAAATTATTTTATGGTAAACAACTCAAGCTTATGTTATTAGATGAGAATCAATCGCTATTTTTGATTTTAACTCGATTCCTTCATGTCTTCAGCAATGGTTACCAATAATAAGCAAAACGTCAAAAATCCAATCTAGAATGATTATTCCTCAAGTTTTTTTTTTTTTTTTTTATTACAAAATATTATTACAAAATATTATTTTCTTTAAATACAACTACATTTCGCATGTAACGAGTATTTGTTCGCTCAAATAAAAGTTCATTGTTTGTGCAACTCTTTTGGCCTATGCCAATGGTCGCTTAATATTTAAGTGTAAATGCATTTGTTTACACAAGATCATTCGGTTTTAGCCTTTTCAGTCTTCTTATTCTCCCAGCAGTATTGAGGAGTCTTGATGCTTCACTATTTCTGTGGTTTTCCAGACGTTGTCCATGTTTCGTGGCAAGATCCTTGATTACCTCGCTGACTGTCTTAATTTTCAAGTCCTTATGTAGGCGATCCGTACGCATATATCTGGGAGCATCCACGATGCAGCGCAGGATCTTGTTTTGAAATTTTTGTATCGTCTCAATATGACTTTTTTCGCACAGCCCCACAACTGCGCCCCGTAGGTCCACACAGGCTTTAGTATTTGTTGGTATACCAATAGTTTGTTTGGTATGGAAAGCTGCGATTGACGGCCCAGCAGCCAATACATTTTACTAAATTTTAGATTTAATTCTTTTCTTTTCATTTTAACGTGCGCTTTCCATCGTAGTTTGGTGTCCAATGTCATACCCAGATATTTAGCTGTGTTGGACATAGGAACATCTACGCCATTAATTTGTACAGGCAAGGCAATACATTTACGATTGGTAAAGATTACCTGCTGAGATTTACTCTCGTTAAGTTTCATTCGCCATTTTTTGGTCCATAATAAAACTTTATTTAATGCACGCTGTAACTTGGATGTCGCTTCTTCTATAGTTGCTCCAGTAGAGAGTAAAGCTGTATCATCTGCAAAGGTACCGATAATAGCGTCCCTATTATATGGAATATCACACGTGTATATCAAGATTCCTCAAGTAATAAATGAGAATGACTTTTGGTTTAAAGTCGATTTCTCTATGTCTTCAGCAAAGGTAACTGATAAGAAAACAACGCAGTTGCTATGGTTAATTATAAAATGACCTCCCAAATTTTTAGCATTTCACAGAGAGAAGCCTATCCATTCTTACTTAAACAAGGTTAAATGAGCTATCTTAAAACGATCAAATGAATAAATTTTAAAGAATTTAAAATAAAAAATTAAAAAAAGTACTATCTTACTCTAGAGTAAAGTACTTTAAAATATAATTTTACTATAAACTTTATTTAACCTTTTTTGTGGTCCCCAAGGTACTTAATTATGATAATAAAACCTTTCAAGATTGGCATTTTGTACTCTCAGAAAATGTTTTCAGGTAAAAAGCTAAAATTTGGTGCATTATAAAATATTTGAGTACCAATTTTCAGCTCAATAACTAAAATCTTTCAAGATTGGCATTTTGTACTCTCAGGAAACGTTTCCAGGTAAAATAATAAATCGATATTTATTTTTTACGTAATTGATATTTTTTCATCATAGAAAATAAATAATTCGAAATATTCGAGAAAACATTTTTTTTTGCTAACTAATCCGCCAACACGTCTCAACTTGTCCATGCGTGTCTGAACTCGTTTGAAATAGTCTCGTGTTTTCATCATTAAATAATCTATTGAATATTTGTAATTGGAAATAAGCAAAACGGGCAATTTTAGAACATTTGAGTACTAATTCTATATAATACAGGCCTGGCCAATCTGAATTGCACAGTGAGCTGATTGACGACTTAAAAATGTCTGAGGGCCGCACAGAATAAATAAGAATAATTACAATTTTTTCAATATTTTTTTTTCAAAATCTGCCGTTACATCTAATTTGGTACTTGTCAATTTTTATTGTAAGTTATTAATAGTTTTTAAGGAATTTGGTGTTGGTACTTGGTGAAACATTTTTTAAAATTATTGGATAAAAATACTTGGTAGGTTTCACATTAAGATATAAAAAAATAAAACGAATTTATTTTTAGAGAATCTTTAATCTCGATATATATATTTCGGGTGACTAACCCATCTTCAGGAGATACAGGAAGTAACTGATGAATAAATTCGTTTTATTTTTTATATCTTAATGTGAAACCTACCAAGTATTTTTATCCAATAATTTTAAGTTATTAATATTAATTTGAATGTAGCGATACACTGAAAGTGTTCACTCAGTGTAAATGTGGAAAAAACAATACTACAACCAGATATGAAATGAAAACACACATTGATCCAACAACAAAATATATTTGTATGATAATAAACATAAAATATCAAAATGATTAGTTAAGTCGCATA
Organism: Forficula auricularia; assembly: GCA_024734495.1. Taxonomy (NCBI): domain Eukaryota; kingdom Metazoa; phylum Arthropoda; class Insecta; order Dermaptera; family Forficulidae; genus Forficula; species Forficula auricularia. Next base: position 33,639,625 of record JALMQS010000153.1, read on the forward strand.
AACCAAACAATATTTCAAATTTTATTTTAAAATAACAAACAAATTTGAATGGCTTTTTCTTTTTTTCTGTCTGATTTTAGCGTTTCTTTTCGCTTACTTAATATTTCTAAAACTACATCATTAGTTGAAATTTACTACTATTATTTAATCTGTTATTCTTCATGTAATAATAGGGGACCATATTTCTTTTAATTACATTAATGTGATTTAAAATATATTTTAAAATACCCGTTAAGAAAACAATTTGTCAAATATGACCACGGGCCGCAAGTAAGTCCATCGAGGGCCGCGGGTTGGCCAGGCCTGGTCTAAATGGTTGATTCGTGGAAAACATAATTTCCTTATGAGACTTATACAATTGCAATTTTTCATTCTAATTAAAATATTTTTTTTTAATTAGTGGTTTTTAAAAACTTTGAAAAAGTAGATTTACCCTTCAAGTAAGTCAATAAAAAACTAAAATAAAAACGCCAGAGGGATTATTTATTTGCTATATTCTTAATGTCAGAAAGAAACAATGGCGTCAAAGCTCCTGAGCTGAGATGTATGGACAATAGTTTGCTTTGATTCTAGTCATGGGAAATGTGTGTCAAGAAAAAAATAATAGTTTAATTCAGTGGTTCCCAAAGTTGTCTGGACCCACTAAAAAAAATTCAAAGTTCGCAACCCACCTTATATAATATTAATAAATTTGTTTTAGGGAAATAAGGACAATAGCTTATGCAAATAATTTTTATTTTTTTCCAACGTTTCTTCAACTTTGTTGACTTCCTCAGGGCTCAAATAAATTAACTTCCTTGCAAAATATTTTCAATCTGTTTGATGACTGGACTGATATGTTTGCTAAGAAGGAATATTGATAAAATGACAAATATGTAAGGAAGTTAATTTATTTGAGTCCTTGAGGAAGTCAACAAAGTTGACGAAACGTTGGCAAAAAATAAAAATTATTTACATAATCTATTGTCCTTATATCCCTACAAAAACTTTATTAATTTAATCGATGGACATAAATGATCGAAATACTTATATAATATACTTACTACTCTGATCAAAAAGTACCCGGAATCTGTCAATAAAACAATTGTCAAAATCGTCTTGCGACTATATTCCTATCAGTTTCAGGGCCGACCTAATATCCCCTCACGACCCACCACTGGGTCGCGGCCCCTAGTTTGGGAATCACTGGTTTATTTAATAAAAATTAATGAATAAGTAGAATTAGAATTTGTATGAATATCGATTTTATTTAACCAGAATTTGTTCCCCTTACTAAAATTTGAGTTCGAAAATGATTTCAAGCAAAAGTGATGGGTTTTAAATGTGAACGAGTCCATTGAATGAGACACTCTACAAATTATCAATTAGCTTAATTAATACGAGATCACAAGAGCGTAAGAGCAAAATTTGTTCACTCAAGCGATTGGTATCTCAATCGTGGCATTTAGCTGAACAAGCTCGTTCGGCAACAATGAAAAAATTCTCAACTTCTGACTACCTTTACTACATAGGGAAACACATTCTAATTGAAAAGTTTTTCTTTTGCCAAGAGTAGCAGAGTTGTTAATAAGATAAAGAGAAACAAAAAGGTTGTCATCTGCTTGATGCAAATAAACATACACACATATATCAAAATTATATATATATATATAAATTTACTATAATGGCCATCTGTCTGATTCTTTGGGGAATCGAAACAGATGAATATCTGAACAAAATTCATCTGTTTCGATTCCCCAAAGAATCAGACAGATGGCCATTGTAGTAAATTTATAAGAACCATACTATTAGAAAATAGGAAGAAAACGCTCCTGAACTAAAGAGTTGAATATATATAAAATTTGATTATGTGACCCAGTTGGGGACCCATCGCTTAAATGGAAAAGGCATCTGCTAGCTTTACGCAGAAGATGTCGGATCATACCCGACTGGGTCCCATGAAAAAATTTTGATTCCTCCACTCCAGCCATTAATAGTTATAACTTCAAAAATGGAATGCAATAAGGTTATTCAGTTAGTATTAAATAAGAATCGATCGTTATTTTTGATTTTAAGCCGATTCCTCCATGTCTTCAGCAATGGTTACCAATAATAATCGAAACGTCAAAAACCTAATGTAAAATTGTTATTCCTTAAGTATTAGATGAGAATCGATCACTATTTTGATTTTAAATTGATTCCTCTATGTATTCAGCAATGGTTACCAATAAAAACCGAAACGTCAAAATCCAATATAGAATGGTTATTCCTCAAGTATTAGATTAGAATCAATCACTATTTTTGATTTTAAGTCGATTTCTCTGTCTTCAGCAAAGGTAACGGATAAAAAAACAACGCAGTTTCTATGGTTACTTATAAAATTTCCTCCAAATTTTTATCATTACACAGCGAGAAGCCTAACCATTCTTACTTAAGCAAGTTTAAATGAGCTATATTACCGATCAAATGAATACATTTTAAAGTTTTTTAATATTTTTGGTAAAATAAGGAATTTAAAAAAAAGTACTATCTTACTCTAGAGTAAAGTACTTTAAAATATACTTTTACTAAAAACTTTATTTAACCTTTTTTGTTGTCCCCAAGATATTTAATTAGGATATTAAATTTCATCAAAATTGGTTAAGTCATTTTCAAGATATTTAGAAAAAAACTAAAAAAGTACTGAAATAAAGTACTAATGTTTGTGGACCGATATGTACCAAAACCTAATCAAAATAATGGTAGGCTTTCAATTTCAATTCAATCAGTGCAACGGTGTGGAAAAAATCGTGTGTCAAAAAACGATAACATACATACAACCATCCATCCATCCATCCATCCACCCACCCATCCATCCATCCATCCATCCATCCATCCATCCATCGATCCATCCAAATTACCTGGGATCTCGTCGAGAGGCCATCTTAGCATTGGATAAAGTAAAAATGTTATCAAAAATATATTTATTTATTTATTATTATATCATAAAAAACATTAAAATATCAATAAAATAATTTACTGACTTTTCAAAACCCTGAAGAAGGAGGAAATTCATTTCGGCGTGAATTCATTTGGCCATCTTCAGCTTATTGGGAGTTATACACAAAATGCGGTACACATATATGTGATCAAACCAAGCCTTGTCAAAAATAAAAATTGTAGATTCATGTAAATTTATAATGTGCTCCGCGCCCAAAAGTTCGGAATGAATGTCAATGTTCTTTTGATTACGATAATACGGGGATATTGGTCAAGATTGATAACTACTACAAAAGATCCATGGCCAAAATGCTATATATAAAAATAGCAGCTGACAAAGCCATCAATTTTAAAAGAGATTGCATGTATCTATTCAATATTTACACATCTATCTTGTGTGAAATGAGCCAACACCTGTTCTCTTGACCTTAATAATATATAAATAAATAAAATGCCTTTTTTGCGTTTTTATAAATTGGAAGATGGGAACATATAGACATGAAATTGTATAATTTGATGGAATAGGAAGAATGCATGAATTAAAAAGTAATTAAATTCTAATTTGGCCTTTCGAATGTAAATAAATAATATAAAAAAAATTAAAAAAAAGACATTCATTCTGAACCTTTGGGCGCAGGCACATTATAAATTTACATGAAGCTACAATTTTTATTTTTGACAAGGTTTTGGTTCGATCACATAGGTGTACCTGCAATTTGTGTATAACTCCCAATTAACTGAAGATGGCCAAATAAATTCAGGCAGAAACGTTTTATTCAGGGTGTTTTATTGAACCCATTGCATCCAACTTTGGCTAATACCTCCTCCTTTATCTAATACAGTTTCATCACAGCTATGAACTCTAACAATATAAATAATTTTTAGGAAAAAAATTAAACTGACTTCAAAAATTAAATGCAACAAATAAAATACACTAAAAGGTATAAAATAATTATTATCTTATTTAGTTACAACTAAACGACGAAATATTAACATGAAATCACTTTTTGAAGTCGGTGCCAAACATATAGCTTTTATGAATCGCACTCGACGGATCTTACTTAGGACGTTTGGTGGGTAGGCTCGCTTATAGGTATAGTTTGTTTGGCATCGACTTCAAAAAGTAATTTCATGTTAATATTTCGTCGTTTAGTTGTAACTAAATAAGATAATAATTATTTTATACCTATTAGTGTATTTTATTTGTTGCATTTAATTTTTTTGAAGTCGGTTTTATTTTTTTCTTAAAAATTATTTTTATTTTTCTCTTTTTAGTGATGTTATTAATAGTGATCATATCATCAGAACTTGACCAAATAAATTTGGCACCATCCCTAAGATGCCCCCTTCCAATAAAAAAGAATCATCGAAGATCGGTTCATAAACAAAGAAGTTAGGCCTGACCAAACCTAACAAAAAAGGTCTAATACCAATGTAAAAAACTGGGACCAATCGGAAGCTAGACTGAACCCAATGGAAAAAATTTTCAAAATCGGTTCACAATTGGCGGAGATATGAAGTAACATAGACACAAAAAAAAAAAAAAAAAAAATCAGTCGAATAAGAACCTCCTCCTTTTTTGAAGTCGTTTAAAAATGAATAAAAAGATGTTTTCAATTTTTTTGTACGGGAATTTTTAAAATATTAATTAGGAGTAACATTAATTATTGTAATAAAATCTTTAAGCTATTTTGTTACAAAACATTGATAGTTGGTTATATATAATAACAATGTATAAGCTTACCTAGTCGATGATTAAGCTGGAGAGCCGGAGGCTGTCGGTCGTCCTAGAGAGCTTTCCTCGTTTTTGGTAACTGCAAAAATATCGTTGGAAGAATCAGATAAGAAAATGAAAATTATGATTTTGAAAACAAAACAAAAAAAAAAAAAAAAAGCATTGGTATAATAAAAGAAATGGATTTTTTGATAAAGGTAATATTAAAATAAATAAAAAAATCATACAGTGGAGCGTCGATAAACAGGATTAATTGTGACCGGACCCTGTCCAGATTTTCGAAAAGAACCAAAAAAAAGGTCGTTTGAGTTCATAACAAAAAAAAACTTGCCAAAACCGTTGATAATCTCACTTTAGTGGTTAAATAATAATTGGAGGAGATAAATAAAACAATTAATTAATATGAACCTATAAGTGTATTTTAATGAAAGAATATACATACATACATGCGCGTAGTTAAGGGGGCGCTGCTCCCCTAGAAAAATCGAGTCAATATCTCAATAACTATTTATGCTATGAGATTATTTTTTTTCATAAAAAATCAATACAGATTGAAAAATGTAGATCTCAAAAAAAATTATCTTCCCATAGAGCCCAGTAAATAGGGGTTTCAACAAAAGTTTCCGGGCGCCCCCTCCCCCCCCCCCCCTAGAAAAATTCCCTAACTACGCCAATGCATACAAACATATGTAAGTAATGTACAATATGTACATTCAGCTTTTTTTCACCGGTATTGAATCCGGATTATCGACGGTCTACTGTATAACTATTAATCATAATAATAAAATTTAAATATGAATATAGAATATCCAAATTTTTCAAGGATTTCTATGAACCAAAATATACATATAAGCTCCTCCCAATTCATTTTCAAATGGTAGAGCAGTGCAGGGTTAAAAAGGTTTGCATTAAAATTAAGTTCAATTTGCCGATAGTACGATATCAGCATTCGCTTTTATTGGAAAAATATCGAGAATGTTTTCTACAGAGTCCAAGTATATAACACACCTATAATGGAATCCTTGGAGGAACAAAATATGGCATAATTTCAAATGCTGATTGCATCAATAGCCGAATGTAATAATATTAATTGTTAGGTCATGGACCAATGTAACTTGTGCAAACTACTAATTGCACTACATTGGAAACTAACAAACTAGTTTAATTTATATTTCCACATATATGTATAATCCTAAACATGTAATTAGATATAATATGAAAGTATTGCATTTGTCTCCCGGGGTCTTGACACTTTGAGAGATGAAAAAAGTTAATTTCACTTAGTCAATTCTAGGTGGAAGGAATCGATAATAATCCAAATAGTTTGAAACCGGATTTAGAACAAAAATCCGTTGTTTCGTGTGCGTACTTTGGTATGTTCGTAGCACCCCCCCCCCCCCCGTTTCGCAACCGAAAGTCTCAGAATTAGGAAATTCAAAACTTATGCTCGTTATAGAGTAAAAGGAGAAAGCAAGCTTTTGGCTGAAATCAGAACACGGAAAGTTGCCATTTATATGAAAGATTTTTCGTTTTTTGTGATTTTATCAAAAACGTCTCTATTTTTTTTAAACCGCTGTACTAATCAAGTGTTATATGTTGTTAGTCGTGTATAAATACTAATCCGATTAAAGTTAAAGAAGAAGTATAAATTAGGAGTGTGGCAAAAAATATTTTAATCGTCTATATCTCGTATACTGTAAGTCGTAGAGCTGTGGGATTTGAAACTTAAGCTAAATAGAGGTTAGAATAAAAACCTTCAATATTTTGACTAAAATCGAAGAACCTTAAGTACATGTTTACTTGAAGCTTCTTGGAATTTTTCAATTTTGTCAAAAACGGCTTCTGCGATTTTTTTAATAATCGGTACACTTATCAATTATCTTAAGTTCTTTAACAAGTATAAATTCCGATAGAAATCAGGGAGGGTATTAAATTAGTCATGTCAAAAAATAACGCCTCGAATACTGAGAGTCGCAGAGCCTGAGAATTTGAAACTTAAGCTATCTAGAGGCTAAAACAAATACCCTTAAGTTTTGGTTGATTTCAAAGAACCATATGTACTTACCTATTAAGTTGAAAAAAATTGCTATTTTCTCACAAAATGAAGTTTTTTAAAAATCCATACAAATTTATCAAATATCATGAGTTCTTCAAAAAGTAAAAATTCCGAATGTAATTAAGGAAGGGGGGTAAATTAGTCGTGTCTCAAATAAATAATAATTTAAATGCCCATATAATATATAAGGTAATGAGTTCATATTTGGGATATAGGTGTCCTTTTTAAATTATTAAAAAAAGTTTGGAGAGGATAAAATAATAGATCTTCCAAATATAATTTATTTTTACATGGAGAGCAATGATTATATAGCCTGGATTACTTCGAAAAAGCTCTTTGAACTGAGAAACTTGATTTCTTTCTAAAAAATCAAGATGATATGTTTCTTGAATTAATCCCTTAGTCCGGCTTCAGAACATTAGATCAATCTTTTTGATTTGGCACGAAAGAAACCCCAAGGGTTCCTTTAACACCCTCGGCTCCAATTTTAATTTTCCTAACTTAAAGTCCTTTTTTAGATAACCTTTGAATTCTCCACAGTTTACTATAACTGAATTGAGGCACGAAATTAAATAATCACTTGAACTTTTTTTTCTTTATCAAAAAATCCATCAATCATGGTCTTGGATTGAATTATGAATCTAATTGGACTCGGAATTCACTGGTGAAGGCTAGGCTCTATTTAAACAAATTTATTTAAATGTTTTTTTGACTCTAATCTAAAAGTCAAACTTTTAGATTGTCATTTCACTTTGAGAAACATCACTAAAGACACCATTTTGAAAAGAATTCAACTTTAATGTACCAGTTCAAATAGAACTTCACTTTTTAGCCTAGTGTGAAAAGAAGAAAATATGGTAATCAATAAACAAACAATACATAGAATTAAATAGAAAAATGTGAGACATATATAATGGATAAATGATTCTGAATTTTTAACTTTTGCATGTTTATTCAGGAACTTTTCGCCTGTAGAATGCATATTATGTAAAAATAAAAAACACAAAGAGAAACAAAGAGGTTGTCCTCTGCTTGATGCAAATAAACATACACACACTATATATCGAGATGATATCTTACATATATTATTTATTTGTTTGAGACTATAGTTTCGAAGACTTGGTCTTCATCATCAGTCTTTTTTTATTATAAATGTTTTTCGCGGAGTCAATATCGTATGATATTGACTCCATGAAAAACAAACATTACAATAAGTTGATAGTTTTCGAGTTATAAGCGAAAAACCGTCAGAAATTGAAATTTTCACCTTTTTTGCATTTTCTACAATGTTGCGTCACGAAATTTTGGCGGGAGACCTCAGATTTGATTGAACAACCCTAAAAAAATATATATGCAAAAAATCAGAACTAGCCCAAAACTCTTCCCCATAGGGGCTCCATTTGAGCAACAATTTGACTGGACTTTGTGGATTTTTTTGATTTTTTACATTTATCCAATGCCAATGTTTGAGTAAATTCAAGCTTAAATGAGAATGTCATTGTTTTGACGCATTGTTTTTATTTGTGGATTGACATGATCTAATGAACTATATATTACTTACAAGGAGGTTATCCATTAAAGTAAATGTTATATATAATTTTGTTTACGTTTTGTTTGATGATTGACTGAAGAAATCGAAAAATAAACGACGAAACGTTGGAACTTTTAAAAATATAACATCCAATTATTTCAAAGTCCAAGTCCCAAGAACCAACCATGTAAGAAAAAGTAAATTCACTATTCTGGCCGCCTGGAGAACTTCACCCTTTGGTCAGCGTAAAGAGTAATAATTTTTCATTTCTATTCTATTCAGCCAATCTTCAATCTTTTACATTAATAAAAAAATAATTGAATATTGGAAGCTCCTGTCCGAAATCGAACTTGAAAGTGGATTATTTTTTCATTTAGAGTTTTTTCACCAATTCGATTTTTTGGCAAGTATAAGAAAATATTGAATTATAAAATATAAATAAATAACTGTATTAATTAAAATCCGCAAAGTGTAGTCTGAATCCGAACTTGATTTATTTAGTTGGCGCGCCTCGTATTTAGGCAACAAATTGCGCGCAGAAGAATGAAAGCTGCGTATGAGCTAGTGCGAGACCAGTCGTTAACGGAATCTCTCGAGAGCCTAAGGCAGCGGTGCCCAATCTACGGCCCGCGAAGAGGCTCAATCCGGCCCGCGAGCGATGAGTTGACACTAAATATGTATTTTTTGTAAAATATCTAAAAAAATTATAAATCAAATTGATAATTAATATCAAAAATTTCTTCAGATGATCACCTTCATTCCATATTAAGGATAAAGGTTACCCAACTTGAACCAAATATTCAAAAATTAGTTTCTGAAAAGCAACATCAGACTTCACATTAATAGGTAAATCGTGAGTACAGATTTTGTCTTTGTTTTAATCTTAATCCAAATTTATGATTTTCGTTTAATTCAGGTATCAGCAATCTTTTAAATGTATTCAAATTACAAGTTGATTAAAAAACAACTAGATATCTTAATAATATCCTAATAAAAAGGATTGTATATTTTAGCCGCACCATTAATTTAAAAACGTAATATTTTCATTAAATTTAAAAATATTTTGAAAAAAAAATGAATCAGCACAAAAATATTCATGAATTCATTGAAAATGTTGCGTTTTTTTAATTAAAGGTGCCGCTAAGATATACAATTATAAAGAATCCGGCCCGCGAGATCCTATATGTCATGTTGAATCCGGCCCGCGGACAAAAAAGGGTTGGGCACCACTGGCCTAAGGCATGTTAGCCATCAAGGGTGTATGAAAGGATAATTTTTTACATAAGCTTTAAACTAAGTATAGAATAAAAAAGGACCCCTTCCTTTGCTTGATCTTTAGTTGGTAATTAGCTCATATAACATTTAACTTAATAAGAAATATCATAATATTTCGATGAGTTCAGACTTTGTTAAAACCGAATGTTAATAAATATGGTTGTCATCTTGTACTGTGAAATTGTATATATGAATATAATGGAAAGTTTTTGTTTTGCCGAGAGTAGCAGAGTTGTTGATTCACAAAGAGAAATAAAGGTTGTCCTGCTATGCAAATAAGCACATATACACATATATCTCAAGATGATATATCTGTATATATATTATTTATTTGTTTGAGACTATAGTTTCGAAGACTTGACATCGAATCTTTCTTCAATTATAAATGTTTTTCATGGAGTCAATATCATATGGATATTGAAAACTTGGTGTTCTTTCGTCACTGCTGGAGGGCTAGGAACTAAGTTCCTAGCCCTCCAGCAGTGACGAAAGAACACCAAGTTTTCAATATCCATATGATATTGACTCCATGAAAAACATTTATAATTGAAGAAAGACTGATGATGAAGACCAAGTCTTCGAAACTATAGTCTCAAACAAATAAATAATATATATACAGATATATCATCTTGAGATATATGTGTATATGTTTATTTGCATCAAGCAGAGGACAACCTCTTTGTTTCTCTTTATGAATATAATGTATGGTCAAGCTTTTTTCGTTGATTTGTGTAAGATGATGGGGTCGGTATATTGGTGAATGGGTGGGTAAGTATCTTACAATTTTAACATCTGTAATTAGCAGACAATTAATGCCCCATGAACCCACTAACTCGCTGTTATTCTGGTCCTGCAGTTTCCGCTGAGGAAGATATGCCGAAGTGCTCTCGAAATATTTGGATAAACCACTTGAATTAATAAAGAATTACTGGAAAGAAGGAATTAAATTTCATTATTCCTCTTTAAAAAAAAATACGAGTGGTTTATATATATAAACGTTCGAGTTTTCCCGATTTGGTGCCTCATTTCCATTTTATTAATGTGATTTGGGTTTTTAGTTTATCCAATGTGAAGCATGGGAAAAGTATTGAAATCGGTCTCGCGCCAAGCGCGACTTCAGAGTCCTCAGGTAAAGACGGAATCCATTGTCTCAAACAAATTCACAAATTGTAGTATTCATTTGGAAAATAATAAATCAAATATTTATAATTAAAAATACTGATGATGAAGGTCAAACCTTCGAAACTATAGTCTCAAACAAATAAATCTATATATATATATATATATATATGTATCTGAATTCTATTTTGAAAACGGCTCTACCGATTTTGATGAAACAATTTCTATTAACAAGTTTTGAGGATGAGAAAGCAATCCGGCTAGGTCTGGGCCTCGATAAATATAATCTTAATTGATCTTTTCTTAATTAAAGTAATTATTGATAGATGAAAATCTCAATATAAAAAGTTTTTTTCAATTATCTTTTATTTATTAATTGGTTTTTTAATTTTAAAACCCCTCTAATACTTTATACCAAATATTGTTATATATTAGAATTTGCCAATTTAATTGATTAAAATTCCTCTTATTAAAAAACACTAACTAAAATTATTACTCGCAAGCTAGAAGATCAAATACAGTCGATCGGGGTCCAGGGGGCGCATATATTTGTATTTTTGTTTAATTTGGTTACCGTGCATGGCTCGGTGGCTCCAGGTACTTTACATGAAGTAAAGAACAACCTCATTATTTTTATGAATTTAATTTTTCTATTGAATGATAAAAAAAAATGAAGAAAAAATAAAAGCTTTTTCGTGACCCAATACGTTCGCCAGTTAGAACAAGTATATTTTTTCCACATTATTGTCTGGATTTTCTTGAAGTACAATTAAATATTTGTCCTCTCTATAACGAGTATAATTTTGATTCAAGAGCAAAAGGCCATTCCTATAATAATAGAAATTAAAAATTGAATCTTTAATAGTCCGAACAGGTCTTCACTTGCATTTGGTATTGTTGCATTTCCTTTGCTATAAAGGAAGAAAGAAATTAAATAATTCTATCCACGCTCTTTTTATTCGTTTTCCTCGATCGGATTCTAATGAAAGAATCGCTCACTCGTACATTAATTAATTAAAGAAAAAAAGTGAAAAACTTTTTCAAATCTGGAGTCGAATATGCTGTTGTGAATTCATAATAAGCTTAAATATAAATTTCGCTTATCATAAAAAGGCACTGGTGGCTTGTAATAATTAATATTTCTTCAATTCTTGTTTCTTTTTTCTCATTTGAAATTCTTAACGTTTCCTCGCTTTTCCCATATAGTATATTCGACATATTTTCACTTTTTTTTCTTAATTTTATTATAAATAACAGAAGAATTTTATTTATTTATTAAGCCTGGTTAAAGTATTGTAATCGGTCTTATGGCAAGCGAGACTTCAAAGGGTCCTCAGGTAAAGACTACGGAACCCATGGCCCCAAAATAAGTCACAAATTGTAGTATTCATTTAGGTTGATTTAACACGTGTAGGTTTTGCCATAAAAATCATGGAGTCTCGTTCAGAGGCAAAAAGTACTATTTTTCTTTGAATGGATGTACGTAAGTATGTAATATGTATGTAATATTACTTCTTTTTTCGTCAACGATTTTTTTCGACACCGTTGAACCAATTGAAATGAAATTGAAAACCTACCATAACCAAATGAAGCGCTGATTAGTTTTTGATACATATCGGATAACAAATATTACTACTTTATTACGGCACTTTTTTAGTTTTTTCTAAATATCTTGAAATGGCTTAGCCAATTTTAGTAAAATTCCTAATATTCTAATTAAGTACTTTGAGGACCACAAAAAAGGTAATTTAAAGTTTTTAGCAAAATTATATTTTAAACTGCTTTTCCCTAAAGTAAGATAGTACTTTTTTTAATTATGTAAAATTCATTATATATCAGATATGGTAAAAGGTCGTCATTTCTTTAATGTATGTCCGAGAATCCCGGTTCGTCCGTGGTTTGAAAACTTCGATCTTAATCGAAAACTGAAAGTTCACATTATACTACTTAGACTAGGACATGCAATAACACCTGCATACCTCACACAAAATCGGCCAGAGAAATAACCCATACTGCTCTTGTGATTCCATTTCTATTGGCGATATTAACCACGGTACTTCTGGGCTGTGTGACACACAGTCAAAAAATTGATCGTTTATACCTGAATATAAAAGGAAGAAATGATTTACCCACATGTGCAGAGATCCTATTAGCATCTCTAGACCAAGGAGGGCCAACTGCAGACTCCTTTATTAAACATTTAGTTTCCATTGGTTTCCAACTATAATCCGACGACTTTAGTTATTTGTTTTGTTAGTTTATTTTGTTTTAATTAGTTTTGTTTTATTTAGTTTTATTTTAGTTTGTTCATACACCTATTCGACGTGAATCTGTGACGACTGGCTAAATGGGCATCAAGTACCTGAGGCCAAGGGGTAGAAAAAAAAAAAAAAAAATTCATTTGATATGCTTAATATGCCCACCAAGATTCAACATCTCACATACAAAATACACTAAAGTTCCTTTTTTCGAAAAAAAAATGTATTCAGTGTAAATTTTAATCAACATATCGTATTCTCTCCTAAGTAAAGATACGATACCTATTTATTTTTTAATCTTGGGTAGTTAGTATTAATAATTCAGAGAGTTGGTGTCTTTAGGTATAAACTATTCGCTTACAAAATTAATTGAATAAATTAAATCGAAACAAGAAACAGCGTGCTTTGGAGTGGTACCATTTGTCAAACATTTGGTACACTACTAACGGCCATGCGATTTAGAGGTTTCCTTTGAAGTTCAATATAGATAATTAAAATTGAAGCTATTCAGTCCTGTGCCCTTTTACGAGAAAGTCAAGTGAATATTTTTCAAAATGTTCAATACCATTTCATATGTTTAATGGACTTAATTTTAAACTATTGAATGTTGTGTATAAAATAGACGTTTAGAAATTAAAAAATAATAATAAATAAATAAATAAATAATTTTCTCTCATTTACATCCGATATATGCTTGATTAGGCAAATCTCTCTTGATGTTATAAAATATTTTATTTTGGTTGAGATTAGAGAGGCAAATATTATGGAAATTCATCGTGATTTTCATTTATTCTGCTATCTACTATATTTACTAAAAAACAAAAAAAACAAAAACATTTCAAAGAAATATTGGTAGAATATATTATATATGCTTACCAATCATGTAAATTCCTTGAATCAATTATATAAACTGTCAAAGCTATGTCTGTTCTCTCGTGGAATCGGGTATTGTTCTATTTTATAGTAAAAACAATGTTTGCCGACTCAAAAGAAAAATAACATTAGTTCTGATTTATTTAAATTATTTGATAATTTATTATGTACATTGTATAATTATATTGAAAGAAGGAATCTACTATATTTTTTGTAAAATATTTCTCTGAAATTATTAATTTAATCATAAAGAGAAACAAAAAAGGTTGTCCTCTGCGTGATGCAGATAAACATACCCACACACATATATAACAAATATATATATATATATATATATATATATATATATTATTTATTTGTTTGAGACTATAATTTCGATGGCTTGGCCTTCATCATCAGTCTTTTTACTTTAGCATACAGGGTATGGTCAAGTATTGTAATCGTGCATGAAAAAAGTGGTTTTTTTCCTTCTTTTTTTCGAAATATCTAGAAAACGGCTGAAACTATTTCAATTAAAAAAATTGAGCGAAACCATGGCACTTCGCTCTACAAAAAAGCTCTAATAAGTGAACATCGAAAAATTAAATTTTTTGAGATAATAATTGTTTTGTCAAAATGTCAGTTAGTTAGTCTGTGCGTTACCAAATTTGTGTACGAGCTAGCTCAAAAACTAGTGTGAATATGGAAACCAAATTTCACACGTAGTTTTGGTCCATTGAGATTAAGAGCTGATTAGATTTTGGTGCATATCGACCCAAAATTAAGGGGGGTCGAGGGGGGGTTAAAAATTAAAAATCTAGGTCGTTTGAGCAAACTCAACCAAATTTTATCATAATCAGTGGGTCCCAGGAAGTCTAAAAATGCAAAAACTAACCGCCCGAAATGGGGGGAGGGTCAAAAAATGAAAATCTTTGCCATTTACCAAACTCAACCAAATTTTGTATACATAATCAGTGGGTCCCAGGAGTCTAAAAATGCAAAAACTAACCCCCCCCCCCCCTACATGATTATAAATAATTTTATTAAATATTAAATATAAGTGAGGGGCCAGGTTGTATGGTAAAGTCAAGTGGATGGCCACATCAGAACACGTCAGCTTATTTAAATATAAATATTATTTTTCGTGGGGTCAGTATCGCGTGGATATTGAAATCTTTTTTGCTCTTACTGAGCCGAGAAGCCAGTTAGCATTAAAAAAGCATTAAATTATTATTGTAGATTAATCATTTGACAATTATTATAATTGGTTTTGATTAAATAAAGCTTGACTTTAATTAGAAAAAAAATGTATTCTACTATCTACTATATTTAATAAAAAAATCATTTCAAAGAAATCTTGGTAGATTATATTATATATGGTGGTTACCAATCATGTAAATTTCTAGAATCAATTATATAAATTGTCAAAGCTGTATCTGTTCTCTGGTGGAATCGAGTATTGTTCGATTTTAGTTTTTCTCAATCTGGGTCCCGCGTAACACAAAGGGAGGTTTGGGGTTTCTCGCGGTTCCCCACCCCTGGATCAGACTATTAAATTACTTGGAAAATATTCATTTTATTTTTGCTTGCTGGTATTTAAAAATGTCTGAAACGTTGAGAAATTCATTTTCAAGCGTGATTTTTCTCTGCCTCCTCTGGGATTGTGTAAGTAACGGGTGTTTTTTTTAGAGGTATAGAACTTCGAATTGAAATAAAACACAAGAAAATCGTTTTAATGTCCATCAATTTGGCTTTATTGGAAGGATAATTTTATGCCATTAATGTTTAAATATGATTTCGGGCATGTGGCCGCCGCGGCTGGCTCGAATAAATCCAATTCTACAGGTCCAATTTTCAACCACTTTTTCGAGCATATGGGGCCGTATGTTGGCAATAACGCACAAGCAAAATTGCCGCATTTGGAGTGAAGAGAATCCACATGAGACCCTTGAGACGCCATTACATCCACAAAAACTGACTGTTTGGTGTGCTCTATGGGCTGGTGGAGTCATTGGGCCATACTTCTTCCGAAATAATGCTGGAGAGTCAGTTACCGTTAATGGAGACCGGTATAGAGCCATGATAACCGACTATTTTGTTCCCGAATTGGATGGCATGAATGTGGATGAGTTGTGGTTCCAACAAGACGGCGCTACATGCCACACAGCGCACGTCACAATCGATTTATTGAAGGAAACATTCGATGAGCGCATAATTTCGCGGAATGGACCTGTCAATTGGCCACCAAGATCGTGTGATTTGACACCATTGGATTATTTTCTTTGGGGATATGTGAAGTCGCTCGTCTACGCCAACAAACCAGAAACGTTAGGGGACTTGGAAGCCAACATTCGTGGCGTTATTGCCAACATACGGCCCCATATGCTCGAAAAAGTGGTTGAAAATTGGACCTGTAGAATTGGATTTATTCGAGCCAGCCGCGGCGGCCACATGCCCGAAATCATATTTAAACATTAATGGCATAAAATTATCCTTCCAATAAAGCCAAATTGATGGACATTAAAACGATTTTCTTGTGTTTCATTTCAATTCGAAGTTCTATACCTCTAAAAAACACCCTATATATGTCTGAATCCCGATACAGAAGATCACGCAACAAAGAAACGTAGTAATAAGTTCGTTCTAAGCCAAAAATGTGTATATTTGCAAAAACTAAAAATTGCTTAGATTTTGAGATATTTAACCTCAGAATATGTTTTCTATATATTCTTAAAATATAAACTATTTTTATGTCGCTATAGTATAAATTTTGTATAAATTGAACACAAAAATTTTATATTTTTAATATATTTTCAAAAAATATATAAAAAATATATTTCGAAAATCTATTTATTTCCATACGGGTTGTAGCAGCTAATGACTTGAAATTTAGCACAAACCGTTTGTTAAAAAAAATCACCAAATCTTTCAAAGAGACAACATTCCTTGGCCTTGAAATTAAATAAATAAATAATAAATAAATAAATAAATAATAAATAAATAACAAATAAATAAATAAATAAATAAATAAATAATAAATAAATAAATAATAAATAAATAAATAAATAATAAATAAATAATAAATAAATAATAAATAAATAATAAATAAATAAATAAATAAATCTTTATTACTCGACCTGCTTAGAGGCACAAGTCCTCGGTGGCTAGGTCCTCCAAACATCATTACAATCTAGCTACAATACATTAACAAACATCGATACAAATTAATTTCAACAATTTAACAAATAATAAACAAGTACAAAAAAAAGAAAAAGAAAAAAAAATAGAAATGTATGATCATTAACAAATAACATGACCATAGATTTCCATCAAAAGACAAAAAGTAATTTAAAAATTACGCGCAAAAACCCGATACCAGGAGCAAGCGACGCATTAGCCATCCCGGCATTTGCCATAAGTTGTTAAGGAAACCTGGTTAAAACCTTAACAAGGATGGTATGACCTCTCTCTACCTCAGCTAATCTCTGCTTGTGAGAACTAAATAAAATTTTTTACAATTCTAAGACTTTAGGACTTGACAAAATTTATAATTGATTTAATCATAGGAGGCAGAAGACTATAATCCCAAGTATCAATAAATAGACAGACTTCCCCAAATCAATGCCAGATCCTATAAATGAATGCAAACCTACATATTAATATGTGAATTAACTAACTTGTAGAAGCCAGACTGTATTTAAATTAATACCATTCTTCACTATATCCTTATAATCTATATAACCATCTGAATTATCCACATAACAAAAATACCACCACAGGTTTCAACACCTATACTTCTAGTCCCAACCCTGGATTGACTATCCCTTTTAACCATATTATCTAAAAAAAGAGAAAAATATTTTAAAAATAAACAAAATATTTACCTTAGTAACGCAGAGATTTCCTTATTTCAGCCTAATTTCAAAACCAACCCTTGCTTTTCCTATCTCTATAAGGAAAGAAGAGTTAACAAACCCCCCTCCCCAAAAGAGACAAAAAAGAACTAATAAAAATTTTACTTATGGAAAGTGGTGTAGGTTTTAGGTGAAACATGATGTTAGTTAATAGAGTAAAGGGTGTGTAGTTCACAGTGAATGAAATAAAACTCAAAGAGGTTTATACAACTCAATATACTTCGGATTATTAGTCCATCATCAGTAGTTTACAAGTTAATACTAACTACTTTAGTATTAACTTGTAAACTCCTGATGATGGACTAATAATCCGAAATATATTGAGTTTGTATAAACCTCTTTGAGTTTTATTTCATTCACTGTGAAACTACACAGCCTTTACTCTATTAACTAACTAATAAAAACCTACCAAAAAGCTTCAAATTCGAAAGACGACTTTTTGTTTACCCACCAGACTAATAATAATAATAATAAATAATAAATAATAATAATAATATTCACTGTGAGTTCACTCTCTAAATAATCTTTTCTTTTTGCAAGTAGTGTGTATCTAGTTAGGACTTATCTTTTATCATCTTGCATCAATATCATTAAAAAATTTAACTGGGATATATTGATACTAATTATATTTGTTAAATAATATTTGGTTTAAATTTTGTTATGTAAAACTTATTTTTTTAAATATATACAAAAATTTATCATGAACATCATAGTCCTAAAAGATTGATCCTCTTCCTTTAAACACTACCTCATGGCATTCAAAAATTACCTCAAATTAGGTATTACCTTAATCATCAAATAATAGTTATATCTAATATTGAATTTGAAGTTAGACTGGGGACAGGTCTATGATTAATATATTGAGAAATTTAGATATATAGATCATGCATGAGATTTGTAAATTTGACACTATCAATCTTACATGTAAACTTGTCAGACGCTTTCATCTTAGCATAAGCTCGAAGATGACGTTATCAATGACGGGAAAAAATAAAATAATAAATCACTAGTTTAAAAAGTTTCTTTATAAATTATTTACCTACATATTATTTTAAGAAAAGTATTAGAAAACACTCAAATATATACGAAAATGAATAAAAGATACGTATAATTATTTATTAATTACCTATAAAAATATTTCTAAGAATTTTATTAGATTATGTCATAGTTGAGAATCATTTTATCAGAAGCATTTTAGACCAAGTTGGAAATGTTGTTTACACTACTTTACTTGCATAAGAACTAAATGACAATTCTATTTCTCAGTAGAGATGATAAAAGATAGGAAAATTCTAAGTTGTTGATGATTCACTAGGGTAATCTATCACATTTGTCGCTCGAATAGATATTGAAAAATAACCATTTTTCATGCCCTAATGTAATGGAGAGATTTTTTTGTGTCTAAAGAGCCGCAATTTCTATCGCTATAAAAAACAAAAGGGACTCAAATAAAAATTAAAATCATTAGAGGAGAAAAAAGTGAAAACTTTATCAAGACTCTGTTCCATCTCCGAAAATTTTGATGATTTTGGCATTGAACCGTTTGAATTAGAAAGTCTGGTTCAAAAGTTGTTAATAGAAACATTTGTGTCAAATTTCAGCTCATCCTATTCAGAATTGCTCTATTAATTTTGTCTGACTTTCTACATCTTTCATCCGTAAGTAGGTTTCCCGTCTTAGGTTCCTGTTTCGTAAGGGGGCATCCCTTAATTATGTGTGGGGATTTTGCCAAATTTTAGCTAGGTGGGGGTGTGGTGCGCAGGGTTGGAGGGCACGGGGTGGGGTCCGGGGTGGATAAGGTGCTGAGTCCGAGGGAAGTGGGGTCCGGGCTGGGGTTGGGAACGGGTGCGGGGTGGGGATGCTGGAGGGGTTTTGGGGGTGGGGTGAAGAAGTTAGTGGGTTAGGGTGTGGAAAGTGTTGGGGTGGTGGTGTGTGGGCGAGGGTCGGGCATGGTGCGGGGTAGGGGTGCTGGGTGGGTTTCGGGGGGTGGGGGTGGGAGTGGGGGTGAGGATGGGGTTCGAGGGCTGGGGGTCCAGGGGGCGTGCCCCCTGGATAGCAAGAGGGCCGCCGAAGGCGGGCCTTGCAGTTAGTTGAAAAATAATATCAAAATTAATAATTTAATTCAGTTAAAAGAAATGATAAGCATTTACAAATTAGCCTTTATAGAATTTTATAAATTGTGTACAGGGGGCGTGTACTATATATATTTGTATTTTTTTTAATTTGGTTACCGTGCATCGCTCGGAGGCTCCAGGTACTATATATAATACAAGAATTGCTCGTTTAATATAATAAGATTTTATGTATCTAATCTAAACGGACAAAAATTGAAGGCGAGTAATTGCATCAAAGCGACCATAGGACTGATAATATTTATGAACCCATCGTTTCTCAAAAAAATAAGTCACTCTTTTAGAATTAGTATCTGAATAATGCAAATGTGCTATGATTAGTTAGCTATTGCTAAGAGGTCTAACTAAAGCTAAGCGGAAACTTTTGTAAAGGATGATTGACATCTCTCTTGATTTATTAAGGGAGTTAAAGCCACAGTCTAGTCGTCTAGTGCAATGAATAGTTTAGGTTGCTGATGAAAGGGGCGGAGGGGACTAAGGAATTAATATGGGATCTAGGTTCGGACACCATTCTCTTGGTATCTGGTTCGAGTACCAGAGTAGATACCAATAGACTAATATATCTTAGTTTGAGGACTCAAATTTAGCATTTCTTTGACCTGTGAATAATTAGGTTAATTAAGAAAAAAGTCCCTCAAAGATTATTGAGACTCTGACAGATCAATATGTCGACCCGAAAAACCCTGATCCGAGATTTTTATCAAAATTGTTAGAGCAGTTTTGAGAAACCAATTCTATATACCATACATTTTTACAAAAATTGCTCATTCAATATAATAAGATTATGGAATGGTTGTCAACCTTACCATCTTCCTTAATGAAATCAGGATTCTCAGCCTGTCGTAGCCAATAGGAATATACCAAGGGTGAAGAGAATGAGGAGGGCAGTGGTTGATGATATCATTCGCAAAGGTGGCGTATAATGTTATTAAATTCTATAGATTATCTTAAAATCTTCAATATTAAATTTTTTAACTATAATAACAATTTATACAAAAAAAATTAATAAATTGCGCAATTAAACCCCCCACAACAATTCACTTAAGGAAAAATCCTAGGAACGAGGGCAGCCCCCCCCCCCTATGGATAACAGCCCAATAAACAACCCTATTTTAGTTGTTCTGGGTATTGCATTTTTAGTTCACAAGTGAGGGAGCTGTTAACGACCTTCCAATCTTAATACTCAAATTACCGAAATTGTTATTAAACTGTAAATCAAAAAATATACCATTCAAAAATTAATTCCCCATCACTTTGTGTGTTGGGAGCCTTACCCCTCCTTCTTTAATGAAATCAGGATTCTCAGCCTGTCGTAGCCAATAGGAACATTGGAATAACTTTCGAGTTTATAATTTTGTTTTCTACATACATATTTATTTAATAAAAGAATTTCCTCCAAAAATGAACACTATAAATATTAGGCATTAAATTATAGGCTCCCGAAACCCATAATAAAATAGCATATTAAAATTTACCCTTAAGAGATTAATTTGAACAATTTTCTATAAGAAATGAAATTAATTAGATATTAAGTTAATAATTATCTTGCAAATATAAATTAAGGATATTTTGGTGAAAAAGTGACTTAATTTGACTCAAAACGTTTTAAGAAAACTAATTCTAAAATTTGGTTTAATTTGGATGAAGATTGTCAAAATGTCCTTAGGGATAATTAATGAAAAAGTGACTTAATTTGACTCAAAACGTTTTAAGAAACCTAATTCTAAAATTTGGTGAAATTTGGATGAAGATTGTCAAAATGTCCATAAGGATAATTAATGAAAAAGTGACTTAATTTGACTCAAAACGTTTTAAGAAACCTAATTCTAAAATTTGGTGCAATTTGGATGAAGATTGTCAAAATGTCCTTAAGGATAATTAATGAAAAAGTCACTTAATTTGACTCAAAACGTTTTAAGAAAACTAATTCTAAAATTTGGTGCAATTTGGATGAAGATTGTCGAAAAGGTCCTTAAGGATAATTAATGAAAAAGTCACTTAATTTGACTCAAAACGGTTTAAGAAACCTAATTCTAAAATTTGGTGCAATTTGCGTTGAAGATTGTCAAAATGTAATTAAGGATAATTAATTTAAAAGTCACTTAATTTGACTCAAAACGTGTTAAGAAAACTAATTCTAAAATTTGGTGCAATTTGGTTGAAGATTGTAAAAAGGTCCTTAAGGATAATTAATGAAAAAGTCACTTAATTTGATTCAAAACGTCGTTAAATAATTTAAGGGGTTGATTATATTTAATAAGGGCGGGAACTAGTTCACTACCCTCGTAAAGAACAATTTCCACCGATGTATCCATCAAGAAAGTTCGGGCACAAATGGCCCGTCTGTTTTGATCCCTCTCCTTATATTGCAACTAAAGAGGGGAGGTAGGGGAGGGGGATTTTCAATATTTTCAAAAATACCTTCAAAACTATTAAAATCTTACATATTAAATCCTATTTCTTATCTAACCATCTACTTATTTTGGATCTGCCCCTTGGTCGAGAGGGTTGAGGGGGGGTCAGAACCCCCCTCCCACACGCCCCCGATTTAATATCTAAAAATACATTAAAAAAAAGATTTTACATGTTTATAATTAATCTTAATATAATTAATTAATTGACAGTACTTTAGTAGATTAGTTTGCGAGGAAGACGACTTTCACTTGCCTCTATATTATAATTTAAAAAAAAATTAAAGTGAACTTGCTGTGATTTATTAATCAGTGCCTCGGAGCGCCGAGCTATGCTCGGTAACTTTGTGCCTCTAAATGGCTTAAGATTCAAATTTCAAGGCTCTGCGACTTACCGAAGACGATATATGAATGATTAAAATATTTATTTTACGAGACTCTTAATTTACACACTCTTCCTTTATTTCAATCGGATTCAAATCAATTCACGGCTAATAACTAATGACACTTGATAAGTGCACCAATTTAAAAAAAAAATCGTTAGTGCCGTTTTTGAGAAAATCAAAAATCTTTCATGTAAATGTCAACTTACGGTGTTCCAATTTCAATTTACTGATTTAATGTGCCACGCAGAGGGGGGCAGCCCTTTACAAAGAAGATAACAGATTTTTTACAAATAATCATTTAACAAACACCTCATCAGCCGTCCAAACAAAGCGCCAGATGTTGTGGCTAATAATTAGAGTAATGCATATATGAGCGCCAGTAGATCAATATCTCCAGAACAGCAGCCAGAGTGTTGGGAGCACTAACAGTGCCCCACAACTGTACAGGGTGATTCAATAAGGGTGACGAGGTACCGTATCTCAGGAACTAATAATCGTAGAAGTTTGGGAAAAAATCCTTCAGAGAAAATCGACCAAGAAAAATTGCTGGAAATATTTTTTAAGTTCATACATCCACCGCTAGGTGGCTAAATAGCTTCGATCGTATAAAAAATGCAATTTTCTCAAAAATTTTCCAATATAAGTTTAAAAATGAATACTCTCACGTTAATGCCACCATAATAGTCCACCTTTTTGATAAATGACTTTTTATTGTAGGACGTAAAATAAAGGCGGGAGGGGATGCTAAACTTTTATGGACTGTAGTGTCTATAACTTAAGTTTGACTTAACGGAATTTTGTTAACAAGGTCTGGTTCAAGAAAGGAAGGTTTGGTGAATAAAATAAAAAACCATCCATGCCATTCTAGTTCTTGCCGCCCTCGCTAAGGGGCGTGTTTTATAAAGTTAACCGTTTTATTGATTTTTCTCCAAAATCTTAAATGGAACCTTATAATTGTTTTATTAGATTCAGAAAGTAGATCAAATTTGCAACAAAATATGTTCAAACCGCATGTCGATATCTTTTTTCGTTTAACAGTTATTGCTTAAAGAATATTTTATTAACGAATTTATTAAAGAAACAAAATAGGTAATTGAGTTTTCAATTTTTTTTTAAGTTTCGTAGTCAAGCATACCATGGAGAAATAAAAAAACAGTTTAAAACTTTGTTCTTATTTTCATCTAATCACAACAATAATGATAATAACGCTTTTCTGTGTCGCCTGTGAGTAGGTATTAAATTTCAAAAATGTCTAATTTCTTAGAAGGCCGTGAAAGACTTGGTTGACAGTTTCTATGGAAACGGCGATTTTTCACAAATAGATGTTAATGTTTTAATTGTTATTTTATTGTTTGTTATGTTATATCATTATTGTTGTGATTAGATGAAAATAAGAACAAAGTTTTAAACTGTTTTTTTATTTATCCATGGCATGCTTGACTACGAAACTTGAAAAAAAAATTGAAAACTCAATTACCTATTTTGTTTCTTTAATAAATTCGTTAATAAAATATTCTTTAAGCAATAACTGTTAAACGAAAAAAGATATCGACATGAGGTTTGAACATATTTTGTTGCAAATTTGATCTACTTTCTGAATCTAATAAAATAATTATACGGTTCTATTTAAGATTTTGGAGAAAATCAATAAAACGGTTAACTTTATAAAACACGCCCCTTAGCGAGGGCGGCAAGAACTAGAATGGCATGGATGGTTTTTTATTTTATTCACCAAACCTTCCTTTCTTGAACCAGACCCTGTTAACAAAATTCCGTTAAGTCAAACTTAAGTTATAGACACTGCAGTCCATAAAAGTTTAGCATCCCCTCTCGCCTTTATTTTACGTCCTACAATAAAAAGTCATTTATCAAAAAGATGGACTATTATGGTGGCATTAACGTGAGAGTATTCATTTTTAAACTTATATTGGAAAATTTTTGAGAAAATTGCATTTTTTATACGATCGAAGCTATTTAGCCACCTAGCGGTGGATGTATGAACTTAAAAAATATTTCCAGCAATTTTTCTTGGTCGATTTTCTCTGAAGGATTTTTTTCCCAAACTTCTACGATTATTAGTTCCTGAGATACGGTACCTCGTCACCCTTATTGAATCACCCGGTACAGTGCGATTAACACATTAAGATAAATAAATAAAAAAAAAAAAAACAATAAATAAATATGATAAGTAGTATTAATAAAATAAATCGTTTAAAATGAGCTGGCCACCGCAGAAAGGTCATTTGTCGGGGAAGGCCAGCCCAGCACTGCCCAAAAAGCTTGCTGTACCCCTTCAAGCCTATATCGAGCTCAAGTTTCGAATTTCGTAGCTCTGAGATTTATGGTTGCGAAATGCAGGGGGATACGGATAGGATTACGTAGGTATACATCAACTTCCCGTACTTCTATTTTAGCCAAAAAATCAGGTAAGCGTGAAGTATGATTGTATTAGAACAATTTAAATAAACATTTGAAAAATTAAAAGTCATTGAACATCAAAGATTACAAAACTATCAATCAAGTATCATAAATATATATAGAAAAAACTTGCAAAAACTTTTTTTTTAAATATTTAAAGTATTATAATCTTTCTTTCTAGCATTGACAACTGCAAACTCGGAAATCACATCTTCAAAATTAATACTTTGTGTTGCCTCGTGTTCGATCGCGGCTGGGTGTCACCCCCAAACGGGTGACACCTGGTGCGCCCCCCCCTAGCTACGCCACTGATACTTGTAAAGTTTGGCCTACAATTAAATTAAAAAATCGAAAAAGTGAAACTTTCCCTTTTTCAGGGCCTAAACTAAAGGGGCGAAATTTATTTTATGTGAAATTAACATATAGTGAAAATAAAATCAAGCTATAATGCTGAAATTTGGCAAACTGGTAAAGCTTGGTATATTAATAAAGGAGGAAATTGAAAAACCGAAGCTTTCCCTTCTTCGAGGTCCGAACTGAAGGGGTGAAATTTATGAAAAACCGTCCGAGTTTCTAACAGATATTTTATGAGAAATAATTAATAATTATTAATATAAATGTTTAAATGTAATTATTTAGATAAATTAAAGGATAAAACTTTTCAAAAATTAATGATATCTGACCAAAAACATATTTGAACAATATTTGGAATTGTTCAATGAAAATTAATATCTGAGCATCAGATTAGGGTAATCGAATAAAATTCAGTAATTTGGATATTGATCTTAATATTTCCTATAAATAAACTGCAACGGATCGTTGCTAAACTTTATCCAATATAATTTTACAAAAAACTTTATATGACCTTTTTTGTGGTCCTCAAGGTACTTAATTAAAATATTAAATTTCATCAAAATTGGTTTAGTCATTTTTAAAATATTTATAAAAAGCTAAAAAAGTACTGAAATAAAGTACTAATGTTTGTGGGCCGATATATGCCAAAAACTAATCAGCGCTTATATTTATTAAAGTAATGATAGGTTTTCAATTTCATTTCAATCGGTTGTACGGTGTGGAAAAATCATGGACGAAAAAAACGATAACATACATTCATCAGCACGCACTTTCTGAAAAAAACGCACTTTTTGGCCTCTGGACGAGAGTCCATGTAATTTTTGGCAAAACCATCACGTGATAAAATTCAACCTAAATGAATACTTCAATTTGCAGCTTTAATTGAGACCATGGGTTCCGTAGTCTTTACCTGAGGACCCTTTGTAGTCGCGCTTGCCACGAGACCGATTACAATACTTTACCCATGCTTCGCATTGGAAAAAGTAAAAATGTGGAATTTTTTGTTATTAAGTTACCAAATGATGGACTCCTAATAATCACATATCGAGACGCTGACCGCCAGTGTCACTCGTCCGGAGGGACGAGCTGTGAGGTGGTTCGGCACGCCCTCACAGCTCATGTGTATACATAATATAACATCACAATTATTATTATTATTTAGTACAAATGCATACTAGAAGCTAATTTAATAAGATATTAAAAATATATTCACTTGTCATTAATTATATTATTATCAATTAATTTTTCGAAAAAATGATTATTAATTTTAATCTTTGAAGTATCAAATATGTCGTGAGTCCTGAAGGATTCTAGTATAGTTTAGCGTTCAGTATACACCCTATATAAAAGTACCAGGAATATGAAACACCGAAGAATACTGTTAAGAAGAGCAAGATTAATATCACAGTAAATTAGAAGGTATTTTTTTCATTCGATTAAAAGCCATTAGAAAATGTTTTTTTCCAGTTCAGGTCTCAAGAGACTCGTCTCTCCACGATAAACGAGAATTCAAAATAATTTATTCTAGAAACTCACACAATTTGTGCAGAGGCGGATTTAAGAGATACAGAACCTGGCTTTTGTCAGGAACCTTCATTGGAAAAGAGCCACAATCCTCGTCTTTAAAGCTGAATGTTTTTACGTGGAGGTGGAATATTATTAAAAGGGTAGATTTTTAAGAAAGATAGAAAAATGTTACTTAAAAAAGGAGAATTTTTACAAAACTATAATAAAATTTATAATAGAAATAAAAAAATAAAACATTTTCAACCTCACTGCTGGCTTCTTTTTAATCTAAGTAAAAATTTTGAGTTTATCATTATAAAAAATCGATCTAAATCTTATTTCTAAAGAGAAGTGGAATTTCTCACTTTTTCACGGTTCTTTTGTGCTTAATGAGAACCTGAAAACTATTAAATGATAGGGATTGTCTGGGGCAGACAAAAATAGTTAATTTGTACAAAAAATATTGTAGGATTTTATTCTCTACTCCTTTCAATATAAAATGCTTTTTAAAAATAAAGATTCATTTTCGCCATGAGAAAGGCGCTTGCTTTTTGTTTACCTGTCAGAATCTTCCGATCAACTGACAGGTGAACGGCGGAGACAGGCCCCTTTTATAATCACAGGCCGCGCGCGCGCGAACATTTACGCTTACGTCGCCAGCAAACCGCGACCAAGCAACAAATCAGTTTAATTGCTAATTAGAGCCGCCAGGTTTATAAAGGCAGCTAGCCCCTCGACGCAAAGTCAGTTGATGAACCTCGTTGAAGGCGTCAACTCACGGAGGTGTCTATATCATGGCACTCTGAAGCGAAGAAGTAATTGTATACACGTTGTGTTTAAAGTTTGCCAAGAGATTGTAATGAAAAGGCAATAAATGCGGGCTGTGTGCCAATATTTTATTTAAAGCAATTTTCTACTGCCTTTGTGCCAATATTTTATTTAAAGCATATTTTTACCGCCTTTGTGCAAATT
This sequence comes from Forficula auricularia, assembly GCA_024734495.1. Taxonomy (NCBI): domain Eukaryota; kingdom Metazoa; phylum Arthropoda; class Insecta; order Dermaptera; family Forficulidae; genus Forficula; species Forficula auricularia. The sequence goes on from JALMQS010000153.1 coordinate 33,667,502, forward strand.
CGTATTTTAAAATAGCATTTTCTGGCTTTACGCCGCCAAAAGAGATTTTAATCTCTGAAGATCATCTCCCATCCAAGCCCGGCGAATATCCTTCTAACTAACCCTTCGAGCTAAAACTAAAATTCATCCATCATCTTAATCATTTCCTATAATATTATATTTCGCAAACCTAGATAGTCAAAAAAGAAGTCTTTAGATATAATTTTGATGAGAAAAATTACCTATAAGAAGTCTCAAAATAGTAAGGATTATGAATAATCTGGACAAGTGCGAACCGGGCTCACATATTGAGAATTCTGAACCTAATAGAATTAAGGATGATTAAAAGATTCTTATTTAAATATAGTTTTTTTAGAATTTTTCCTTAATACTGGTCCATAAACTTAAGTAAAGTACGAAATTTCATATTTTTATTGCTTATACTGACCAAGTTGCAAGAAGTCAAAAATAGGCTTTTTCGTCACTCAGTCACTGACGGATTGACTCATCAAAATTCTAGAGTTACTTCCGCTGATCCTAGAATGGTGAAATTTGGAATACTGGTAGAATTTGGGATACAATTAAAGGGAAAATTGAAAAAGCGAAACTTTCTCTTCCTCAGGACCTAAAATGAAGGAGGTAAAAGTTATAGCCTTAATTAACATATAGTAAAAATACAATGAACCTACAATGCTGAAATTGGTATACTGGTAAAGCTTAGCACATTAATAAAGGAGAAAAATTGAAAAATCCGACACTTTCTCCTTTTCAGGGTCCGAAATGAAGGGATTAAATTTATAGGCTAAATTAACATATAGTGAAAATATAAATAACATTCTGGAATGCTAAAACTTGGCATGTTGGTAGAGTTTGGTGCATTAATAAAAGGTAAATACGAAAAAGCGGAATGTTCCCTTCTTCAGGACATAAAATGAAGAGGTGAAATTTATATAATAAATTAACATATAGTAAAAATACAATGACCCTAGAATGATGAAATTTGACATTAATAAAGAACGAAATTGAAAAACGAAACATTTCCTTCCTCCATTCATCCATAAATCCTCACGAACTAAAAGAAAAAATCGCACTTTTTGGTCCCAATGTAATTTTTGGCAAAACGGTCAAGTCTTAAGATTCATCCTAAATGAATACTACAATTTGTGACTTTGTTTGAGACCATCCGGTTCCGTGGTCTATTCTTGAAGACCCTTTGAAGTCGCTCTTGGCAGGAAACCGATTACAATACTTTGTCTGTTTAAAGTAAAAATGCCAATTTAAACTTATGAATATCGAAAAGAGAACTAAAATTTTAAGCAAGATTTTTCAATAAACCGTGATAAATTGGGTATTTTTCTCAAATAATTGCAATTGTATTGATAAAATTCTATATTAAATTCAGTTCATGGCTTAATTTTTGAAGGAATTTAAACTAGAACAAGCGTTAAATTAATTTTGTATAGGAGCGCCTGATTCTCATTTCCATGTATAGAAAGTAGAATAAAGAGCAATATTAAAAATTGTTTTCTGAATAAAATATATATATGGTATATTAAGTCAAGATTAAATTAAATTATATTAAATCTTAAATTAAATACTAAATAATATGCACATGACATGCTGTCAGTCAAAGAAAATATAATACATGAATTGATATGGATAAAGGCTCAATTCAATAATTCATTCTTCTCAATGGGAAAATGTTGAATAATGCAAGCGAATTAAAAAAATACAATCATAAATATCCATGCAAAACTTCGCGGCTAATCTGACAGACGCATACAATACATTGTATATAAATTGTTAAGAGACACTTTAAACAACTTGTAGACAAAATGTACTTTCCCAAGGATATTTTGTAATAATTATAGCATGGTTTAAATTTGTTTTGAATAGTTGTAGTAGAACTGGTCATTCTATTATTGTATTCTACCTGAGAGATCAATCGGATCAAATTTACTAGTTTCACTTAAACATTAAAATACTTCAATCTAACAATATATGTAATTCCTTCATTTTTTGAAATTTTATTTTAATCTTCGCTTTTTTTACAAATTTCATCGAATACGGCGTTATTTTTCAAATTTAACATTATATTTAAAAAAATATATTTTGGGACCTTCGCCCCAAACGGATACTGCTTTGTGTGGCTGAGGGTAGGAGTCAGAAATTATATTTTGTGACAAACTCCGCAGTCCCTGAGATGGAGATCGACCATCTACCACAATGAATCATCCTGTTCTTTAAGAAAATCTTAAATTTTTCCTAATTCTATTGCTATAAGCAAGTAATGACTTGTCTATAGCACTCTTAGTTATTTCCGATCAAATATACTATTAAGAGTTCTTAGAAATGGATTTATCCAAAAATCCACTTTATTTATTCATTTTTGTATTATTACTATTTTAATAGTTCCTAAGTGAGAACAATTTTTATTCAACTAAAACTCGTCTGGACATTTCTTTGACATGGTTAAACTGGATATACTCTGGTATAGACTTCAAACCTTCTATCCATACCCGTTTCGGAAAATCATTCATTTTAATTGGCCCTTGAAACTATGCAACAATTTTATTTTATTTCGAGAACCAATATACTTTTAAAACAAAAAATGTTTCAAATATCGGATAATATTTTGAAAATTTAAAGATTCTCCTGAAATTTTGAAGTCGATATTTATGAAAATACTCTAAATGTTTGAAATTTTAGGGATGCGCAGCATCCACAGAATCCATGGACCGCAACCCACTGAAAAAACGGCGGAAGCAAAGTTGTACACCCTTTATAATTTATTTGTTAGAGATTATAATATCGAAGGATTGAACATCTTCATCAGTCTTTTTAATTTTAAATATTTTATCTATTATATTTATCAAGGGTCGATCGGATAGAGAAACAGTGAAATTAAGAACTATATTTAACTAGTTTGTTGATAGGTATATATTAACCAAAAGATTTCCCTTATATTTTTTATTTAAAATATTTTCGATAAAATACAAAGTTTTCATACTGAGAGTTGGCTGTTTTGAGTATAATATGATGTCGTAATATTAATATGACTTATACTAATTAATGTATCAATGATGTATCAAAATTAATTAGAGTTTTATCGATTTGCTCTTACCTCGGAAGAATGGCCTCCTCGTCTGCACTGGTCGATTTCCGCCACATCAAATGAATAAAATGCCGTTTTTAATTTCCTATTATCTGGAATGCATTTCTCTAGGTGGGCTCGATTCTCTAAAACAGAAAATATAAAAGAATATTTTTATTTAAAAAAAGGAAAATTATCAGTAAAAGATAAATGAAAATAAATTTAACATGAACTTTTAGATATCAATTTTTTATCTAATTATTATTACATAGTATTGGACCAAATTTTAAAATCAATTTTAATTAATAGAATAATTAATCCACGCTTTAAGCGTCTTGCAATTCATATTTTTCTTTGTCTTTTGGGGTTATTATTACTATATTTTTACATGTTTAATCTCAAGAACGAAATGGACCATTCAAATTACTTCAACCCAGTGAACCTCCATCTTGTAATAAATACAGGGTATTCTAATGAGTGTTTAAGATTTTATGGGGTGATTAGATAGTTTTATTGTAAAACAAAATGTGATTTGATCATAAGTTTAAAAAATTCATTTCTGAGAGAATAATATGTTATAAAAATAATTCAAAAATATAATAATTCCCCCTCAGTTCTATTTAATATTTGATAAAATAATTTATAATTATTTACGAAAAGAACTCTCCCCCTCTTAATTTTGGACCCATTAGAAATTAATTATAATATCTCCTTTTAATTATGTGACTATTCTATTAGAAATATCACCTTTCTTTGATTTTTGTTTGAAAATTATATTATTTTAAATTATTTTTGAACCCCCTCCCCCTCTTTTTGATCACTTTCAATTTCACATAGTGAGTCATTTTCATGAGGTCGTATAAGTTTCATATGCGATCTCTTTTTTATTTTAGGTTAATTTTATAGGAAATTTCATTTTTCTTGTTTTTTTTTTTTAGTTTGAAAATCTTATAAGTTTAATTTTAACCCCGCCCCTTAATTTTGGGTTTGATTTCAACCAAAATCTAATTACTTCTTAATCACAATGCACAAAAACTACATGTGAGATTTCGTTTTGATATTAACTCTAGTTTTTGAGCTAGAGAGTACACAATATTTGGTACTAACAGAACAGATATTTTGACAAATCAATTAATATCTCGAAAAATGTAATTTTTTCTACGTTCACTTATTATGGCTTTTTGTAGGCCAAAGCAAATCGTCATGGTTTTGCTCAATTTTTTTAATTAAAATAGTTTTCCGAGATATTTCGAAAAAACGAAGAAAAAAAGCACTTTTTTAATGTACGATTACAATACTTGTCTATATGGTAAACTAAAAAAAATAGTTTTGACATAATGAACATTTGTGGTCACTCTTATGATTAGGCAAGTAAAATGTCAGACTTGACTTCAGACATGATTAAATGTTATATGTTTGATTATAATGTAATATATATATGTTTTAGTACCCCCCCCTGAAAAATTTCCTGGGACGCCAATGAAATACTTACACAAAACTTAAATATCAACAAACTCTATTTTTAACCGAATTCAAAAAAAGGGAGGAGGTTCTCTATTCGGCTGAATTTTTTTTTTTTTGTGTCTATGTTACCTCATATCTCCGCCAATTGTGAACAGATTTTGAAAAAAAAAATGCATTGGATTCAGTCTACCTTCCGATTGGTCCCATTATTTTTTCATAGGTATTAGACCTTTTTTGTTAGGTTTGTTCAGGCCTAACTTCTTTGTTTATGAACCGATTTCGATGATTCTTTTTACTTTATCCAATGCAAAGCATGGGTAAAGTATTGTAATCGCTCTCGGGGCAAGCTTGGCTTCAAAGGGTCCTCAGGTAAAGACTACGGAACCCATGGACTCAATTAAAGTCACAAATTCTAGTATTCAATTAGGTTGAATTTTAGCACGTGACGGTTTAGCCAAAAATTACATGGGGTCTCGTCGAGAGGCCAAAAAGTGCGATTTTTTCATTTAGTGCGTGCGGATGGATGTATGGATGTATGTATGTATGGATGTATGTATGTTATCGTTTTTTTGGCCCACGATTTTTTCCACACCTTTGCGCTGATTGAAATGAAATTGAAAAACCTACCATTAGTTTAACAAAATGAAGCGCTGATTAGTTTTTGGTACATATCGGCCCACAAACATTAGTACTTTATTTCAGTACTTTTTTAGTTTTTCTAAATATCTTGAAAATGACTTAACCAATTTTGATGAAATTTAATATCCTAATTAAGTACCTTGGGGACCACAAAAAAGGTTAAATAAAGTTTTTAGTAAAATTATATTTTAAAGTACTTTACTCTAGAGTAAGAGAGTACTTTTTTAATTTTTTAAATTCTTTAAAATTTATTCATTTGAAAGTTTTAATATAGCTCATTTAGCCTTGCTTAAGTAAGAATGGTTAGGCTTCTCTCTGTGAAATGCTAAAAATTTGGGAGGAATTTTTAAGTAACCATAGCAACTGCGTTGTTTTCTTATACGTTACCTTTGCTGAAGACAGAGAAATCGATTTTAAACCAAAAATAGCGATTGATTCTGATCTAGTACTTGAGGAATAATCATTCTATATTGGATTTTTGACGTTTCGGTTTTTATTAGTAACCATTCCTGAAGACATAGAGAAATCGACTTTAAACCAAAAATAGCGATTGATTCTCATCTAGTACTTGAGGAATAATCATTCTATATTGGATTTTTGACGTTTCGGTTTTTATTAGTAACCATTCCTGAAAACATAGAGCAATCGACTTTAAACCAAAATTAGCGATTGATTCTCATCTAGTACTTGAGGAATAATCATTCTATATTGGATTTTTGACGTTTCGGTTTTTATTGGTAACCATTGCTGAAGAGATGGAGGAATCGACTTAAAATCAAAAATAGCGATTGATTCCCATCTAATACTTGAGGAATAACAATTCTACATTAGGTGTTTGACGTTTCGATTATTATTGGTAACCATTGCTGAAGACATGGAGGAATCGACTTAAAATCAAAAATAACGATCGATTCTTATCTAATACTAGAGGAATACACCTTATTGCATTCCATTTTTGATGTTTTGACTATTAATGGAAACCTCTACTGAAAATGTGGAAGAATCGACTTAAAATCCAAAGACTAAATTCTTTTTGGTAAACAACTCAAACTTGAGTTGTTTGCCATAAAAGAATTTAGTCTTTTTGATTTTAAGTCGATTCTTCCACGTTTTCAGTAGAGGTTGCCATTAATGGTCAAAACATCAAAAATGGAATGAAATAAGGTTATTCCTCTAGTATTAGATGAGAATCGATCGTTATTTTTGATTTTAAGTCGATTCCTCCATGTCTTCAGCAATGGTTACAATAATAACCGAAATGTCAAAAATCCAATGTAGAATGGTTATTCCTCGACTATTAAATGAGAATTATTTTTAATTAATGTCAACATGAACTACAAATTGCAAGTGATATCTGATTAATAATAAAGGAACAAACATATTAATATTTCAAATGAATTTGGATAAAGTTTAGCAACGATCCGTTGCAGTTTATTTTATTCGAAAGGGGGTATCTTAGGGATGGTGCCATATTAATTTGGTCAAGTTCTTATGATATGATCACTATTAATAACATCACTAAAAAGAGAAAAATAAAAATAATTTTTAAGAAAAAAATAAAACCGACTTCAAAAAAATTAATTGCAACAAATAAAATACACTAAAAGGTATAAAATAATTATTAACTTATTTAGCTACAACTAAACTACGAAATATTAACATGAAATTACTTTTTTATGTCGGTACCAAACAAACTATACCTATAAGCGAGCATACCCACCAAACGTACTAAGTAAGATCCGTCGAGTGCGATTCATAAAATGTATATCTTTGGCACCGACTTCAAAAAGTAATTTCATGTTAATTTATTTTATTTTTATTTTATTTATTTTTAAATGTATTTTTGATACATATATATTTCAATATTTACAAATCTTAATACTAACTTTATAATATTTCCAAATATTTCTCAATAGAAATGTTCAACTGTCCCTCTTAAGATATATTCTAACTTGGTTCTTAAATTGAATCAGACTTGATGCATTTCTTACTTCAGCTGGTAAAGAATTAAATTCCTCAAGTCCTCTAAAATATAATGAATTTCTTGTGCTCTCTTTCCTCGCCCTCTCAATAAATATATTGTCTCTAATTCGCGTCCCATGGTCATGGATCTCATTGACCAATGTGAAATTCAGATAGCCTGGCAGCTGGCTATGATATAATTTATATACAAAACACATTGTCTGTAAAAATAAGAATTGCTTCACATTCATAAGTCCTAAGCATTCCAGCATACTACTTATTGATGTATATCTGTCACATTTTAATATAAATCTCATGCATCTATTTTGTAAGAGTTGCAACTTATCAATATTCTCCTGAGTGCCAAAATATAATATTGTAGGACAGTAAGAGAAACTAGGACTAATTATAATAATATTTCGTAGTTTAGTTGTAACTAAATAAGTTAATAATTATTTTATACCTTTTAGTGTATTTTATTTGTTGCAATTAATTTTTTTGAAGTCGGTTTTATTTTTTTCTTAAAAATTATTTTTATAATCAGTCCACTCAGAAATCTTTTTTTTTTGTATCCATAAAAACCTCATTTACTCGAATAACGTGAATTGAGACATCCACATCCCTTAGAGTTCAATTAAAACAAATTCAATTAATTCACTGGTCGATTAGTTAATACCAATAACTTTTAGAGATTGGAATTCACTTCCAGTTTGCATCTTTCTCGAATCCTTCAACTCCAATCCAAATTTTGGAAATTCTTTAAAAACACATTTTTTGCTTTATTAAGTATCATGCAACTTAGTACTGTTCAAAAACACATATATCATACACCCTTACCTACCTTAACAGACACCGCCCTCCTAGTATATATTTGAATATGTAATATCATTTACATGACTACGGAGCATATGTTTTAATTTTTCATTAAATAAAATTAAAAATAATAATAATTATCATATATATTAATGCAAATATTGTATTCATAAAAAATTCTAAGTAGGTTTTTTCATATTTAAACGTTTACTCCGAGAAAAACAAACATTTTTTTTAGTCTCTGTTTGTAATGTGTATTTAGGCTAATGATTTTCTGGCTAGACGGCTTGACAAATATTAATGAAAGTTTGAATACGGAGGTTTTGAAGACTAATTAGAGGATTGCGATTTTAAAATTTTTAATTCGTATTTTTTTTCTCTGTGTTTATGAAGAATGGGTTAAAAAAATATTGCGAAAAAATTTAATTGACAACTAAGGTTTTAAGATCGATAAAAAATCAAATGGAGTAGATATCGTAAAAAATGATATTTTATTAAAAGTTATATCAATTAATTTTAGAAATTTTAAGAAAGCCTACCAAGAATTGAAGAAGTTTTCACTTTTTAATCTAATAAATTTTTGAAATTCTTTTTGTTTTTTAGTGATAAAGCATACATAAAATTCAGCTACATATAGGCTAATATACCAACAAATAGGCACACAGGCAGGGGGACATATATACATACACACAGAGGCGCCGGGTTTTGAAAATGAGTGGGGGATGCTCACAGTCAACAATCAGGGAGTGTCTGTAGTGTATTCCATTCTCCTTGAAAATTTTTAAATTAAGGTAATGAATAATAGTAAACATAAACTATTGTTTTATTATTATGTGCATTTTTCTCCAATGATGAATGAGTACAAAAGTTATTCAATTGTTTCCTTTTTATTTAAATCTTAAAATCATAGAAATAGTGAATGTAAGCTAATGGTTAAAAAAAAGGTAAGAAATAAGTAGGTTAGAATGAAAGGCAGTCCAAATTATTTAAATTTTTTATTCAAATTCCGACGTTTCGGAGACCTTTTCTCTCCTTCTTCAGGGTATTGAATAGTTATTGATGGGTGAGTATAATCGACTCCAATTTGTCTAAGTTGACTAAGTACATTTATGATATAATGGTGAAAAGTATTGTAATATTGTCTTTATCACTGAAAAGAGAGACAAATGGGAACCGAGTTATAATCACCCAACAATAACTATTCAATACCCTGAAGAAGGAGAGAAAAGGTCTCCGAAACGTCGGAATTTGAATAAAAAATTTAAATAATTTGGACTGCTTTTCATTATAACCTACTTATTTCGCTTACCTAGTCTTTCTAAGAAAATAAATAATTTTTTTTTTATTTATTGTCACCGGGAACAAAGCCCATTTAGACAGCACATAAGTAAAGTATTAGTAGGGTTAGTAAGGGAGCCGAGTCTTTAGCCGGCAGAAATTTTTATTTGCCAGCCAGGATCGAACCCCGGCCCTCCACTCCAACATCGTCATAATCGATCGATGCCGAAGCGAGGGCAGTGCGTTAGCTGGCTCGGCTAACCCGACTTCCCGTAAATAAAATTAAAAAAGTAAGAAATTTTAAATTTTACATTTACCTATGTGAATTAAAAGTAAAGAAAATAAATAAAATTGTGTATAACGTTTAGGGAAATCGGTGTTGTGTAGTCTATTTTGATTTATTTCGGGTTGTCAGCCCATCGTCATGAGTCAGAGAAAACTGAATAAAAATTAGAAAAATTTTAACAAATAATAATTTTTTGGAAACAGGTATGGTGAGGGAAAGTCAGGGGGAGAAGAAGACTTACTAAAAATTAATATTTCTCGACAGATGGAACAAGTGAGTTTTTACTTTTTAGACAGGTGGTGGGAAATATGTATACCTGAAATTATAAAAAAGAATAGAATGGTACATGGAAAGTGATGTTATCTTAATATTAATATGCAATGTGCGAACTATAGAAGGAATGTTGGATTATTTATTACAAAATATAATCAATAATTGTATTTTTATTCTTATTCACTTTTAGTTGATTATTTAAAATATATTGAAATCTAAACTCATTTTTGTTTTATTTCATTTTATGTCAAACCCACCTCGCAATTTTACCTTATTTTTTATTATTATACAAAAATTAGTCTTTAAGGAATTGATAATTCTCACACATAAAGAAAGTAAAGTAAAGAAAATTTTTGAAAAAACATTTTTGAAACTTTTTAAAAAAATTTTAAATATAAAATACAAGGTAGGTTCCAAATAAATAAAAGATCAGATGCTTGTTTAGCACGACTATTATATATATATATATATATATATATATATATATATATATATTTGGGGGTATAAGCCCATCTTCAGGAGTTCACAAAGGGCACTGAAGATGGCCTTATACCTTATACCCCGAAATACATTTAGAGTCGTGCTAAACAAGCATCTGATCTTTTATTTATGTGAAACATACCTAGTATTTTATATTTAAATAAATTTTGAAAAGTTTCAAAAAAAAATTTCAAAAATGTTCTTTACTTTATTTAATATGTTTCAACAAGATCCTACACCATTCTCCCTTAACATAAAGAAAGTGTTCCTACGAACAGTCGATCGTTTAATAAAAATGTTCGCACAGCGTCACAGCGAATAAAGAACGTTCTGCTGTACATGTAGAAACGTGTATAGTTAAAGCCTAGGGGTGAACCGCGACCTAATATCGTGTACACCTACTTCCACTTCCACTTTCATTTCCAAATATTTCCAAAAAATTCCAGTACTTTAAATACTAAAATACAAAAATAACTCCACATAATCCCAAAGACGTGTACACCTAATTCCATCACGGTTGACCTCTCGGTCAAAGCGATCTTTATCAAATTACACACCTCTGAAATCAATTCGTCGAGGTGTCTATTAGAGGACAAGAAGAGCACTAGATCTTCAGTTCTTTCAACGATACAATTTTTAGATTCACACACATGTAATACTATATTTTTGTGTAAAATTAATCTTTCAGGGTCAAAGTAATCCTTATAAAATTCTACTGCATAACTGCACTCTTTAGTTTTGGCAAGATGAAATGTTTCAATTTCTTTGAAGTGACTCAAGCCGCTTTAGAAAATCGATAATCAAAACAGTTGATCACAATATCTAAATGCTTTAAATAAATTTTTCGGTAATAATCACGGGGGCTAGCTAAAATAAAGGGTTGAACGCCATCATCAATTTTTCGAGGAATTTTTCTAAATTTGGAAATTTTCGGCACATCGGAATCAAATTTTTTGATCAATCCCAAGCATGAGTTATAAACTGTATCGATATGTTCATCAGTTTAAGATAACTTTAAAACTTCTCAGACACTATGAATATTATCCATGGCTTTTTCCAACTGCAAGGGGCGTCCCTAAATTAGGTGAGGCGATTTTGGCAATTCCCCCCTAATCTCAAGTGAGAAATGCGTATTTATCCTTGGGATTGATCAAAAATGAATATTTAGATATTATTAATTTTTTTTTAATTTATAAAATAAAAAAAAATAAAAAATATTGTGATTGTATTATGATTGGTATGTACCTATATATATTGTTTTCAAATATAATTTTTCAATTAAACTCCTTACGGCAGATGCCTTTATGAAAAAGAAAATGTACAATTTTTTAATTATTAATTTATTAAGTTTTTTTATTGTTAATTATTTTTTTAATATTACTCTTTTTAACATGATCGCATGCTCTGATTTCGTTATATTAGACAAATGATAAATAAATAAATAAATCTTTTTTACTCGACCTGCCTAGAGGCACAAGTCCTCGGTGGCTAGGTCAATAAAACATGAGTACAAATTAATTACCGAAATTAATAAATATAAATACAAATCAATTAAAAGAAATTAATTAAAAAACAAGAAAAAAAAATTAGAAATGTAAGCTCATTAACAAATAACATGTCATAGATTTCCATCAAAAGACAAAACGTAAATTAAATAATTCTGCGGAAAAACCCGATACAATGAGCAAACGACGCATTAGCCATCCTGACATTTGCCATAATTTGTTAATGAAACCTGGTCAAAACCTTAACAAGGATGGTATGACCTCTCTCTACCACAGGTAATCTCTGCTTGTGAGAACTAAAAAACATTTTTCACAACTCTAGGACTTTACGACTTGACAAAATTTATAATTGATTTAATCATAGGGGGCAGAGGACTAATCCCAAATAGTAACAGACTGATTAAATTATTCCGCAAAATTTTCGATTTTACATATCTAGAAACTATATGGACACCCTATTTTCTGAATGTCACGAAAATCTTAAAAGCTTTGAGAACAGATTTAAACTACCATATTACATGGGATTAATCAAAATTTTTAGTGTAAATACGTTAATCGGTGCTTGATTGCGTTGGATTTATTTAAAAAATATAATTTGCTTAATTATTTTTATTTAAGACTAGTTAAGGCTATTATTATTATTATTACTTAATTTAACCCAGATTTCTCAGAATTTTTACACTGTTTCTTGCGAAAAAAATAGGTGATATTTTCCGAGCCCCCCCCCTAATCACCTTACGTAATTTAAGGGCGCCTCCTAAAGAATTTTGCAGAAAATCATTCAGAATTTCAACAGACACTTAAATTTCAGTAAGAAGCGTATAGTGACAAATATAAAGTTAATAGATCGCATCAAATTTCAGAAACCTTTAGCTTTAGCATCGGCATCAGATTTTTCAAAAAAAACAATATTAACTCTTCGAAATTTCGCAAAATCGTTTTCAACCAATTTATTTTGCAACTCCACCTGGTGAGTCAAAAAGGCCAAAGAGCAAGAAGGTGAATGGACCTACTATCTTGGGCAGTTTTCATTGATAAAAATATTGCTAGTCATTTGGGGCACAAATTGATAATTTCTTTCACAGTTGTAAGATACTCTCTCACCACGGTCTCATTTTGCATTGTCTTTTGGGTCACAAGATTCAAAGAATGTGCCAAGCAGTGAACATCCATAACTCTTTCTTTATCTTATTTTCTCTTTTATTTCTATCTTCCTTTTTTATGGGGGTGCTCAGCAGTATTTTACTTTGGGAGGTGTGCCTTCATAGTAAAATAGTCTTCTGGTTTCTATTCTCAGCCTAAATTAATTATTTTGGAATAAAAAAATCTTAAAAAGAAAGTAATTAATTTACTAAAGATGAAAAATGTTTTTCAAATCGTTTCGAAGCTTCTAATTTGTTAGAATTGTTAAAGTTATCTATCAAAATAATAACTTTTTCTTTTAAAAATAGATAGAGTTTATATAAGTAACTGCTGACATAAGGGTAATGAAGAATAACATTTTGGAGTATTTAAGAACAAAATGAATTTATTCCACGATTTAATTAATAATTGTAAAAATAAGTTTATTGGTTTAAATGAAATTTCAAAAATTAATTAGTCTTATTTATACTAATATATGACGTACATAAATCCTCGCCATTTTTGAGAAAAAACACCACCAGCCTGATTAACACATATTACATACAAAATAATAACATTCTCAAATAATTTAAATATTTTAAATATCTAATAATAATTCAAGCAAGAGGTCTCAATATATTTATTTTGACTGAAGAAATTAAATCCCAAATAAGTATTGTATTATTAAAATTTAATAGAAAAATCTTATTAAAAAACTTTTCCATTTTATTATAAAAGAGCTTGACTTTCCGTAAATGTATTATTATTATTTTAATTAAACAAATATAAACAATAAAATATAATTTATCTGTAAAATGGAGAAAAAAGTCAAGACTCGAAAGCTTTTCCCAAATTGTGTGATTTGGCAATTTTTGATCGTTTGTGTGCCTAGCTTACGAAACGAATTTTCTCTGTCTAATTGGGTATTGATCACATATTGGTGGCAAATAAAATATTTCTAATTAGAAAGACAGATGATGAACGCCAAACCTTCGAAACTATAGTCTCAAACAAATAATATATATATATACGTGTGCGTGTGTGATTGTTTATTAGAACCAAGCAGAAGACAACCTCTTTGGTTTATCTTTGATAAATCAACAACGCTGCTACTCTCGGCAAAACAAAATCGTTTCTATTAGTGAATGGTTTGACCCAGTAAGTGCAAACTTGGCATAAAGATGCGGCTTATTAATAGAAATGTCGAATTTCAGCACATTAACGAGAACTATTCAAGAACCCTACATATAACAATTCGATTTACTTATGATTTTCATCTGGAAGTTCTAAAACTAGAAAGCCTAACATGTAATTTGTTATTCGTTTTAGAAATACAAACATTTCAGCACTAGAACGAACTTTCTATGTCCTTATTAACTGAAAATGGAATCCAGACATTCAGGCAAACAGAATAAAATATAAGTAAGGTTATTACGAGAGATCGTCATCTATTTGATCCTAGATGGAATGGTTAATTTTTAATTATGTGTCAGAATGGTTGTCTTAGGGTTCGATTCCCGACAGGGTAAACACAACCCTTTTGACATATAATTAAAAATTAACCATTCCATCTCGGATCAAATAGATGACGACTTCTCATGATTTCTTTAGAAATTTAAAATTTGAACTCTTAATTAGAAAAAAAATCGTGCTTAACAAATTTTCTCTCCACGTTCCAGATAACTCTTCGTATTTAAGAATATAAAAAAAAATTTGAAAATATTTTCAGTTTTTGCTTGCCGAGCATCAAATGAGTAATATTTTTGTGATTTTACATATTTTTTGCTTCATTTCTACTTATCTTAATACTAATAGTGAAACAATAAATTAAAATTTTCTTATCTTGTGTAATTATATAATAGCAAGATGAAAAATGTAATTGAAATTAAAATATTTTTAGTGAATATCTAGAAAAATTTTGAATTGATACATACGGTCTCGATTATTGTTGCTTTTTTTTACTCCTTTTCAAGTCTGTTTTCACTTATATTTCTTCAAGAATTATCAAAACACGAATAAAATTTATAATCAAAGCGTAATTATAAAAAAAATAAAGTAGATTATTTCTTAGTTGTTTTTTAAGATATTTTCTCGATGAAAAAATCAAAAACTCGATTAATTTGAAATTAATGAGTTCACTTTAGTAATTAAGAGCAATGCCCGTCAGATGTTCCTTTTGAGTGTTGGGCATCATTCTCGAGAGTTATGATGATATAGGTAGACGCCGTGTCGCGGAAGAGCAGAGGTACACGAGGTGTCCCTGAAGAGATGTGCCGCGTAGACGCGCTGTCGGACCACTGCCGCGCTATCCCGCCGACAACTTGTTCGAGGGCTCGCACACATAAAAGGTACACGCTTGCGCATCCCCAAGCCTGCCCCAATGAGAAAATTATTCGAAGAATGGATGGCCAGACCCTCGGGGGGATATCTCTTTATCTTGACAAATTGTCGGCGGCCCTCTTGCTAGCCAGGGGGCACGCCCCTGGACCCCCAACCCACGAACCCCACCTTCACACTCCACTCTCACCCACCACCCCCTCCCTCCCGAGACCCACCCAGCACCCCTACCCCCCGTGCCATGCACCCCCAACCCCCGCCCCACACCACCACCCCAACCCGCACCCCACTCCCATCTTGAAAACCCACGAAACCCACCCAGCCCAACCACCCCCGTACTATGCACCCGTGACCCACAGATTATGTATACAAAATTTGGTTGAGTTTGGTCAAAGAGCAAGAATTTTCATTTTTTGACCCTCCTCCCATTTTGGGTAGTTAGTTTTTGCATTTCTATCTCTCTAGAGGCCCACAGATTATGTATACAAAATTTGGTTGAGTTTGCTCCAAGGGCAAGAATTTACATATTTTTCACCCTCCCCTTTTTGGGTGGTTTTCTGGGGGAATTTTTTTAAACAAAGGTTGTCAGAAATCACATCCCCTACAAGTTTGCTCATTATAAAATTTGCCGTAGAGTTAATAGTTTAGGAGTTATTTGATAATTTTCATTCGTGCGCCCCCCCAAACCCCCTTTTGGGGTCAAAATATCAAAACGTTATATAGCTAAAAACGTAAGTTAGAAGACATCTGATACAAATATGAAATTTCATAATAATCTCTTGAGCCGTTTTGACGTGAATCGTGAACAACTTTTCGCGGAAACCACTGAAACAGACAGACAGACAGACAGGAATTTTGTTGAGGGTGTTTTCGTCATAACTTTGCTTGAAACGTGTGCAACCAAAATTTGGCGTGATTTGGAGCAATGTACAGACAAAACTTTAATTTTATATATATAGAAACCGTATAATTATTTTTTTAATTAAATAATTTTTTTTTATTAAATAATTTTTTTTATTTTATAGAACCAATTATTTTACATTAATTAATGTATACTTGTATTTGAGCTTCGACTTCGGAGATAACTTCCCCACCATCGACTGTCCTTGATCATCTTTTTAGTCCTTGTTTTTAATAAGAGGAAAAAACTAATTAAATAAAAAAACCTCTTTTCCGATAATTATTCTCATTCCATATTATATTCCAATCCTTGCACCGGTCTCGAATCAACAATATTTGAGTTCATCAATTAAATTGCCTAATTCTAATATAGAAAAAATTCGTTTGTAGGATTTAAAACTCGATTTTTAATTAATTAATTATTTATAATTATAATTATAAATTTTATTAAACCAATTATTTTACATTAATTAATGTATACATTGTATTTTTTGCTTCGATTCCGGAGATAACTTCTCCACCATCGAGTGTCCTTATTCATCTTTAGTCCTTGTTTTAAATAAGAGGAAAAATCTAATTAGATAAAAAAACCTCTTTTCCGATAATTATTTCAATTCCATTATTCCCCAATCAAGTCGATTGGTCCCATTCTATCTCCTCCAATAATTAATTAATTTGCCTACTTTTAATATATATAATAATATTTGTAATGATCTATTAGTGGAATTTAAAATTGAAAAACCAATTAAATATTAAAAGGAAATTGAATAAAAATGTAATTATACATTTTTATAGAGACAACCACCTGTGAATATATTATTATTATTAACAAAAAACCCATCAAAAACAACTTAGCCGAAGATGAGACCGTGACAGATCGAATGTCCAACACAAAACCCTCCTAACCAGTGAATTTCATCCAAATCGTTAGAGCCGTTTTCGAGAACCCGGCCCGATATATATTTACATATACAATTTTTGCTCGTTTAATAAGAGTAGATGAGAAATCCAAGGGGTTTTCTAGTTGTTTAGATAAATCATGTGTCGGCTGGATGGTACTTCTGGATAAAAAGGTAGTCTATTTCTAAGTACATAATTTGAGTTATGAATAGGAAACAAGTTTTGAAGATCAGGACAATTGTTGGACTTAAACGTGTACACAAATATAACATTGGATGCAATCATGGAAGATGTAACAGAAGCAAGACAGAAAGTTTCAGCAGTTGAAGTGTAGTCATAGTCGTATCTCGACAAAGGATTGCCCGAAAGATATGCTAGATGTCTTAACACTTTGTTCTGAATTCTCTGCATTTGTTTTGGCATTCAGTTTATCAGTAGTTAATTGGGGTTTTCCCAAAAATAAAATGAACTAATAAGAGGCAACTCATAGGTCTGGATTTATTTCTGCGATTGAGAAAAGAAGATTATAGGGGTTATTGGCGATTTGAGTTTTGTATAGGGTATGAAGTTGAGTGGGCGTTAATGTCGTTTGAATCTAAGAAGAAGCTTAAGGCCGCTGCACACGAGGCTAGTTTTAATAATGTTTTGTCTCCTTGCTGCTAGCAGATGGCTTCCCAGGACCAAGCGGGAAAATAGAACATGACCTATCTTTTAAATCAGGGCTCTCCTCTCCAACCCGTGGCCCGCGGACCCCATGCGGCCCAGGACTGCAATGAGTGTGGCCCAACATAAAATCATAAACTTCCTTAAAACATTGAGATTTATATATAGAGATATATTTATTCCCTTTTTCGAAATATGAATGTACATTTGTACATGAAGCTTTTTTCAAGAATAAAATTCACTAAAACCAAATTACAAGCTCAACTATATAAGATAAAAAAAATAATTAAGTTTCGAATATTTAAAAATATTTTTATTTTCTAAAATATTTATTATTTCATTAATTTATATGCTACGACACTAACCAAGTATATACATAGTTATTATTCTAGTACAAGAGGAGACAATGAATTGGGTTTTTCTAGAACAATCACTATAACTTACTAACACTAAAATATAGCAGTATTTTATCTAGCTGTAACTCCAAAATTATAATAGTTAAAAATCTGTAATAATTCTGAAGGATGGCTAGTATTGTAAAAATAAAGTCTAGAGAGTTTCAAATTTTTTGAAAAGTTACTTTTGCCGGAATAAAAAATTGATATTTCAATGGCAAAAACCCCATGTTATTTAGATGAGAAACTTACATCGCTGAGGGCACAGGTTATAGTTGAGATAGAGAGTTGAAACTTAGTGGATATTTTTTTTATTTATTTCGAACCATATGAGTCCTTGTCAGCGTAAAAATTCGAAAATACCCAAAATAAGGACCACCCTAGTATGTAGGTATGTATTTACACGAGGGGCGATCTGCGATTGGTAGTAGGTGTACGCCTCTTTATTATTATTTTGGAATTACTTAGAAATATTTGGAATTACTTGGCAATATTTGGAATTACTTGGAAATATTTGGAATTATTTGGAATTATTTGGAAATATTTGGAATTACTTGGAAATATTTGGAATTACTTGGCAATATTTTGAATTATATTATTCCCGAGATTCGAGACTTCCCGCATGCTTCGCATTGGATAAAGTAAAAATTATTTAAATTTACGCTCTATTAAAAGGTCCTAGGTGTTGACAACATTGTCGGCTTTTATTGTTTCAAAAGTTTTGCCCGTTTTAATGTCATGTGTTTTTGTAGCTCCATATAGCAATAAATATTTATTCTACTGTGTCGTGGTATATACTGATCGATACAGTTTTTCTAACAATTTTCTTGTTTGAGAATCTTTACACAATTTTGCACAATACGCATGGACTTGCATACATACATACATACATACATAAATCGATAGAAATATTTTCATTAAAGATTACTATTTCATTATTTCATAATGTACCAGGCCCACATATTAAATTAAAGAAGATTAATTTTTTTCGTGCTGGCTTAAAGTCCCGAGTAATTGCCCCTGCCCTGGCCTGGCTCTTTGTGAAAATGCACTCCGAATGAATTAGCACAGCAAACATTTCTTTTTAGATTATTGGATCCATTTCATTTCATAAGCTAATTAAATTCACAGCAACTTATTTAGAGGAAAATATAAATATACCTAGTAATTTCTGCGAACACCGCCGCCTCTGCTTTTATGCACAAATGAAAAAAAATTCAATTTTTGCACTCCGTATGAATTAGCACAGCAAACGTTTCTTTTTAGATTATTGGATACATTTCATTTCATAAGCTAATTAAACTCACAACAACTTATTTAGCGGTTAATATATAATAAATATAAAATTTCTGCGAACGCCGCCGCCCCTGCTTTTATGCACAAATGAGAAATAATTCAATTTTTGCTTTTGTTGGTTTTAAAATTCAATTATTTATTTTTCTCAAAATCTTTCGAAGCTTTACTTTGACGAAGAGAAAGGTGGAGGAGGAGTGATCTTTTGTGTTTGTTATCAATATAACAAAATTTGGTTTAATAAAGTAAAGAAAATTTTAAAAATAAATAAACTGGTGTGTTCACCACACGACTTTCACATTTTCATTTATTTGAAGTCATCGCGACACTACTAATTTACACCCCCTTCCTTTATTTCGGATATTTTTAAAAATTAGTGTATTTATCAAGTGTCATGAGTTTATAGTTGTGTCAAATTTTTAATCCGATTGAATTAAAGGAAGGGGTTGTAAATTAGGAGTGTAGTAAAATAAATATTTTAATCGTTCATATCTCGTCTTTGGAAAGTCGCAGAGCCTTGAAATTTGATACTTAAGCTATCTAGAGGCTACAAGAAGTATAACAAGATTTTGGCTAAAATAGAAAAACCGGAAGTTGATGTTTTTATGTACCTAAGAAGTACGCAACCATAAGTCTCAGAGATACGAAATTCGAAACTTAAGCTTGATATAGGCTAGAACGAGTATTTACATATACGAGAAGCTATTTTTAAAACTTCAAAAAAGGAGGGGTTCTCTATTCGACTGAATTTTTTTGTGTCTATGTTACCTCATATCTCCACCAATTGTGAACCGATTTTGATGCTTTTTTGCATTGGGCTCAGCCTAGCTTCCCATTGGTCCCGTTTTTTATCATTGGTATTGGAGCTTTTTTGATATCTTTGTTCAGACATAACTTCTTTGTTTATAAACCAATTTTAATGATTCTTTTTTTATTAGAAAGAGGGTACCTTAGGGGTGGTACCATATTAATTTGGTCAAGTTCTGATGATATGATCTCAAAGACGAAATAACGTAAATCTCAATTCTTATGACCAAATAATCAAATTATAATAAATAAAATCTTTTATAAAAAATATCTTAAAATATTCATTTAAAACTCGCAAATATTTCGAGAGAATTTCTATATTTATGAATTGAATTTTATTATCATTTTCTGTGATGGAAGGAAGATTAACCAATTGACTTGATTGGGGAATAATGGAATTAAATAATTATTGGAAAAGAGGTTTTTTTATCTAATTAGATTTTTCCTCTTATTAAAAACAAGGACTAAAGATGAATAAGGACACTCGATGGTGGAGAAGTAATCTCCGGAATCGAAGCAAAAAATACAATGTATACATTAATTAATGTAAAATAATTGGTTTAATAAAATTTATTTATCATTTTCTGTGGAAGATGGGAGGAGATGATGATTGGGATGATTGAACCAATCGACTTGATTGGGGAATAATGGAATTGAAATAATTATCGGAAAAGAGGTTTTTTATCTAATTAGATTTTTCCTCTTATTAAATACAAGGACTAAAGATGAATAAGGACACTCGATGGTGGAGAAGTAATCTCCGGAATCGAAGCAAAAAATACAATGTATACATTAATTAATGTAAAATAATTGGTTTAATAAAATTTATAATCATTTTCTGTGAAAAAGGGGAGAGGGATTGGAGATTAATTGGATGGATTAATTTCCGCAATATGGTATTGGAATAATTATCGGAAAAGAGGTTTTTTTCTATAATTAGTTTTTTCCTCTTATTAAAAACAAGGACACTCGATGGTGGAGAAGCAATCTCCGGAGTCGAAGCTAGAATATGTATACATTAATTCATGTAAAATAATTGGTTTAATAAAATTTATAAAAAAAAAAATATCATTTTCTGAGGGCAATAATTGATTGGGAAGGGGATTGGGGGAGGAATTCAATATGGTATTGGAATAATTATCGGAAAAGAGGTATTTTTTTTCTTTATCATTTTCTGATTCATTCGCCTGACGCTTGCTCTTACTAGATGCATGCAAGGTATTATATTAAGTCACTATTAATAATATCACTAAAAAAGAGAAAAATAAAAATAAGTTTTATTAAAAATAAAAAACCGACTTCAAAAAAATTAAATGCAACAAATAAAATAATAATGATTAATGAATTAGGATGGTCTAGCTTATTGGAGAGAAGGGAATGGGCTAAATTGAAAGTGATTTTCAAAGCCTATAAGGGTTTTAGGAGTTGGGAGGAAATAACGAATAGATTTCAGGAACCAAATTATTTAGGTAGAGCTGATCATAGAAAAAAGATTCGTAAGCCAAGATTCTTGAAAAATATCGGTTTACATTCATTTGTAGGATCTGGCATTGATTTGTGGAACAGTCTGTCTGTTACTACTTGGGATTATAGTCCTCTGCCCCCTATGATTAAATCAATTATAAATTTTGTCAAGTCCTAATGTCCTAGAGTTGTGCAAAATTTTATTTAGTTCTCACAAGCAGAGATTAGGTGAGGTAGAGAAAGGTCATACCATCCTTGTTAAGGTTTTGACCAGGTTTCCTTAACAACTTATGGCAAATGCCGGGATGGCTAATGCGTCGCTTACTCCTGGTATCGGGTTTTTGCGCGGAATTTTTAAATTACTTTTTGTCTTTTGATGGAAATCTATGGTCATGTTATTTGTTAATGAGCATACATTTCTATTTTTTTCTTTTTCTTTTTTTTTTTACTTGTTTATTATTTGTTAAATTGTTGTAATTAATTTGTATTGATGTTTATTAATGAATTGTAGCTAGATTGTATTGATGTTTGGAGGACCTAGCCACCGAGGACTTGTGCCTCTAAGCAGGTCGAGGAATAAAGATTTATTTACTATTTATTATAATAATAATAACTTAAAAATCAAATAAAATACACTAAAAGGTATAAAATAATTATCTTATTTAGTTACAATTAAACAACGAAATATTAACATGAAATTACTTTTTGAAGTCGGTGCCAAACAAACTATATAAGCCAAACGTACTAAGTAAGATCCGTCGAGTGCGATTCATAAAATGTATATGTTTGGCACCGACTTCAAAAGGAATTTCATGTTAATATTTCGTCGTTTAATTGTAACTAAATAAGATAATAATTTTATACCTTTTAGTGTATTTTATTTGATTTTTAAGTTATTATTATTTAATTTGTTGCATTTAATTTTTTTGGAGTCGGTTTTATTTTTTTTTATTAAAAATTATTTTCAAGTATAAAATTTACGAAAAGTAAAATTAGAAGCTCACTATGAGTTAAAAAAATAATAAAGTTCTTATTTCTACATTATTAACTATCTTTTTTTGAATATAAGAAATATCAATAGAATTATAATATTTTGAAATAGTGATGTTAATTTTCTCATTAATATATCAAATAATAATTAACAAATTAACGAGAATTGTTTTTTATCGCGCTTTTTAAACAAGATATATATCGCGAGACTAGTGCTCTCATTAATTTGTTAATTATTCTTTGATATATTAATGAGAAAATTAACTTCACTATTTCAAGTTAGAAATATATAAATTCGGATATTATTTTCACTTAATATTTGACAAAAATCATCTGCATTCGATTAGCGATCGAATCAAATACAGGAAACTTATGATTTATAATATTTTATCCGCGGTCCGAGACAATATTTTTTCTTCAAATGTGGCCCGTGTAAGCCAACAGGTTGGACAATGGACACCCCTGTTTTAAATCAAGCAAGCTAGCTAGAAAGACAGCCAGCAGTGAAGTCATTTTGATCCCGGCAGGCCTCCAAATTGCAAACATGGAGCTCCCATCCCAAAAACAGGTAGGGGAAAATGGCTCGTGTGCAGCGAGCTTTACATGCAGCAACTAGTTGTGTGACTTGCTCATTCCATAATTTAAGAAAATATTTTTTTTTTTTTTATAAATATGAGTACTTATCTATTGTCTAATGTTTTATATCTATCTATCTACTCTTATTAAACGAGCAAAAATTGTTTATTTGTTTGTATCTTAGTTCTATTTCGAAAACGGCTCTACTGATTTTGATGAAACCAACTCTATTAAAAAGTTTTTAGTTTTTCCTCTTATTAAAAACAAGGACTAAAAGATGATCAAGGACACTCGATGGTGGAGAAGTAATCTCCGAAATCGAAGCTCAAAAACAATGTATGCATAAATTCATGTAAAATAATTGGTTTAATAAAATTTATAAAAAAAAAATTTAATTGATTATAAATTCGAGTATTAAATCCCACAAAGAATTAATAAGAAATATGATTATATATTAAAATTTGGCAATTTAATTGATTATTATAAAACTCGATAAATTGTTATTTAATTAAAAAAAAATTATACGGAATTTATTTATATACCTATATATACCACTATGGGCCACTAGAAAATTAGGAATGCAAAAACTGGGGGTGGGGTGGGTGGTGCAGGCGGTGGGGTACTGGGTTGGTGGAGTGGCGGGTTCGGGATCCAGGGGGCATACCGGGAGTGCTGTGCGCGGGGGCGGTACGGGGGGAGGTGTGTAGGCGGCGTGGCGGAGGTGTGGTGTGCGGGTGCGGTATGGGGCGGGGGTCCAGGGGCGTAGCGGTGCTGGTATGGGGGTGGGGCCCAGGAGTGTGGTTCCGGGGTGGTGTGCAGTGACGGGGTGATTTTTATCAGAATTTTAAATTAAAAATAATATTAATATATAACTTTTAACTGAAGCAAAAAGTTGCCTAGCATCGCTCGGTGGTTCCAGGTACTGTTCATGTTATTTACAGTGCCGGATGTAGGGTTTTTCGGGCCCCGGACGGTATATATATTTTCGCCCCCCCCCCCCTAAAGAAAACTTTTTAAACACTTCTTTACTACTTTTTTTATTATTATTTTGTACATTTACAAATAATTTATTATTTTTTGTTAGGTTAAGTAGTATTGAAACAATTGCAAATTTATTGTCAAAAGAAGGGCAAGTCGAGAAAAAATAATAAGAAATTTGGTATTGGTAAATAAATGAAACACGTGTTCTAACACTCAAATCTACAAATAGTAACAATAATAATATTATTAGTTGAATAAAAGATTTCACTGTCGATGGTAACAGAATTGTTTTTATTTTAGGTTAAAAATAAAATAAAATGAGAGAGTCTTCTGTTTTTTAAATAAAATAATTTTTAATTATTTCTAGAGACTATAGTTTCGAAGGCATTGCCTTCATCATCAGTCTATCACAAATATTTCAAATTAGTTACAAATTAAGATTTATACATAGAAAATTTTGAAAAATATATAATGTCTTTTTCTTCATGTTTCTTCTTGGGAGATTAGAATATAACTGTTATATATTCTAATCTCCCAAGAAAAACATGAAAAAAAGACATTATATATTTTTCAAAATTTTCTATGTATAAATCTTAATTTGTAACTAATTTGAAATATTTGTGATAGACTGATGATGAACATGCCTTCGAAACTATAGTCTCTAGAAATAATTAAAAATTATTTTATTTAAAAAACAGAAGACTCTCTCATTTTATTTTATTTTTAACCTAAAATAATAATATTAAAAAATAAACTTTGCTATAGAAAAAATAAGAAAATAGATAAATAATATATAAAATTATCAACACATTATAATACATATTAAAAATTTAGAGAAAAAAATATTATTAGATATGTATTATACTTTTTTCCTAGATTTTGCTTTAGCAAAATCTTGTATTAAATCGTTGCAATCCAATTTTTCAAATGCTTCATTTTCTATATAAAATTTAGGAAAACGTATTTTAATCAAAACGAAGTGAAATATGTTTTTTTATCTCCGGATGACCGGGCCCCGGGAGCGCCCGTACTATAATCCGACACTGGTTATCTAGAATGTGGCGTTATTGATGTTGCTAGCACAAAGCCTGGCCAAACGTTCGCTTAAGTGTTAAAACTATTTAATAATAAATGAAAAATCAAAAAAATATTCCATAAGATTATGTATTTTTTCTTTCAATTACCCTTCGGATAAAAATTGTACAGAACTTCTCTTAAATCCAAAACTTTAAAAACACAAATATAGACTCTAACAGATTATTTAAAATCAAAATAAACAGGCCAAGTGAAAATCGGAGCGAGAGTGCGTACCTTCTAACTTCCAAAATACTTGAGATATCAAATTATCGTTGTTAAGGAGAAAATGAGGGAATTTGTAAAACGTTTTCAATATTTGTAAACGCTGACAGATACAAAAATCTTCTAAAAATGATCACATTGAGGTTCTTTCACACTACCATTTTAAAGGGAAATAAATTTCAAAAAAAATAATCTTCATTCTTCGTAAAGTCATTTTGGGTCAAATGAATCCATAGAACTTGTAAATTTCAACTTTTTATCTTATTTAGTTTACGAGCTAAATGGTCTGACAGTGGGAGGGATAGACCAAAATGTATGCTCTAATTCAATACTACTTCCACTTGGCGTGCGTTTCTTTAATGGTTTAATGTCTGAATTTTTTCTAACATAAATTAGAAGATTACCATATTTGAAAATAATTTTAAAATCCTAAATAAATGTTATGTTAAGTCGTATTATGATTTGACTTGGTGGAAATAATAATTAAGAAAATATTTATGAAAGCAGTATATATTAAATACACTATATTTGGGTTGCACGGATTATTTATCGAGCTTTAAACCGTCTAGCAAAAGCTAGCATCCGCGGAAAGCGTCTGGCAATAGTAATTGTAGGTGGCTAATACTATCCCGTAAGACATATTAAATAAAAAACTAGCATTGATACTTTAACGTAATTGGGCAACATTTTTTCACCTCTCAGGTAACTGTTACCTGCCAAAGCCCCCCCCTGACTCAAACGAGCTAAATCCCATACGATATAACCTACTATAGTACCCACCTATAGAAATAATTGATACTATGACGTAGGTCTGGGTGCGCTGGGATCTTGGTCTATAAGTTTTTGTGGTTTTGGCCATTTTCTCCAAAAGGACTGGATCAATTTTGTTCAAAATTGTATGGAATTATTAATAATTAATTGTTTTTTAATATCTATTAATTTTATATTTTTAAAAATTATTTCAAAAAGTTTGCGATGGTCCTGTGAAAAGGAGGGTCCCGTTTAAAAGCACAATTCTTAAAATCGGCATCCTGTATTTATAGAGAAAAGAGAATTACTACAAATAGGAAGCAATTAAAAAATTAATAGATGAAGCGTATTGGACGAAGTCAATATTGAGAAGCCATCAGTGAATTAATAATCACTAATGGATTTTCGTGATAAGGAGGCTCTAAAAAATGTGAAGCTTCTTTAGCCGTAGATGTTATTTATATACGAAGGGTGAACCGCGATTGGAATTAGGTGTACACCGTCTTTGGAATTATTTGGAATTACTTTGGAATTCATTAGATAATATATTGTCATCTATTGTCTTCTACTTGGAAATGAAAGTGGAAGTGGAAGTAGGTGTACACGATTTTAGGTCGCGGCTCATCCCTCGTTTGTATATAGCGGCCAAAAACTTTATCCACCTTCAAAAATCACACTCCAGAGACATAGGTATATCTATTAAGATTAAAAAAATGTATTTTTTTGGAGGTGTTAAATATATATTTATGTTATGTTATTTTTAAATATATTATTATTATATTTAATTTTTAGTTGTTTTTTTTAGTTATTTTTATTGAAGATTTTGGACTTAAGGAATTTTTATTAACCGAGTTCTTTTTAGCATAGGTATGTCTCTTTATTTTATTTGATAAAGATAAACGTAAGGATGTATATTAATAGAAAGAATAGAAAGAATTTCTGACCTAATCATAAGAATTATTTAATTTTTACTTTATTTTATTTGATAAAGATAAACGTAAGGATGTATATTAGAAAGAATTTCTGACCTAATCATAAGAATTATTTAATTTTTACTATCTTATGGCTCTCACTCAGCGAGCAGCGTCATTCCTTCCTTAGGGTTGCAAGGGTGAGCGTTCTCTTCTCTGTCGCTTCTAGTTGCCTACCCTACAGGCAAAAATTATAGATTAAAAGAAAACATCAGTTTTTATTTGGAGGTGCCCATTACTCCCTTGTTAATTATGTATAAAACACATAGGAGATTACAAAAGGGGGATTAATCACTAACAATTAAAAATATAATTTACATTTTTATTTGATTTCAATTAAATTAAACTTTGTACAAAGTCCCAATCGAATTTTATTGCAATTTTTTCAATAATAATTTAGTTACAACTAAACGACGAAATATTTACATGAAATCACTTTTTGAAGTCGGTGCTAAACATATACATTTTATGAATCGAACTCGACGGATCTTATTTAGTACGTTTTGCGGGTAAGCTCGCTTATATAGTTTGTTTAGCACCGACTTTAAAAAGTTATTTCATGTAAATATTTCGTCGTTTAGTTGTAACTAAATTAGATAATTATTTTATACCTTTTAGTGGATTTTATTTGATTTTTGTGTTCTTATTATTTTATTTGTTGCATTTAATTTTTTTGAAGTCGGTTTTATTTTTTTTTATAAAAATTATTTTTATTTTTCTCTTTTTAGTGATGTTATTAATAGTGACTTAAGATAATACCTTGCATGCATCTCGTAAGAGAAAGCGTAGGGCGAATGAATCAGAAAATGATAATAAAATTAAATTCATAAATATAGAAATTCTCTCGAAACGTTTGTGGGTTTTAAATGAATGTTTTAAGATTGATTTTTTTATAAAAGATTTTATTTATTATAATTTCGATTATTTGCTCATAAGAATTGGATATTTACGTTAATTGGTCATTGATCATATAATTAGAACTTGACGAAATTAATATGGGACCACCCCTAAGGTACCCTCTTTCCAATATAAAAAGAATCATCGAAATCGGTTCATAAACAAAGAAGTTATGCCTAAACAAACATAGCAAAAAAGGTCCAATACCAATGAAAAATAAAGTAAAACGGGACCAATCGGAAACTAGACTGAACCCAATGCAAAACAAATCATCAAAATCGGTTGACAACTGGAGAAGATATCAGGTAACATAGACACACAAAAAAAGTCAGTCGAATTGAGAACCTCCTCCTTTTTTGAAGTCGGTTAAAAATATACAACGTAAAATACATATATAAGCATACTTAAAATATACCTATTTTTATTATTATTGGGAGCTTAAAGGCGCATCGACTGCTAAGGTCATTAGCGCCTGGAATTTCTGAATACATTACTGATTTAATTACACACTCATATATATATATTAAAACCCTATATTTTATATTATTATGAGCCGTATTATTACTATTTATTTATTTTTTTTTCAACTATATAGAATTAACAAAAATAAATGTATAAATATTCAACGAGAAAAAAACTATATAAGAAAAACAATAACAATAATAAAGCTGTAAAAGGGCTTTTAAAAATATATGAAATAAACTATATCGAAAAAGAGAAAACAATAAATAAATATATAAATATTCAACGAGAGACAAACTATATAAGAGAAAAATAACAATAATGAAGCTGTAGAAGAGCTTCTAATAAATATATAATAAATAGAATAATCAACAACAAAAATCCCAACAGTTGAACAAACGTGGTCCTCAGTAGGCCCATCCGAAAGAAGAAGAAGAAGAAGAAGAATAATCAACAAAACAAATATCACAAATAGTTAGTCTGCCCATAGTTAGGTTCTACAAAAATAAAATATAAATTAAATTAAAAAATTGGATTCGATGTAGAAATTCGAACAAATTCTCAAAATTTTCTTGACTTCGTAGTAGATTTAGGATAGTCTTGTGTTCTATTTAGTAAACTATAAACTATATACGGGACAATCAATTAGGATGTGATCCACTGTAATTACAAGTCGCACACAATGGGGGATCTTCTCTCCAAATCAAATTTCCATGAGAGAAGTAGCAATGTTCGATTCGGAGGCGTGTTATGATCGTCTGCATCCTTCTAGGCATATTATCATATATTGGAAGGAAGGAAATTTTGGGTTTGACTCTTTTAAGTAGAGAATTTTCCTCTCCCATTCTTTATATACCTATTATATTTTAAGTTGTAAATGAAACATTCCATGTACTCATACGCAGAAAAATAAATATAATATTGTATAAGAAAGTTTGAAGATGTAGGTCAAGCCTTAGAAACAATATAAAAGTCTTCATCAAATTATATATACTTATATATTTATATATAGGTATATGTTTATTTGTATCAGAGAACTCCCTCATTGATTTCCTGTCCAAAATAACATATTTTGTCAAACTTGTTCTTATATGTGATGATTGAAGAGCCATATTTTAATGAATCTTATCATCTACTTGCACCTCTGGCGATTCAATAAGTGATTTTGTCTTGCTATAGGCAATTAGTCCTTATTTCGTGTACATATAGAATACAAAAAAATAAATAATAATTAAATTTGTCTATTACTATTTTATAAGAAGTATCTCGTATTCCAAATATAAATACAGTAAAACCTCGTTTATCCGGACTAACTGGGACCAAAGGCAAACCGGATAATCAAAAATCTGGATAAATGGGTAATAAAAACAAAAGAACTCAAATAAGTGAATTTGAATATATTACGATAAAAAAAACATGTTTATATCAAAATTACATAGAATTGTTTAAAAAAAATACAAACATACCTTTAAAAAAAATAAAATAACTTTTCAGATCATTTCATTTCTAAGAATTGGTCCACCGTCTTTTGTTTTAAGCACGTGTGCCGTTTAAATGAAGCATGGTCACTTATAATTACATTCTTGCTATCAGAGTTAAAAATTATTATCTATGTGAACATTTATTAAAATAAAAATGTCTACAAATTCAATCCGGAGGTCCGGATAAACGAGAATTTAATGTATTATTGTAAGTAATTACTTGTACTTACATACGCTGACACACAACTTGATACCCAACACGTGCTTCTTTTCTCAGAGTCAAGGCTTGTCTCTTATTTCCTCTCTATTGAGTCATTTCCCTCTCTCATTGAGATACTTGCATACGCTTCTTTCAATGAGTAATTTTAACAGACATCCAATTCTCGCATCGCTCTTGAGCTAAACTTTTATAATAGAAATTAAATGTACTTTAATAAAAGTCCTTATGTGAATTTGTTTACCTCAAAGTGTTAGGCAGTAATGGTGAAATTTAATAGGGAAGTTAGGTAAATACTCCCTATAAACTCATTGTTTTCCCTAGAAAAATCGAAACTCCATTATTACGAGGCATCCCTTATGTATTTCTCATTAAATTATTTCGTTACTTCCAAAATTTGTCCATTCTATTAAAAAGTTTGCAGCGAGTGGGTGAAGGGTGAAAATTAGTTATGAAAATGAGACTTAGGTGAAGTGAAGTGGGTTGCTCTTTTAGCAGTTATATTATTTAATACTTAGTCTTAAGTGGTGGATGTTACTCGTGGGCTCTCTCAATGCTTGTACCTGAAATATTACTGAAGTTATTTTTTAATCTATTTTACTGAAGTTATATGTATAAAATGAATTTATAAAAAAAAAAAATAATATATATAAAAAAATAAAAATAAAAAAATAAAAAGGATGGATTTAAGGTTCTCAATACTAATAATGATTTTTAGTAGAATGGCTTAAAATTTATCAAAGTGAATTTATTGAATCATTTAATTGAATTTAACATATAACAATAGAATAGAGAGAAAATTAGAGAAATTGTATTTTAAGATAATTTACATTCTATGGATCCGCCGGATGGATAATGTCTCTTCCAGATCCCCCTTGCAGCAATTTCTTCCTTCAAGAAGACTGTTTTCGATCCCTTCAGTATCCCTCAGTAAGGGTTAGCCACTCAAATCACCGATTTAGGTTTTGTGCTCTATTTGTATTAATAAAATGACCTTATTGTTCCAGTAAGAACCTCCTATATAAATTCCTCGATAAAGCGAACTTGCAGGAACCTTCGAATATAGGACAAATTGAACAAATTGACTGAATGAACAAATTATGATCAAAATGGATTTTAGAGCACAATTAAAATGTTATCGATGAAGGCACGTGAGGAAATCAGGGAATATTAAGAATAATTGTAAGAAAGAATGGATAGAATTTAGATAGAATATATAGATAGCATGTAATGGATATAATATATAGATAGAAAGGAATATATACGATAGATAAAAATAGATATAATAGAATGGATAAGATGAATAAGAACTTAGATAGATAGAGAAGAAAGTCCTCGTTTTCCATGTTCATCATATTTATGTTTGTTTTTCTTGTGTCCCTTCTTCCCGGTGTATTATCCAATCACATTGATCTATTTTATTTCTCCATTCTCGCCATGACAATTTCTCAAAATAATGGGGTTCTCCTTCTGTTTTCGAATTTTCAACCTCATGATTCATTTGAAGGAATAATTATAAATTATTATTTTTTTAGACTGAAATTAAAAAGATTATTAAACAATTCTCTGTAGATTCATTATATATATCACATTAACCCCCTGTTCTGTGCAAATTTATATTTGAATGTATTTTTAATATGAAAAATTGATAAATAATTATATATAGAATAATCATTTATTTATAAGAATTTTGCTGGCTTGGTGTGTACTGGATATATTAATTTTTTATTGTTATGGATAAATAAATTGAATTTGCTTCTTTCCAGTAATTTATTTTGTTTTTCAAGTGATTATTCCAAATATTTCGAGAGCGTTCTCAGCATCTCTCCCTCAGTGGAAACTCTTCCTCGTGCCAGAAAACGTAGACAATTTTGTGGTCGTTGACCTTCCCTCGACTGGTCATTAACAGTAATTAGTTAGTTAAATTTAAACCAGCTCGGGTACTGATTATTTTTCGATTTTTTAAATTTCATTGGACTTCATTATAAAGAGATGTAAATAATTATATAATCGTATGTTATCTCATTTTAAATTTGTATATATATGTATGTGTGTGTTGTGTGATCGAGCTTTTATCAATGTTCTGTACAAACTGATGGAGTCGGCACATTGGTGGAGGGAGTACTTTTTTGACACCTGTAATTATAATAACTCACTGACTTGCCTATTGTGTGGTCCCACAGTTTCCACTGAGGAAGAGATGCTGAGAACGCTCTCGAAATATTTGGAATAACCATTTGAAAAACAAAATAAATTACTCGAAAGAAGCAAATTCAATTTATAATCATTTATATTAAATGATTTTTTATGTTGAACTTATCAAAGTAATAAATTCTAATATGATCAAAGTGAAGATTTAATTTAAAATGAATAAAAAAATAAAATAAAAATATGATTATTCTACCCTCTTTAACCGATCTGTTCCTTTGAAATTTTATTAATTATATAAGGTAATCGAATGTTTTCTACATTTGATTCAATCGCGAATCAAATGTAGGAATTTTCGTCAAATATTGAGTGAATATAATATCTGAACTTATATATTTCTAACTTGAAATAATGATGTTAAATAAATTTATAATTTTTTCTCATTAATATATCAAAGAATAATTGATATATCAAGGAGAATTATTTTGACCGCACTTATTTGAAAAATATATATATATCGCGAGACTACTTCGGATAACGCTATTGGAGTCAGCGGAGTCTTAAGTCTGGACCAAGAGAGAAAAAGATGTGATCCATTTAGCTACAATCCAACGTCATTTCGCGTAAAGCCCGCATGACATTCGGATGGATTTCAAGTTAGAAATATATAAGTTCAGATATTATTTTCACTCAATATTTGACAAAAATTCCCTACATTTGATTCGCGATTAAATCAAATGTAGAAAACATTTGATTAATTAATGCCAAGCATCTAACATACATGCTAATAGATCAAGCGCTCTGGACTGGGAGATTAAATATATAACATCTGAGATTTCAAATTCATTTGGTGATCCATCCGAATGTCATGCGGGCTATACGCGAAATGACGTTGGAATGTAGCTAAATGGATCACATCTTTTCTCTCTTGGTCCAGACTTGGGATTCCGCAGACTCCAATAGCGTTATCCGCAGTAGTCTCGCGATAAATATATTTTTCAAATAAGCGCGGTCAAAATAATTCTCGTTGATATATCAATTATTCTTTGATATATTAATGAGAAAAATTATAAATTTAATTATATAAGGCTATACCCTTTGATATATTGCAAGTTAGTTGATCGCTAATCGGATTACCGAAATTGAAACCTTGTGATGCTAATCAGATGGCCGGCTACAGTCCCTAGGAATACTCCATAACTACGCCAATGTCCTCGACCACCCCCACTTTGAGACACGTAACTAAATTTTGGGGTCGAAAAACATAAAACGACAATGACAATTGTTGAAATGGTTTGATGAATGGAAAAAGAAATTGTTGATTTTATATTATTTTTATTTAAAACATATGTACAATTATAATGAGATTTCTATCTGTGGACATTTTTATCTTGACATGGTGAACGATAGTGAAAGACTAATGTACAGATAGATAAAATTGATTAAATAAGATCATTTTCTTTCTTATTTATACTTCTTTGTATATATTCTTCTCATATGTCATATCGAGAGACACGATGCAAGCCTCTCGATATGTGAGGCGATCCAAGGGACTAGCACACATTCTTTTAAGTTTTTTTTTTTTAAGTTATTCCAATGTTAATAATATATTAATTTACATATTAAAATTTAATAAAGTAATTAAATATACTATTATATTTGTAGGATCTGGCATTGATTTATGGAATAGTCTGCCTGTTACTACTTGGGATTATAGTCCTCTGACCCCTATGATTAAACAATCATAAATTTTGTCAAGTCCTAATGTCCTAGAGTTGTGAAAATTTTTATTTAGTTTTCACAGTCAGAGATTACCTGAGGTAGAGAGAGGTCATACCGTCCTTGTTAAGGTTTTGACCAGGTTTCCTTGCAAACTTATGACAAATGTCGGGATGGCTAATGAATCGTTTGCTCCTGGTAACTGGTTTTTGGGTGGGATTATTTAAATTACGTTTTGTCTTTTGATGGAAATCTATGATCATGTTATTTGTTAATGAGCATACATTTCTATTTTTTCTTTTTCTTTTTTGTTAATTGTTAATTTGTTTTAATTGAGTTGTATTTATGTTTATTAATTTCTGTAGTTAATTTGTATTGATGTTTTGTTGACCTAGCCACCGAGGACTTGTGCCTCTAAGCAGGTCGAGTAAAAAAGATTTAATTATTTATTTGTTTGTTTATATTATATAAAAAATAAAATATATAAAACGATTACTTATGTTATATCTAAAAGCAGTTGGCACAGGGAGTCACGCTGGGCCCAAGCTACAGAACAGCAAATATTATAAAGGGTGATTCACGGTCGATGCACGTTAGACGTTCATGGAAAACGGAACGCAGGATCTTTCTGAAAATTTAGCACCTTACATTTTCTTACCTGTTCTATAGATCTAAAATATTTTCAGCCCGTATATTAACACGTTTTTATAACTCGCCCTTTTTATTAAAATACTTTTTTGATAATATTGTCCTATACCTATCTCTATAGGTTTTCGAGATAAAAAATAATTTATGTTAAATATGGTCCAAAACATGGCCCTAATTAAACTTAAATAAATTAGTGCTCACAATTCATGAAAAGTTGATATTCTGGTTGTAGTTTAAACACACTCAAAGTATTTCATTTACGCCGAAAAATCAACTCCACATTATACAGGGCGTGCTAAGATTACTATTATTTCCATTATTCATAAAAGGGGTCAAAAGTTCGATTTTTCAAATGAGATCCCTGTATATTAATCAATACATTGAAAGACGAAGAAAAATACTTTAAGACGATATATCATGTCCCTATACCTACCATAAAACATCAAGTTTTCTTAATAAACCCGCTTTTTCGTGAAAAATTACTTTTTAATTAATTTAATTTTAACTAACCATGCCAATATCAAGCTTATGACAGTTTGTTGACTATTTATAAGTAACTTATAAACAGTTTATTGACGATGTTCAAAAAAATCTCCCAAATCATCACAAATATTGATTATTCAAACGAAGTTCTTATGAAATTATTTATTTTGTACTATAAGAACTTCGTTTGAATAAACAATATTTGAGATCATTTTGGGAGATTTTTGAACATCGTCAATAAACTGTTTATAAGTTACTTATAAATAGTCTACAAACTGTCATAAACTTGATATTTCCATGGTAGTTAAAATTAAATTCATTAAAAAGAATTTTTCCAAGAAAAAGCGGTTTTATTAAAAAAACTTGAATTTTTAGGTATAGGGATATGATATATCGTCTTAAAGCATTTTTCTTCGTCTTTCAATTTATTGAGTAATATACAGGCGGTTTCATTTGAAAAAACGAACTTTTGACCTCTTTATTAATAACGGAAATAATAGTAATCTTAGCACGCCCTGTATAATATGGAGTCGATTTTTCGGCGTAAATTGAATACTTCGGGTGTGTCTAAACTACCACCAAAATATCAATTTTTCATGAATTGAGAGCACTAATTTATTTAAGTTTAATTAGAGCAAGGTTTTGGACCATATTTAACACAAATTATTTTTTATCTCGAAAACCGATAGAGATAGGGTATAAGACATTATTAACAAAAAACTATTTTAATAAAAGTGCGGTTCTAAAAAAGTGTTAATATACGGGGTGTTCCATTAAAAAAAATAAAGTTGCTACTACTTTTCCATGGAAGCCGAAACGTCGCAATCCTGAAAATATTTTAGATCAATAGAACAGGTAAGGAAATGTAAGGTGCCAAATTTTCAGAAAAATCCTCCTTTCCGTTTTCCATAAACGTCTAACGTACCATCGACCGTGAATCACCCTGTATATCCATCCGACTCCGCGTATTTTTAGCATCATGCTATTTTTTTCATGTTGTAAAAATACACTTTGGGAGTGGTCTGGTTCCACGTCCCACCACTCAAATGGTCTGGGGTGAATATATTATGTTTATAATTGACTATAAATTATAATTTTTATAATTTCATTGTGGGTCAAAAATATTTTTTAACACATATGTATTTTTTACCGCACTCACACCATGCGCAGTACCTGGTCCACCATCTACCAGACTGGCCATTCCTTGAACAACTATCATAGACGGTACTATTACGCATTATTTCTAAGTTGGGTCAAATCCGTAGTCAAAATGTGTCACCAGCTCTTGGACTATTAGAAGCAAAGTTGTAGAGGATGTAATTTTTGATATTTTTGTTTAAAAAAATTTTGCTCCAGGTTCTCCTTAGTTCTAAAGAAACCCGACGACTTCTTCAATAACAAGCAACTATGATTCGTCTGAGGAATAACAATACTATCTGGTCGGCAATGAATGATAAATTTAAATTCATATTTCGAAAAGGGGAATAAATATATCTCTACATATAAATTTCAATGTTTTAAGGAAATTTATGATTTTATGTTGGGCCACAATCATTGCTGTGCTGGGCCGCATGCGGCCCGCGGGCTACGGGTTGGACAGCCCTGGTATAACACATCTATTTCATTAATATGTAAATGACTGAAAAGTATTAAATAAAAAAAAGAGCGTAGGGTGACCAACTTGTTCCATTTCATAAAAAGACACATACTTTTCCATAATAAGGGGCCCGCTTCAAATTTTAGGCCCCGAAAATTGTAGTGATGCTCAAAATGTAGTTTTTATTTTATTATTACAGTATAACAAAATTGTAGTAAACTGATAAGGACTCGTTATTAAATATTTAATCTCTATAATACTCTGAGGTATATGAGTCAAACCATTGACTAGGATGTAGTTCTCGGTTGCCACAGGGTACTTTTCCCATAAGAAATGAAAGAAATTTTTCTGTTTTTGGTTCTTATATATTTTTTTCAGGAGACGTTTCGACAAGTATGCCTTGTCATCATCAGTCTATAAAGTAAATACAAAACAAGGAACATGAATATAAATTTGTCATGAAGAGAAACCATGCAAGGTCATATTAATTGAGCATTAACAGTAAAAATATAAAGTGATGACTTATTATATGATTATTAAACATAAGTAAAATTAAAATTAATTTATATCTATTTCCGTTTTTTCATCAGTATAGAATCTTTACTGTAGTTTTTATGTTAGGCGCCTGATGATGCAACCTGAAGAGCAGAACGTGCTATTTGAATGCATACCCTAGCTCGACCAGGCGGCGCGGCATTGAATCTTTATCAATGCAGAAAAATCAATTTTTTCCTTTTCGAAAATATTTATTCTCGACACAGAAATTATTTATTTATAAAAAAATAACCGCCTGCAAATTTCACCTCGAAATATATATAAATTTTTAAAGGCAACTCAAAATTTTTGAAGCTTTTTTAGAGGTTAATGTTTCAAGTTTTTTTTTGTGTCGTCCTCTATTTTTGTTTCTTATGCTGTAAATTGAAAGTAAAATTGACCATACCCTGTATGGTAAAGTAAAAAGAAAAATCAAGCCTTAATATTCATAACGTATTTAAAATTTGAGAATCGTTGTTCTATATATATCAGGTATGGGCAACCTTTGCTTAGCTGAGGGCGTAATTTCGGGACTTAAGGTCACGGGGGCGTAGGTAAGAAATAAGAAGGTAGTAGTGAATAAAATAGCGATAATGTTTATTTATTAATTATAATACTTAGCATAATCAAACTTAAAAAGCAAATTAACAAAAAAAAGATGGAAAAATCAAATGTATCTGTTGAGTTTGAAGCTGAGAAACAAGATGATCAATATTGGGGTCAATATCACTAGTACATAGGCGCAAAGTGTTTTCTAAATTAACATCTGTATGCCTAGTACGATGCTTATTTAGATTAATTTTCATGATTGAAAAAAGCTGCTCACATTTATACGTGCTTCCGAATGTGCAAATTACTTTTCGTGCGAAAACTCTCAGCTGTGGATACTTTTCTTCGGAAAGGTATGTTCTGTAAAATTCGCTTAGTTCAACATCATCAAATTTAGGCTTCAAATATGAGTCTTCTTGAAACTCGACAACTCCATTTGTAGGTGAAGCGGAGCATCTTCCAAATTACACTTTCAAGGATTTGCAAAAATATTGAAAGTGCTATTCATATTCTTAAAATCGGAAAACATGATCAGTGAATTGCTCTAACAGTAGTTTCAGTTTTTCAGCATAGCGACCGTATTCAATGTTTTCGTGACTGGATAATGTTAAAAAATGAAAACAGTTTTTACTTCTCATTTGTGTTTCCCCCAACGAATTTTGTTTTGAAAAGATTTAAGATGACTGTACAGCTGATTTAGCAATTGCCCTTGTTTAATTTTTTTTGCAGGATATTTGAAATTTCTGAATCTCTCGCGGGCCGGATTGAAGCTGGTGGAGGGCCGGGGGTTGCCCATATATGTTCTATATCATTTCTCAAACTAATTTGCCTGTTACCTCTTTATACTCTTTAAAAGTTATTCAAGAGCCTATTTTAAAAATTGAACACTTCTTGCTGGTTAACTTCAATAATATGGAAATATGTAGATTAAAAATGGTCTTAAACCTTAACAGAGAAATTTCGTCCAGGCGCTGAGAACTTTTAAAAATCTCTAAAAATAAATTAAATCAACTTACCATAGATGCGTTTAAAATGGTACCGCGACATTTCAGCCCCCGACAAAATATCCCAAGGACAAAATATCCCCCGACATAATATCTTCTGACAAAATATTCCCCAGTATAAGGAAGAATACAAAAGAGATTAAATGAGAAGCTTATAATCATAGTTTTGAATAATATAAACAGACTTTCATATTTTGGCGGCTAATTAGCCGTTTGAAAGTGCTGCTGTCTGTCGTGTTTGATTAGCAAAAAATGGGAGCCCCCAAACACACCCCGCCTGACGTCTGGTTCGGTTTTCAATGTGTGTTTGATTATAAAAAAAAAATGGGAGACTCGAAACACACCCCGCCCGGGCTAAACTTTCGGAGATTCGGTTAATATATATTCAGTTCGGTTCGGTTGGGTTAGTATAGCTCCTTTTTGGGCTGGTTTTTAGACGGTTCGGTTGGTGTCAGCTGTTGTCAGTTTTTGTCGAATCGACTTCCGTTGATCCGAATCGACTTGATTCGGTTCGGCCCGACCTTTGACTATATACACACACATATATATATATATATATATATATAATATATATATATATATATATATAATATATGTTCAGTGAGGCTTCCGCGGAAGGTTCTATGTCATTAGAGGTTTTTCAGGTTTCTCCGCGTGGGTTTGAGAGTTTAAGTAGTAGTAGAAGTAGAAGTTTAAGAGTAAAAATCTCAAACCCACGCGGAGAAACCCGAAAAACCTCTATATATATATAGTCAAAGGGTCCGACATGATTCGACAAACCGAGCGACACGTATACACTTGTTCGACGTTTTGCTCTACTTTATTAATATTCCTGAAAACTTTATTCTTTTGATTGGACAATTAATGCTACCCAGTCCTCTATAGTTAAATTGACGAAAAAAGTATTTCTCTTAATTCTTTAAAGACGTTCCCTAATATAGCTGAGATGCAGTTCGCTTTTTCCCCTACTCTTACATGCGCAGAAAGGCAAAAATATTTTCAATGCATTGGATCTGACAACATTGCACTTTCCGACGCTAAAAGACAAAGAATATCAAAGAGCTCAATGCGAAATTCCAGTTGAGAACAGTATAGTTAGGTTGAGAGAATTAGCTAAAAATCTCAAATGGACCAGCTTCAGAAGTTTTTTAGATATGGAAAAATTGAGTGATTTTAGTGGGACGTTGCCAACTAGACACTTATAAATATATGTATTCAATGTTTTAAAAGGATTGCAAGAAAATCGATTTATTAGGGAAGGTCCTTAATAAGATAATGTTGACTCTGTACTTAAGATGTTATAGATATTTAAATTTATATTAGACAATGGTATTTCAGTTTTCGATATCATCTATATACAAATAACAAAATCTTGTTTAAATGAAATTTGCACCAAAACTTTCAAAAAATCATAATTAATTTAATAAAAAAAATGAAAAAAATTTAAGATTTATAATTTAATTTAAAAAAATTAAATCATGTTCCAAATGAATATTGTATATTCTTTATTCTGAACATTGATAATTTTTTATTTATTTTTAATTCAAAATAATATATAATTAAAATGTTTACTTTATTAATTAATTTTAAAATAAATTACATATATTTGTTACTAACAATTTTCTTGTCAGACTGTCGAAGGAAGACCAGGTTCATAATACGATAAAATATAATGTTTGATACATAATCATAGTAATTAAAAATTAATTATTCTTAGACAACAAAAAATGGGTATTTTATAAAATCTCATTAATACATTTTGAGTATATAAATGTTGAATCGTTTAATTTGTGTTTTATAATCATCAATTTGAATTAATTATTAAATATGATCAGCAATTTAATTCTTGGTAAATATTATATATAAATCTGTCTTTAAATAAATTTTTCCGCATTTATTTAAATAAGAGTGTATTTGATTATTTTGTTTTACAAAAGTGATATTATTTGAAATAATAAAGCTTCAGAAATATTTTATACTTTTTCAAAGTATTTCTTAAATTCCTTTAGAACAGTGGTTTCCAATATTAGGGGGTCGAAGATCCTCCTATATCCATCAACCTAATTCATTTATGCAACAGCAAAAATACATTTTGTTTTGTAAGAACAAATTTTCTTAATTATCACAATACTTTCTTGTCCTGTAACAGTATATATAATAAATTATCTATTTGTTTCTAACATATGTTGGTTAAAAAAAAAAGAACAAATATCTAAATGTCTTTGTGATTTTTGAGCTTGAATTCGTTCAGGCCCGTCGAGAGGGGGGGGGGGGGGGCAGTTACCCCAGGGCCCGTCACTAGGACTGTTATATAAATTTTTGTACTAC
This sequence comes from Forficula auricularia, assembly GCA_024734495.1. Classification (NCBI taxonomy): domain Eukaryota; kingdom Metazoa; phylum Arthropoda; class Insecta; order Dermaptera; family Forficulidae; genus Forficula; species Forficula auricularia. The sequence continues at coordinate 33,708,790 of JALMQS010000153.1, forward strand.
TAAAATCTTTTACGTATTATAAGTAACAAAGAATATTAAGTTACGAATCTATTTATTTGTTAAATAATAAATTTTACAAATTGAAAAATGTAGTACTTTTACAGTATTTGTGCCAGCATTGAGGGGCCCGCTTGTCTTGATTTTGCCCCAGAGCCCATAACAGATCTCCAAGGGCCTGAATTCGTTTCACCAGTTGGGAATTCTCTATACTAGGGTGAATTTGCTCAAAACTAATCTTATTTTAGATAAATTGTATATAAAAAAATAAAATAATCCTTAAAATGATAGAGATAAATAAATGAATTGTCTATGCTCAACAATAAAAATTTTAGATTTAAGAATAAAAAGAATTCAAGTATTGTTTTTTTGAGTATAAATATACTTGAAAACTTAAGACTTTTACAAGAGTAAGAACGACAATTTGGAAACCACTGTTTTAGTATGATAAAATATTAGTTTAAAATATTAGCAAAAAAATATTTTTTTTACAATTAAAATCTTGTTCGCTACTTTTTAAAAAGTGATATGGAAGTGAATTAATTAATCTGTGTAAAAAATTGATCCCTTTTATTACAAAAAGAAAAAGATATTTAGTATAATTATTTTTTTATTAGTTTTCAATTAAAATTTATTATATTGATTGTTTCTAAATATTAAAAGATAATGTAAAATTTCAATAATTACCTTAAATCTACTACACAAATTCAATTTGTCATCCCTTGAAGGAATAAAATAAGTAAAAAAAAATTTAATATAAAAGTAAAGTTATATTATAAATTAAAAAAATGGAAATATACATTAAGTTGTATTAAGTAGAAATTATAAAAATTACAAATAAAAAAATAAATAGGATATTTTTAATTTAAGAAATGCGATAGATTAGATCTTTGGTTTAAAGAATATAAATCACAAATAAATAAACATTTTGGAATGAAATAATTAGTGGATGATTCTAAATGAATTTCTTTTTTATCATAATAAATCTGTAGGATCCGTTAAATATAAGAATTTTTCCCTCTTGACAAAGTATTCGTTGAGTCTTAAAACCGCATAGCTGAAAAAATAAATAGCAATATTCAAATAAAATAATTAAAAGTAAAATTAAAAGTTAATTAAATAAAGTGTAAAATTATTTATTTGCATTTTTGTTTTTGAATGACTGATTTAGAAAAGCGGGACAAGCTCGAATCAGACTCGCATACCGAGGGTTTCGTAGTTAATAAATAATACTAGCTGAATGCCCGTTGCTCCTCGAATTCTATAATTCGGTTTGCCTAGAGACCGGATGGCAGCAAATAAATTATTATATATTTCATAATACTTGAAGATATCAAATTCGTTTTTATTTGTCATTGATAATGAAGAAAGAAATAAGTGAATTAGGGAAATTTTTTCATAAAATTTTTAGTTAATCCATTTCTAATTGCCGACAGGTACATAATTCACCTAAAAACAGCCACTGTGGAGCTTTTGTCACACTTCATTTCAAATTGAAATAAATTTAAAATAATAAAAACTAATTCTTTTAAAGACATCTTTACAGAAATATCTCTCAATCTATTATAAAAAATATAAGATAAAATTGGATCCTCTCTTAAAATAATTATTCGATTAAAATTTAATAAGTTTTTTATTATGAGGGAAAATGAACGGTACACGTGTTGCTCTTTGAAAACTACAAAAAGTGAATTTTCGTTGCAGATTTGAACTAGAAAAAATAACATACATCCAAATAAAATTAAAATAAGCTGACGTGTTCTGATGTGGCCATCCACTTGACTTTACAATACAAACTGGCCCCTCACTTATATTTAATATTTAATAAAATTATTTATTATATGTTCATGTAGAGGAGAGGGGTTAGTTTTTCATTTTTAGACTCCAAGGGGACCACTGATTATGTATACAAAATTTGGTTTAGTTTGGTACAAGAGCCTATATTTTCATTTTTTGACCCATACAGCCCCCCTCCCCCTTTTTTGGGTGGTTAGTTTTTGCATTTTTAGACTTCTGATCTCCCACTGATTATGTATACAAGATTTGGTTGAGTTTGGTACAAGGGCCTAGATTTTCATTTTTGACCCCCCACCCCATTTTGGGCGGTTAGTTTTTGCATTTTTAGACTTCTGGGGTCCCATTGATACAAAATTTGGTTGAGTTTGCTCAAATAGCCAATATTTTTAATTTCCCCCTTCCAACCCCTTAATTTAGGGTTGATATGCACCAAAATCTAATCCCTCTTAATCTCAATGGACCAAAACTACGTGTGAAATTTGGTTTCGATATTCACACTAGTTTTTGAGCTAGCTCGTCCACAAAAATTTGGTAACGCACAGACTAACAGAATAACAGACTAACTAACAGACTAACGAGACATTTTGACAAAACAATTATTATCTCGAAAAATATAATTTTTTCGATGTTCACTTATTAGAGGTTTTTGTAGAGCGAAATGCCATGGTTTCGCTCAATTTTTTTAATCAAAATAGTTTCAGCCGTTTTTGAGATATTTCGAAAAAAGAAGGAAATAAACACTTTTTTCATGCACGATTACAATACTTGACCATACCCTGTATGGTAAAGTAAAATTGGAAGTCGAATTTGAAATAATTATAAGACTTTAAAATGCTCATTCCAATAAATTTCCCTTATATAAGTATATATACATATGGTATATATAAATAAATGATGCATAATTTTGATTCAGAAATTTTAATTTTAGTTCTGAGGCTCCAACATAGTGAGGAATACTGCTAAGTGTGCGGACGTGGGTTTGATTCTCCCTCTATTACTTATTAAAAGAAAAAAGCATAGAGCAATAAATAGCGTCTTTGGTGTCATAAACTGAGAATATGTAACTAAAATCATCCCTTGCTCCTTCTAAGTTAAATTCGGGCTTATTTAGTAAATTTTATTAAATTTAAATTTATAAATTTGGTGATTTAATTTTAAGATAATCGATGAGAGATTCAATGATAATTTAATACTGATTTATTCGTCTTTTCTGTGGGACTCCAGTACAGCACTACGAATGTGCTGACTTTATTGCTCCTAGAGTTTCAGATTATGTTTATTTATTTGCAACGAAATTTTCTCTGGAGAGAGACGGACTGGTAGAGATTTTAATTGAATGTATTGGAAGGCAGCACAGGGGTAGGTGAGGAAAGAAAAAATTAACACATATCAAATAAGATGTAATTTATTGAAGCCTTCTTCCTTTCCTTTCAAACCTTTTGAAATGAATTTGGAAAGGAGGAAGGATTCCAATAAATTACACCTTATTTGATATGTGTTATTTTTTCTTTCCTCACTACCCCTGGGCTGCCGTCCATTACATTCAATTAATGTTTATTTATGTTTTCATGTGCAGGATAAAATACACTGAAATGTCCATTGGAAAAGCTGGGCCGATTACATATAGACTGAGTTTGCAGCGTGTCCCTTGAATCATGCTCGAAGGGTGCCAAGAAAATGAGAACAAGTCGAGATTTCTTTTATGCATCGCTAGAAAACACTATCAATGGGTAAAATCAAAATGCTTTCCTTACTCAATCTTTATGCAATCGGCCTTAAGTGTTTTTTCTTTGAAAACATGTTTTTTTTATATACCTTATTTTAACATCATTTTTCTTCTATAAATTAATAAATAAATGTTTACTTATACTTACCCTAAAAAGTCAAAAATCAATGTGAGAATGTTCCGCTTGAATTAGAGACCAAATTCCCCAAAAGAAATGCGAAGCAAGTGAAAATTTATTGACTTGAATTAGTAATGATTCAATTTCTTTTTTACTTGGAGATCTATCAAGATAGGTTTCCAAATAAACTTCCAGCCATTTCCGTTGAAATGAAGCATCAGGGTATAAATTATAATCAATATCATTTACCCCTGGAAATTCGGCAAAATGGTTTCCAATATCAAAAGCTTGATAATTATATCCGGCATATTCGTAATCAATGAATGTGACTGTGCCAGCAGTAGAATTGTAGATAACATTTCCTAGGAGAAGGTCGTTATGGCAGAAAACGATGGGATTGTCCGTATCTTCCAAAGTTGTTCGCAATAAATTAAATTCACGCTCGAGAGCAGGTCGATCAGGAATAAGTTTCGTCAATCTGTTTACAGAATGGGCCACGAATGGAACCAAACGTGGCAAAATTTAAAATTAAATCAATATCTGTTACTTATAATTAGAAAGACTAATGACGAAGGTCAAAACCTTTGAAACTATAGACACTAGCAAATAAATTTGAGATTAATAGGTATTATGATAATAGCAAAAACACAGAGGTGATTTTCAATTTCGATCTATTTACGGATTTATGTTAAAAACGACTAAAAGATCATTACAAATAATATTAATCATATTAAGTATTTATTAAAATTCAGAATTTGTAATTTTGAAATTAAATCAAAAAATTAATTTTCAATATTCAAGGGAACAGCGAAATTTCTAAATAATTATATTTAATAGTCTGATAGTTAATTCTACATATCAAGAACTATTTAATTATTTTGAAAAAATGAATGACCCTGTGATCTTCCTTTCTTTGAACAAAGAAGGGAAGATCTCAGGTTCGAATCCTGTCAAGTGCTCATTCATTTTTTTTAAAAACAATTAAATAGTTCTTGATATATAGAATTAACTATCAGACTATTAAATATAATTTTTTTAAAATTTCGCGGTTCCCTTGAATTAAAAACAAAATAAAAACTAATGTTTAAAAAGCATACTTAATTTTAGGTTAAAAATAAAATAAAATGAGAGAGTCTTCTGTTTTTTAAATAAAATAATTTTTAATTATTTCTAGAGACTATAGTTTCGAAGGCATTGCTTCATCATCAGTCTATCACAATATTTCAAATTAGTTACAATTAAGATTTATAATATACATAGAAAATTTTGAAAAATATATAATGTCTTTTTCTTCATGAAGAAAAAGACATTATATATTTTTCAAAATTTTCTATGTATATTATAAATCTTAATTTGTAACTAATTTGAAATATTTGTGATAGACTGATGATGAAGGCAATGCCTTCGAAACTATAGTCTCTAGAAATAATTAAAAATTATTTTATTTAAAAAACAGAAGACTTCTCATTTTATTTTATTTTTAACCTAAAATAAAAACAATTCTGTTACCATCGACAGTGAAATCTTTTATTCAACTAATAAGCATACTTAATTTTCAATACTTTATTATATAATACTTAAATTTACTTACTGTAAGATAGCTCACACCTCTTCGATCATAGAACGTACCGAGTTTTGAACAAGTTTCAACTTTATCCTCTAATTTAGATTTTACTTTAAGAAATTTAATTTATTTTTTGCTATTCTTATTGAACTCGTGACAGGACTTCCCCTTTAAAATAATATTATAAATAATTGTGAAAAAAGTCAATTTCGAAATTTAAAAGGATTTTTATCGAGAGTGGTTAAGTTGTTGAATTTATAAGTTTACTATACCTCGTGTAAATAATATTACAGATATTCATTTAAGTATGGCTTTATTTATTAGTACGATTTTATTTATTTACTAGTATATAGTCGTAAATAAAATTATCTAAACATATGGGTATATAGAATATATATTAGAATTTATTTATATCATGAAGAAAACAGTCGGACTTTAATTTGTTTTTATAAAGTTATTTTTAATTTATTTTCAATGAAGGAATCAATAATATATCTCTTTTTCTACTTTTGGTCTAGACCTCAGGGGCGATAAAGACAAATGCATTATTCAAATTACGAATAACTTTTATTGAGAATCCATCTCAACCCCCGAGGATATTTCAACAATACTAATTCCTTGGTCTAATAATTTGAAACTATTCCAATTCGAGAGCGGATTATCGAAGAGTGGCTGAGTGTCCGTGCAATTTCCAGCCACAGATCGGATATTTCATTCAATTGAAATCGTTATCAATTTAATCTTTTAATACTAGTAAAAAATATATTGGGAAGAGGCAATTGGGAAATCCACAGAATTAACTATTTGAATGGGAAGAACGTACTTTAGGATATGATCAATTGATTGAAAGGCAGTTCAAGGATAGTGAAAACCACTTTTGATCCTTTTAAAAGGATGGTGGTCTTGATGGTCTCTTTGAAGTCTGGTGGGTAAACAAAACGCTGTCTTGCGAATTTGAAGCTTTTTGGTAGGTTTTTATTAGTTCTTTTTTTGTCTCTTTTGGGGAAGGGGTTTGTTAACACTTCATTCCATTTAGAGATAGGAAAAGCAAGTGTTGGTTTTGAAATTAGGCTGGAATAAGGAAATCTCTGCCTTACTAAGGTAAATATTTTGTTTATTTTTAAAATATTTTTTTTTTTTTAGATAATATGGTTAAAAGGGATACTCAATCCAGGGTTGGGACTAGAAGTATAGGTGTTGGAACCAGTGGTGGTATTTTTGTTATGTGGATGATTCAGATGGTTATATAGATTATAAGAATATAGGGAAGAATGGTATTAATTTAAATACAGTCTGGTTCCTACAAGTTAGTTAATTCAGATATTAATATGTAGGTTTGCATTCATTTGTAAGATCTGGCATTGATTTGTGGAAGTCTGTCTATTTATTACTACTTGGGATTATAGTCTTCTGCCTCCTATGATTAAATCAATTATAAATTTTGTCAAGTCCTAAAGTACTAGAATTGTAAAAAATTTATTTAGTTCTCACAGAGATTAGCTGATAGAGATCCCATCCTTGTTAAGGGTTTGACCAGGTTTCCTTAACAACTTATGGCAAATGCCGGGATGGCTAATGCGTCGCTTGCTCCTGGTATCGGGTTTTTGCGCGAAATTTTTAAATTACTTTTAGTCTTTTGATGGAAATCTATGGTCATGTTATTTGTTAATAAGCATACATTTCTATTTTTTCTTTTTTTTTTTTTTACTTGTTTATTATTTGTTAAATTGTTGTAATTAATTTGTATTGATGTTTGTTAATGTATTGTAGCTAGATTGTATTGATGTTTGGAGGACCTAGCCACCGAGGACTTGTGCCTCTAAGCAGGTCGAGGAATAAAGATTTATTTATTTATTTTATTTTATTTATTTAAACCTTAAAGAAGGAGAACATCTTCTACGGAATGTCGGTTTTCTAAAATGAAAATTCCTTAATAATAAATTGTTTTATTTGGAATTTGTGGTTTTCAATATCCTTATACTGCCTTTCACCATTGAATTCTACTGATCCGTCTCCATAGAAAGTACTGATAACACTGTTTTGACAAAAAATAAACAAAAAAATTTAACACTATACCAAACAATGAATTCCAGTAGTGGTTTATATACTGATTATCATGCAATTTCCCGATTTTTTACAACAAGTCAGAGTTTTGAGATATTCGTCAAAACGACGAAAAAGGCAATTTTGACCTTATATTCGAGTCCCATTAGATATTAAATACCAAAATTTGAAATCAAAATATTTTGTTGACTTAATAGAAACCAGAGGCGACTGTGGGTCAGTGGTCACAGTGTCGGGCCGCTGTCCTGAAGTATGCTGGTTCGAGACTGAGCCTCGGCAGATATTTGCAGTCGCCTCCTCTTGGAAAGCAATGGGAAACTACCAAGAGTATAATTGCCTAGTCAATCTCTCCAAACTAGCCGTTCGGAACCGGCGTTAAAAAGTAGGTCCCGTATATCTGTGTAAAACAGCTAAACACACTCAGCACATGTAAATGTGATGAGGAGCCGACTCCCGTTCGGGGATGGCACTATAAGAAGAAGAATAGAAAACAGCTTCCTCTTTGATTTTCAAATTACCACTTGTTTTTAGGTCAATTAGAACTCGAGTTATAACTAAAAAACTAAACCTATGTAAGTAAAAATATATTTTTCAGTAGTTTCACAAATAAAACAAATATATGTTTTATTTGTGAAACCCACCTAGAAAAGTATATTTTTACTTATTATCTATTAAAATGTTTCACCTAGAACCGACCACCAAATTCTTTAAAGATTATAAACCTATGTGATTATAAAGGATAAAAACATATGTTTTTTTAGTTATATAAGTGAACTAAAAACAAGTGGTAATTTGAAAATCAAAAAGGAAGATTTTTTCTATTGGGAACTGACAAATTGAGTCACGCAGTCTGGTGGTAAAAAAACAAACTATTAATATCTTACAACTGTCGAGTAAATAGATAATAAATGCATGCTGTTTATATTAGCAATAAATTTTTTATAACAAATTATCTAAAAATAAAACATAAAAATGGAAGTTGGAGTATTTACAGAACGTAACAAGTCAAAAAATAATGAGTATGTTGTGCAGTTAGAGATTGTCAGAGTAAAGCAAATAAAAATTTAAACATGATTTGAAATCCAACTAGACTTATTTTATTGTATCAAATTAAAAAAGAAAAATTCTACTATGTCTCAATTGTTTTTATTGCTATCTCAACCAATGTTGCTCCAACCAATTGAGTGGTTGAGAAAAGTCTCGAGAGAGACGAAACGTTGTACAAAAAATTGAATAAGAGCTTCAATAAAAAACATTGTCCAATGAACTGTGAATTTTTAATCTACTAATTATAATGGACATTAATCAACATAAGTTATATTTTAATAAAAAAAAATCTAAATTAATGGGACTCGAAAATAAGGTCGAAATGGCCTTTTTTTGACCGATAATATCTCAAAACTCTGACCTTGATGAAATTGCATGATAATCAGTGTATAAAACTACCAGAATCCATTGTTAGCTTTACGGTTAAAAATTTTTGCCGGGCAGTGATTTGAAGCTATAAGCTCTGGAGCCTTCCTTCAACGACTGGACTCGCCTAGCTCTTACGCAGCTTTCATTCTTCGGCGCGCAATAAGTTGTCTCAATACAGGCGCACCAGCGTCATAAATCAAATTCATACTAGATTTTGAGGATTTTAACTAGTACAGTTATTCATTTATATTTTAAAATGGTGGAAAATTGCATGAAAAATAATCAACGTATTGGAAGTCATTGTTAGGTTTACGGTTAAAAAGTCGACCAGGGATAATTAATAATATGTTCTTCGGTATAATCGCTGCGTTTTAGAAATTGGCCAAGGCAACACTCTAACGCTGTACTCTAAATATATCACGTTATATGTTCCAGGGAGGCCTGGGAAAATTCACCCTAATATTCTTCTCCCTCAGGCCAACGCATGTATCATAAAACCTGTAAAAATAATGGTAGAGTTTCCAAAGGCCGAGGGGCTATTTATTAATAATATAATTCTATAAACATATAGAGAATGAATAAATAATATGCAAATAAATAATATATGAAATAAAAATAAGAATAATAAATACAGAACAACAAATTCATTTGAAAAATGCTAGTTCTAATAGAGTTTGAATGTATTTTTAAATAAATATAATTAAAATAAATAATATATTAATTGAAAATAACAAATAATAAGCTGAGGTGTTCTGATGTGGCTATCCAATTAACTTTATCATACAACCTGACTCCTCACATATATTTAATAAAATTATTTATAATCATCTAGGGGAGCGGGTTAGTTTTTCCATTTTTAGACTTGTGGGGGCCCACTGATTATGAATACAAAATTTGGTTGAGTTAGGTACTTCTGGAGTCCCACTGATTGTGTATACAAAATTTGATTGAGTTTGGTACAAGGGCCTAGATTTTCATTTTTTGACCTACCCCCCATTTTAGGCGCTTAGTTTTGCATTTTTAGACTTCTGGAGTGCCACTGATTATGTATACAAAATTTGGTTTGGTACAAGAGCCATTTTTTGACCCTCCACCTTTCGGTCGGTTAGTTTTTCTATTATTAGACTTCTGGGGTCCCAATAATTATGTATACAAACTGGCTGAATACGCTCAAATGTCTTAGATTTTTAATTTTTATCCCCCCACCCTACCCTGCCTTCAATTTTTGGTCTCGAGGGCGCACCAAAATCTAATCAGCTCTTAATCTCAATGGACCAAAACTACGTGGTGAAATTTGGATTAAGCATATTCACACTAGTTTTTGAGCTAGCTCGTTCACAAAATTTGGTAACGCACAGACTAACTAACTAAAAGACAACCCGACAAACTAACAGACATTTTGACAAAAACAATATTATCTCGAAAAATATAATTTTTCGATGTTCACTTATTAGGCTTTTGTAGACGCTTGGCTTCGCCCAATTTTTTTAATCAAAAATAGTTTCACTCACTTTTTTCATGCACGATTACAATACTTGACCTGTATGGTAAAGTAAAACATCATTTTTATTAAATATTAATAAGGTAAAAGGAATAAATAAATGCGTTTTTATTTCAAGTAATAAGAAGATACAGGAAATAAAATGCTCAAAATGTTCTGTTCTCTTCTTTCAATTCATAGATTTGTCAATGTCTAACATTTCGTTTGTTCATTTCATAATTCAACGTTACGGTTCATTCCTTTTTTTAAAACTTCTTTTAACCATAATTTATTGTTAATGCTAAAACACCACCAAACTGTTTCCTGGTTATAAAATCATTCAATTTTGCTCAAACTTCCTAGTTTCTCCTAAATTACACATGATTAATCATAAATTGTTGTTGTTGTAGAATGAATCAATTAATTAGTATTTTTAAAGTGAATTTATTTTAATGAATATGTATCGAAATTATAAAAACTCTTTTGAAATTCGACCCATTAAACTCATAGATAATTACATAATTAGGTAATATGGAAAATGCGTTAATACACATTAATTACTGCTGTTTTGATAATTATTAATAATTATATTTTTATTAAAGAGTAGTGAGTTTTATTTAATGTTGAAAAATATGAATATTAATTAAGTACGTTTGCAGGTATTTGGACAGGAAGGTGTAAATCAAAAAATTGTCATTGATTTTTGCGACGTTTCGCCAGCTTTATTCTGGCTTCATCAGGCTTCTAAAAAATATACAAAAAACAGAGTTACAGAGAAATCAACAAGTCCCATCATTTTTTCTTTCCTTTTTTCCCCTTCATTTCTTTTTTCTATGATTAAATCAACAAACAAGATTACATGTTACATACCTCAATGAATATGATTAATATTAATATATAACAGATGTGCACATATTTAGAAATAAAATCAATTGTAATTATGTCTCTTTTTTGTTCCGAACAATGTTCAATTTATATAAAAAAGAATGATTCATATGACAAGACTAATTATAGTATTTACTTAAATAAATAGATCAGAAGATAACAATAATAATTATGAAAGATATTAATTTGCCGATGGTAATAGATTCAAATTTCCTAGAAAATCTATAAGTTGGTGTCATCTATTAAATCCGATGGAATGGAATATTTTTAATATTTTTAATATTCCATTCCATCAGATTTAATAGATGACACCATCTTATGATTTTCTAGAAATTTGAATCATTACCATCGGCAAATTAATATCTATTAAAATGAAAGTTTTTGCCGAGAGTAGCAGAATTTTGTATATATTGAAGGAGACAATAAAAGAGTGTGTCTTATGCTGGAATTATAAATTTTATTTATTTATAATGAGACTATAGTTTCGAGGGCTTTGCCCTCTTCATCAGTCTATTACAATGGATTCACAGGAATTAATTTATGAATGAAAGGTTAAAATCTTTCAAGCGTCGTTAGGTAAGCAGAAATTATACAGGGTGGGCAAGTTAAGAATTGAAATTTGTACATGTTTTATTATTTTGGGCTGTAGGTGGCGTTCGTGAAGTTTATCACTTTAGAGGCTATTTTTTTAAAAATAAAGCTTTCGGGAATTTCTATTTTCCGATTTAAGCATTTTTTTGGTGAATTATTGTATGATTTTAAAAATTTCTAACGATTCGAAAAATACTATATTTTTAAGTGGATCTAATTCTGATCTAATTAATTTAATATTTGATTCATCTGGAAAACAATGTTTCTCGGAGATTAAATGGTCTGCAAATGCACTATGCCCCGAACACCCTTTAAAAACTCTTTTGTGTTCCGAAATGCGTGTCTTTAAATTTCGTTCTGTTTTTCCTATAATATAGGTCGAATCACATTCTCCACATGTTTAAATTAATTTAATTAATAATTAATTCCTGTGAATTCATTGTAATAGATTGATGAAGAGGGCAAAGCCCTCGAAACTATAGTGTCGTTATAAATAAATAAAATTTATAATTCCAGCAGAAGACACTCTTTTATTGTCTCCTTCAATATATTTCATATTAAATTAGGAAAAGTCATTCCATTGCCCTTCGAATTTTGAATTTCTTCAAAATTTGAAACACTGAACGACCTTTATTTAAATTATATGGCATGGCTATATGTTTAAATTTAGAATCACTATATCGCGAAATTTTACAAATTAAGATAACAATCTTTGAGTAAAATATTTTACACGTGTACATATGTCAGACAGGTTCTCATCCCGCAGGGGAGCCAGATGGCCCGGATTGCTGTTACTGGCACTCTGGTTCGATTCCCGAGGGGGTGAAAAACAACCCCTCTGACATATAATTAAAAATATTCCATTCCATCGGATTTAATAGATGACACCATCTTATGATTTTATAATAATAATTATAAATATATTTCACGCAATTAGAGCGTGACCTCAATTTCCCACCAAATATTCAAAACTTAAAACTACTTCAACCATCACATTTCACTCTTGAAATAATCTAAAATGTTGTTGAAGATCAGGCTCAAATTTTGTGTATCAGTTCTTAAATTTACAAGGTCGTTGAGCCTAATCCATACCATTTCACTTGTGACCCGCCATCTCCAGTTCTTTTCCTTATCAAGAATTTCTACATGGTTGAAATCTGATGAAGCAGAATAAAGCTGGCGAAACGTCGCAAAAATCAATGACAATTTTTTGATTTACACCTTCCTGTCCAAATACCCGCAAACTCACTTAATTAATTAAATATAATGGATGCTATGGACTTTAATAATATTAATATTTTTTAAATATAGCATTAATAGCCTCTCACTATTAAATTCACTTGACAAAAATGCAATCAAAAGCTAATATCAAAAATCTTGTTAGATATGATTAAAGAGGACCGTAGGATTCACCCCATGACTGATTTTAAATCATAGGCTGACTTATATAAGAAAGAAAACTGAATATTTTACGGGTCCAATGTTGATTTTATATATACATAAATTGACTATGAGCTTGTTCTCATGAAGATGTTCCTACATGTCTTAAAATATTAATATTCTCAGTAGATACATCGTATCATTTCAATTGTAAATAAAAAAGGAGATATTTTCCATTTCTCATGAACTTATCCAAATTGAACCGGTGAACATCTATTGCTCATTGAGTAAATACGAGTAGGTTATTATTATATATCTATCAAAAGCTAATGTTATATGAAACATTTTTTTTAACAAATAAAAAAACTATTTTACTCAAGTCACTTTTAATATTATCATATGAAATTTTTTTATCTTTTGAGTCGGAAATATTCTGATGATAAAATATTGCGGATGAATATGATCTTATGCAGAAAGGTGGAATGCCATATTAGGAAAAGGTTTTTTTTAAAGTTTATATTTACAATATTATAAATTTTGGAATATTTATTTATTTATTAAAAACATTGTATCTGTAGGGCCATCTAGCCCCTTTAATGTACAACTTTCGGCCAATTAAATTACATAAATATTAATATAATACAAAACAAAAACGGAAAAACCAATATAAAAGCAAGAAAAATTCAAAAAGTAAAACATATGGTACATTTTTAAGTGGGAGATAAATTTAACCTAATTTATCTCGCGGAGAATTTACCACTGCTCGAAGCCCCTAAAACCCTAGTAAATTGGATATTGGATTGTATCTAAGTTTCTGAGATTGGCTCGTGATCCCGGCTTCTTTTCCTTTTACTCTGTTCTTTTCACGATGGAGGGGCCAGCCCATACAGGCCTTAGGGGATGGACCTTCTGGTGTATCTCCTTCTCACATCAATATCATTAAAAAAAAAAAAAAAAAAAAAAACATAATAATTAAATGAAACATAAATATTAAAAATACAATATATATAGAAGGAGAGTAAAAAAAATAATGCCAACATATAGGATACAAAAACAGAAAATAGAAATAAAATATTAAGCTAGGTGCTTGCGAAGTTCTGCCTCGAATGCTTCAGGACACCCAATCTTCCTTACGTTGAGTGGCAGTGAGTTCCAAACCTTGGTCGCCGTAACCTCAAAGGAGTCCGCCATCATTCTGCTTCTATGTGGTGGACAGACCAGCGCGCGCACATATTGACGGACCACAGGCCAGCGTCCAGCCAGAGATAGTCAGGCGCACGACCCAAGAGAACCCCGTGCACAAACTTAGCATATCTGAACTTTCGAAGGCACCGAAGTTCATCCCCATATTTACGTATTTCTATCAATAGAATAATAGTATAGCATTTTCCTTTGGGGGAATTAGTGTACTCAGAGTAACACAGTGATGGCGAACATTTTGAGTTTGGTGTGTCAAAAATTCGAAAAAACTGACTTAACTCGGGTGTCGTGTCTAGAAATATTCAATTTGGTGATAGTTGCAGACCTAGTAAAAAAAAAACAAAAAAAAAAAACAACATATTTTTGAAATATTTATTTATTTAAAAATAAACCTAAATTATTCTTTATATTAGTGACTTAGTAAATTAAGTGCAACCTCTGTTGACTCTTCTTGACCAAAGACCGTAAATTAAATAATAATAAACAAAAATACTAGAAACAAGGAAATAAATTTTTATTCATTAGGTATTCATTATAAATATTTGTTCTTTTTTTATAGAATATATTAGAGACTTAAACCAGACACAAGACCTTAAGAATTTCATCTTCTCTAGAATAACTTTAAGATTAAATACGGGCAGATTTTAAAATGACGACTTTTATCATCATTTTTGCGTTCCATTGCGCCGGATTGACTTAAGCCCATAGCTCAGACCAGCCCTTTTTGTAATTTTCAGAAATGTCAGATGGCCAATCCGGTTCTGTAACATATATATTTATTTGAATCTATCAGAGGAGCATCCTTACTGATTTCGTCTAAGGAACAAATAAATAATATATGAAGTCTATTTTGTTAAATATTCTTTTTAATTTTAATTATTTAGGGTATTATATCTTTACATTAGAGAGATTCCATCAAAACCTTGGGTTCGCAAACCATTCTTTGAAAGTATTTACCTTTTAAAAGTAACCTATTTACCAAATTTGAAGTTAAATTAAGGGAGTTCGGTGATGGTTTATGGTAAAACATTATTTCGTCGGTTTGGATTAAGACTATGATATCTGATGTTGGAGGGGGTATACCTAACTTAAAATAAAAAAGCTATTGACATCATTTTATTGAATTTCTCTGAAATGTTGATATATACTACAAGGATTCTGTGATTAGTGATTATGTTTAATGTGAAACTTTAATTGACTCCCATGTAAAATAGTAATTTTTCGAGCTATCATAGTCTTGTTGTTTCAAACAGACGATTTTATATATTATGACTAGGGGTGAGTTTTTGTGGAGTTACACAGAAACATTTCTGAGAAAGTCAACAAAAACTCTCCTTAATCATGATTAGATTTGGAAGTCATTGGATTCCAGTAGATTAATTGAAATTGTGATAAAGTCTTCCATTTTGAACCACAATTAAATAAAAATCGGTTGTCTGTAAAGTCGGTTTACTGACGATAGTTGAACGTGACAACGTCATAAGAAAATACTGATGGAATGGTATTTTCTTATGACGTTGTCACGTTCAACTATCGTCAGTAAACCGACTTTACAGACAACCGATTTTTTCATAAAATTCTTCGTTCAGAAAATCATTTTAAATTTACAAAATACTTGAATAAAATTTATTGTTTAAATTTCTACTCGACTGTTAAAATTTAATTTTTGATTTTATTATTTTATAATAATAAATTTTGTATTGACATTATTTCTTTCAGCAAGTAAACTGAATAAAAGTTGTTGTTCAATTAGTTACTTAATTATTTTTGCAAATTTAATTGTAATTTGTTGTAAAAAAGTAATAATTTTGAATAATTTATTATAAGAATAAACTGTGATTAAATTATTGTTCATAAATCTTAAATTTAAAATTTAAAATTTGGAAACATCATTAAAATTTTTGTAACTGTAGCTTTTAAAAAGCCCGCCTCAATCTTTGTCGCTCGTTCCGCGCTCTCGCTTGCACTTCAAGCCTTAAATGGAACGCCTCAGAGCGAGGTAACGCCGCATGAGTCATGTTTTTTCGTGCGTGCAGCCGGCTCCATCGAATTATAAGACGTTGTCACGTCAAAAAAAATTACGTCTTAAAAGTAAACTTAATATCAAGTACCGAGATTCACAGCTTCGGTAGGGTTCAAAAAAATTTTTACTAACTTAAAAGGGAAGGAGAGAATAAAAGTTAAATATTCTTTTAATTTTAATTATATAGGTATTATATCTTAACATTAGACATTCCATCAAAAACCTTGGGTTCGCGCACTCTCGAATAGAAATTTTTAAATTTATTAAACTTATATCGTGATGAAAACTATAATTTCATTAAAATATCTCCTGAAAAAATATTTTGTTTACTCTTCTTCAGCAGAGACAATTTTACAAAGGCTCTTAATAACTAATTTTTTTGATATGATTATTTTTCTAAAAAAACAAAACAATAACATGAGATTATTCCCTCCCTTCGTCGTTCTAGAGTAAATATTAATTATCTTATGAAAATTTATTATATTTTAGCCCAAAAATGTTCATTGTGATGATAAAGCTTTGCTGAATATTTTCATATTCAGACGGGTGTAAAAAAAATACTAAGCTCTCTGGATCCTAAACAACGACCATTAAATAGAACAAAAAGATATGTACTTATAGAATGCTACTGAGAATACTACGAAGAAAGCATCAAATAAATCCTCTGTGTAATTTTTGGAAGGAGTAAATAAACCAGCAGCTAACAGCGACTATCCATCATTTTATTTAGAAGTGTCTTAAAATATTTCAACCGCCTAATGCGACTTGAATCTGGGCAAAACACAATGGAAGACGCAAAAAAAGACAAGAGTATGTAAAAAATAACGCCAGAGGAAAATTATATTTAAGCAGAATAAAAAGTCAGCTAATTAAAAAATATAGCAATGCGTTCTATTTATATAGATCCCAAAGGGCTATTATATTGCTGAAATGACCTGTTTTCATAGAAATTAAGCAACAACACAATGCGGTTTATTCTGATGCGTAACGATCCAAAGACCTGTCGTTAAGAAATCACTGTTAAACTAAAACAAACAAGCTTGTTTTTAAGTGAATTGTTAGGATTTATCCCGATGGCTAATAGAAACAGAATACTCGTAGACAAATAGACCCAGATGTATGCTGGTGACAGTTATACAGCCTTCCAAATACAAGTCGTTTTGGGTGAATTCCTTGAGAGGCCCAAAAGGATACAGCGAGATCGTCTAATATCCCTAAAAGCTCTTTATTAGTATAGTCCATTCTTCTATAGACAGAAATTGGCCAATAAAATATTTATATATCAAGCATTCAAAGGGCTTGTCAAAATATCTTTGCTCATTCCCCGCCAACTCCGGTCTCGACCATAAACCCTATATATTTATTTATTTATTTATTTCAACGGCTAATGCCTGATAATACATACATTATATTATTACATACATACATTATAATAGCTTATAAATAAGGTAATAACAATAACAAAAACAAAATATCACATTAAAATAACTCATAAAATCTAACAATACTAATAATACGTCATAATAACAATATACAATATAATGTTCACTCATAGATTAATGTTAGCTTTTTGAGAAAAATTGCAGCTCTGTTAATACTTAATGAGAAATCCAGAGGATTATCCAGTCGTTGTGACAAATTATTGTAACATTGAGATAGTCTGAATACAGGATTTGCTTCAGAGTGCCTACTGCAAGGCATCTCTGGATAAAATGGTAATCTGTTTCTTAATATATAATTTGAACTGTGTATAGGAAACAGGTTTTGAAGTTCTGAACATTTCACCTGGTTGGACTTAATCTTATACAAAAACAAAACGTCAGAAGCAATCATAGAAGAAGAAACAGAAGGCAGACGGAAAGTTTCAGCAGTAGAAGCATAATCATGGTCAAACCTTGACATAGGATTGCCGGAAAGGAATGCCAATTGTCTCATAACTTTGTGCTGAATTCTCTCTAGTCTGTCCATGTTAATCATTCCGATAGGCCTCCAAATTGTTGATGCATACATTAATACAGATTTGATCAGAAGTTATGTACAAGTATTTAATTGATTCTGTATTTTTAAATGACTTTGTCTTACGAAAAAATGGAATCCCCAAGTTCGATTTGCTTTGCCTAATATATATAATATATCGTACCTGGAGGCATGCTCGGTAACTTCTTCCTTCAGTTAAAGGCTTTATTTTAATATTATTTTTAATTTAAAATTCTGATAAAAAGGTCGATTTTTATTTGAGAGCCGCTTTCAAATTAAAAAAATACAAAAATATATAATAGTCGCCCAATGTAGCCCCCCCCCCCACCTCCACCCCGCTCGACCCCACCCCCGAAACCTCTCCCTACCCCCGGATTCCCCACCACTGCGCCCCACCTTCTGCACCTGTTTTGATTCAACCATATGATTCATTTTTATTCATCCAATTAATAAATAAAACCTATCAAAATGTGTTGTTTTTTCAGAAAATTGAGACCTGCTTATGCGAAATATATTTTTAAATAAATTCTTGATTATTTTTTATTCTATTAAATAAATAAAGTTCTTTATAAAAACAATTATAAAACGTTTATTAATATTTCTAACGTTTAGGGAGAACAAAATATGTTAAAATCCACAATCACAATACTTCTTCAAGGCCTTTTAGAACAATGAAACAAACAACCCATTGTCTGCCTGGGTATAAAAGGAAAAGGGAAACCTTTTTTAAAACCCTAAGAATGGGATTTGTCTACCTGAGAATAATTAATTTGATTACGAAAAAACCCATCAAAAACAATTTTGTCGAAGATGAGACCGTGACAGATCGAATTGTCACCCCAAAAACCCCTAACCCGTGAATTTCATCAAAATCGGTAAAGCCGTTTTCAAAATAGAACTAAGATACAAATATATAAACAAATATATATACAAACAAATAAATATACAATTTTTGCTCGTTTAATAAGAGTAGATATATAAATTTGAGCCGGACTACTCTCCAGTTCTGATAAATATTTATTTTAAACAAAAATGTTTATTGAGATAAGAATTTATATTTTCAAGGTAGTTGTTTCGTGAAAATAGTAGCCTAAAGTTAATGCTAGAGTATATAGAACAGACAATAAGGATTCATAATTCATAAGCCCAAAACTTTTTGCTGTTAAATCCATATGGATATTGACTCCATGAAAAACATTTATAATTGAAGAAAGACTGATGATGAAGACCAAGTCTTCGAAACTATAATCTCAAACAAATAAATAATATATATACAGATATATCATCTCGATATATAGTATATGTGGGTATGTTTATTTGCATCAAGCAGAGAACAACCTCTTTGTTTCTCTTTGTCAAAAAGTTCTTAATTAGCGATTGAAAGCTGTTGCGACAATGGCTGAAGCGAAAAAACATCAAAAAATTACTAAAGTTAACCCACTTTTTAGGTTAAATAAATGCGTTCTTTTTAGTGTAAAATTTTCATTATACATTTTTCATTATATATTAATTATTATCTCAGAAACTGTGTTGTAACTATGAATCAAAATTGTCTTGAAATATGTATTGGTTATTGTTTAATGTTGGTTTAGTTTTGTATAACAATGGTAAGAAGAGTTTCTTAATTATAATTAAATATGTATGTAAACTTTCCGATATCCCGTATAGTGCAATGTATAAGAGTCTGAAAAACTCTATCTTTGGAATTTAATATCTCCCGAACTATATTGTTCATCAATTTCGTTTTGGCACCAATCTATGCAGAATTATTGAAATAATAAGCTATCTAAATTTCAAAAATATCCTAAGAAAAACCTATATGGTGAAACAACTACCTTAAGGTCCAAATCTCATCATTTGAATAGAATCATTTTTACATTGGATATCAGAGGGCCTCGTCCCCTCAGGAGTCGAACCCGAGTACTAAAACGCTTGCGTGTTAATGATTAAAATGTTTATTGGTGAACCAAACAAGGTGGAAAAAGTGAAAAATTCTTCAAAACTTGATAGTCTCCTCAGTTAACCTATTAGAAATTTTGTATTTTAATTATCTTAAGGAAAATGATATTTTCTTGCATTTTTGAACTGAAAGTTCTAAAACTAGAGAATCCAAATTCTAATCTTCGAATTTGATTTGAAGTAATTACTTCCAGTAGATTAATAGAAATTGTGATAAAGTTCTTCCATTTTGACCCCTTTAAATTTAAAAAAAATTTACGTCTTAAAAGTAACCTTAATATTTAATTTCGAAATTCTAGCTTCAGTAGTTCAAAAATTTTTTTACTATCTTTAAAGGGAAGGAGAGAATAAAAGAGTGTGTCTTCTGCTGGAAAAATAAATTTTTTATATTTAGTTACTATTTTCAAAAAAAGATGCTCGAAACTTAATTATATATATATATATATATATATATATGTTGCAGAAAAAACCCGTTTTTGACGTGACAACGTCTTATAATTCGATGGAGCCGGCTGCACGCACGAAAAAACATGACTCATGCGGCGTTACCTCGCTCTGAGGCGTTCCATTTAAGGCTTGAAGTGCAAGCGAGAGCGCGGAACGAGCGACGAAGATTGAGGCGGGCTTTTTAAAAGCTACAGTTACAAAATTTTTAATGATGTTTCCAAATTTTAAATTTTAAATTTAAGATTTATGAACAATAATTTAATCACAGTTTATTCTTATAATAAATTATTCAAAATTATTACTTTTTTACAACAAATTACAATTAAATTTGCAAAAATAATTAAGTAACTAATTGAACAACAACTTTTATTCAGTTTACTTGCTGAAAGAAATAATGTCAATACAAAATTTATTATTATAAAATAATAAAATCAAAAATTAAATTTTAACAGTCGAGTAGAAATTTAAACAATAAATTTTATTCAAGTATTTTGTAAATTTAAAATGATTTTTCTGAACGAAGAATTTTATGAAAAAAATCGGTTGTCTGTAAAGTCGGTTTACTGACGATAGTTGAACGTGACAACGTCATAAGAAAATACCATTCCATCAGTATTTTCTTATGACGTTGTCACGTTCAACTATCGTCAGTTAAACCGACTTTTACAGACAACTGATTTTTAGTAAGAAAGCGTTCTTACTAGTTAAAACGCGTTTCGTTGAATACATTTATGGCAACTAGAGTTTTACTAAAGTTGGTTGAGTTTGGTTCAAAGGTCTAGAATCTTCATTTTTGACCTTCCGCCTAATTACCTGTGTTTATTTTCAAAAATTTTTAAACGAAAATTCAAAAATTACATCCTCTACAACTTTTCTTATAATTTTTGACATTTTCGTTTAAAAATTTTTGAAAATAAATACACGAAATGAGGCGGAAATCAAACTCAACAAACATCAGTAAATTCTAGTTGCCATAAAGATATTCAGTGAAACGCGTTTTTACTGAAACATATATATATATATATAAGTGGGATGGGTGCGAGGTAGATAAAAATCGTGTTCCACTGAAATGTGAAATGTTTATTAATATATACAGTTATTTACAATAAGTTTTATATTAATTACCTGAAATGTGAAACTCGAAATTTCAGGTCCTTTACATAGTTTTAACAATGATATTAATCTATAAGTGATTTTATATAATATAAATAATAATTAAATTGTGTATTAACAATTGTATTTGACTTGATCGTTTTAAACAGTCTCTCTTTTGCTTGACGTGTCAATCTATTATGGCCTTGCTTGTCCTTGTCTTCCCTCCCACTCGTCTTCATGTGTGGGTGTTTCGAACTTACATATATTTATATAATAAATTAAAAATTTATTTTTGCAGCAGAAGACACACTCTTTTATTGTCTCCTTTCAATTTATATAAATTCTCCTACTTTCGGCAAAAAGAAACTTTCAATTTAACTTTACAATGAATATAGTGTTTTTTTATTGTTTTACTCCATTAAAGACCTTTCTTAGCTAACATCTACATCTTAAAAGTAACCTTCTTGCCGAAGTTCCTAGCCCAAGAGAATTTTTATTTTATATACCTACTCGTAGAAAGATTAATTTATTGTGTTTATGTGTGCGAAAAACTGTAAATTAATTTTTTCCCCTGTGTAGGAATTTCTGCCCTTTTTTCTTTTCCTCCATAACGGCAGAGATACCGATAACTTTTCCATTTCGATATTTTATTCAATTCGAATTAAGAAGTTTGAACCTCTGGAGCGGAGAGGATCAAACGCCTATGTTCTCTTTCTTCCGATATGATATGGAAGTTTGGCTGACTGGTCAGAACAGATCTCAAGAGACCTTGAATTCCTCCATCGAGGCAAACTTAATTCACCACCTCCATCGTTTCTTTTCAATTTTTACCCTTTATTTAATTTTTTTCTCCTTCCTGTTGGTTAACCGATCGACATTAGAATCCTCGCTATCTTTTTTTTCATTATTTCTTCTATTTCAACATTTTCTCTACCCAAAATATAATGAAGTTTCGAGTAATTTTGAGTTTTTAATTTTAGTAATTTCGAGACAAAAAAAATGCAAGCCTGTTTAAGTATTCAAGTGATACGACCGGATGGAGAAATAAATTGACATGTTCTGATGTGGCCATCCACTTGATTTTACCATACACTTCTGGTTGAGTTTGGTACAAGGGCCTAGACTTTCATTTTTTGACCCTACAAATCCCCCCCCCCCATTTTGGGAGGTTAGTTTTTGCATTTTTAGTCTTCTCGTAGCCCACTAATTATGTATAAAAAATTTGGTTGAATTTGGCCCAAGACCCTAGATTTTCATTTTTTTTGACCCCCTCCCATTTTGGGCGGTTAGTTTTTGCATTTTTAGTCTTCTGCTAGCCCACTAATTATGTATACAAAATTTTGTTGAATTTGGCCCAAAACCCTAAATTTTCATTTTTTGACTCCCGCCAGCCCCCATTTTGGGGCGTTTGTTTTTGCATTTTTAGTGTTCTGGCGCCCCACTGATTTTGCATACAAAATATTAATGAGTTTGCTCAAATGGCCTAGATTTTTATTTTTGCCCTCCCCCTACTAATTTTGGAGCCAGAAATTTTTACTTTATCCAATGCAAAGCATGGGTAAAGCATTGCAATCGCTCTCGGGGCAAGCGTGGCTTCAAAGGGTCCTCAGGTAAAGGCTACGGAACCCATGGACTCAATTAAAGTCACAAATTGTAGTATTCAATTAGGTTGAATTTTAGCACGTGGCGGTTTTGCCAAAAATTACATGGGGTCTCGTCGAGAGGCCAAAAGTGCGATTTTTTCATTTAGTGCGTGCGTATGGATGGATGTATGGATGTATGGATGTATGTATGTTATCGATTTTTTGGCCCACGATTTTTTCCACACCGTTGCACCGATTGAAATGAAATTGAAAACCTACCATTAGTTTAACAAAATGAAGCGCTGATTAGTTTTTGGTACATATCGGCCCACAAACATTAGTACTTTATTTCAGTACTTTTTTAGTTTTTTCTAAATATCTTGAAAATGACTTAACCAATTTTGATGAAATTTAATATCCTAATTAAGTACCTTGGGGACCACAAAAAAGGTTAAATAAAGTTTTTAGTAAAATTATATTTTAAAGTACTTTACTCTAGAGTTAGATGGTACTTTTTTAATTTTTTAAATTCTTTAAAATTTATTCATTTGAAAGTTTTAATATAGCTCATTTAGCCTTGCTTAAGTAAGAATGGATAGGCTTCTCTTCTGTGAAATGCTAAAAATTTGGGAGGAATTTTTATAAGTAACCATAGCAACTGCGTTGTTTTCTTATCCGTTACCTTTGCTGAAGACATAGAGAAATCGATTTTAAACCAAAAATAGCGATTGATTCTCATCTAGTACTTGAGAAATAATCATTCTATATTGGATTTTTGACGTTTCGGTTTTTATTAGTAACCATTGCTGAAGACATAGAGAAATCGATTTTAAACCAAAAATAGCGATTGATTCTCATCTAGTACTTGAGGAATAATCATTCTATATTGGATTTTTGACGTTTCGGTTTTTATTAGTAACCATTGCTGAAGACATGGAGGAATCGACTTAAAATCAAAAATAGCGATTGATTCTCATCTAATACTTGAGAAATATCCATTCTATATTGGATTTTTGACGTTTCGGTTTTTATTAGTAACCATTGCTGAAGACATAGAGAAATCGACTTTAAACCAAAAATAGCGATTGATTCTCATCTAGTACTTGAGGAATAATCATTCTATATTGGATTTTTGACGTTTCGGTTTTTATTGGTAACCATTGCTGAAGACATAGAGGAATCGACTTAAAATCAAAAATAGCGATTGATTCTCATCTAGTACTTGAGGAATAACCATTCTATATTGGATTTTTGGCGTTTCGGTTTTTATTGGAAACCATTGCTGAAGACATAGAGAAATCGACTTTAAACCAAAAATAACGATTGATTCTCATCTAATACTTGAGGAATAACCATTCTATATTGGATTTTTGACATTTCGGTTTTTATTAGTAACCATTGCTGAAGACATAGAGAAATCGACTTTAAACCAAAAATAGCGATTGATTCTCATCTAGTACTTGAGGAATAATCATTCTATATTGGATTTTTGACGTTTCGGTTTTTATTAGTAACCATTGCTGAAGACATAGAGAAATCGATTTTAAACCAAAAATAGCGATTGATTCTCATCTAGTACTTGAGAAATAATCATTCTATATTGGATTTTTGACGTTTCGGTTTTTATTAGTAACCATTGCTGAAGACATGGAGGAATCGACTTAAAATCAAAAATAGCGATTGATTCTCATCTAATACTTGAGAAATATCCATTCTATATTGGATTTTTGACGTTTCGGTTTTTATTAGTAACCATTGCTGAAGACATAGAGAAATCGACTTTAAACCAAAAATAGCGATTGATTCTCATCTAGTACTTGAGGAATAATCATTCTATATTGGATTTTTGACGTTTCGGTTTTTATTGGTAACCATTGCTGAAGACATAGAGGAATCGACTTAAAATCAAAAATAGCGATTGATTCTCATCTAGTACTTGAGGAATAACCATTCTATATTGGATTTTTGGCGTTTCGGTTTTTATTGGAAACTATTGCTGAAGACATAGAGAAATCGACTTTAAACCAAAAATAACGATTGATTCTCATCTAATACTTGAGGAATAACCATTCTATATTGGATTTTTGACATTTCGGTTTTTATTGGTAACCATTGCTGAAGACATGGAGGAATCGACTTAAAATAAAAAATAGACATCGATTCTCATCTAATACTTGAGGAATAACAATTCTACATTAGGCTTTTGACGTTTCGATTATTATTGGTAACCATTGCTGAAGACATGGAGGAATCGACATAAAATCAAAAATAACGATCGATTTTTATCTAATACTAGAGGAATAACCTTATTGCATTCCATTTTTGATGTTTTGACCATTAATGGCAACCTCTATTGAAAACGTGGAAGAATCGACTTAAAATCAAAAAGACTAAATTCTTTTTTGGTAAACAACTCAATATGAACTACAAATTGCAAGTGATATCTGATTAATAATAAAGGAACAAACATATTAATATTTCAAATGAATTTGGATAAAGTTTAGCAACGATCCGTTGCAGTTTATTTTATTACGAGAGTTTGCCGATTTTCTTTGACTGATAGGATTTTATTGGACCTTTGACTAGAGACCCAATTCTTGTATCGTAAATATTTTCGTCAGTAAGGGCCAGGAACAGACAAGGAGCAAATTTATATCATAAAATACATTAGTCAATAATATCATCTCATTTCTCAAATGAAATTTATCAAGTTTTACATAATCAGTACTTATTAAGGTTTTTTTTTAAAGTGATTTATTCTAGTAGAAAATCACAAAAGTGTCTTGTACTAAATCTAAGTTGTTATAGAACCCAAGTGCCAATGAAGATTCAAATATTGACTGAAATTTCTTTAAGATTGTAAAAACTGTAACATATATCAGACGGGATTCACCTCAAAGAGCAACCGTTGGCTCATATTTTTTGACACTTGGGTTCGATTCCAAAAGATGTAAATACTACCTCCCTGACCTATAATAAAGATTATTCATAATAGCTCAGATTCAATAATAGAAGACGTCGTCGTGATTTTTTGCAAAAAATGAAAATTTATGGGAGAAAGAAGTTATGCGCGAACATAACTAAAAAGGTCCAATACCAATAAAAAAACTGGACCAATCGGGTACGAGACTGAACCCAATACAAAAAAAAATCATCCAAATCGGTCCACATGGTAAAAAGAAATAAATGAACAAACATAAAAAAAAACCTCCTCCTTTTTTTCAAAGTCGGTTAAAAAGGATAGATATAGATAAGATATAAGTACTTTACTTAGAATGTAATACCTATAATTAATTTCTCCGGCAACCCACTTATCACGCGACAAATATTTCCCCCCAAAATTCAAACCAAATACCGAAGTAGGAGAACTCAAAATAATTGAAAAATATTTTAGGACATGTTTTTTTAAAGGGTCAGATCACACTTGTCTTTATTAGTAAAATCGATTTATTATAAATCAATTTTTTGACCCACCCTAATGCCTATTTTTAGAAAGTGAGTTCAAATGTATTTAAAGCCCTTTTTTAAAGTCAAGACAAGGATTATTTTATTTGTGCAGTAATACGATATAAGAATACTTTCGGAAAATATTAAAACATCAATTTCGAAAAAAATATAATATATCTAATTTTTTCATTTGGGGATCAGCGGCGTAGCCACGGGGGGGGGGGGTCATAAACTCCCTCCCCAGGGCAGGACTCATGGGATGAGTAACGACAACGACAAACAATTTCTTATGGCACACTAACCGTAATTAAATATATTTCATATGTTTAATCAAGAATTATGTTCTTTTTTAATTTCTTGGAGTATACCTACCTATTTATTTTAATAAAAAAATTCCGACTAAATATTTTGCTTTGTGTATTGAACCCCCCCCCCCAAGAAAATTTGTTGGCTACGCCACTGTTGAGGATGCATATTTTAGGAACTATCGATCTTCTGAAATTTGGCACTCAAGTTTGCATTAATAAACCATACCTCTTTAGAAAGTTTATAGCTCAAACTGTTAGCTAAGAAATAAATTTGCCAAATCATTAAAATTTGCAGCATAGCGATTTCTGGGTAAAGTTTTCACTTTATCTTTTCAATTTGTTTTAAGGTAGTTCTTTCACTAATACAAAAATTAAAGAAACTTGGAATTTAAGTCATTAAAAGCATAATACACACACTGTTAAAATTTGAAGACGATTTACCACACCAAACATGAAATAATTGCAATTCAAAATGAAATTTTTTACATATGTTAGATTGGGCAAAGGTGGGAAAATGATCATTATTTTATTTTTTTCATTGAATGACTTTCACCATCTTAATGAAAAACTAATATTTGTTAGAATAATATATTCGGAGTAACTTAAAAAAAAATTGAAATTATTTACCACGTAGTTTTGACAAAAAATAAAAAAATAACATATTTGGGCGATTATTTTTAGTGGAGGGGATAAAATATCAATGGCTTGGAAACGATCCATTCATAAATAGAAAGTAAAATGTACATTCACGTTAAAATAAGCTGACGTGTTCTGATGTGGCCATCCACTTGACTTTACCATACAACCTGGCCCCTAAAATTATTTATAATCATGTAGGGGAGGGTAGTTTTTGCATTTTTATACTTCTGGTATAACTGATTATGTATACAAAATTTGGTTGAGTTTGGTAAATGGCCAAGATTTTCATTTTGTTCCCTACACTCCCCCCCCCCCCATTTTGGGAGGTTATTTTTTGCATTTTTAGACTTCGGGGGTCCACTGATTATGTATACAACATTTGGTTGAGTTTGCTCAAATGGCCTAGATTT
Source organism: Forficula auricularia (assembly GCA_024734495.1). NCBI lineage: Eukaryota > Metazoa > Arthropoda > Insecta > Dermaptera > Forficulidae > Forficula > Forficula auricularia. The sequence goes on from JALMQS010000153.1 coordinate 33,736,896, forward strand.
TTAATTTTTAACCCCCCTCCACACCCCTTAATTTTGAGTCGATATGCGCCAAAATCTAATCAGCTCTTAATCTCAATGGACCAAAACTACGTGTGAAATTTGGGTTTGATATTCCCACTAGTTTTTGAGCTAGCTCGTCCACAAAAATTTGGTAACGCACAGACAACCAGACTAACACACATTTTGACAAAACAATTATTATCTCAAAAAATATAGTTTTTTCGATATTCACTTATTAGAGCTTTTTTGTAGAGCGAAATGCCATTGTTTCGCTCATTTTTTTTAATCAAAATAGTTTTAGCCATTTTTGAGATATTTCGAAAAAAAGAAGGAAAAAAACCACTTTTTTCATGCATGATTACAATACTTGACCATACCCTGTATGGTAAAGTAAAAACATAACCTAAAATTTTAACACCGTCCATATTTATAGAGTAGTTACGAGGCTAAAACTTTTTGTGTGGATTGTCGCGAAAGAATCTCCTTAAAATAAATATATTTAATTTACATTGATGATCAATAATATTAAAATCTAAGGAATTCATAATATTTTTTTTAATTAAAGGTTTTTAGCTTAAATCTTTTATTTCCCTCCCGCTTTTATCCTTAAAAACAATATTGACTTCAATTAGCATTTTGTGGTTCTTTCTCTAACTTTATTAGCTATTTGAGAAAAGGAAAAATTCACTTCATTAATCAACCATAATCCTGTTTTTTTTCTCGTTTTATTAAACTTCAAATAATCCTGTTTTTTATAAGTTGAATAAAAGATTTCACTGTCGATGGTAACAGAATTGTTTTTATTTTAGGTTAAAAATAAAATGAGAGAGTCTTCTGTTTTTTAAATAAAATAATTTTTAATTATTTCTAGATTATTTCTATAAATCCTAATTTGTAACTAATTTGAAATATTTGTGATAGACTGATGATGAAGGCAATGCCTTCGAAACTATAGTCTCTAGAAATAATTAAAAATTATTTTTGCAACGAAATTTTCTCTGGAGAGAGACGGGCTGGTAGAAATTTTAATTGAAAGTAATGGAAAAGAAAGTAATGGTTAAGAAAAGAAGGGAAAAATTTTTTTTGTCTTTCTATGCCTTTTGTTACAAATGAAGAAAGTTTTTGAACACTACTGTGGAGAGAAGAAGGAAACATTTTATTTGTTTCATTCATTGACCCTTTGAAACCATGAAGAAGGAGGGAAAATCCTCCGAAACGTCGGTTTGAAAGGAAAGGAGGAAGGATTCCAATAAATTACACCTTATTTTATGTGTTATTTTTTTCTTTCCTCACTACCTCTGGGCTGCCTTCCATTACTTTCAATTAAAAATTATTTTATTTAAAAAACAGAAGACTCTCTCATTTTATTTTTAACCTAAAATTCAAATAATCCTTTCCTTGTTTAAAATAAAAAAATAAATATTCTGAAATCCTATTATTCTTTGTTGTTGGCCAATTAATTATTCGGTTCACCGGCAAGATTTCAATCTATCCTATGAAATAATGAATTTCCTTGATAATAAACCAAATATCTGTGGGGTGGTAATTTTTCAAACGATAAATGAGAGTGATAATCAAGCCAAGATCCGGGATTATTAACTTAAAACGAATTGTTAAAGATAAGAGTAATAAAATCGTGGAAATAAAGGAGGATTGAACGCGCAAGGGCGGCCAATAAATCACATTCTAACCGCTATTAAAAGAACATTCCCAATGGATTAAGCTGGAAATCGATTCCAGTCCAATTTATGCTTGTTACTGACTAATTTTGATAAAGGGATGGCAAATGAGGACAGCGAATTCAGCAACAGATCTGATCTTGATTGTGTAATGCTAATTCGTGCAGACTAATTCAATAAGGCTCATCATCAGATGAGGTGGTAAATAGAATATTAACAATCCATTATCTTGACACCTACCATTGATAATATTAATAGGTAATTGTTATGATTAGATTGGTGAAAAGTTCTAGATTTTTTTTTAATGAAATAGTTGCAAGCGGCGAATGGAGAATATGCAGTACCTATATGGCTAGTACCCAAAATCCCGACAAGCCAAAATCGCAATCATTCAAATTGTTTTCATTTTTAATTATTTTTTACTTTACCATACAGGGTATGGTCAAGTATTGTAATTGCGCATGAAAAAAGTGGATTTTTTCCTTTTTTTTTCAAAATATCTAAAAAACGGCTGAAACTATTTTGATTAAAAAAATTAAGCGAAACCATAGCATTTCGCTCTACAAGAAAAGCTCTTATAAGTGAACATCGAAAAAATTATATTTTTTGAGATAATAATTGTTTTGTCAAAATGTCTGTTAGTCTGGCTGTCTGTTAGTTAGTCTGTGCGTTACCAAATTTTTGTCGACGAGCTAGCTCAAAAACTAGTGTGAATATCGAAACCAAATTTCACACGTAGTTTTGGTTCATTGAGATTGAGAGCTGATTAGATTTTGGTGCATATCGACCCAAAATTAAGGGGGATGGAGGAGGGGGTTAAAAATTAAAAATCTAGGCCGTTTGAGCAAACTCAACCAAATTTTGTATACATAATCAGTGGACCCCCAGAAGTCTAAAAATCCAAAAACTAACCGCCTAAAGGGGGGGGGGGTGTAGGGTCAAAAAATGAAAATCTTGGCCATATACCAAACTCAACCAAATTTTGTATACATAATCAGTGGGACGCCAGAAGTATAAAAAGGCAAAAACTAACCCCTCCTCCTACATGATTATAAATAATTTTAGGAGCCAGGTTGTATGGTAAAGTCAAGTGGATTGCTACACCAGAACACGTCAGCTTATTTTCTATTCGAATCCGCCAACATGAAGAAATGATAATTTTTCATTTGTGGATAGTTTAGAAAATCAAAAATTCTCATCGATTCCCCAACGTTTCGCCAATTTTATTTAGGCTTCATCGGCTGCCTAAACAAGAGAAATTACAAAATATACCCATATAAGTTACGTCAATATTTTCTACTTTCATGTCCAAATATCTGCTAATATACTTAACTTATTATGAAATAATGTGGATAGGATTGAATCTAATAAAAATGCTATATTTATAAATATATATTATAAATAAATAATTAAAAAAAAGAGTATGTAATGATTAGTTTATTTCATGTGTCGACAAATAATTAAAAATAATGTTGATATTTTTTTATTTTCAGAAAAAAATTCAAAGAAATTGATAATTCGGCCGAGCGTCTTATCACTAACGGGACATTTGCCCAGCGAAGAGTACTTAGTTGCCCGCGTTCTGCCTCATGGTTGACATCTCAGCGTTAAACAAGTAAGTTATTTCTTTATCACCAATTAATATTATTAATTATATATTTATATTTCATGATAAAATATTACTTTTTATCATTTCGGAATTGTTCTCCTTTGTTTCGTCGAGTATTGTACAAACCAACTAGTAAAACCTCGCTTTCTCCATCTACTCATCAGCCAACTCTGGACCAAGGTAGGCTTTTCAACTTGTTTTTTTTTTTTTAATATGTTTATAAGCCTTATCTCTCCTTTCAAAGAATATGTTATTAATTTATCATACAGAGTATGGTCATTGGTCAAGTATTGTAATCGTGCAGGAAATAGTTGCAAGGGGCGCATGGAGAAGATGCAGTACCTATAAAGGTAGCCCCAAAATCCCGACAAGCCAAAATCCTGACATGTGAAAAATCAGACTTTATTTTAATATTTTATATATCTTTTTAATATTTACAAATATATATATATATATGCTAGCTGCAAGGCCTCGCCTTCGGCGGCCCTCTTGCTGGCCAGGGTGCACGCCACCTGGACCCCAGCCCTCGAACCACACCTCACCCCCACTCTCACCCACCATACCCCTGAAACCCACGCAGCACCCCCACCCCCCGCCCCAACACTACATTCCGCACCCTAACCCACTAACCCCCCTCACCACCCCTCGAACCCCACCCACACCCCCAAATTCCATCATAGTTTTTTCGACCATGCCCCCTAGACTCCAAAACCACCCTCCATTCAAAAGTATGTATGTGGGGGGGGGGGGGTATGTATCGCAATTTTGTGGTTGCTCTGCAGGCCGCAACGTTCAACCGATTGCAATTAAATTTGGCAGAAAATTCAGTCTTGATGTAAACAAGAACTGATTAGTTTTTGGTGACATCTACCCCAAGGAGGAGGAAATAGTGGGGGGTTGAAATTAAAAAAAATCATAACAACGTTAATATGAATGATACCAGTTTGTTTGCAAATGGCTAATATTCTACTCATTAACCTCTACAACTTGTGTATGAAAAGTTTTTGATAGGAGCAGTCCAAAAGAGGGTAGATATAATGTTTCAAACACATTTACATAAAAATTTATTTTATGTTCTTTTCAAAAATATATTCAGTTTTTTTCTAGTTAAATTTTTTCATTTTTTTTATACCTCTTCAAAATGTGGTAGATCTTTATGACCCACCCTGTATATATTTGATTTATATGTGTGTATGTTTATTTGTATCAAGCAGAGGACAACATCTTTGTTTCTCTTTATGATTCAATAACTCTGCTAGGTACTCTCGGTAAAATAAAAACTTTTCGATTATATAAGGTTGCCAACTAAGTAATGGCAGATTTCACTCATAGATGGCTTCAGTTGAATTTTTAGGTTTGCTGTCGTAGTCCAAATGTAAAACACATTTTGTTATTTGATAGTTGGCAATTCAGCTGTCAATCAGTAAAAAAAGTTTTTTGATCGGTTGCGTAGTTTTCGTTTGGCGTTCGTTGAAAAATGGAAAATCAAAAGGAACATTTTCGTCATATTTTGCTTTTTTTATTTCTGCAAAGGGAAAAACGCATCGCAAGCTCACAAAAAGTTATGTGCTGTTTATGGCGACGAAGCCTTAAAAGAACGGCAGTGTCAAAATTGGTTTGCAAAATTTCGTTCTGGTGATTTTTCACTCAAAGATGAAAAACGCTCTGGTCGTCCAGTTGAAGTTGATGACGAGCTAATCAAAGCAATAATCGATTCGGATCGTCACAGTACAACACGTGAGATTGCAGAGAAGCTTCATGTATCACATACATGCATTGAAGATCACTTAAATCAACTTGGCTATGTTCAAAAACTCGATACATGGGTTCCTCACGAACTGAAAGAAACGCATTTAACGCAACGCATTAACATCTGCGATTTGCTAAAGAAACGTAATGAAAATGATCCATTTTTAAAACGGCTGATAACTGGCGATGAAAAATGGGTTGTTTACAACAATATCAAGCGGAAAAGATCGTGGAGCAGGCCAGGTGAACCAGCTCAAACAACATCAAAAGCTGGTATTTATCAAAAGAAGGTTTTGTTATCAGTTTGGTGGGATTGCAAAGGAATTGTCTACTTTGAACTCTTACCACCCAACCGAACGATCAATTCTGTTGTCTACATTGAACAACTAACGAAATTAAACAAAACAGTTGAAGAAAAGCGGGCCGAATTGACAAATCGAAAAGGTGTTGTATTCCATCATGACAATGCAAGGCCACACACATCTTTGGTCACTCGGCAAAAATTATTGAGCTTGGTTGGGATGTTTTGCCACATCCACCATATAGTCCTGACCTTGCACTTACTTTTTATTTCGATCTTTACAAAACTCCTTGAATGGTAAAAATTTCAATTATGATGATGATGTCAAATTGTACCTGATTCAGTTTTTTGCTAATAAAAACCAGAAGTTTTATGAACGTGGGATTATGATGTTGCCTGAAAGATGGCAAAAGGTCATTGATCAAAATGGGCAATACATTACAGAATAAAGTTATTTAGTTCCATGAAAGAATTGTCTTTGATTTTCTAAACAAAATCCGCAATTACTTAGTTGCCAAATTAATAGTTAAAGTAACAGCTTTGTCACTCTCAGCTAAATACTACATCAAAATTTTCTTTATTTTATATATTTATGTGAAACCTACCTAGTATTTTATATTTTAAATTTTAAAAAGTTTCAAATTTTTTTCTAATGAAAGGAATCTAAATTAAATACAAAGTTTTTTATTTAAATAGGCCAAACGTTTCGTTGCTGGTTCGCAACTTCTTCAGTGGCTGAAATAGCGAAACAAAGCCGTTAGACATCTTTTTATTAATCAATTATTTCATTTTTACAAAAGTACAATGGTAAGTAAGGTTAGGTTTTCTCGCCACATTTATTAAACTTATTTGACTAAGAGAAAAACCATTTTCAAACAGTATCTATACAAATCACTCATTTCATCAAATACCTAATATAAAACATAAACCTTTTAAAACAATGTAATTGTTTCCTGTCAAAATAATTAAAAGAATCAAATTGAACAAAGAAATTTCTTTATGTACTATCAGATATCTTATTAGGAAGTGTATTTATTTTTTTTTTTTTAACGAATCTATGACTGATTTATTCGACAGTGAATATGGGCGGTCAGTTTTTAGAGAAATACTGTCAATGAAACATTCATATATATGAATTTGGTTCGATGATGTCATTATCAGAGGGCAACAAAAATCTCTTGACAAGTTTACACCGATACGTGAATTATTTGAGAAATGGTCGGACATTTTATCGAACTTCTATAATCAATCTGCATGTGTGACTGTCGACGAACAATTGCTTGATTTTCGTGGCAAGTTTCGTCAGTAAACGCCATCAAAACCAGAAAAACTAACCGTAATTAAATATTTTTCATATGTTTAATCAAAAATTATGTTCTATTTTAATTTCTTGAAGTACCTATTTGTTTTAATAAAAAAAAATTCCCTCTAAATATTTTGCTTTATGGGTTGGCACCCCCCTCTCCCACCATGAAAATTTTCTGCCTACGCCACTGATTACAATGATTGGAACAATGAGAAAAAATAAACGAAGTATTCCACCAAAACTTATGGAATATAAAAATGTTCAATTCTCCCAGTCTACATTTGCATTTACTGAAAATACAACACTTGTTTCGTATGTTGGAATGAAAAAATATCTAAAATATAGTAAAAAAATTTATGTTTATAAATCTATATCACATTTTAATTCAAATTCCTTTAAAATATTTTAAGAAAAAAAACATAATTTGAAACAAAATACATTGAAATTACATATGCGTAAATTTCTACGCAAGGATAAGATTTGTTATTTTTTTAAGGGTCAGAATAAACAAATAAATAAACTGCAACGGATCGTTGCTAAACTTTATCCAAATTCATTTGAAATATTAATATGTTCTTGAGTAAAGTACTTTAAAATATAATTTTACTAAAAACTTTATTTAACCTTTTTGTGGTCCCCAAGGTACTTAATTAGGATATTAAATTTGATCAAAATTGGTTAAGTCATTTTCAAGATATTTAGAAAAACTAAAAAAGTACTGAAATAAAGTACTAATGTTTGTGGACCGAAATGTACCAAAAACTAATAAGCGCTTCATTTTGTTAAACTAATGGTAGGTTTTCAATTTCATTTCAATCAGCGCAAAGGTGTGGAAAAAATCGTGGACGAAAAAAACGATAGCACACATCCATCCATCCATCCATCCATCCCCACGCACTTCCAAAAAAAATGGCACTTTTTGGCCTCTCGACGAGATCCCAGGTAATTTTTGGTAAAACCGTCACGTGCTCAAATTCAATCTCATTGAATACTTCAATTTGTCACCTTAATTGAGTCTATGGGTTCCGTAGTCTTTACCTGAGGACTCTTTGAAGTCGCGCTTGCCGCTAGAGCGATTCCAATACTTTCTCCCATGTTTCGCATTGGATAAAGTAAAAAATTTGTATTTAATTTAGAGTCATGTCTAACTCCCTAAGATTCCTTTAATTATTAATCATGGACACGAATAATGAAATATTTATTTAAAATGTTTCACCAAGACCCCACACCATTCTTCCTTAACAAAAATACTACATAAATAAAAAATGTAGTATTTATTATTAATAGGGTAATTTGTTGCATTCTTAGTGCAGCACCTCGGATCCATTTAAAAGCCGAAGAAGGAATAATGTTTTTACATTTTGCTTAGGCCAATCCGCTTCTTTTGCTATGCATGAGACATGCTAAGCCGGGTGCTAAACACATACATCAAACACCCTCATTCGCCCCAAATTCAAGCGATATGTCACCCTCCCTGAAAAGTCCCTGGGAGCAGCAATGGGGATGGCTAAGTTGTCATCTTCCCGGCTGGATAGTCAAACGATTTGCCAATTTCATTCGTCGCTTTCGCTCTTCTTTCAAGTTTTCCTACAGGTAGAGGGAAAGGGCGGGTGGGCTTTTACCCGAGCATTCCTTTTACCAGGGTGTATTTTATTTTTTTCTTTTCTTTTTGATTAGTCATTAAGTTTCTCAAAAGATATAGGGTTGCTTACCAAGCGGAAAGAACAAGTCTTACCAGTCTCATGTTTCTGATTAACTCGTCTTTTTAAGTTCTTGGCGATTCGAATCGATTAAAGCCATCAAATAAACTAAACAAATTAAACCATCTCGAAATAAATAAATAAAATGTATACTTTTTGTTGAAGTGATAACTTCTTTTGGCGCGATTCCGTTACATTTCATCCCCCGACAAAACATCCCCCAACAAAACATCACCCAACAAAACACCCCCCAACAAAACATCCCCCAACAACACATCCCCCGACAAAGTATCCCAAGGACAAAATATCCCCCGACAAAATATCCCCGACAAAATAACCCTTCCTCGCGTGAATCTTATGAGTAATGCAAAAAATCTACCCCGGTTCGGTTAATATATCAATATATTCAGTTCGATTCGGTTGGGTTCGTATAGCTCCTTTTCGGGCTGGTTTTTAGACGGTTCGGTTGGCCTCAGCCAGCCCGAAAAGGAGCTATACGAACACAACCGAGCCGAACTGAATATATATTAACCGAACCGGAGTCGATTTGCATTACTCATAAGATTCACACGGGGAAGGGTTATTTTGTCATGAGATATTTTGTCGGGGATATTTTGTCGGGGGATGAAATGTCGCGGTACATTTTGGCGCGCCTAGCACATTTTTTATTTTACTTCGCAGTAAATGGGATTAAGCCATCACGCGCCACGCGTCACGGTTGGTACCAATTCAAGCCACAGATGGCGCTGAAGCATTAACTCTAAGCTCTAATTAATATCTTATATTTGAATATTGCCGCTCATGTACATTTTATTTTCCTGGGCAGTAAATGGGATTGAGCCGTCACGAGATCATGTCACGGGTGAGGTGACGCGTCACGTCATGGGTCACGGCTGAGCTGTGGTCTAGTGCCAGTTCAATCATTGTCGGAAAATATATTAATTATTCCTTTTTAAAAAATAATAAAAATTAGAATAAAAATAATAAAATTAGAATATTGGAATTATAAATGCAATAATATAAGTTATCAATTCTGTCGTGTGGTCTTAGCACACACCCGAATTTTTATTTAATTATAACAGTGGGTGTCCATATTATAATACTGATTTTTAAAATAATATCTTTCGTACGTTTTGAAGGGTTTACCTTATCTACTAGTAAACTCATAATATCATTTCAATTGTTATCTTTATAGGATTATTAGCTTAGGACAATATAAATACAAATCAAAATATCATTTCAATATTTAGTGAATCCTTCCTTCCGAGCAATCACATTTTGTATGCCCTGCGGCATAATTATACCAGGCCAGTCCAAAAGGACTAGATTATTACTAAATTTTTTGGTAAGTTTGAATAAAATAAATTTACTCGATAAAAATAATTTGAGTATAATAATTTGGCCACCCACTGTATTTACAAAAAATACATGTAGATATTATAAGTATATGAATTTAATGAATTAATTATCCCTAAGGAGAAAAATTGAAGTAAGAACTAAAACCTTTTGTACCACAAAGAATAAACCTAATTTATTAGATATAAATTTACCAAATTTAAAATTTTCCAAAAAGTGTACTTACTAGTCCGATTTTTTCTTTCACTTATTATTATACCAATTAGATGTCAATTATTCAAAAATATAATCTTATATAAAATAAAATTAAAATTTATTTAAAACTAGCTGACGCCCGGACCTTCGGCGTCACCTAGCCCCTGGCGGGAAGCGTCTCGTTTTATGGTTAAAATTTATAAAGATAATAGCTGACCCGACCATGCAAAAATGATAAATGATTATATATTGCTTACCAGTCCAAATTGGTTTGATCAAAAATTTAAATATATTTAAAAAATAATAATAGTTTTGAAAATAAATTGAAAATGCAAATAATTATAGAATAGGTATTAAATAAAACAGTAAATGAATTATATATTACTTGTCAAAATAGTTCTCTTAACCAAACATAATATTGAAAGTTGAAAGATTTCCAAAAAGCTATTATCGGCTATCTTGTTTGTTTGCTTTTACCCCCCACCCCAAGAGAGGCGCTGGCGTTGTTTCCTCGAATAAATATTTTTTACATGCTACAGGTGTGATATCTATAAAAACACTATATGTAAAAACATTCGTGCATTTTAATGGAATGTTGAGTGAAAATTTCAAAGAAATCGGTTAAGAACTTTCGGAGATCCTTCAAAGTTCAAGTAAATAAATATTGCATATAATATTTATTTACTTTTATCTTTATTAAAGGTGTTTCACCTTGCACCAACACCACAATCTCTACTATGTATCACTTAAGCGTAACAGTACATTTTTATTTATATAGATTCTTTTTATTTAACATTTTTACTGAAGTAGACAATAAAAGAGTGTGTCATCTGTTGGAATTACCAATATAAATAAAATTTATAATTCCAGCAGAAGACACACTCTTTTATTGTCTCCTTCAATATATAAATATTCTGCTACCCTCGACATAAAAACTTTCAATTTAACATTTTTACATTAAAATATTTTTACTTTACCATACAGGGTATGGTCAAGTATTGTAATCGTGTATGAAAAAAGTGGTGTTTTTCCTTCTTTTTTTCAAAATATCTAAAAAACGGCTGACACTATTTCGATTAAAATTTTTTAATTGAGCGAAACCATGGCATTTCGGTTTACAAAAAAGCTCTAATAAGTGGATATCGAAAAAATTATGTTTTTCGAGATAATAATTGTTTTGTCAATATGTCTGTTAGTCTGTCTGTTAGTCTGTGCGTTACCAAATTTTTGTGGACGAGCTAGCTCAAAAACTAGTGTGAATATCAAAACCAAATTTCACAAGTAGTTTTGATCCATTTAGATTAAGAGCTGATTAGATTTTGGTGCATATCGACCCAAAATTTAGGGGGGTAGAGGGGGGTTAATAATTAAAAATCTAAGTCGTTTGAGCAAACTCAACCAAATTTTGTATACATAATCAGTGGACCCCCAGAAGTTTAAAAATGCAAAATCCGAAATGGGCGGAGAGGGGAAGGGGGGGGGGCGCAGGGTAAAAAAATGAAAATCTTAGCCACTTACCAAACTCAACCAAATTTTGTATACATAATCAGTGGGTGAAAAGTTTTTGTTTTGCCGAGAGTAGCAGAGCTGTTGATTCACAAAGAGAAACAAAAAGGTTGTCTCTGCTTGATGCAAATAAACATACACACATATATATATATATATATATCGAGATGATATATCTGTATATATATTATTTATTTGTTTGAGACTATAGTTTCGAAGACTTGGTCTTCATCATCAGTCTTTCTTCAAATATAAATGTTTTTCATGAATATCCATATAATATTGACTCCATGAAAAACATTTATAATTGAAGAAAGACTGATGATGAAGACCAAGTCTTCGAAACTATAGTCTCAAACAAATAAATAATATATATACAGATATATCATCTCGATATATATATATGTGTGTATGTTTATTTGCATCAAGCAGAGGACAACCTCTTTGTTTCTCTTTGTATAATCAGTGGGTCCCCAGGAGTCTAAAAATGCAAAAACAAACCTCCCGAAATGGGGGGGGGCGGAGGGTCAACAAAATGAAAATATTGGCCATTTACCAAACTCAACCAAATTTTGTATACATAATCAGTGGGTCCCAGGAGTCTAAAAATGCAAAAACTAACCGCCAGAAATGAGGGGGGGGGAGCGGAGGGTCAAAAAATGAAAATCTTGTCCATTTACCAAACTCAACCAAATTTTGTATACGTAATCAGTGGGTCCCAGGATTCTAAAAATGCATAAACTAACCCCCACCCCCACCCTTACATGATTATAAATAATTTTATTAAATATTAAATATAAGTGAGGGGCCAGGTTGTATGGTAAAGTCAAATGGGTGGCCACATCAGAACACGTCAGCTTATTTATTTTTATTTTTTTTCATATATAAAAGGCAATCCCCCACCAAAAAATTTATATCCCCCTATAATGGATTCTTTCTTTAATTGTGAGGATCGTTTGCATACCAATAGGCTTTTTTTATCGTATTCATCAACAATTAATTCACTCTCAGGGCTTTTTCTTCTGATAAAGCTTTCAAATAGCAATATTATATTAATTAATATAATGGCAACCGAAACTTCTATTTTAAAGAAATTGTTTTTCCAACTTTTATACCCGTAAGTGCAATAACATTCTAGGTGGAAATTTTCCATACCGCCAGAGGCTCTAAGCATACCAAGAGAAACATAATTAATTAATTAATAGTAATCAAAAAAATTATTCCTTTTTCAACTTTGTAAAAATTTTTCACCAAAGCCAAGCAGGGTTATTAATTACTTTGCAGTAGGTATTTTCAAATACTATGAAATAAACGAAAAAGTTTTAAAGCTCCATTACAAAAGTTTTGAAGTGGAATTTCTAATAATATTCTTCTTTTTTTTTGTAACGTAAAATTTTTTTCCTTTAAAAATGAAAAATACCTTTAAAACTCTTCTGATATTTCCAAGTTGCTATGTTTTTAAATTTTTGAGTTTTCATACAGAATCCATTACTTAAATTAGAAATTCCATTATATCTCAAAACATTGGAAAAGATAAGATTGAAGTAATTTTTGGAGATGTACTGATAAATGAATTGAGTGGATATTGATGAGGCAGTCCAAAATTCAAAAAAGAAGATAATTTAAACTATCTTTTTAACCGACTTCAAAAAAAGGAGGAGGTTCTCTATTCGACTGAATTTTTTTTGTGCCTATGTTACCTCAATTGTGAACCAATTTTGAAATTTTTTTGCATTGGGTTCGGTGTACCTTCCGATTGGTCGCATTTTTTTCATAGGTATTAGACCTTTTTTGTTAGGTTTGCTCATGCCTAACTTCTTTGTTTATGAACCGATTTCGATGATTGATGATTATTTTTTATTGGAAAGGGGTGTCTTAGGGATGGTGTCATATTAATTTGGTCAAGTTCTGATGATATGATCACTATTAATAACATCACTAAAAAAATAAAAATAAAAAAATAAAACTGACTTCAAAAAAATTAAATGCAACAAATAAAATACACTAAAAGGTATAAAATAATTATTAACTTATTTAGTTACAACTAAACTACCAAATATTAACATGAAATTACTTTTTTAAGTCGGTGCCAAACATATACCTTTTATGAATCGCATTGGCACCGAGTACAAAAAGTAATTTCATGTTAATATTTCGTAGTTTAGTTGTAACTAAATAAGTTAATAATTATTTTATACCTTTTAGTGTATTTTATTTGTTGCATTTAATTTTTTTGAAGTCGGTTTTTATTTTTTCTTAAAAATTATTTTTATTTTTCTCTTTTTAGTGATGTTATTAATAGTGATCATATCATCAGAACTTGACCAAATTAATATGACACCATCCCTAAGACACCCCCTTTCGGATAAAAAAAGAACCATCCAAATCGGTTGATAAACAAAGAGGTTAGGTCTAAACAAACCTAATAAAAAAGGTCTAATACCTTTTAGTGTATTTTATTTGTTGCATTTAATTTTTTTGAAGTCGGTTTTATTTTTTTCTTAAATTTTTTTTTAATTCATAAGCCGACTTTTCGGAGGCTTATTCACTCTTTCAGTCGGTTTATGAATAAAAAAGATTGTTTAAATTATCCTCATCAAATCCACTCAATTAGAAAAGATGCCTCGTTAGTTTTTTCAAATAATATATAATACAATAAATTTGCTAGCGCCCGGGGGGGGGGGGACATCGCAATCATTCAAATTATTTTAATTTGTAATTTATTTTTACTTTATCCAATGCAAAGCATGGGGAAAGTATTGTAATCGGCCTCGTGTCAAGCGCGACTTCAAAGGGTCCTCAGGTAAAGACTACAGAACCCATGGTCTCAATTAAAGTCACAAATGGTAGTATTCATTTAGGTTGAATTTTAGCACGTGACGGTTTTTTCAAAAATTACATGGGCTCTCGTCACGAGGCCAAAAAGTGCGATTTTTTCAGGAAGTGCGTGTGGATGGATGTATGTTATCTTTTTTTCATCCTCGATTTTTTCCACATCGTTGCACCTATTGAAATGAAATTGAAAATTATTTTAACACAATGAAGCGCTGTTAGTTTTTGGTACATATCGGTCCACAAACATTAGTACTTTATTTCGGTACTATTTTAGTTTTTTCTAAATATTTTCAAAATGACTAAACCAATTTTGATGAAATTTAATATTGTAATTAAGTACATTGAGTACCACAAAAAAGGTCATATAAAGTTTTTTTGTAAAATTATATTTTAAACTACTTTACCCTAGAATAAGATACTACATTGGATAATGAATGTGTGGCAACGATCCGTTGAAGTTTATTTCTATTCGAATCCGCCAACATGAAGAAATTATAATTTTTCATTTGTGGCTAGTTAGATATCAAAAATTCTCATTGCTTTGCGCAACGTTTCGTCAATTTTATTTAGGCTTCATCGGGTGTCTAAACAAGAGAAATTACAAAATATCTAAGTTACAACATTTTTTCTACTTTCCTGTCCAAATACCTGTTAATATACTTAATTTATTATTAAATAATGGTAATGCGATTGAATCTAGTAAAAATGCTATATTTATGTTATAATTAAATAATTTATAAAAAATAAGTATGTAATGATTAGTTTATTTCATGTGTCCATAAATAATTAAAAATAATGTTGATATTTTTTTTATTTTCAGAAAAAGAATTCAAAGAAATTGATAATTCGGCAGAGCGGCTTATCATTAACGGGACATTTGCCCAGGACCGTGCACTCAGTTGGCCCCGTTCTGCCTCATGGTTGACATCTCAGCCTTAAACAAGTAAGTTATTTCTCTATCACTAATTAATATTATTAATTATATATATATTTCATGATAAAATATTACTTTTTATCATTTCAGAATTGTTGGTGTTCGTTTCGAGTATTCCCTAATGCTTGGACAAACCAACTAGTTAAACCTCGATTTCTCCATCTACTCATCAGCCAACTCTGGACCAAGGTAGGCTTTTCAACTTGTTTTTTTTTTAATATCTATATGAGGCTTATTTCTCCTTTCAAAGAATATATTTTTTAATTTATCATACAGAGTATGGTCATTGCTCTAGTATTGTAATCGTAGTTTTTAAGGAATTTGATGTTAGTACTTTTTTTTTTTTTTATTTATTTAATGTCACCGAACAAAGCCCATTTAGACAGCACATAAGTAAAGTGTTAGTAGGGTTAGAGGAGGAGCCAAGTTTTCAGCCGGTAGAAATTTTAATTCGCCAGCTAGGATCGAACCCCGGCCTCCCATTCCAAAATCGTCATAATCGATCGATGCCGAAACGAGGCCGGTGCGTTAGACAACTGAGCCAACCCGGCTCCCCATGTTAGTACTTGGTGAAACATTTTTTAAATTATTGGATAAAAAATACTTGGTAGGTATCAGATTAAGATATTAAAATAAATTAATATCTTAATGTGAAACCTACCAAGTATTTTTTACACAAAAAATTATTGTAATCGTGCATGAAAAAAGTGTTTTTGAAATGTTTTTCAAAATATCTAAAACACGGCTTAAACTAATTTGATAAAAGAAAAAAAAATAATCGAAGCCACGGTTTGCAAGAAAGTCTTAAAGAGTGAATATCGAAAAAAATTATATTTTACTAGATATTAATTATATTGTCAAAATGGTTATTAGTAGGTTAGAACGTTACCTAATGTGTACTCTCTAGCTCGAAAACTAGTATGAATAACAAAACGAAATTTTACTTGTAGTATTTTAGTATTGAGCTGATTATATTTAGAACTAGCTGCAAGGCCCGCCTTCTGCGGCCCTCTTGCTAGCCAGAGGGCACGTCCCCTGGACCCTCACCCCGAACCCCGCTACCCCCTCCTCCCTCGAACCCCACCCAGCACCTCCCGAACCCGCACCCGTGCACAACCACAGCCCCCACCCCACCACCACGCACCCCAGCCCCTGCACCACCCCACTACGCCTCTGGACCCTCACCTGAACCCCCCACTCCAACCTGTACCACCCCACCCCCACCATCCCCCGGACCCTACCACCGTCCCTCCACCCCGAACCACCACTCCGCGCCCCACCCACCCCACACCCACCCCGGACTCCACCCGCCCCACCCCACTACGCCTCTGGACCCTCACCTGATCCCCCCTCATTATGCCTCTGGACCTTCACCTAAACCCTCTCTGCACCTTACCCCCGCACCCAGTTTTTTTCATTTCTAGCCTTCTAGTGACCCATAGATTCTATATACAAAATTTGGTTACGTTGGCTTAAAGGGTAAGAATTTTCATTTTTTTGCCCCCCCCCCCCCTTTGGGTGGTTAGTTTTTGCCTTCTAGTGACCCACAGATTATGTATATAAAATTTGGTTGAGTTTGGTCCAAAAGCAAGAATTTTCATATTTTGACCCCCCCCCCTTTTTGGATGATTTTTGGGGAAAATTTCAAAAGTTGTCAGAAATCACATCTCCTACAACTTTGTTTATCATAAAATTTGCCGTAGTGTTAATAGTTTAGCAGTTATTTGATAATTTTCACTCGTGCGCCTCCCCAAACCCCCTTTTGGGGTCAAAATATCAATACTTTATATAACTAAAAACGTAAGTTAGAAGACATCTGATGTAAATATGAAATTTCATAATAATCCCTTCAGCCGTTTTTACGTGAATCGTGAGCAACTTTTCTTACAGACAGACAGACATACAGACAGGAATTTTGTTAAGAGTGTTTTCGTTCATAACTTTGCTTGAAACGTGTGCAACCAAAATTTGTCGTGATTTGGAGCAATGTACAGACAAAACCTTAATTTTATATATATAGATGAGATCGAAACCAAAATTAAAGATCGGAGTTTTGAAAAAATCAAAATTATAAAATTTTCAAACTAAAAAAACCAATAGAAATGGAATTTACTATAAAGAGTCCTATAATAAAAGTTATTTCATTCTGGGTGTTCAAAAAATAGAACTATTAATATAAGCCCTAGACCCTTTGATTGTTTTGTACGAAATTTCGCATATGCACGCAATACGACCTTTTGAAAATGATTCATTGTGTAAAATTAATAGTGACCCAAAAGCGGGGGAGGTTAAAAAATAAAATAATAAAATTTTCAAACAAAAATCTAAGATAGCAGATTTTTTTTTTTTTAATTATTTAATTGTCTTCGGGAACTAGATGTCCATTTAGCCAAAGAAAGCTGTATTTACAATAGAAGAATACCTAATACCGTATTTAAAATGAGATATCAGATACACCTCGCTGTTAAAGATTGTATTTCTGAGTTTAAATTTATTTAGGGTTGATATTTTGTTTAAATCATATATAATTAATTATAATCATTTATTGAATACGAACAAATATTTATAATAAATTTTGTATGATTTAAATAAAATTTCTACTATTAAGGTAGTTGTTCCACCATATGGGTTTTCTTAGGATTTTTTTGAAATTTAGACAGATTATTATTTAAATACTTTTGCATTGATTGGTGGCAAAACGAAATTTATGAACAGTGTAGTTCCGGAGATATTAGATTCCAAGGATAGAGATTTTCAGACCCTTATACATTGCACTATACTGGATATCGGAAAGTTTACTTACATATTTAATTATAATTAAGAAACTTTTCTTAACATTGTTATAAAAAACTAAACCAACATTAAACAATAACTAATACATTTTTTAAAAAAAATGTAATTCATAGTTACAATACAATTTCTGAGATAATAATGAATAAATAATGAAAAATATAAAATGAAAAATTTACACTAAAAATTAAGCTGGCAACAGCGCAAGTATTTAACTTTAAAATTGTGTTAACTTTAGTATTTTTTTGTTTTTCGCTTTAGCCATTGTTGCAACAGCTTTCAATCGCTTATTAAAAACTTTTTGTTTTATAAATCTCCCTTTATAATGTATTTTATCTGAAATTTCTTTGATAAAATATATACAAGCTCGGCAGTGTTGCCAGATTTGTCAAACGAGCACGGGATTGGCTAGAAGTGGTAGATAAACAGCAAAAAGTTTTGGGCTTATGAATTCTTTTTGTCTGTACTATATACTTTAGCATTAGGTCTTTGCTAGTATTGTTGAGAAACAACTACCTTAATTGATTAATTCATTTTTTATTTATTTAATATTACCGAACCTTGAGTATAATGTATAGTATGTATGGTATATAGTATTATAGAGATGAAAAAATCTGATGATATTAGTCACATAGTCAGGATTGTCTGATCTTATCTATTCATTTAATCTCTTTTGCCCCTAAAATCTATGCAATCAAATTGAATGTAAAAAGTGGAGACTAGTCTACGATACAGGCGTGACTGCTTTTGGTCTTTTCAAGTTTAAAGCTTCTTCAAAGATGTTTCCTAATTGATTTAGACTTCATGGGGGTGATTTATTTTTCATGTAAATAGCAATTCTATAATTCTCAAAGATTTTCGCCAATTAAATTTAAAATAGGATAATGAACATATTATACGAAATATGAACCTTAGGGTGGTCCTTATTTTGGGTATTTTCGAATTTTTACGCTGACAGAGGCTCATATGGTTCGAAATAATTAAAAAATAAACTGAAACGGATCGTTGCTAAACTTTATCCAAATTCATTTGAAATATTAATATGTTTATTCCTTTATTATTAATCAGATATCACTTTCTATTTGCAGGTCATGTTGACTTTAATTCCAAAATAATGATCGATACTCATTTAACAGTCGAGAAATAACCATTCTACATTAGATTTTTGACATTTCGGTTATTATTGGTAACCATTGGTGAAGACGTGGAGGAATCGACTTAAAATCAAAAAAAGCGATCGATTCTCATCTAATCCTCGAGGAATAACAATTCTACATTAGATTTTTGACGCTCAGATTATTATTGGTAACCATTGCTGAAGACATGGAGGAAACGGCTTTAAATCAAAAATAATGGTCAATTCTTATCTAATACTAGAGCAATAACCTTATTGCATTCCATTTTTGATGTTTTGACTATTAATGGCAACCTCTACTGAAATCGTGGAAGAATCGACTTAAAACCAAAAAGACTAAATTATTTTAAGTCGATTCTTTCACAATTTTAGTAGAGGTTGTCATTAATAGTTAAAACATCAAAAGTGAAATGCAATAAGGTTATTCCTCTAGTATTAGATAAGAATCGATTGTTATTTTTGATTTTAACTCGATTCCCCCATTTCTTCAGCAATGATTACCAATAATAACCGAAACGTCAAAAATCGAATTTAGAATTGTTATTCCTCAAGTAATAGATGGGAATCAATCGGTATTTTTGATTTTAACTCGATTCCTCCATGTCTTCAGCAATGGTTACCAATAAAAACCGAAACGTCAAAAATTAATGTAGAATGGTTATTCCTCAAGTAATAGATGAGAATCAATCGCTATTTTTGATTTTGTCTATTCCTCTTTGTCTTCAGCAAAGGTAACGAATAAGAAAACAACGCAGTTGCTATGGTTACTTATAAAATGTATTATTTATTATAGTTACCTAGTAGTTTTGATAAAAATTAAAAAAAAAACATATTTGGGCGATTATTTTTAGTGGAGGGGATATAAGATCAATCGCTTGGAAACGATCCATTCATAAAGAGGATATAGTAGTGTGAAAAGTAAAAAAAACATAACGTAAAATTTTATCACCGTTCATATGTAAAGTGTGGTTACGAGGCTGAAATTTTTGTGTGGATTGTCGCTAAAGAGCTACATGTGTTTTTTAAAAAAGTGTTAATATTAAATTTAATAAATTTTATTTTTTTATTTTATCTGGGAATCAGAAAAGAGACAACATAAAACCACCTATCTACTATCTTTTCAAGAGAAATCAATGAGGTTGTCCTCTACTTGATACAAAAAATGTATACTTACTCGTGGAAAGTATTTTCTTTTTTTTTTGCTTTATCCAATGTGAATCATGGGGAAAGTATTGTAATCGGTCTCGCGGCAAACGCGACTTCAAAGGGTCCACAGGTAAAGACTACCGAACCCATGGTTTCAATTAAAGTCACAAATTATAGTATTGAATTAGGTTGAATTTTAGCACGTACCGGTTTTGCTAAAAATTACATGGGGTCTCGTCCAGAGGCCAAAAAGTGCGAGTTTTTTAGGAGTGCGTTACGGATGGATGGATGTATGGATGTTATCGTTTTTTCAATCCACAATTTTTTCCACACCGTGAATGAAATTGAAAACCTACGATTACTTTAACGAAATGAAGCGCTGATTAGTTTTTGGTACATATCGATCCACAAACATTAATACTTTATTCTAGTACTTTTTTAGATTTTTTTTCTAAATATCTTGAAAATGACTTAACCAATTTTGATGAAATTTGATATTCTAATTAAGTACTTTAGGGACCGCAAAAAAGTTGAAATAAAGTTTTTAGTAAAATTATATTTTAAAGTTTTTTAATCTAGAGTAAGATAGTACTTTTTTAAATTTTAAATTCTTTAAAATTTATTCTTTTGATCGGTTTAATATAGCTCATTTAAACTTCCTTAAGTAAGAATGGATAGCCTCTCTCTGTGAAATGCTAAAAATTTGGGAGGACATTTTATAAGTAACCATAGCAACTGCGTTGTTTTCTTATCCGTTACCTTTGCTGAAGACATAGAGGAATCGACTTAAAATAAAAAATAGCGATTGATTCTTATCTAATACTAAAGAAATAACTTTATTGCATTCTATTTTTGATGTTTTGACAATTAATGGCATCCTCTACTCAAAACGTAGAAGAATCGACTTTAAATCAAAAAGACTAAATTATTTTATGGTAAACAACTTAAGCTCAAGTCAACATGGACTGCAAATTGCAAAGTATATCTGATTAATAATAAAGGAATAAACATATTAATATTTCAAATGACTTTGGATAAAGTTTAGCAACGGCTCAATAAACTCAAATATCTATATTAAAATTTTTATGAAATGTAGGTACTTTAAGAGCCTATCATTTATTTTCCGATTTTTTCCGAACAAAGCGATTTTTAAGATAATAATTTATACAACTTTAAACAAATCTTCCATGATTTAATATTTTAAATTGATTTCCTTTTTTATTACATCCCACACACGTACTCTTCTTTTATATCAACCTATAAAAACTTATCGTTTCTAGAATAAGTTTTTTATTCCTCTAACGTACAATCAATTCGAAAACACTTACCTACAATAATATCTTGCTGTGTTCCCCAAACGATACTTTCTTTCTATTTTCAATGTAATCGTTCTCTAGACGCTTGATCTTTAGACGAAAAAAAATACAATGCCTGGTAGTTTCTTCTATTAAAATCAATTTTTAGTATTAGTAAAATACTAAAGTCGTGAAATTTAAATTCTGTTCTTTTGCTTTGAACTAACATATACACATTATTTAATTTTCTAATTTCTAATATACAAACATAAGATTGATTTTTAGTTATATTTATTTTCTTTTTGACCGACTTTGAAAAAAAGGAGGTTATAAATTCAATGAAATGTCTTGGTTTTTTTTGTGTTTTTGCCATGAGGACCGATTTGCATGATTTTTTTGCGTTGAGTTCAGTCTCGTACCCAATTGGTCCCGTTTTTGTTCACTCTTATTGGACCCTTTTTCTTTTAATTTAAATATTAGTTTATGAAAATTTATATGATATCATTTTGAATAGACGGAGTTTTTCTCTTTCTATCTCGCACACTAAAACTTTAGGTTGCAATTAATAGAATCTCATTTCAGAAAATATCCTGTTTTTGTATATAGCGTAGGCTATAAATATATATTAATGATGTTTTTATAATCAGAATATTAATTTAATCAGTTCAGAAATCTATAATTAACATCACATTATTTATTATTTATAAGTGAAAAGATTTTGTTTTGCCGAGAATAGCAGAGTTGTTGATTCATAAGAGAAATCTTTGGGGATGTATATATTATATAATATGTATATAAAGATAAGAGTAAATAAATATTATTTGATAGCGTTTTTCTTTAGGAGACGGACTGGTATAAATATGCAATCGGATGTTGAGGAAGGCAGTCCACGGTGGTTGTAAAAAATAAGACTATAATGGTTTTATTATTTTACATTTATTCGTTAAACCGATTCTGATTCTCTTACCCTGAAGAAGGAGAGAATAAATCTCCGAAACGTCGGTTTAACGAATAAATGTAAAATAATAAAACCATTATAGTCTTATTTTTTACAACCACCGTGGACTGCCTTAATCAACATCCGATTGAATAAATATTATATTTAATATTGATTTACTATGAGTTAAGGATTCTAGGTCACTTATTTCACATTAAATATATATATATATACCGAATATAAATATGTATATATTGCAGTAAAAGCCTGTTTTTAGTAAGAACGGGTTCTTACTTGTTAAAACGCATTTCACTGAATACCTTTGAGGCAACTAGAATTTACTGATGTTGGTTGAGTTTGGTTCAAAGGTATAGAATCTTCATTTCTTACCTTCCGCCTCATTTTGGGTGTTTATTTTCAAAAAATTAAAAAAAAATGTCAAAAATTAGAAGCAAAGTTGTAGAGGATGAAATTTTTGAAATTTTTGTTTAAAATATGGTAAACACCCAAAATAAGCCGGAAGATCAAAAATGTAGATTCTAGACCTTTGAACCAAACTCAACCATTATCAGTAAACTCTAATTGCCACAAAGGTATTTAGTGAAACGCGTTTTAACTAGTAAGAACCCGTTCTTACTAAAAAAACGAGTTTTTACTGCAACATATATATTATAATTTATTTTTTATAATAATTATAATTTATGTTTGAGACTATGGTTTCGAAGGATTGGTAAAGTTATGCATGCGATTTGTTTTTTAATTCAGGATTTTTGATTTAAAATGCCATCACTAATGAAGTTTTTATTATCTTGGGTCGAAAAATTTAATTTATGATAAAATGTTGTAGCTCAAAATTTAAAATATATTTATTTCATAATAACCTATTAAATCTTTATGTATAGGTATTTATTATTAATAAGTACCAATACCTACATTAAGATTTAGTTTGTCCGGAACTCTAAGGGCCAGTTGTATGTCGGTTGGTAAACTCTTTTTAACCGTTGACAAAGGGTAAATACTTAGAATTCGCCTTGTGCCTGGCCGGATGGCCAATCATATGACACGCACTTTTTATCTGATTGCCCATCCCGCCGGGCACAATGTGAATTCTAAGGTTTTACCATTTGTCAACTTTTACAAAGACTTTACCAACCGACATACAACTCGCCCTAAGACTCTTAGAAACGAGCTTGACATGCTCGGGGCCAGTTCTGTCATTCCTTTCCAAATAACTTCCTTCCTATCATTTCCGAGCGTAAGATCAACTGTCATCGTCAAATGATTGATACATTGATGAAGAAGGTCCGAATTTCTGGAGAGTTGTTTCGATCAATCTTAAAACCTATGCTAGGAAATTGGAAAAAATTTTCTTAAAATTTAAAGTAACATATTTGGAATTCTAAATTTTATAACTTTCAGCGTCTATGCTAATAACTTGAGAACTAAAAGAGCAAATCTGTTAGTTTATCCCTTTTAGTTTCCTGGACTAAAATGTCCAAACGGACAGTAAAATTAAGGATGTATAATAAATATACAGGGTGTCCCATATCACAACGATAAACCGTGAACATTTTTTACTTTCACATTTATATAGAATATAGTAATGTGAAGTATTGCGATGGCCAGTCTGGGTCCTAACTCTTTGAGAGCTTGTATCTCAGAGATGAAATAAGTTAATTTCATTTTGTAACTTCTAGGTGGAAGGAATCGATGCCCTTAATATTGGAAATCTGATTTAGGGCATAATAGTATAATAATCTAACAAAAGGGAAAATTTCAACTCGCTTGCTTATAGGAATAATAATAATAATAAAGCGGTTTGTTCTACAGCATGCGCCGTTTCCCGCATCCAACACGCCAATTCTCTCTATCCAGAATGTCTTGCTCTTGTAGTTGCCTACTGGTCATTGCCTCATCTACTCCCTGCTTCCACGTTCGTCTCGGTCTCCCTCTTCTCCTCCGTCTTTCCGTGGGCATCCAGGTCCATATTTTATGAGGCCACCTATCTTCCGGCATTCTTTTGAGGTGTCCATACCATAATAATCTCTTCCTTTCTATTCTATCTATTATGTCGTTTTCCATTTTCATTTTGTCCCTTATAGTTGTATTTGGGATATGCTCCAATCTCGACACTCTGCAACTCCTTCTCATCGCGTCCATTTCGAACGCTTGTAATTTCTTTTCGTTTTTTTATTCATGTCCCATGTTTCTGAATTGTATAGGGCTATGCCTTCCACTATGGACCGATATATATATTTTTTTGTGTCCTCTTGGATCCCTTTGCTCCACCAGACCCTATTCAGTTGCCCAATAGCTCTTCGACCTTGACAGATTTTATTTTTAATATCCCTCTCACAGTTTGGCTCCTCGCTAAAGACAGATCCCAAATATCTAAATTCCTTACAGTTTTTTATCACTTTTCCATTGATATCCAGATTTTCCCCCTCTGTCCCGACCGTCAGGTATTCTGTTTTTTCAAAGTTTATTTCCAGTCCCCATCTATTATATTCCCATCTATTATATTCTGCTTATAGGAATAAAGTGTGAAATTTTTTCCGAGCACATTTAAATTTGTTCTTTTATATATCACGGTGGGATAAAAATGGCAATTTTCGAGGTAAAGAGAATTTATATATATCATATTCTGAAGAAAATTTGGGTTGTCATCGTCCATCTTTGAAAATAATTTGGCTGGATATTGTGATCTTGGCGAAATTCGAAACTTAAGCTCAATATAGGCTAGAAGGAGTACAGCAAGCTTTTGGTTGAAATCGGAAAACCGAAAGACATTTATATGAAAGATTTTTCGTTTTTTTTTTATTTTCTCAAAACGGCTTCAACGATTTTTTAAAAAACTAGTGTATTTATCAAGTGTCATGAGTTAATAGTTGTGTCAAATTTTTAAAAAAAGAAATGGGTTGTAAATTAGGAGTGTCGTAAAATATATATTTAAATAATATCTCGTCTTCGGAAATACCCAGAGTCTTGAAATTTGAAACTTAAGCTACCTAGAGGCTACAAGAAGTATAACAAGATTTTGGCTAAAATAGAAGAACCGGAAGTTGATGTTGACTTACGTAAGAATTTACCCCCCCCCCCCTGCGTTTCTCAACCATAATTCTCACAGATACGAAATTCGAAACTTAAGTTTGCTATAAGCTAAAAGTAATACATCAAGTTTTTGGTTGAAATCGGAAGACCGAAAGACATTTACATGAAAGATTTTTCGTTTTTTTTTTTTATTTTCTCAAAAACGGCTGTAACGATTCTTTTAAAAATTAGTGTTTTTATCAAGTGTCATGAGTTATTAGTTGTGTAAAATTTTAAATCCGATTGAAATAAAGGAAGGGGTATAAATTAGGAGTGTCGTAAAATAAATATTTTAATCGTTCATATCTCGTCTTCCGAAAGTCGCAGAGCCTTGAAATTTGAAACTTAGGCTATCTAGAGGCTAGAAGAAGTATAACAAGATTTTGGCTAAAATCGAAAGGAACCGGACGTTGAGTTTACGTAAGTAAGAATGTACCCCCCTGCGTTTCGAAACCATAAGTATAAGAGATACGGAATTCGAAACTTAAGTTTGATATAGGCTAGAAGGAATACAAGTTTTTTGTTGAAATTGGGGACTGGAAGTGGACATTTATATGAAAGATTTTCGTTTTTTTGATTTTCTCAAAAACGGTTCCAACGATTTTTATTTAAAAATTAGTGTACTTGGTAAATACAGTAATTTAAAAAAAAAAAATCATTTGAACTTTTGAGAAAATAAAAAAAACGAAATAAAGTAAGGGGATTTAAATTAGTAGTGTCGCGATGACTTCAAATAAATGAAAATGTGAAAGTTGTGTGGTGACCACACCAAATGATTTCTCAAAACTATCGATATATTTCCAGTAAATTATTAAATTTAAAGAAAAGAATAGGCTTGTGTTACTTGAGAAAGACTATATTTTAACAAGGAAAGAACATATTTTCTATTCCCTACATGGATCATAAATCTCCAAAAAAATTATCTTAACCCAAAGATTTGAATTTTCTCCAAGCCCTTATCTCAAAGCACAACTCAATGTTGGTTAATAAATCATGACATAAAAATCGCATATCAAACGTAAATATTTATATTTTTATTATTTTAAATTCCAATATAATTTTATCTATTTTTAATGATCAATAAAAAAACGATATATTCAAAATGCAATTTTTTTAATGGCCATATATGCTGATGGTGAAAATGTTTATCAATGCCAGGATGTACATTCTAGAAACAACTTCTGTGATAAAAAAATATTAAATTGAATTTGAATTTTAACGCAGTCATGACATTTAAAAAATTTGATTTATCACACACTTAAAATTGAATTTCATATTGAAAATGTTTATCCTCTTGAAAATTCAAGCATTTTTTTGACAAAAATTAAATACACCCAGTTACTTATTTATGTAGGAACGGTGTTTAATATTTAATTATCTTTTAGAATATGACATAAAAATTGATGTCTTTATATAATTTAGATTCAAATAATTTTGAGTGGATATTGATGAGGCAGTCCAAAAAAAGAAGAAGATAATTTACACTATCATTTTATTCATAAAACCGACGTTTCGGAGCCTATTCCCTCCTTCTTCAAACCCTGAAGAAGGAGTGAATAGCCTCCGAAACGTCGGTTTTATGAATAAAAAGATAGTGTAAATTATCTTCTTCTTTTTTTGGACTGCCTCATCAATATCCACTTAATTCACTTATCAGTCCGTCTCCAAAAATTACTTCAATCTTATCAAATAATTTTATTCCTCTAGTATTTTTTCTACATTTACATATTAATGTTAATTTAATTTTTATTATTAATTCAATAAAACACTCAATTTAGTTAAATTGAAATCCAATAAAGATGACCAAAAATAAAAGATTATCTTAATTTTAACCCAGTGGTTTCCATTGCTCTGTAGGCATGAAGAGGCAGTCCAGATTTTTCCTATAAATTGTAACTCTCTGGAAGTCATAGTCATAAATTAATTAAATATTTATTTTAGTAGTGTAATTTTTTAATTTGACCGAAATATATGATATAAAATAAGAGGGGTTTTTTCTAACCAGTCTATTAATCTTATTATATTAAACGAGCAATTCTTGTATATGTTTATAGGTATGTAAGTTCGAAACACCCACACATGAAGACGAGTGGGAAGGGAAGACAAGGACAAGCGAGGCCATAATAGATTTACACGACAAGCAATAGAGAGACTGTTTAAAACGCTCAAGTCAAATACAATTGTTAATACACAATTTAATCAGTATATATTATATAAAATCACTTATAGATTAATATCATTGTTAAAACTAAGTAAAGAACCTGAAATTTCGAGTTATAAGTGGGATGGGTGCGAGGTAGATAAAAATCGTGTTCCACTGAAATGTGAAGTGTTTATTAATATATACAGTTATTTACAATAAGTTTTATATTAATTACCTGAAATGTGAAACTCGAAATTTTAGGTCCTTTACTTAGTTTTAACAATTATATTAATCTATAAGCGATTTTATATAATATATAATAATTAAATTGTGTATTAACAATTGTATTTGACTTGAGCGTTTTAAACAGTCTCTCTATTGCTTGACGTGTCAATCTGTTATGACCTCGCTTGTCCTTGTCTTCACCTCCCACTCGTCTTCATGTGTGGGTGTTTCGAACTTACATATATATATGTCATTAGAGGTTTTTCGTGGTTTCTCCGCGTGAGTTTGAGAGTTTTACTCGACGTTTCGGCTCTCCTTTTGGAGCCATTTTCAAGAGAGGGGGTGGGTGGTCTACGTGGTCGTAACCTCGTAGTACAAGGATCGTTTTCGGCTTCCAGGTCTTCTGCATCCCGTATGGAAATAAATAGATTTTCGAAATATGTTTTTTATATATTTTTTGAAAATATATTAAAAATATAAAAATTTTGTGTTAAATTTATGTAAAGTTTATGTTTTCCATATATTCTTAAAATATAATTATTTTTATATCTCTCTAGTATAAATTTTTTAATGTTTGTAACTATGTTTCAACGATATATTCAGAATTCGATATAAATTTTATGTGTTTTAAATATGTTTTTAAAATAAAATTATTTTTATATCTCTCCAGTATAAATTTTTTAATGTTTTTAAATATATTTCAAAGATATATTCTGAATCGGTTATATAAATTTTGTTTTAAATGATATATTTTGAATAAGATATTTGAAAAATAAATATATGTATTTAATTTGGCTGAGGGGTCCCAAAATAAGAAAATGATAAATGATTTTTTATGAAATTTGATTCACAGAACAGCATATAGCATATGTTTTTTATGGTGGGGTCCAATTTGGCTGGAGGGTCCCATAAAAATGATGAAAATGATTTTTGATGAAATTTGATACAGATGGCCAATATTTTTTCTGGTGGGGTCAAATTTAGCTGAGGGGGTCCCAAAATAAAAAATGATTTTTTTAAGAAATTTGATTCACAGAACAACACAGCCTATATTTTTTATGGGGTCCAATTTGACCAAGAGGGGTCCAACAACAAAAAATTATAAAAAAATGATTTTTTATGAAATTTGATTCACAGAAAAAAACATAGCCTATATTTTTTATGGGGTCCAATTTGGCCAAGAGGGGTCCAACAACAAAAAATTATAATAAAATGATTTATTATGAAATTTGATTCACAGAAAAAAACATAGCCTATATTTTTTATGGGGTCCAATTTGACCAAGAGGGGTTCAACAACAAAAAATTAAAAAAAAATGATTTTTTATGAAATTTGATTCACAGAAAAAAACATAGCCTATATTTTTTGGGTGGGGTCCAAAAACAAAAAATGATTTTTGATGAAATTTGAAACAAATCACAACATACATATAGGCTATATTTTTTCTGGTGGGGTCCAAATTTGTATACAGATCGAACGCATCGTTGAATATAACATATATTATATATTATATTATATTATATTCAAATCCGTTCAGATAGGTTTCAGTAATGAAAATAAAATTAATTAATTATTAAATTAATTATTTTATTTATTTATTTATTTTATAATCAGTCTTTATTGCATAAATATAAGAGAGTAAAAAAGTATAATAAAAAATAAATAAACCGAGTTAAAACATCAAAATAAAACTCCTTTGCATCTTTGAAATGATTATAAGCTTTTTTGAGATTATCAACTAATATATATTTATTTTAGTTTATTAATATAACACACAACCAATATATACCATCGGAGTTTACATACATGAGCGTGGTGCAATATATGTTAATGTATATATTATAGTCTTCAATATATATCTATAATAATATTATATGACATAGATAATATAGATATGGTATGGGATAAATAAATAATAAAGATTTTTATTAATTAATTAATTAAATAATTTATTGATAAACGACCTTCACATCTTTTTTATACAAAATACTAAATTTTTAACAGTAGGGCATTTAAATTTTTTTTTTTAGTTTATTAATGTAATACACAATGGTTAATTTAATATATATATATATATATATATATGTAAAATACTTTCGTATTTCCCGCGTTCTACTCAATTTAGATTTATTCCAAATTTATTTGTTATAACCTTACCAAGACAAATTTTTCTAAATGTCAAAAACACACTATTGTATAATTGTTGTATTAATGTTATAAACTATATATAATTATGGACTATAAAAATCGATTTGTTTTAGGTAAGATATTTTAATTAATTGTAAATCTCATTTGTAAACATATTTTAATTTAATAAATTAAATGTTTTAGAAACACAACCATTTATAGTCATTTCACAAACCTCTTAGGTTAGAAAGACACATTATAAATCGATTTTTTCGTCGAAAAAAAAAGAAAAAAACAAAAAGATGGAAGCGACAAAAGTTCAATGTTGGTTTAGTTTTTTATAAAAATAGTAAGAACGGATACTTAATTATAATTAAATATGTATGTAAATTTTCCGATATCCCGTACACTGCAATGTTAAAGAGCCTGAAAAATTCGATTTTTGAAATTTAATATCTCCGGAACTGTATTGTTCATAAATTTCATTTTGCCACCAATCGACGCAGAAGTATTTAAATAATAATCTGTATAAATTTCAAAAAAATCCTAAGAAAATGCATTTGGCGGAACATTTTTACCAAAAATTAAGGGAAGTCTTTCAAATAATATTATATGATCGACCCCCCTTAAATTTTGCCGAAAAAAACCTTCAAAAATTTCGCCCTCTATACATGGTAATTCACGCGGTCGATGGCACTTTAGAAGTTTATGGAAAACGGAACGCAGGATTTTTCTGAAAATTTAGCACCTTACCTGTTCTATCGATCTAAAATATGTTCAGCATTGCGACGTTTAGGCTTCCATCGAAGGTATAGGAAAATATTAAGAAAAAAGTATTTTAATAAAAGGGCGGTTATAAAAACGTGTTAATATACGGGGTGTTCCATTTAAAAAAAATAGAGTTGATACGAGTTTTCGATAGAAGCCGAAACGTCGCAATCCTGAAAATATTTTAGATCGATAGAACAGGTAAGAAAATGTATGCTATGCTAAAATGTGTTGTTATATTTTCAGAAAAATCCTGCGCTCCGTTTTCCATAAACGTCTAACGTACCAATGAACGTATGAATCACCCTGTATTTAATGTTTAATTGAAATATTGATCTATTAAATTTCTACTTTAAATAATAATAGATAAGAAGTCAACGCTGAATAAGACACTATCCATATGTGAAGGTGATTCGCAAATTCAAAATAGGCTTTCATTAAAAAAATCTGATAAAGAAACTAGCCCTATATCAAGGTGTGCAAAAGGCCTAGAACCGGTAAGTTTTATATATAAGGTGGTCCTTATTTAGGGTATTTTCTCATTTTGATGCTCCCAGAAGCTCACATTGGTTCAAAATAAAAAAAAAATATATCCCCCAAGTTTCAGATCTCTATGACAATTTTAACTCTACCCGCAAAGTTATATAAGTTTCTCATATGCTATTTAAATGGTAAACTTACATCAATGTGCATTCAGCATAAGTTAAGATATCTAGTGATATAGAGAGTCTTAAAACTTGAGGATATTTTTTATTATTTACTTATTTCGAACCAATATGAGCCACTAGGACCATAAAAATATGAAAATTTCCTAAATAAGTCCCCCACCACCCTAATATATATATATGTGAGTTTTTTATCTTGAGACAATCTTATAACTCAAAAACAGTGCATTATATGAAAAAAGTTTCAAATAAAAGTTTATTTATATCAAGGGGTAAACTAAACTACACTATTGTTTGTCGACCTAGAACCAGCTTTCAAGGGTATTTCGAGGTCAACTTCTGTTTTTTAAACAGTATAAAATGTATAAAAAAAATAGTTTTAATAAAAGTTGTTCAGTTTTTTTGGTAGATTCAAAATATGTACAGAAACATATAGGTTTCTATTTAAAAAACAGAACTTGACCTCAAAATACTCTTGAAAGCTTGTTCTACGTCGACAAAAAATAGTGTAGTTTAATTTTTCCCTTGATATAAAAAAACTTTTATTTGAAACTTTTTTTCATATAATGCACTGTTTTGGAGTTATAAGACTGTCTCAAGATAAAAAACTCACCCGGTTTATATCTGTATATATATGCATATATATATATATATATATTATAATTAAAAAAAATAACATGTTAATGAAAATTTATGATATTTTTCGCAGAGTACATCTATTTTAAAAGAGAAAAATCAAGAGGTGAATTTAAGCAAAAATCTGAATAAAAAAAAAAAACGCTAAACCTCAAGATAAAAACCCCGAAATAATTAACATGGTAATTTATTAAAATCGTAAATTTATCAAAAATATCGCTTACTTTAAAGTTTTTAATGTATTTTATATATAAAAATATATAATAATTTTTTATACATTTAGATATATATTTATTAGAATTTATTTTAAATTACTTTTTTTGTCTTCCATTTAAATTTTAAGGTAGGATATGAGGATGAGGACAAATCAGATCTCAATCTGTTTATAGCAGGTTCAGATACCATTGCCCCTGAAGTTAATGGAGAGTCTTCCATCGGGGAGATTTCGAAAAGTAAAAAACCATACATAATCTGAGTTAATTTTATTAATATTTTTAAATGTGCATGTGAAATAACTAATTCACTTGTTTACAGAATTAGATGTCATGCAAAAGTCTATTTCCGCTTTGTCGGAGACTATAGCATATATGTTTGATGCTATATCGAAAATTCAAAAAAAATTGGATGAATCGACGACAAGCAAAGACATATCACCTCCACCAAATAAAAGTGGCGGTTTTCACGTGGGACAGGTAACTGAATAAAAACAATTAAACTTTATATAAAAAATAAAAGAACTTTAATACTATTATAATATACAGGTTGAACTTGGCATATCTGGAAGCGGTGTCAAAGTGGATGAACTGGAATGGATGTCCGCCATTTCCAGAAACAATGCCATAGGCATGGTAAAGGCCTATTACCATGTCTGTTTAAAATTGATGTTCTCCTTGAGAGCAATTACAAAGGAGGTGCCCCAAAAAACAAACTGGGGCAAAATATTTCGGCAAAAAAGCGCCTGGATCCAAAGATTCTTGATGCCTTGAAATGTGGGTATAAGACATCAATGTCTTATTTGATACTTATTCTTTTTTGTTTCCTCAAATTTAAAAGTTTTATTTTATTTTTTATCCCAATTTTAGATAGCGTCAACAAAATTTTCCCCGGGAAAATTACGGATGCTGAATTTGGGCAAGCAGTAAATTCTAAAATTACTTCGCTCAGATTCAGAGGGTCTGAGAAAAAAAAAAAAGAAAATTTGCCTCCCCCAGCTGAAGACATTCAGGATTCATTGTAAATCTATTTTAAATAAATCTATTGTAAATCTATTTTAAATAAATAAATCGGATTTGTGAAAACTTTTTGTTTTATTACACTACTGTGTAACAATATACCTCTCATTTACCCTTCCTTTTTAAATATCATTGTGTTTCACTTAAAACCTACACCTCTCTCTTTCCCTGAGTATAACCCAAATATATTAAGAAAATATAATATTCATTTAATAATTCTTCTAATATATAAATTATATAATTTAAAATATATTATTTTTATAAATTCAAAATACTTCTTTTTTATAAATTTAAAATACATTTTTTTTATAAATTCAAAATATGTTTTTTTTATAAATATAAAGTATATTCTTTTTATAATTTTAAAATATGTTTTTTTTATAAAAAAAAATATGTTCTTTTTATATCCCTAAAATATATAATGAATATATCTGAAAATATATCCAAAACGGCCAATTTTTATATATTTTTGTAATATATTTCGGACATGTCCCAAGAATATAAACAAAACACATTTCGAAAATCTATTTATTTCCATGCGGGATGGTGCGCTGTAATTATTCAAGGTGAATACTAGAAGTAATTGGAAATATTTGGAAGTACTTGGAAATATTTGGAAGTTCTTGGAAATATTTGGAAGTTCTTGGAAATATTTGAAAGTACTTGAGAATATTTGCAATTACTTGGAAATATTTGGAAGTGCTTGGAAATGATTGGAAGTACTTGGAAATATTTGGAAATATTTGTAAGTACAAGTGGAAGTAGGTGTACAGCATATTAGGTCGCGGTTCACCCCTCGGTGCAATGTATCAGAGTCTGAAAAACTCTATCTTTGGAATTTAATATCTCCCGAACTATATTGTTCATAAATTTGGTTTTGCCACCAATCGATGGAAAAGTATTTAAATAATAATCTCTCTAAATTTCAAAAAAATCCTAAGAAAACACATATGGTGGAACAACTACATTAAATCTAATTAAATGTGTGTGTTTTGAATAGACTCTGTGCCCCCACTGCCCGCCCCTCCAGCTTTGAAAAGTCCCGTTAGTTTTCCCGGGCAGCCGCTTGCCTCGCTCCAGACGCCAGTCTTCGGGGTGTCTCCCACCCGTGCAAGCTAAAGTGATTAAAATAACAAATAAACTGATCTTATAGGTAAATTAAACATTCTAATTAACTTTAATTTATGCAATCATCCTCTCTCGCTATGAGGAGATGATTAATTTGAGTGTGCGTTCCGAACTATTTGTGCTCTCACACTTAATATATCCATCCGCAACAATACTTGTTTTGTTTTTTTAAATCTCTTAAATAATATGATTTCAAATACAAACAATTTTTTTATATTTTAACATTTTATTTATTCATTCAACTCATATTAATAGAATAAATTATTAATATGTTCTCTTCATAAAATTACCTTGAATTTGTAATAATTCAAAGATTTTTAAATCCTAAATTCTAAATTCAATATTTAACCTTAGACACCCCACTTCCTTTTGAAATGTACCCTTCTCTTCATATAAGACAAATCTTAATCAATTTTTTTGAAAATTTTAAATGTTTTGTTATATTAAAGTGTACATTTTTTTATTTTTCAGGTGAAGCCGGATATCGGTATTACCAGCCGGGTTTCATCTTGAAATGACTGAGTTCTTCATAGATCTTCTTTTCGTCTCTTCGATGGTAAGTAAACAATATGCAATTTTTTTATTTTATATTGATATATGAATCACATGGCTAAAAATGCTTAAAATTTTTCTCATTCGACTATTAATATTATAATTTTATATTTTTACTATATAAAATAAGCTGACGTGTTCTGATGTGGCCATCTACTTGACTTTACCATACAACGTGGCCCCTAAAATTATTTATAATCATGTAGGGGGGAGGTGAGTTTTTGCATTTTTTTGAGTTTTTGCGTTTTTGTACTTCTGGTGTCCCACTGATTATGTATACAAAATTTGGTTGAGTTTGGTAAATGGACAAGATTTTCATTTTTTGACCCTACACTCCCCCTCCCCATTTTGGGCGGTAGTTTTTATATTTTTATACTTCATGGGGTCCACTGATTATGTATACAAAATTTGGTTGAGTTTGTTATATGGCCAAGATTTTCATTTTTTACACCCCCCCCCCCCATTTTAGGCGGTTAGTTTTTGCATTTTTAGACTTCTGGTGTCACCAATTTATAATATCTCATTTCTTAATTTTAATATTTGCTTTAATCATATAGAATATACTAATATAGGAAAATCTCTACATCACTTACATAATATCTTATCTAATTATATTAAACAAGCAATTCTTGTATATATATATATATATTTCTTGAAAACGGCTCTCATAATTTCGCTAAAAATTGGTGAACTTATCAAGTGTCATGAGTTTTTAGTCGTGTATAAATTTTAATTCGATTGAAATAAAGGAAGGGGGTTTAAATTAGTCATGTCGCAAAATAAATATTTTAATCGTTCATATCTCGTTTTCGGTAAGTCGCAGGGCCTTGAAATTAGAAAGTTCTTAAAAGCTATTAAGGGCCGGTTGTATGTCGCAAAGTAAATGCTTTTTACCACTAACAGTGGTAAAAAGCATTTACTTTGCGACATACAACCGCCCCTTAGAGGCAAACAGTTACCGAGCATCACTCTTTGTTATTCATTCTAGTTATAGTTAATATATTTTCAGAATTGGTAAATTTTCTTGCCATATATCGTTTTTAGGCGTAAAATTATATAAAAGATGATAGATAATATTTTTGCAATTATTTATTTTGTTTTTAATATATATTTCTTAAGAATTTGATAATCTTTATCACTATTAAAAAAAAGTTATTAAAATATAGAATTATTCTAGATATACTTTTTACTTTAGAAATAAATATTCTATTACGTTGAACCTAAATATTTGCTGTTTCATAAACACACACGCACGCACCCACACACTTTCTTCTTTTACTGCAAATTACCAAATGATTTATCCAATTTATTATAGAATTTCATTTGCTTTAAAATAAAAATATACTTTCATATTAAATAAAATATAAAAATGCATGACGAAATACTTGTCCCCAATGAGAATTTTTACATATTTTTAGAGATTTTTAACCGACTTCAAAAAAAGGAGGAGGTTCTCTATTCGACTGAATTTTTTTTTTGTGCCTATGTTACCTCATATCTCCGTCAATTGTGAACCAATTTTGAAAAAAAAAAATTGCATTGGGTCCAGTCTACGTTCCGATTGGTCCCATTTGTTTTCGTAGGTATTAGACCTTTTTTGTTAGGTTTGTTCAGGACTAACTTCTTTGTTTATGAACCGATTTCGATGATACTTTTTTTATTGGAAAGGGGGTATCTTAGGGATGCTGCAATATTAATTTGGTCAAATTCTGATGATATGATCACTATTAAAAAGAGAAAAATAAAAAATTTTAAGAAAAAAATAAAACCGACTTCAAAAAAATTAAATGCAACAAATGAAATACACTAAAAGGTATAAAATAATTATTATCTTATTTAGTTACAACTAAACGACGAAATATTAACATGAAATTACTTTTTTAAGTCGGTGCCAAACATATACCTTTTATGAATCGCAATCAGTCTTGCCTCGGATGACATTGGATGAAGTCCTACCTGCTGAGTGCTCCATAGCGATCGCAATTTTCTTCAATTTCCAGGCAGATTTTATATATTTTACTTGCACGATACTCCTTAGAATTTCTCGCTTAATTCAATAATATAAAAAAAACTATTTATTTTACCTTGCCACTAATTTATTTAAATAAATTTCATATTTTTCTATTGTTCTCTTTGTCACAGATCTAATATCACATCTGGTGAACACATGTGAATCGTCAACTCATCCTCTCTACACTTGACACTGGTCACTTGTCGCCCAAACCCCTTATAGCCTTCCCCTCAACCCGTCTTAAATCATCTCCTTTCAACTAACAAATATTTCCATTGCGAACACATTTTTTTTCATTTTTAAATATATACGTTTATATATATTTTTAAATAAACTTCATTTTATTAATATTATTTATTTACTATTGCAAGGTTTTTAAATATTAATTGTTCTATAATAATTCTATAATAACTTCAACTAACAACCTATTTTAAATTTTAAATATTACCCTAACTTATAATTTATAATATATCTATTATAAACGCTAGTATCTAAGTAAATTTTAAATATTATCTTAACTCATAATTTATAATATATCTATTGTAAACACTAGTATCATTCTAGAAGTAGTTATTAAACCAATAACATACAATTTTCATTTCTAAAATACATAATATATATATTTTTAAATAAACTGCATTTTATTAATATTATATATTCTATTATTACACAGTTTCTAAACATTAATTGTTCTATAATAAACTCAACTAATATCTTATTTTAAATCTTAAATATTACCTTAACTTTTTTCACTCGTATTCTCATTATCTTTTTATTAATATCATTTTCTTATTATTGCACGGTCCTTAAATATTAATTGTTCCATAATAATTATATAATAATCTCTATACATAATAATCTTATAATTTAAAATATATCTATTATAAAATCTAGTATTTAAAATAATAACAAATAATTCTTCTCCTCACTAACAACATCAACTAATTTTAATTAATTTAAGACTCAATCTAGCAATTTATTAAATAGCTCATAATTTTCCCCCTACTAACAATAAATCCAAGTGGTAGATTTAAACCTTTTCAAATCGCCCGGTGGAAAACCACTGTCCAATTTCTAAGAGCTCACTGATATTGAATATATTCAAAAATATATCCAAGTTCGGAGTTTTAATTGGTTTACCGGCTCTCTTATCTTTACTTTTCTTGTCACCCTTTTCATTTCCACCTCAAACTCTCCTTACTAATGACATCAATTAAAATCAATTTCTGCAACATTCGCGGTCTATCTCGCAATTCGAATTTACACGACGTATTTCAACATCTCGAACATGAAAAACCTGCTCTTTTAGGCTTAT
Organism: Forficula auricularia; assembly: GCA_024734495.1. Lineage (NCBI taxonomy): Eukaryota > Metazoa > Arthropoda > Insecta > Dermaptera > Forficulidae > Forficula > Forficula auricularia. The sequence goes on from JALMQS010000153.1 coordinate 33,775,261, forward strand.
CCGAAACTATAATTGACGCGAATAAATCTAACGGTCGTGACTACCAATTCGAAAACTATACACTTCATTCAAAATTTCGAAAAAAAGGAGGGGTCTGCTGTTATATTAGAAAGGACATCCCTAGTAGGCGTTTAACTAATCTAGAATCCAATGAATTCGATGCCATATGGATCAAAATCACGTTAGGCCATTCAACTAAATTTTTCTGCATAATATATTTGCCCCCCAAAGACCCCAGATACAAACAATTTTTTGACTACCTCCTTGAGTGCCATTGCAATATCCTGAAAGAATTTCCATCTTCTGAAATATCTTTCCTAGGTGACTTTAACGTCCACAACAAAAATTGGCTAAAATTTTCTAGCCATAATTCCCCCGCAGGCTCCGACGCTGAAATCTTCTCAACGGCGTGTGGCCTCACTCAAATTATTAACGGCCCCACAAGAATCCCAGACAAAGCCAATGAAAAATCCAATCTTCTCGATCTTTTCATCACTTCCCACCCTTCGTCCTATGAAGCAAAAATTTCGGCCCCTTTAGGTAAATCTGACCACAATCTGATAAAAATTAAAACCTCCGCCAATTTACCAAAACCCCCGTCACCCCACTCCAACCCCAGAAAAATATGGCTAGTCGATAACGTTAACATTAATTGGAATGACATGCGTAACTTTTTTGCCGCTTACCAGTGGAATGAACTCTGCATCAGAGATAAAAACGCTTCAGAATTCGCAGACGCCCTTAACGAGGCAATTCAAATAGGCTTAGAAACCTATATCCCCTCAAAATTGATTAAAGGGAACAAGGATTCTAAGCCTTGGTTTGGTAGACAATGCGCAGATTCCGTCCGTGAAAAAAACAAATCTTTTCAGAAATGGCAACTTTCACAGCTAGAATGTGACCGAGTTGCATTTACCAAGTCGCGAAGCTCATGCAAAAAAATCATCACTGAGGCAAAGAAATCATTCGACCAGAGGATAGCTGACCGTCTCGCATCTTGCCCCAATGGAAAACGGGCCTTTTTCTCGTTACACAAGGCAATAAATAGAAATTTCGCGTCCCCCTCACTTCCGCCCCTCTTTCACCCAAATGGTTCAGTAGCCACGACCCCCGCTGAAAAAGCCGAATCACTAGCATCCTATTTCGCAACTAACTCCACTTTAGATGACAAAGGGCTTAACCCGCCCACTTATACCCCCCAAACCAACCTCATGGGCAAAATAATTTTCAGGCCCCAAATAATCATAAAAGCCATTAATAAATTAAATTCCAAATCCGCCGCAGGCCCGGATAACATCCCACCAATTCTCATTAAAAAATGCGCCCCTGAACTTGCCCCTATCTTATCCAAGCTATTCCAACTCTCTTACGAGTCGGGCATATTCCCCAAAAGCTGGAAAATAGCCAGAGTCACACCTATTCCTAAAAAAGGAGACACATCACAAATCTCTAATTACAGGCCTATCTCGATCACCTCTGTTCTTTCCAAATTAATGGAATTAGTCATAAACCAACACGTCCTTCATCACAAATATTTGGAAGTGCTTGGAAATGATTGGAAGTACTTGGAAATATTTGGAAATATTTGTAAGTACAAGTGGAAGTAGGTGTACAGCATATTAGGTCGCGGTTCACCCCTCGGTGCAATGTATCAGAGTCTGAAAACTCTATCTTTGGAATTTAATATCTCCCGAACTATATTGTTCATAAATTTGGTTTTGCCACCAACTGATGGAAAAGTATTTAAATAATAATCTCTTAAATTTCAAAAAATCCTAAGAAAACACATATGGTGGAACAACTACATTAAATCTAATTAAATGTGTGTGTTTTTTGAATAATTGTGCCCCCACTGCCCGCCCCTCCAGCTTTGAAAGTCCCGTTAGTTTTCCCGGGCAGCCGCTTGCCTCGCTCCAGACGCCAGTCTTCGGGGTGTCTCCCACCCGTGCAAGCTAAAGTGATTAAAATAAATGTAACAAACTGATCTTATAGGTAAATTAAACATTCTAATTAACTTTAATTTATGCAATCATCCTTCTCAAGCATAGAGAGATGATTAATTTGAAAAAGTGCTCCGAACTATTTGTGCTCTCACAATTTAATATATCCATCCGCAACAATAATTTTTGTTTTGTTTTTAAATCTCTTAAATAATATGATTTCAAATACAAACAATTTTTTTATATTTTAACATTTTATTTATTCATTCAACTCATATTAATAGAAGAAATTATTAATATGTTCTCTTCTATAAAATGCTCTATCTTGAATTTGTAATAATTCAAAGATTTTTAAATCCTAAATTCTAAATTTAATATTTAACCTTAGACACCCCACTTCCTTTTGAAATGTACCCTTCTCTTCATAAGACAAATCTTAATCAATTTTTTTGAAAATTTTAAATGTTTTGTTATATTAAAGTGTACATTTTTTTATTTTTCAGGTGAAGCCGGATATCGGTATTACCAGCCGGGTTTCATCTTGAAATGACTGAGTTTCATAGATTCCTTTCGTCTCTTCGATGGTAAGTAAACAATATGCAATTTTTTTATTTTATATTGATATATAACTACATGGCTAAAAATGCTTAAAATTTTTCTCAATTGACTATTAATATTATAATTTTATGGGTTTTTACTATATAAAATACAAGCTGACGTGTTCTCGATGTGGCCATCTACTTGACTTTACCATACAACGTGGCCCCTAAAATTATTTCTATAATCATGTAGGGGAGGTGGCTTTGCATTTTTTTGAGTTTTTAGTGTTTTTTGTACTTCTGGTGTCCTACTGATTATGTATACAAAATTTGGTTGAGTTTGGTAAATGGACAAGATTTTCATTTTTTGACCTCACACTCCCCCTCCCCATTTTGGGCGGTAGTTTTTATATTTTTATACTTCATGGGGTCCACTGATTATGTATACAAAATTTGGTTGAGTTTGTTATATGGCCAAGATTTTCATTTTTTACACCCCCCCCCCCATTTTAGGCGGTTAGTTTTTGCATTTTTAGACTTCTGGTGTCACCATAATTTATAATATCTCATTTCTTAATTTTAATATTTGCTTTAATCATATAGAATATACTAATATAGGAAAATCTCTACATCACTTACATAATATCTTATCTAATTATATTAAACAAGCAATTCTTGTATATATATATATATATTTCTTGAAAACGGCTCTCATAATTTCGCTAAAAATTGGTGAACTTATCAAGTAAGCTATGAGTTTTTAGTCGTGTATAAATTTTAATTCGATTGAAATAAAGGAAGGGTTTAAATTAGTCATGTCGCAAAATAAATATTTTAATCGTTCACATATCTCGTTTTCGGTAAGTCGCAGGGCCTTAAAATTAGAAAGTTCTTAAAAGTTATTAGGCCGGTTATGTCGCAGTAAATGCTTTACCACTAGTTTGCGGTAAAAAGCATTTACTTTGCGACATACAACCGCCCCTTAGAGGCAAACAGTTACCGAGCATCACTTTGTTATTCATTCTAGTTATAGTTAATATATTTTCAGAATTGGTAAATTTTCGGTTATATATCGTTTTTAGGCGTAAAAATTATATAAAAGATGATAGATAATATTTTTGCAATTATTTATTTTGTTTTTAATATATATTTTTGTTAAATTTGATAATCTTTATCACTATTAAAAAGTTACAAAATATAAAATTTAATTTTAGATATACTTTTACTTTTGAAATAAATATTCTATTACGTTGAACCTAAATATTTGCTGTTTCATAAACACAATAATCGCACGCGCACCCACACACTTTCTTCTTTTACTGCAAATTACCAAATGATTTATCCAATTTATTATATGAATTTCATTTGCTTTAAAAATAAAAGTAAATATACTTTCATATTAAATAAAATATAAAAATGCATGACGAAATACTGTCCCCACGAGAATTTTTACATATTTTTAGAGATTTCCTTAACCGACTTCAAAAAAAAGGAGGAGGTTCTCTATTCGACTGAATTTTTTTTGTGCCTATGTTACCTCATATCTCCGTCAATTGTGAACCAATTTTGAAAAAAATTGCATTGGGTCCAGAGTCTACGTTCCGATTGGTCCCATTTGTTTTCGTGTATTAGACCTTTTTTGTTAGGTTTGTTCAGGACTAACTTCTTGTTTATGAACCGATTTCGATGATACTTTTTTATTGGAAAGGGGTATCTTAGGATGCTGCAATATTAATTTGGTCAAATTCTGATGATATGACTACTATTAAAAAGAGAAAAATAAAAAATTTTAAGAAAAAAATTAAAACCGACTTCAAAATTAAATGCAACAAATGAAATACACTAAAAAGGTATAAAATACTACACCTTATTTAGTTACAAATAAATGACGAAGATATCGATGAAATTACTTTTTTTAAGTCGGTGCCAAACATATACCTTTTATGAATCGCAATCGGCGGATCTTACTTAGTACGTTTGGTGGTTCCGCTCGCTGTAGATATAGTTTGTTTGGCAACTGACTTCAAAAGTAATTTGTTAATATTTTTGCTGCTTCTAGTTGTAACTAAATAAGATAATAATTATTTTATACCTTTTAGTGTATTTTATTTGTTGCATTTAATTTTTTTGAAGTCGGTTTTATTTTTTTCTTAAAAATTTTGAGATATAATTTTGCTGATTGGGTTGTTTTTATTATTTCTAGTAAATTATCGACCACAGTGCTGGATTTTTTTCTTCCATCAAAGTCAGCTGCGAGCAAGTTCCTTAATTCGAGCCACGAGGTTTGTAGATACTATGTATATTTTACTAATCAAATTTTCAAAATGATCAATTTTTAAACTTTGAATTAGAAAAAAGTTAAGGGTTGAAATTTTGTTTAAACCCCACTTAATTAATTATAATTATTTATTGGACATGATCAAATAATACAATATAATTACGACGTTTGCACTGGCTTATTCTGCAATTGAAACGTCTTAGATATATTGTATTTATTATTCGGGTTCAATAAATAATTATACATAATTAGTGATGTGTAATTTAAGCAAAATTTCAACTCTTAATAAATTTAATCACATGCTTTAATAGCTACATATCTTCAAAAAAGTGTATTACTCTAATTTCTAATACATAGAGTTTACAAATTAATTACATAAAAGCATATATATACGAGGAGTACAAGTATAAAATGGGAATTTTTTTCTAAAAAAATATGTTAAATTCAGAAGAATGATAAGTGCTTGAGTCAAAGTATGCTCCATCGGTTGTTATACATTTTCCTTATCTTCCGAGAAATTTGTGAATACCACGCCAGTAAAAAACTTCCCCCTTTGCTGTGAACCATTTATCGAGCCATTTTTTCACATCTTCCTACAATCCAAAGCGCTGCTCAGCAAGTGCGTGACCCATGCAAACAATCTGAAAGAGCAAAGTCTGGTGAATAAGCCGCATGGTGGTAGAACATCCCAGCTGAGTGTTTCCGACGTCTCGTGAACCGGGTTTTCCGTATAGGGTGCCCAGCCAGTAGATACCCATCCAGTAGTTGATCGAATGTTCAAATTTTCGTGTCTTTTTCATTCGGAAACAACTATTTTCTCTGGGCCCATTGAAAAATATATTTAGTTATTTATGATTTAAATGTTGTCAACTCAGGCTGTTTCACATATCGAAGAACCAACTAAAACCAGCAAAACAAGAAATCTTTTTTCGGTTCATGAGTTGCAATACTTTTAAAAAATGTCATTTTTTAATTTCCATTGTGTCTCTTAAAAAATAATAAAAAAATAAATAATAATAAAATAAAATATAAATAAAATTATCAAACTGTGTTATTTTACCTCCTTTGAAATCATTGCATTTGACTTTGATCAGAAATTGGATTCGCCTGATCAACTACTGGAGAAATATTTTTTTTTTTTTTTAATTCTATTGTTTATGCTCTTTAACAAGGCCTGAATTTTATATTCTCCTATGATTGGACACATATAAGGGATTGTTATTATGGGGTGAGTTTTCTATTAAGATTTAAAATGAAAGCTGCGTGATAAAAATAGCGAAGCATCGGCGTAATTTGATTAACTACTGGCTGGGTCACCCTATGATGGAGCAAAAATGACCTTATTTTATCTTTTTTGATATTTTGATCGTGTTTTGAGCAGCGAACTGTTCAAACCGATCAATTGTTGTTGGTAGCGTTTTGTATTAACCGTTTGAATCGTTTTCGTCCAACAATGCTTGACATTCTGCATCTTCTTACCTTTTTGGCGGTTTTCCCTGTTCCTTGTCTGTAACATCAAAAAAACCATTTCTGAAACGCCAAAACCATCTTTCACTCATATCTTGCGATGGAGCATGTTCACCACAAGGTTCCCGAAGCATTCGGTATGATTCAGCTGCAGTTCTTTTCGAATGAAAACAAAAAAATTAATACTGTCGGCGAATGCTCTTATTTGGCACAAATTTATACATATTGAACACAGCAAAACAATACTATGCAAACATTTTTTCAATTTATCACTAATGCGCGTTTGACACTTGTTGATGGAGCAACAAAGTGCCATCTATGTCAAATCTTTATGCTAAACACAGAATTGATACGTCAACTATTTTTCAAATCCCCATTTCATACTTGTACACCTAGTATATACATATATTGTATCTTAGTTAATTGATATATTATCGCTTGTATTAATCTTTGGATTGAAAAACCAATTTTAACCATTTATTCGTTAAAATTATCTTTATAATCTAATGATTTTAATAGGTAATACAAGCTGCTAACTATGTATACAAGAGTGCATATTACCTATAATAGTCTACTAATATCTGCAATTTGAAGTCTTTTTTTTTTTGGCACAACGAAAGCATATTGAACACAGCAAAAACAATACTATGCAAACATTTTTCAATTTATCACTAATGCGCGTTTGACACTTGTTGATGGAGCAACAAAGTGCCATCTATGTCAAATCTTTATGCTAAACAGAATTGATACGTCAACTATTTTTCAAATCCCCATTTCATACTTGTACACCTAGTATATACATACATGTATCTTAGTTAATTGATATATTATCGCTTGTATTAATCTTTTTGATTGAAAAACCAATTTTAACCATTTATTCGTTAAAATTATCTTTATAATCTAATGATTTTAATAGGTAATACAAGCTGCTAACTATGTATACAAGAGTGTACATATTACCTATAATAGTCTACTAATCTGCAATTTGAAGTCTTTTTTTTAATTTTGGGAAAATTATATTGCCCTTCGATTTTTTGAATAAATTTAAAATCTGACCATCTCTATTTAGATTATATACAGAGGGATAGCCACTGGAGGGGGGGGGGGGGTATAAACGAGCGGTGAACCACGACCTAATATCGTGTACACCTACTTCCACTTCGTCTTTCATTTCCAAGTAGAAGAAAATAGATGAAGAGGCATTATCTAATGAATTCCAAAATAATTCCACATAATTCCAAAGACTTGAACACCTAATTCCAATCGCGGTTCACCCTTCGTGGCAAACTATCCGTATTTAATTATATTTCATATAGTCTAGTATATAGAGGAACCAAAAAGTGGTTCAGCTTACATTAATTAATGGAAAATATTTTTTTTTCTAGGACCTTTTGGGTATGCAAAATCTAAGTTTGCGACCCCGAAAATGTGGGGGACAAATTTTGGTGGCCGAAAACACTCGAAATTTTCGAACTTTTTCAGTTTTTCGCTTATAACTCGAAAAAGGTTCATATTTTGTAAATAATAATCCCATAGTAAATTAAAGAGGACAAAATTTCGCGTGGATAAAAAAAATAATAGAAAATTGGTTCAGTAGTTCAATTTTTTATGGGGATCCAAAAAACAGCCCCCCCGGATCACTTTTGTATATGCCAAAAACTTGCACTTTTTTCGATTTTTTTCCATTTTGACCATGAAGAAGCACGTTTCCGACAAAGATAATTTTACATATTTTTAAACTGGATTAAATTTGCTACAATTTAAACGAAGTTTCCTCTTAATTGGATAATGGTAACTCTTGCCGCAATGAGGTTGAAGTTTTGAAAAAACTGCAATTTTTCCTAGAAACTTGATTTTTATCTCATTCTCTAGGATATTTTGTTGACTTGACGTTTAGTTGGACCACTTTTTTGTTAAAACTCTTAGATTTATGAATATCCAGCATTTTCCATGACATGAAATGATCAATTTTTTCAAAAAATCGCACTTTTTCATTCATAAAATGAAATCCAGTCATCCTAGAAACTTGATTTCTGTCTTATTCGCTAGAAGATTTTATTGACTTGAACTAAACTTGGACCTCTTTATTGATAAAACTTTTAGATTTATAGATATCCGGCATTTTCCATGACATTTTTGAGGATTCGGATCATATCCTGTCCTGAAAATGCTGGATATCTATAAATCTAAAAGTTTGATCAAAAAAGTGGTCCAAGTACACGTTCAAGTCAATAAAATTTTATTTTAATTGTAGTAAATTGAATATTATTTAAAAGTGTATAGCGTGGTCTTTGTAGAAAACGTGCTCCTTCATGGTCAAAATGGGAAAAAATTGAAAAAAGTGCGAGTTTTTGTGATATTCATAAGTGATCCGGGAGGCTGTTTTTTGGATCCTCATGAAAAATCGAACTACTTTTGCATTTTTTTTTAATCAACGTGAAATTTTGTCCTATTAGAAGACTGTTATTTACGAAATTAAGACCTATTTCGAGTTATAAGCAAAAAAATAGAAAAAGTCCGAAAATTTCGAGGTTTTTCGGCCATCAAAAGTTTGTCCCCCACACTTTCGAGGTCGCAAACTTAGATTTGATTACTCACACCATATCAAGCGATCCTAGATAAAAAAATCTTTTCACGCAATCAGGGTAAGCTGAAAGCCCCCTATATTCTGGGCTAATATGTTTGATCAAGTATTATATTCTTTTTTAATTTTTTGAAGTATCTATTTGTTTTAATAAAAAAAAATTCCCACTAAATATTTTGCTTTGAGGATTGATCCCCCCCCCCCCATGAAAATTTTCTGGCTATGGCACTGATTATATAGCATGACTGTGTTTAAATTGATACATTTAAAAAATTAAGATTAAATCTTTGAGTGAAATAATTAGAATAATACATGTCAGAGCGGTTCAATTCATAGGGTAGGCAATCGAGCCGGATTGCTATTTTGGAACTCTGTGGTTTGATTCCTGACTAGGTGAACACAAACCTTCTGACATATAACTAAAATTACACAAGTCATCAAGGATCTAGTGAATATAGAATGCACATATCTTTTTCTTTAAGTGCCATATCAGGTCTCCTTGACTTTTTGGCTCCTCTCCACATATACCTGTGTTGAGTGTGTTTAGCTGTTTTCATACAGATATTCGGGACCTACTTTTTAATTCCGGTTCCGAGCGGCTAGTTTGGAGAGGTTACTAGGCATTTATACTCTTGCTAGGTTGCCATTGCTTTCCAAGAGGAGGGGACTGCAAACATCTGCTGAGACTCGATCTCGAACTAGCGTATTTCAGGCCATCGGCCCGACACTCTAACAACTGAACCACAGTCGCCTCTAATGCATATATAAGATACCTAAATATGATAAGTAGTTGATGCGGCCTGAAAAAGTCCTTTATTAAAGAACAATACTTGGCTAAATCAACTAAAAAACATTTTCATTAAATTATCACGATAATGTTAAATAATTTTGTGTTTATTAAATATTCATTTAATTTCAAAGTATGTATTTAATTGACAAATTTTTAATTTAATCTAATTTTGTGTGTTTTTTGTTTTATTTTTCATGTGTCTTCTTCTTCTTCTCTGGTTGGCTCATTCTGCTCATAATTTGAATCTGCACGTCACAGCTTCGCATTCAATATGAGTACTAAAACTTTTTCTTTATCAGCATGGCGCTTAATTTGATATTTGGGGACCAATCATTTTTTTTAATATTTAGGATTTTTGCAATATGATGTTTTTTTCTCTTTCACCATTCCCAATAAATTACTTAATTCAGATTACAAATTAATAAAATTAAATTTATTAATTTACAATTGCATTTCATATTTTTAAATTATTACTATAAATTCAATTTCATTTCATAAAATTAATATTAAATTAAATATTCTTTTCGATGCATTTAATAATGAAAGATTAAAATTTTTATTCCAATAGAATTTTTGATATATTTCTTTATAATAAATTTTATATTTTTAAATTATTTTTCAAAATTAGATTTTTATAAATTCAAATATCTAATGAGGGATTTCCAGCATTCCCTTCTTCAGTTACTGGATGGACCAAGTGGTCAAAGGAGGACTCTTTCAGAGGGTGGAAAAAGTAAGACTTTAGAATTGTTAGTTTTTCCTGGGTCTTAGATTGTCGAATGTTGCTATATCGTTAGGGTTTTCAGCTTCATCGCCGCCCCGAGCACCGTGGGATCCGCTACAAAACCATTACAATTGATTGCATGCATTAATTTCTAAGATATGTTATAAACTCAAATAAGTGGGATAGAATCAGTAATAGCTATAGAAGGGTGGGAGGGTAACGCCATGTCAACGTAGGGGATGCTAATTTATTTTCTAGATGTTTCTAGAGACAACCGTCTATGAGAGCAGAGAGATGCCTTCCAGGTCTTCTGCATGGTGCGCTGGAATTACCCAAGGTTAATACTTCCCTGTTTTACTTGAAAACTTTTTAAATACTTTCACTTAAATAGAAAAGCATAAAAGTTAAGGTATTGTATTCACTTTGGATCGTTCATTATTTAATTAATACGAACGGTTGATTGTTTTATAATTTTTGGGTTTCGACTTCTGACGAGCCGACCCTTCTGATATATAAAACAGAGGGGTGAACCGCGACCTAAGATCGTGTACACTTAGTTCCAATTCCACTTTCATTTCCAACTAGAAGACAATAGATGAATGGGCATTATCTAATGAATTCCAAAATAATTTCAAAGAAGTGTACACCTAATTTCAATCGTGGTTCACCCCTCGTATAAAACAAACCAAGGTCTAAAAATTGGTCTTTTTAGTTATTACTTTATCCAATGCGAAGCTCCAAGTCTGCCAAGCTCGAAAATATTTAAATAAAAAATAAAGGCAAATTATTTGGTTAATATATCAACAACCTAGTTAATTATACTTCTTAATTTTGTGGGGAGTTCTTTAAAAAATGATTATAAATTATTTTATTAAACATTAAATACAGGGTGAGGCATAAAAATCTACCACATTTTGAAGTGGTATAAAAAAATAAAACAATTTAACTAGAAAAAAGCTGAATATATTTTTGAAAATAACATAAAATACATTTTTTTAAATGTGTTTGAAACATTAAAAGACATCAAAATGGGGGGGGGGGGGCGCAAAAATAAAAATTCTTGCCCTTTCGACTAATCTCAACCAAACTTTGTATATATATTCTGAGGACCCCAAAAAGACTATACATGTAAAAACTAACCACCCGAAATGGGGGAGGGTCAAAAATGAGAATTCTAGCCTTTTCGACCAAACTCAACCAAATTTTGTATACATATTCGGTGGGCCCCAAAAAGTAATAAATGCAAAAACTGACCACCCAAAATGGGGGAGGGTCAAAAATGAAAATTCTGGCCCTTTTAACCAAACTCAACCAAATTTTCTATGAATATTCTGTGGACCCCGAGAAAACTAGAAATTCAAAAACTAACCAAATTTTGTATACATATTTTGGTCGAAAGGGCTAGAATTTTCATTTTTGACCCCAGTCCCCTCGATTTTGGTTGATTAGTTTTTTTAATTTATAGCCTTCTGGGAGTCCACAGAATATGTATACAAAATTTGGTTGAATTTGGTCGAAAGTGCTAGAATTTTCATTTTTGACCCTCCCCTCGTTTTGGGTGGTTAGTTTTTTGCATTTCTAACCTTCTGAGGGTTCACAGAATATGTATAGAAAATTTTGTAGAAAGGGATATAATGTTTATTTTTGGCCCCCCCCCCCCCCTTTTTTTGTCTGATAATATTTAAAACTCATTAAAAAAAAAAATTATTTCATGTTCTTTTCAAAAATATATTCAGTTATTTTCTAGTTAAATTTTTTCATTTTTTTATACCTCTTCAAAATGTGCTGGATCTTTATGGCCCACCCTGTATAAGAGAGGGTGCATGTTGTATGGTAAAGTCATGTGGATGTCCACTTCAGTGCTTTTAGATAAAACACTGTGATTTTTTTTTAATTGACATGGAATTAAACAAAATATTCAATTAAAATTATTTATCTAAAAGATTTTGACTCTCTTTTTCATGGTGTCCATTTTCTTTTCCTCATAGCTAAAACTCCATTATTATTCACAAAAGCCGATTAATTTTATTGTTTATTCATTTAATAGCATAAACATTAAATATATTCGTATAGCTGGATGAAATTAAATCGGATTGAATGTCAAGGTGATAATGAATAAATATTCTTAACATAATATACAAATGAATATAGAATTTCAGTTAACTTCGGGAGAGCTTCTTGCATTCTTTATAAAGCAAAAAAGAAAACTCATTAGCAATTATGTTGTTCTTGGTTTTGATTTATATTTTTAATTAAAGTTAAATTGAAAAGTAAAAGAAATTCATTTTTTTAAGAGAAAAACAAAAAAATGGAAATGAAAAAGGAAAGAAAGAAAATTACATGATACTCATTGTTTTAATAGTTTTCATCACATTTTCATTAAGTTTGTTTTATATTCTACTTCTTTTGAATACCAAAAAGAAATGGTAAAAGTTATAAAAGCTAAGAAATAAATGAAATATATATTTTTTTTTTTCTTTTCGCTAATGTAAATTTAATTTTGTCAGTGCTACAGACAGTGAAAAATAAAAGGGAGAGATTCCAGTGAAATGCAATATGAAAGGATATCAACTGTCAAAATAGAAAATGTAAAGTTTAATCGAAAAATGATCTTTAAATAATATGCTAAGATCACTCAGGGGGAAACAAAAAAAGCTGGTTAAAATTTTTTAGTTTTAAACTGGGAATCTTTTCTTTGAGTGCCGTATTAATTTAGATGTAACTAAATAAGGCCACAATCAAGAAACTTTAATTAAATTAAGATAAAAAAAGTAAATAACTATTATTTGAAATTCATGTACTAATGATAATACTTGTTTCACATTAAAAATTAAAAAATAAAAGAGGTAATTTTTTTTTTCAATATATATATATTTCGTATATTTATAATTTTCTCATTAATATATTAACGAACTAGCTGCAAGGCCCGCCTTCGGCGGCCCTCTTGCTAGCCAGAGAGCACGCCCCCTGGACCCCCAGCCCACGAACCCCCCTTCTAGTGACCCACAGATTATGTATACAAAATTTGGTTGAGTTTGGTCCAAGAGAAAATTTTTTAATTTTTTGACCCTCCCCTCCCCCATTTTGGATGGTTAGTTTTTGCACTTCTATCTCTCTAGAGGCCCAGAGATGATGTATACCAAATTTGGTTGAGTTTGCTCCAAGGGCAAGAATTTACATTTTTTCATCCTCCCATTTTTGGGTGTTTTTTTGGGGAAATTTTTTTAAACAAAAGTTGTCAGAAATCACATTCCCTACAACTTTGTTTATTATATAATTTGCCATAGGGCTAATAGTTTAGGAGTTATTTGATAATTTTCATTTGTGCGCGCCCCCAAACCCCCTTCTGGGGTCAAAATATCAAAACGTTATATAGCTAAAAACGTAAGTTAGAAGACATCTGATGTAAATATGAAATTTGATAATAATCCCTTCAGCTTTTTTTTACGTGAATCGTGAGCAACTTTTCGGAAACCACTGAAACAGACAGACAGGAATTTTGTTGAGGGTGTTTTCGTTCATAATTTTGCTTGAAACGTGTGCAACCAAAATTTGGCGGGATTTGGAACAATGTACAGACAAAACCTTAATTTTATATTAAAGAATAATTAACACATTAACCAGAATTGTTTTGATCGCACTTTTTAAACAAGGTATATATCGCGAGACTACTGCTGGTTGAAGCTATTAGAGTCTTAAGTTTGGACCAAGAGAGAATGAAAATGATGTGATCCATTTGGCTATAATCCAGCATCATTTTCGCGTTTAGCCCGCATGACACGTTTAATATCAATGTTTGATAAGATAAGACTCAGCAGCAACATTTAAAGTAGGAATAATTTTATCCTGAGGGAAAGCTGTCAGTATGTCATCAACATATTTATAGAAAAATGTAATGAATACTCTATATGATAGGGTCAAATTGACGTATGAGGTTGAGATACAAGAAACGATAAACTTTCTAGATTTAAAACTATATAGAAAAAATCAATGCATAAGAACACAATGGAATAGAAGAGATATTAAATCAATGAGAGTTCTTAACTATTTTTCAAACCACCCTCGTATCCAGAAGAGGAACTTGATCTACAACATGTCCCTTCGAGCGGATAGATTATCCGATTCTGAATATAAAAATGTATGCTACCAGCACATTGAACAATTGTTGGAAGTTAATGGTTACCCAAGGCATTTTATTAGAACTGTGCGCCTATGCTACCAGAGGAAAAACAGACAACATAAGGGAGGTATAACAACACCTAATACAAACCCAAACAATATAATTAATAGGAAAAATAGATGATAGTGTGGTCAGCTATAGACCAGGAACAACACTATCATATATGTATAATAATAAAACTCCCACCCCCTATATAAATAACTCAAACTTGATATACAGGATCAATTGCAGGGATTGCGACCAGTGCTATGTGGGTATGACCTGTCAATACCTAGCCCGCCGTATCTCTCAACATAAATATAATGTTGCAAGAGAGGAAAAACACATATCACTGGCCGCACATGCCCTTGATGAAGGTCATACATTTGACTTTGAAAACACCAAAATTCTGCACTTTGAAGATAATGTATGGAAAAGGCAGATTTTGGAATCAATGTATATTTTTGTAATTAAGACTAAATTTTAAGAGAGAATTTAATTGTACGATATTGTCATATAGAAAGGTGTTAATTGGTAATTAATTTGACGAACTTGATTAAAGGATAATTAAATAAATATTATGTCTATATATAAATATCTCGTTATATGTAATTTGTCATAATGACCAATTAATGAAAGAAATTGTATTGTGTTGGATTTACTCTCGAAGCCATTTCGAAATCGACATTTCGCGAAGGAAAAAAGACAATTATAGTCTTGAGAACATTATATCTTTCGGCCTTCTGGCGAACACCCTGTAAAAAGTTTTGTATATATCCTGTTTATGTTTCTTGTATATAATTTTAACTAATGACAAGTGTATCAAAAAAAAAAAAATTATATAAATATTGACTAGTTCCCGGTAAGCAGAAAAATAAAATTTTAATTGATTATGTGCTCGGGCGAGACTGATTTGCTGTTATTAATATTGTTCTATTGTTTAGCTCTGAAGATGGCCATAACCAATGGCCGAAACGTTAGTGGGAATTGATAAATAAAAAGAAAAAATTGAAGCTGCACTACTCTTATTTTAAACCTAAACAAATAAATTATTACAGCTATAAAAATCTCCCTTAATAAAAAAACAATTCTCGTTAATGTGTTAATTATTCTTTAATATATTAATGAGAAAATTATAAATATATTTAACTTTATTATTTTAAGTTAGAAATATATAAATTCGGATATTATTTTCACTTAATATTTGACAAAAATCACCTGCTTTCGATTCTCTATCGAATCAAATACAGGAAACATACGATATATATTTCGGGCTATAGACCCATCTTCAGGAAGATACAGAAGTTTAACTAGTAGTTAATGAATATTTCATATAATATTTATTTACTTTTCATCTTTATTAAAGATGTTTCACCTTGCACCAACATCACAATCTCTATTAATTTTTAATTAAATTGACTACATAGTGCTCAGAAATGGCTAAACTTAAAATTAACATTTCAGGTTGGAATAATAATAACCTGAAATCTAATAAATATATTTGAAAATTTTTAAAAAATTTTAATTTGACTTTTGTGACATCACCATTTTTTAGATCTCCGGCCGGGAGATAGTACTTGGTGACGTAATTTATGGAAGGCCCTTTATTTTATAAATAAAAAGAAGATACCAGCACTTTTGAATGCAATTTTAATAAAAATAATTTTTAGAAAAAAATAAAATAAAACCGACTTTAAACAAATTAAATTCAACAAATAAAATAATAATAACTCAAAAATCAAATAAATAAAATTCACTAAAAGGTATAAAATCATTATCTAATTTAGTTCAAATTGGATAAAAATCGAACAAGCGCTTTCGCCAACTCTTTTATTCCTATGACCTCCAGAGACTGGAACTCGCTCCCAGCCACCATCTTCCCCGCGACTTATAACCTTAAGCTGTTTAAGACCCGTATCCACAGATACCTTCGAACCCTACCCAGCCCATAAAAACCCTTCTTCTTCTTCTTTTCACGATGGAGGGGCCAACCCAGGCCTTTAAGAAATGCACTTTTTTGTTGTAACTCCTTCTCTCATCATTTTCATTAAAAAAAGTTACAACTAAACGACGAAATTTTTACATGGAATCATTTTTTGAAGTCGGTGCTAATCTATAAAAGATTTTTTATTAGAATTTAGATTACTTGCTTATATGAATTGGTGATTTCCGCTATTTTGTCATTGATCATATCATCAGAACATGACCAAATTAATATGGTACCAATCGGAAACTATACTGAACCCAATCCAAAAAATAATCAAAATCGGTTTACAATTGGCGTAATAAGATAGACAAAAAAAATTCAGTCGAATTGTATACTTCCTCCTTTTTTCGAAGTCGGTTAAAAATAACTTTATTTCAAATTTGTTATTTTACAATAGTTTTTAAGGAATTTGGTGTTGGTACTTGGTAAAACATTTTTTAAAATTATTGGATAAAAATACTTGGTAGGTTTCACATTAAGATATAAAAAATAAAACGAATTTATTTTTGGAGAATCTTTAATCTCGATATATATATATTTCGGGTGACTAACCCATCTTCAGGAGAAACAGAAAGTAACTGACCTGGATAAGTCGAATTTGAATACAAGTCAATGGTAAAATTTATTTTTAAGATAACAAAAGGGTAAATATTTAAAATTAGTGGAGGAAGAAAGGTAGGAAGTCTATTTTGTTTAATTTTGAATGGCCTTCTGAAAAATGAGGATTTACACACAAAACAAATTTGCTAATATTTAAAGAATGTAATCAATGATTGTACTTTTCTTAACTTCTCAATTTCGACTTATCCAGGTCAGTTACTTTCTGTTTCTCCTGAAGATGGGTTAGTCACCCGAAAATATATATATCGAGATTAAAGATTCTCCAAAAATAAATTCGTTGTATTTTTTATATCTTAATGTGAAACCTACCAAGTATTTTTTATCCAATAATTGTTATTTTACACTTCAAATTTAAATTTTCCTAAAATAATTTAAAATTTCTTGCTCTAATTCCAATGTTATTATTTCATCTGTTCTTTTGAAAATAAAATTTAACATAATTGAATAATATAGTCTCTCTCTCTATTCAAATAAGGGAATACTACATTTCATTAAAATTAATTTTTTATTCTTTTTCTTTCTATCAACATCGCAGGAGGGGGAATTCTCACGGGATTAGGTTGTGTTGTTATGAAAAATTACATTCAAGCCGAGATCCTTTTTCAATTGGAAAAGACGTGTCGGGAAATTGCTTTGGATTAATCAGACCGCATTCCGGTTGCCTTGACATGAGAGTGAAGTAGCTGCTGCTGCAGAAGAGGAGAGTGGTGGGCAAAACCACCACCACCACCACCACCACCACCACCACCACCACCACCACCACCACCACCACCACCACCACCACTGGGTCTTGGATTTCTTGTTCAAAGTTTTTTGTACTTGGAAATTGTTATTTTTTTCATTCTCGTTTTGAAAGAACTTCATTATCTAAAGAACGTTCATTCAATACAAGGGTATTTAAATATTTATTCAAGAATTTTTTAGTACATAATACTTAAAGGAAACTTTTAAAGAAGAGAAGAATGAGAAAAGTCAGCTTTCTCAGTGCTAATAAATTAAATTAATTTCAACTTAAATACAGAATTTTTATCAAGCAAAATATTCCATTTTTTTCTTTAATTTTTTTGCTTATTTTTTATTAAGAGCTAAAAATGAAATTTATTTATTATTTCTTCAATTATATATTCATGGCTATCTAACAAATAAATAAACATAAAAACGCAAATGCTTTATACA